>CM060926.1:940021850-941221850 GCA_030737875.1 Allium sativum | reverse complement strand
CATATTAGTCCTTTTAAAAAATAATTTTATAACAAATAATATGAGTCAAGACTTGAACATTGCTCGGTGTCGCTCGGTTTTAGGAAACTGAAACCTGTTTCAGAATGAAACCTGAAACAGGTTTCAGTTTCCTTTGAAACCTGAAACCTGTTTCAGAATGAAACCTGAAACAGGTTTCAGTTTCCTTTGAAACCTGAAACCTGTTTCCGGTTTCAGGAATGAAACCTGAACAGGCATCAATTTCTACCTGAAACCTATTTCAGGTTTCGGGAATGAAACCTGAAATCTGTTTCACATAGAAGTTGAAGCCTGTTTAAGGTTTCAAAGGAAATGTCTGCATGTAATAAACATAATACATTCACCTATGAGACGATGTCTGCATGTAACAGTTCAGAACATGAACCCACTTCACTGACCCTACATTGGTAAACTCATATGTTTATGTTTCCAATAATTGGTAATTTGTGAGAGCCACTTGCATGATGTGGGTGACAAGCACTATCGAGTTGAATATTCAAAACAGTATCCAGATTTTAATGCACTTAATGGTCTGAAGCTGAAGTTCTGAGTCAAACTAAAGGCATTGATCCAAGTAAAGAAGATGAATGGATGAATCATGGTTGTACGACATACACTTACAAAAATAAGTCTCATGTTGCATTTGTAGCATTAATAGATGTATGTATATGTATAATTACGTATGATTGTACAAATGAAAATGTCTTCTTCCGTTAATAGAATCCAGAAGTAATTTATTTTATGTATATTTGTAGATCTGATATAAATTGTTATTCAAAGGTTTTTTCTAGACATGCAAAATTTACATTATTTATATGTACATACTAGATGTGTAATAAATGCATGATTTTTGTAGCTTTTGTTTACCCGTATAAGTCAGAATGTATAGATATATGGGAAAATTCAACTTCATAAGTTACATGTTAAATCATGAAAAGATGAACCTTTGTTTACACGACCTAACATGAGCCTACATACGTATTAGGAAACCATCTGGAGAAAAATAAGTTCTCAGCTTTTACCACGAGCCAAAAGAAGACATATCAATGGGCATGAATCAATGCCATGGCAATGTACCATGCAGGTTCCTAGGGAGTTAAAAGATCAAGAAATGGGTATGGCCACCATGTATATCCACATACATGTAAAACCCATTGAAATGTAACATATATACAGAAATGGCAGCATATCGAGAAAAGTATCAAGGAGAAGAAAGACGATGTTGAGACTGTGCATGCAAGTAGTTATTGTGTTAATTTTGAAGTGCATAACACTCCTTATTGGTACTAGGAGACACCAAAAGACGATATTGGTTAACATTACAGCACCTGCACAAGTCTGAATGTCTAATATATTATTTTCATTGTATACCACCCATGTCCAACTTTATTATTTCTGATTTCTTGTGTATTTTGATCAAGAAAACTGCTTACGTCATTTGTACTTAAAGTTAAATTTAGGTGATCATTTTCAACAATATCCCTTTTAATGGATCCATTTGCTTCTTCGTCCTCTGTACCTCCTTGTTTTGACTTTTTAAGCATCCAGCAACCATGGACAGATAAGATTGTGCCCATCACCAAATAGATGATTAATAATGTAAATGTTTGTTGCGTATACAAGTGGAACAAAAATCCTCCACTACTGCAAACCAAAACTATCAGTAGTGACCCCATTATTACCACTATGGAAGCACGAAACACCAAAATCCAAATTGGAATATGAAATTAATTTAATTATGTATTACGCATCATCTTTCTAATAAATTTATCTCTTAAATATCTAATGTGTATTAGTAAAATTGAAAATATGATATTTAGGCACAAAATTTGAATATCTCCATGCTAAAAAATAAATTACAAGATGCGATATTTGGATGCAATTAGAGCTTTGACTGGTGCTTTGATATATTGTTATTAATTATTATCTTTAGTTTGAAATTAAAAAATTAAAAATCTTGGTAGAGAGCCTAACTGGGAGCATTGATTACATGAGTTAACATGTGTATACAGTTTCTTTTAGGTTTGTAATGATTTTCTCTATATTAGTACCACTTTCAAGTTAGAGACAGTTTGCATGAGATCCAGGAAATGGATAAAACCTGAACCAGGTTTTCGTGAAACCGAAACTAGTTTCCAGTTTCCATTTTAAAAAATAGTAGTGGTTTTGTATGATTGAACAACATATAAACAATGAAATTCAATACTTAAATAATTATTGTTATAACTAAGAAAATAGCTAAAATAAATAAATCACACAGCAGCTTTACACACCAAATATTGACCTTAACAATTAATGTTCTTAACTGATAATTAAAAAAAGAAGATTTGGAGTACTTACATATTTTTCAATGGCACATGGAGGTACTTTCCCCGCTTTTTTTGCTTGTATGTGTTATTTTCCAAACAAGAGTTCGCGTAGGCTTAACTTTTCGGATTTTCCCTTTTCTAATAAAATATACAAATAAAACTTTTAACACATTTAAATAATCTGTACTTAATCCTAATAATTGAGTTATCCTGTCAAATTCCCAGCTTTTTTTGCTTGTATGTGCTGTTTTCCAAACAAGAGTTCGCGTAGGCTTAACTTTCCGGATTTTCCCTTTTCTAATAAAATAGACAAATAAAACTTTAACACATTTAAATAATCTGTACTTAATCCTAATAATTGAGTTATCCCGTCAAACTTTCCTAGCTCTAGTATAAAACTTTAAGAAACATTGCCAATTAAAGGAAACATAATTAATGCACTTGATAAAAGGAGTGAAACCTCCGTTTATCACATTCAAATAATCTGTAGTTAATCATAAAAGCTGAGTTATGTATTCAAGGTTTCTTGTACCTATCATAAGATTTTTGTACTAGGGACTATGAATAGTTAAAATCTTGGATGTTGAGATGAGGATACATTCCTAAGAATTTTTTTAATATACCAAGCCTTCATTAGCATTAGGTGATCCAGCAGTTGATGCACCAGCCACCAGAAAGCCTCTCAACCCCAATGGTTTGCAGTCATTCAAATCCAGCGCATTAGACCCCTGAAACTTCATAAGATACCCTTCTAACTTTTTGAGTAATTTTACTTTCAAGTTTTCCACCTATGATTTATACAGTAAGGATACAGGCTGATTTAAAAACATAAAAAATCCAACTTCTTCGCATTGTTAATTTCCTAAGATATGGTTTACTGTGTGAATTAGATAACAACTATCTCATTACAATAATAAAAATTTAGAATAGTAGTTAATTAAAAAGAATAATCTTGATGGCATTGTCCATAAGGAGAGAAATATGCTTGTTCAAGATCTTCTTTAGCGAAAATGGACTCCTATAAAATAGTTATATTAGTTTATAGGAAAATACACGAAGGTTTAGTAAAAGTGAACTTTTGAGTAAACAACTATGTAAATTTTGTTGTCTGACCTTTCATCGAGAATCACAATAAAACCTCTGGGTAAACGATATTTGTAGTAGATGTGGCCCTTGTTGATGGTAATGCTTTTGAGTTATATAGCATATAGAAATAAACAGTCACCTTCCTCCAATCGAAGAGTAGCAACACTTCTCTGACTTGCTGACCTAAAAAATTTCATACTACTAACTTTTCGAGTTATTTTTCATGATCAGCTAAGAATATTAATAATGCATTTGCAGGATGAAAGTAAAAGAGAAAGAGGGGGGATGATGAGCAATCATTCTGTAAAATGTTAGTAATAAAATTAGATGTATTCCTGACGTTAGTAACAATATACGAATTATATATAATTGGAAGTTTAGATCAAATGCCTTTATATAACACAGGAAACATGCCAATATAATGGACATTATTTCACAACAAAGAACAGAGATACATGTTCATCCAAAAAAGATTGGAATAAAATGAATTTCAGGGACCTGTAACTTCAAATAAACTTGGGCATTTCAGAAGGGCATTATTATCTACACTCCAAATATTGTTATGGGGTGACCCAGTCTTTTATTTTTGTTTTTTTGCTAAGTGAGGGACTTTCAAAAGTTTCCACCCCTTAACTCATAATTATATTTTGACTAAATTACTCCATATGCATTTTTAATCTTAAATTTAATTGTCGTTGTAACAAATGCTTATATCTCTAATAAACTTTTTTTTGCAGAAAACCCTAATTCAAATCAATGAAGGAGCCATAATTCTTCAACTGAGAAAATTGACAACTTGATTTGCACTTAACTTTTAATATCATACGATGAACAAGTAACAATTACTAAGGTATTTTTTTTCATTATAATTTTTTTTCCTTTTAGATTTATAGATTCGTACTGTTGAATATGGAAGTTTGCTTGATGGGCAGGAAAAACGGTAAGGTGTAGTTGAAATTGTGTTATATTTTTGTGCTGATTGAAAAAATGAGATTGTTCCCATAAACATCATTTATGTGTATATTCAGTGGCATTGCACTATTTTATATTAATAAAAACAGTGTTGATTGATTGTTTTTTTTAATCGTTCGATGTGTCCGCCCATATTTCCTGAGTTAATGTATTGGTAATTTTTGATGCGAGGGCAGTTCGATACTTAATTTTTCATTTCGAAACCTCCCCTTAACAATTAAAATTGTGTATGGAGTCCCCTTAAAATTGACCACCCCTTAATCATATTTGGAGTGTCAATAACAATACCCTTCCAGAAATCGATATAACAATAATATAATTGTGTAATGAAATACACATTTATATTTGTTATAACGAAATAGTATATGCTACTAATTGATATTTGTTATAACAAAATAGTATATGCTACTAATTGAAATAATAATATGTAGTATCCAAATTATAGATCCCTCCACTTTTATACATATGTTGTTAAATATTTTGTAATGACATTAAAAAACAGGCATATCATATGGTTTATAACATTATTTTCACACTGATTTCTTTCCACTTTAATCTCACATCGTAAAATAGTCGTTAATCAATTTGTATTATGCCAAGGAAGTAATAAATATCCGTTTTATGGGAGTAAATGTTAATAAAGAACCTGTCCACTCAGCATTATATAGAACAAAGTTATTTTTAGCATAAATATCAACATATGTCAAACATAGGGTCAACTACAAATACATGAATGTGGCAATGGTGAATTCAGCGCTCCTGTCCCATGATTTTTCTAACGCAAATAATGCAGACTTGAGATTTCAAAACTAGTTAACCCAAATTTGACAGAATATGGTATGATTTGAGATTAAAAGAAATACATACAACAATCTTAGTAGATCGTTTCTGAAATAAAAACATATTTTAAACAATGTAAATTGCTAGCTAAGATATATACTTATACTATGAAATAGAAACTGAATAAATAGCAGGATGTTTTCTTGCATATCATACAAATTAATATAACAATCAATACAGGAATTTAGTGGTGTTAGGACTAATATACTCTTATAATATCAATTGTAATGACTGATATATGCTTAGTGGATCATTTATGAAATGAAAATAATGACTTGAAATAATGTGTACTACCAAGAGATACATCAATAATGTATGCAAACCAAATATAAATCAAACATGGACGGTAATTAAACTTTAGGGAAAATATGACATGCTGTTTATATTCGTTCGACATTAGGTTCTACCAAAGGTAACCATTCATAATATATGAAGGAAAAGGGCATACATATCACAGTTTTAACTGTTTGTTAATTAAATTTCTTTCGTCTTATTTAAAAATTATACGAATAAATGATAAGTTAATACACCTTAACATTTACTACAAAAAATTAAAAATTAATAAATATTACCTTTTACTACGAATTTCTTTTGAAAATATATTGTATTTATATCTTGTCTAGTTTGATATATAACACATTGTAAAAATTAACAGGTGATACCATTTCATGAATATTTGGTGTACCAAGTAATTAAAGATCAGTGAAACAATCCACTACAATCATGGACATCTTTCTTCTATTTGTATGGGAGGAAATCAATAGTAAAAATAAGCAAATATATAAATTAGGTACAATTAGGCACATTGGTTTGGCAATAACAGAATAAAAAGGGAAAACTTTAATCATATTAATAAATGATAAATTAATGAAATATATAAGTTTATCCAATACCTTAATGTTGCAGGTAGAAGAGGTATTTTTTATTGGGAAGGTCGCGTATTCATATCAGTCAACACTAATTTTATACAACTCTGAATTATCAAAATAGGCATATGAAATAGAATGTTAAGCTAGTGTGCTAGTATGCTATTTATAGCTGTCAAAACTGTAATTATAGATTTGAAAAGATAATAAAGCATCCTTCCATATTATTAATATGCGTACAAATCCACAAAATTAAAGTACCGGCAAACATCAGACTGAATAACTATTTGTTGTTCCATTTACACAAATAGTTTATTGGCATAAATACATGTAAACTAACATAATTAAGATGATGTTGGGAACATTGGCATGTACTTGCAAAAATAAGTATGAACAATTTAATGACATGAATAGTGAAGCAGCATTAAATGTGGCCAACCTAGCAAATACTCGGCTATTAGATGTCTTTTGTAACTTTAAATCACAACTCTTTTTTGTCTTCTGTTTATCTATCAAAGGATTTTATCATATAGATACTTGCGTTAGATTCTTTTGTTGTCATAAGTTATGTATTAAATATAGTTTATATTTGAGGATGGATTAACTTTAGGTTTATTAAAGAACTGCTTCATATTTATGTTTTGTTTTTATATTATTTAAATATCTTTTCATTTAGAGCAAATACGTGATGGCCAAATTTTAAGATAACAGAACCAAATTAGGGTTATTTTAAATGACTATCAATAATATTACAAATCAATAATCAATATTGCGAATCAGTAGGGAAGAGGGCTATAATTGTCAGATCTAGAACTCATTCACATTGCAAATCAGTGATATTTTAAATGATCTATCAAATTAGGGTTTGAGCAACAACATGGAAATGTAATCCACAACAATCATTATCAAGTCAGAAATATTTTAAATTACATAGATCAGTAATATTTTAAACTACATAAATCAATAATAGGGACAAGCGAACACAGAAAAATCACTTGGCTTCGCCCGGAAGGTTGGAGAAGGAAGAAGCGTGAACGAAGTAGAAACATGGACGATGTGGAAGCGCGAAAGAGGCAAAGGAGGAGGCGCGTAACAATTTAATGGAGAACGAGAAAGAAGTGATGATCCCTAGAACGGTTTCTTTCTTTTTTGATTTTCAGAGGAAAAAACTAAAAGAAAAGGGTTAGAAGCGTGACAAGTGAGAAACGAAGAATAAAGAAGGAAATTACTGTTCTGCCCATTATGATTCCCTCTATTTACCAAATTCACAAATATAATAACGGAAATAACCGTTATATTACATTACAACGAAAATAAATGTTACAAGATTATCATAATAATAACTGTTACAAACTAAACTGAGAAAAGTGTTACAAAAAGGCATGTTTGGTGTAGTGAAAGCTGATTTTGTGACGACAAAATCCATCACAATCCTGTCACTAAAACCATATTTGCGACGAATCTGTGATGGAATTTCAGTCTCAATAAACGTGTATAAGATCCATCACCATAAAATAGTAATGTAATGGTGACAAAATTGTAATAGAATTTATTATGTTTTTATCATTTTACTTTATGACGGATTTGCAATGGAAAAATTACATATGATGCATTACATACTTGATTTGGATATCCGATGCAATTCCGTCACTACCTTGATTATTTCTAAAAATATTTTAAACATATCCGTCGCAAAAACATTGAAGCATCCACACAAAACATATCCTCCATATTTTATAGCCAAAGTTAACCACTGTCTTATATTCCATCGCAAATCCACTGCTAATTTGCGGTAGATTAGACATGGAATTGTTCCCTCCAACTATTCATATTTCCCTCTATATTTTATAGCAAAATTTAGCTATAATTTTAAATTCCATTACAAATCCATCATAGAGTTGTGAAGGATTAGCATTGAATATCTTACGCTACTTTTTTTTACTGAATTTGATGCCAAATTCTACTATGGTTTAGCAGTCCAACGCAGATCCATAGCAGTTTAGTGATGGATTTGCCATGGAATTGATTCCGTCACCGTTACTTGTTACTTTTAGGCTTTTATTAAACACATAAAAGTTGTGGCTTATCCATAGGAAATCCGTTGCAATTTAGTGATGGAAAATTCCATCACAAAAAACGGCGTCACCAAGTTCAGTAATTCTGGTAGTGAATCATGTATAAACTTCAGCAAGTGTGAAACATGGAACACATCATAAACTTCTACCGGTCTCTCCGATAGTCTAACTCTATACGCCATCTGACCTATCCTCTCTACTATAGGGAATGGCCCTACAAAACTCGGCGCCATGTTCCCCACTGAGCCGAACCAAACAACACTCCTCAAAGGTGACACCTTAACAAAAACCATATCTCCTACTTCAAACTCTAGCTCTGTCCTCCGTTGATCTGCATATGACTTCTATCTATCTTGAGCTGCCTTCATTCGTCTATGAATCAAGTCTATATTCTCTGAGGTCTCTCTAACCATCTTAGGTCTAAGTAGAAGTCAGTCCGTGGACTCCCACCAACATGTAGGTGATTTGCAGGGTCGTCGATATAATTCCTCAAAGGGGCCATACCAATACTCGTCTGACAGCTGTTATTATATGTGAACTCTACCAACATATGATGCTTCCCCCAAGTCCTTGCGAAGTCTAGGATACACAGCCGTAATAAATCCTCGAGAATCCTATTAACCCTCTCCATATGTCCATTTGTTTGAGGGTGATAGGCAGTACTAAGTCGTAGATGTCTCCCTAATGCCTCCTGCAGGCTCCTCCAAAACTAGCTCATATATATGGGGTTTCAATCACTAACGATACTAGAGGGTACTCCATGAAGTTACGATCTCTCTAAGATACACTAATGCCAACCAAGTTGTCATCCGCTTGCTCCTAACTGAGATAAAGTGAGTGCTCTTAGTCAACCTATTGACTATAACCCATATATTGGTGTTGCCCTTCGTCAATTTAGGCAACCCATCTATAAAGTCCATCGAGATGCTCTTACCTTCCGTTGTGGCACATCCAAGGGCTGAAGCAATCCACCAGGCTTCCTCTGCTCAGCCTTCACTTGCTGACAAGTAATACATCGAGCTACATACACTACCACTTCCTTCTTCATCCCTATCTAATGAAAAACCCTCCTCATATCTCTATACATCTTATCACCTCCTGGATGGATCGTCATCCGAGAGTGATGAGCCTCCTCTAAAACCGATCTCAACAATTTGTCAACTTGAGGAACACGCAATTTTCCTTCATGTTGTAGCCACCCTCTCTTATCAACAAAATGACTAGCAAGGTGATTAGAGGTCTCTCCTCTACTGAGTTAGTTCATGATATCCGCAAAGTTCCGATCCTCGCGCTGACTCGATCCAATCCGCTCTAAGAGAGTAGGTCGCACCTCCAATGATGTCAATAATCCTGGTACATACTCCGTAGGTAGTCTAAAATTGAACGATGATATAAACTCCAAATTCTATTACTCTACGAACAATGGACTCAAAGTCATTCTCTGCTTATTCAATGTATCTACTACTACATTCCCCTTCCCTTGGGGTATACACTATCTCGAAGTCATAAGATGCAAGGAACTCTATCCAACGCTGCTGCCACAAATTAAGATCTTATTGAGAACAAGTACTTGAGAAAATTATAATCTGTGTAACAACCCGCCTGGAATAGGCCTAAACTTCGACCTAGAAAAGGCCTATCGAAACTTAGAGCCATTCTAAATGGGTCGTTGGTTGCTATAAGGATTACATTTACATAGATAATAATAACATATACTTCAAATGGAAATCTCACATAGCGGAAAGAGAAAATATAATACTGAAAATAAGATGTACCACTTATTTCAAAATCTCAAAAATACAATAGTCAGAGTTACATTTGTTCAATGGGTACATCAAATAGTTCATTCTCACAAGTTTCCAAAAGAAGTAAAGCAACAACTACTAATAATAGCATAACAACTTTGTCTTCTTTATCAGCTTCAATCATGACTTCGTCCATGGCTTTTACCGCATCTACTAACATGTTGGATATGTTAAGGAGAGGGGTTAAAACATAAAGTAATGTGTGACTAAAATATGGTGTTATGTAATGTCCATTACCTTATACTTTTGGCAGGATACATATGCCAAGGTATGTCTTACAGCACACAAGATTTACACAAACACCAAGTATCTAACCAATGGGGTGGATATCCAAGTCAATCTCCCATTAGAGTTTTTTGGGTAAATACCCAACGGGGTGGGCATTCATGGTCACTTATGTCCCTATTAAAGGTGGATCCTTACGATATCTTATAATCCTGAGGTGGACCCTAGCCCCTTAAGACCCCGTCCTAATACGTTAACATTCTGATTATACTCTCACTTGTAATATGAGAAGTAGTATTATGAACGTTACTACTTAACTGATATTATGGTAGGACACCTATATCGTTTAAGACTTCCCTTATACAGTTGGTTAGCATGCAATGGCAACATATCTTTCATTTACCAAGTCTGTCCCTAGTTGAGCCCTTACGAGCTTCTAGAGGAAGTGGACATCCCCGTGAACTACCCTACTCCGTTACTGTTTATCCCTAACCACTTTTAGAGAAGGAGGACCCAAATACTTACTTTAAATCTAATAAGGGTATGTCCCATAACTTTGGTTCCACTTCGAGGAGTAAACCTACGGAGGGATCCTAGTCCTAACCACTTAAGACCTAAACTAGATAAAAAGAGAGCTGGCCACTTAAGAACTTCTCAAGGTGTAGTAAACCTACCTATTTTCACATGCAATAGACTTATATATATATATGTAGTTAATTATATACACACTAGATCTCTCATATTAAAATGTATACCTGTAGATGTTGGATGTGCCGGTCGGTTCTGGACAGACTTCTACTACAAGTTGGTTTAACCTCATGTCTAGTGTACTTAGTATTTGAATGGCCTATGGCACCTAGACATCTCACATCAGTTGGGCCTACTTGTGGTTGCTGGATTTGCCTGTCGGTTCCGGGCAGAATTCTACCATAAATGGCAACTAACCTCGTGTCTATGTGTCACTATTAATATATAGTTAAATACATTCTATATACGCACACACAAGCAAACAAATACATATTTATTATGGAGATATTTCAAATTCGAATTCTAACTTAATCACATTTATTGCGCTAATACAACATTAATTACATTTATATAAGTATAATAATTATATCGTCTAAATAACGTAAATATTCGTACAAACGAGGAAATGTTTTAACGAGACAACACTTGTCAATTTGTCCAAATCAAGGTATACAAGTTACTTTTTCCATACTTTACTGCTACAACTTAGTCATGATGGTAATATAACAAGATAACATATTGCAGTGGATGGAAAATATACATTCATACAAACTTTCAACTTGCATCCTAGGCTTGTTGGAATAATTTCAATACTGGATTAAAAATAGATTATTACATACAATTACACATGTATGTTTAAAATTTCCACATTGTCTAATTCACCCCTTTTTGGGTATTATGCACATAAAAGCATTTATATTTGTCATATTTCAAGTATGAATACATTTGGATTCAAAATAGAATCCAAACCTAATCAAATCATGAAATACCAAAATCTAAACCCCTTTAGGTTACAATCAAATGCTTGATAAAGGTGAATTATACAAAATAAAAACAATAGTAGCAACACCCAGTTTCATCTTTAACCCAATATTAAAATCAACAGTCCACAAAACCCAAATAATCATGGACAATTCATATGCAAATATAAAATAGAGGATTTAAGGATTTTAGTATTTTTGTTATCGAATTTCCAAATCCTCTTAGGCATATCTATCAACATAATAATCTAATAAAAATATGAGTATGCCTTAAGTAAATGATATTCCACTCACAGATCTAGGAAGAATAGGTAGTAGATCTAGATCGACACTAATTCTCTGCGGTCAAACGTGCTCCAGTAATCCTCCTAATTATATATATAAGAGACATGTATTAGAATCTCATATATATATATATATATATATATATATATATATATATATGTTTATGCCAAATTCCATAGTACTAAACGTATATGAATTAGAATAGAAAGAGATAAGATAAAGGTTGGAGGAATAGAAGAAATTCCTAACCTTTTATTTTTCGGAAATTAGTAATGGCAAAGAAGCAACATGAAGGCAGGGATAGAGAATGATTAGGGTTTTCATAGTGTGATAGGAGAGTCTATATATAATTGCCCGTGTGAGCATAGACCGTTGGATTACTTAGACTTAATCCAAACCTTTCATTCATATATATCCATCTGAAAAAAACCTAACCAACTAGATTTATTGGGTTATCCAGCCACCAAACGGTCGACACCCCTTAAGGGGGCGGTCGACCCCTTACAGGCTGGAATGCCCAATAAGGCTGCGTTGTTGAGTTGTTTATTTTAATTAATATGTTCCTTAATCTCCTAATCTTATTCCTTATATACAATATATTTTGTCCCCATGATCTTATCTTCATTTCAAAATTCAAATTCTCCCTCTTTATTTTTAATTTATCTTGGACACACACGCCATATATATATATATTATCCATTTAATTATATATATTCTGCGTTTTACGGTCCAAATTCATTTGTTCACAACTTCTTCATACTTTGACCGTTTTCAGCATATTATATATGAAAACGATTCAGAATTTCGCCACAAATCTAAATAAAAGTATTTCGTAGCCAAATTCCTAAAGCTGGAAAATCTCATTTTCCAGCCATATTATTTAATTGCTTATTTTTAATTATTTATTTATTATTAATACTTATGAATTTTACTGGGTCTTACATTCTCCCTCCTTAAAATAGAATTTGTCCCGAAATCCATTTAAGGGGCGAAAAATACAACCCACTAGAACATCCATGTTGTACACCCATGTTATTTATAATTCATCCATAAGCATCCATGACTCGTAGTGATTATGAACTGCAGACCAACTAAAATGAGCTCTATCCTAGCATGTAGGTGTAATAAGTGATGCAATATGTATGCAAACAACCTAAATATGAATATATTTCTATATGAATGCTCGGTGCAATGGTGTTACGTCCATTTCCTAACATCCAATCTAGCAATCATGATGCATCCATAAACGTTATTTTGAGGAAAAATTACCCGTGAAAAGCTCTAGGTGAGTCTGTCTCATCTTATCCTCGGTATCCCATGTGCTTTCCACTGGATCATTTCCCTATTGTCCTCGGACAAGGCAAACGATTTTGTTGCAGAGTCTCTTTATTCGGTGCTCTGCAATCCTTGCAGTGGCACGAGGCACCCTGAGCTCTACCTCAAGTTTTTCTATGTACCCAATTTCGTCAAGCTCGAGTCTGATAACAAAATCATGAAGGAATTTCCTTAGATTAGATACATGAAAAGTATTATGGATTCCCGATAGATGCTCTGGGAGATCCACTCTATAAGCCAAAGATCCTGTATTCTTGATGGCACGGAAAGGCCCAATAAATCTGGGAGCCAACTTTCCAGTCTTCCCAAAATGAACAGTCTTTTTCTGAGGGGATTCTTTTACGAATACCAAGTCACCAATATTAAACTCAAATTCCCTTCTTCGCTTATCGGCATACGATTTCTAACAGTCTTGGGCTGCCTTCATCCTCTGCCTAATCAAAGATATCTTCTCCATGGAATCACGGACGAAGTCTGGTCCGAGTATAACCTTGTCGATAGTTTCCCACCAACAAGTTGGCGATTTGCATGGCCTCTCATAAAGCGCTTTAAGAGGGGCCATACTAATCATTATTTGAAAACTATTATTATATGTGAATTCCACAAGTGGTAGGTACTGTTCCCAAATTCCTCCGAAGTCGATAATGCAAGCTTTGAGCAAGTCTTCCAAGGTTCGGTTTACTCTTTCTGTTAGTCTGTCGGTCTACGGATGATAAGCTGTGCTTAGCCCGAGGGTCGTTCCCAATGCTGCTTGTAGGCTTCTCAAAAATTCTCTTGTGAACAAGTGGTCCCTATCTCTCATAATACTCAATGGGATACCATGTAGTTTGACAATCTCTTTGACATATAATTGGGCTAACGAGGCTGCAGTCCTTGTCTTCTTGACTGGTATAAAATGGACGCTTTTGGTTAGACGATCTACCATAACCCAAATGGCATCATTCCCCTTTTGGCTTCTAGGGATTCCATCTGTAAAGTCCATGGAAATATGTTCCTACTTCCACGTGGGGGTCTCTAAAGGTAACAACATTCCTTCGGGCTTCCTTTGCTCCTCTTTTACTTTTTGGCACGTTAAACATTTAGCCATGAATTCAGCTACATCTCTCTTCATTCCTTCCCAATGGAGATTCCTTTTCATATACCTGTACATTTTATCCTCACCGGGGTGTATGGTCAATTTTGACCTATGGCACTCCTAATGAATTTATTTCCTCAACCCTTCATCCTTAAAGACGTAAAGTCATTCATCCCAAAGTAAACTTTTGTCATCGCCAATCGAATATCTAACCGAATGAGGACAGCCCAAGACAGACAAAAATCCTACGCCGACAAAAGAAGGACCGACCTTGAGTTTGAGGTTGGGGACAGGGTTTTCCTTAAGGTATCCCCTTTAAGGAACGTCGTTCGCTTTGGATCTGCAAGAAAACTTGCACCGAGATTTGTAGGACCGTTCCCTATCATCGAGAAGATTGGGAAAATGGCTTATAGAGTAGAGGTGCCTGAAAAGTTGGCCGGAATTCACAACGTCTTTCACGTTTCTCATCTCTGGAAATGTCTTCATGAATCTGCGGAAGTGGTGGAGCCAAGCATTATAGAAGAAGCCGAAGTGGAACACGAAGCAACTGTAAGAAGAGTTCCAACTCGAATCGTAGGAACTGAAATCAAAAAGCTACGCAACCACGAAGTAAAGCTCGTCAAAGTTCAGTGGAGCGACGCCGAGGAAGACGCAACTTGGGAAACTGAGGACAGAATACGCGCGGCTTACCCTTTTCTTTTCAATGGTACATCTTTGATCTCTCTTTTTCCTTAAGTTTTGTTTGAATCTATCTTTTAGGTTTATTTCCTCGATAGTATCCTTTATCCTTAGGTAGGAACCCCTTTGGATGTAAACATGTATTTGAAACATGTTAGGGTTGATGGCTGCAAGTGGTTGCTAGTGGTTGCTCGTGGATGCATATACACACATAACCTAGGTTTTAGATCGGCTCAGTCACTTCATATTGCATATGCATATATGTGTATTATATTTGTATGTGGTTGAAAAATTGATATGTTGTCATATGGATGTCGCATTTGTATGAATGGTTGCGCACTCATGTAGAATTATGAATAAGGAATTTTTTTGCATACATAGTGGATTCATGGCACTTACATGATTTGCATTAAGGAGGTTAACTGAATCAGTAGACTGCCTTATTTTGCATTAGATATGGACATGTACACACACTATGCATATGATCATGAAGCGTTAGAGGTCTTTTAGGGACAATGGACGCCTGTGTTTGATGGTTGAGTAGATGGATGATTGGATGTTAAGACTTACGTTCTCCTAGACTTAAAGATTTCGGGGACGAAATCCTTTAAGGAGGGGAGAATGTAACACCATGTATTTTCTATTAACTGTAAATTAACAAATTAAAATATAATTAATCCTTAATGAAAGAATTAAAGGAAACGGTTTACTCTATTGCGTTCGTCTCGGAATTCTGCTTGAGATAGAGTCCGAGTTTGCGGGAATCGAACTCCATATGAAGGAGTTATGACCTCCAGAAGTTTCAGAATTCAAATTACAGTTCAAACGGTTCAAACGTAGTTCAAAATTACGAATTCAGACCCAAACTGGGTTGGGCGGGAAAATTCCCGCCCAGGCACCAGGTCGACCTGGGGGTCGACCTGCGGGTCGACCTGCCCAGTCGACCTGGTTTGGCCCTGGCTGGCCTGGTCAGGTTCTGGTCAATTTCGGAGGCTTGGCTGTGTCACTAGGGCTGACATGTCACATTTTGGTTGGCTCCTTTCAAAGTGAATGGTCTAGATTCGTCTGTGACCATCTAACGGCTTAAATCAATCTGAAATTCTATAAATACAACCTAAGACTCCAACCTAAAATTCACATAAAAAATTAGAGACGGAGCCGCCATGCTGTCGGTAGAAAATTGAGAGGAGCCTCCACTTGTAGAAAAGCTTAGTGACGAGCCAAATTAGAATTAAAACACGAATCAAATCAACGTTAGTCTACCCAAAGGAAAGCATAACAAATTCAGAACTCAGAATCCAGAATTCAAGTTCTGCGCTCGTTGTAAGTATAGTGATCTGTGAATAAAATTAAGTCTTGATTTGATGTAATTTGGAAGTGAAATTGTATTGTTGTATAATAACGATATTGATTCATATGCGATGTAATGATTGTGGTATTGTGATGTTTGTGGTATAATTGAACTTAAGTTGATCCTATTGTATATGTGTAGAATCACATGCAAGTTGTATAGTTCATGTTGTAATCAACACCTATATGTTTATGTGATTATATAGGTTGTATGTGATTAAGATTTCATGTATATGTATGCTAGAACATTTTATGCCAAAACGATTATGTTCACATACATGCTAGTATGTTTGTAAGAAAGTTGCAAGTTAAGTGGATCCATGTCAAGGTCCACCTTAATATGTGTTTCATGATGGAATTAGACATATGAATGGACCTAGTTCACACCCTTGTCATAAAATTATGAAATTATCATATCCTTGTCATATGCTACTTATGCCCGATGTTATGCATAGATCCAAAAACATGTTAGGTTTATGTTGTCTAAATCATATGCTATTTTATGTGACACCTAATTTGTTAGACCCCTATTCAATGCAAGTTCACATACATGGAAGTTGATATAGGCTATGTTGTAAACTCACATGTATGTTGATTAGTCTATGTTGCAAGTTCACACCTATGACATTCATGTTGACTATTTTGCAAGTTCACACCTATGATGTTCATATTGACTATGCCAAAAATGCCAAGTTTACACCTATGTCATGTTCATGTTTATGAATTCCCTTATGCTAATTTTATATGTGTTAAATTAGGCTAAGTTTTTATCCTAATATCATATGTTAAAATCATGCGAACGAAATGTAAGCTAAGATTGTTAACCTAATATTTAAACGGGGTAACGTTGGGGATATTGGTAAAACGTGACATAAATTGGTAAAAATATATGAAATTGGTGTGTTTGTCACGTGCCAAAATTGGTGGCATTCAAATGATATAAATTCTTTGTACCAAAAATGTTAAGTTTGGAAAGTGGGCCACAACATTTAATTTTTGACAAATTTACATATATTAAGTAATAAAGACAAATATGTAAATTTAGAAAATACGAATATGTTTAACATGAGGTTGGATTGAGTTCTGATGTAAACCTTCCCGGACCCGCCCGGCTGTCCAGTAGTCATAACAATACCTATCCAATGTGGGTGGTTAAGCATGGAGCCCAATAAGGACCCGAGGTTAGACCGAGTTACAGTGTAAATCTGCCCGGAACCGACCGGCACATCCAGTAACCATAACAATATCTGTCTAATGTGAGTGGTCGGTGCTTTAAAAAGCTAAGGACAGAGTGTCAGGATGGTTAGGTTAAGTTAACTAAAACACTTAACCAATTCAACATGTTAATGACATTGATAGGTGGGGTTAGGTAAATACAGACACTTAACCACTTAACATGTTTGACTAGAAAACCCTAGTAACGGGGACCCATTTCAGCAGTAACCTAATTAGGTATCATGGTACCCTGAAACTAGGCAGGGTGGGGCAGGATTACTGGGCTGATTGTAAGCGGTCAAAAGCGACGGCGGTGGGTGCAACAGTGTGGGTTCTGATGGAGTGTGGGCGTGCACACACTTCGGAGCAAACAAACAGGGCACTGGGGGCACCAATAGTAACCTATGTATTTCCAGTTTTTGTGTCGGGTTGCCACCATGGGACTTGATACACCCCATGGTGGGGCCAGCATAGGTATCTACAAAATCTTTGGGGGCCGTAAGACACAGATGATTATGCGAGTAGGAGCCGATCTTTAGAAAAAGGGGATCACTTCACCCTCAGCATGGGGTGCCAGTTTAGACCTAATGCATGTAGGTGCAGAGATATATGTATGTAGTATGGGGTGCGATAGTATATTCGATTCGAACTGCCTTATCTTAGTTTATGACACTTTCCTGTTGCAGTTTATACTTATCATGCCCTTATTCTTATTCTCATACTGAAGAGTAACTAGACTTACCAGGCTTTATGTCTGACCCTATTTTTCTTTCGTCTTCTTTTCTTCTGTTCCCTCCCCCCCAGGTCCATAGGGAGGAAATAACTCAGCTTAGTCAGACTCTTTGCAAGCTTCAAGATAGTAGATGTACGGTTTGGACTCTCTTGCTTAGCTATGGCTGTTGGACACAATCATGGGGATTTATGCAGTTTTAATTATGTTTTATGCTTCTTTATTTAATAACCAAGACAGAAGTGATGTTGTAATGTTTTGGAAGATGTTTTGGACAGTTATGGAAATCTTTTTGTATAAACACATTTTATGAAATAAAGTCCGTTTGTTTTCCGCTGCTTATATATATATATATATCTGTGTTTATGTACCTATCTTGTGTTTATCTGTGACTTTTACTTACAAACCTCCACCAAAGTTAAGGCAGTCCCTTGTGAGTGACCTTAATGGAGGTGGGGTGTTTCAACATGTGTCCTTCTTAATTGCAGTTTTAACATTTTCCCTTCAACTCCTTTTTTGCTAATGAGGTCCTATAATCCTTGGCCTCGTGGCCCTTGTGGTTGGACCTCGTACAAGTCGTTGCTTCCTTTTTGAATTTGTTGCTCTTATTGTTTTTCCACAATTCCTTCTTCTTATTTTTGTTGGAGCTTTTTCCTTTCTCACCTTCTTTATCCTCCTTGGCCCTTTCCGTCGTGCATAAGATAGCTGTCTCAACTAGAGTTTCAAAAGTTGTCCCAAACGTTACTTGGGCTAATCGGTTTCCTTTAAAGCGGAGTTCAGTCATTTAACAAATCTAGGCGCTTTGTTCATGGGGGTGTCTAACAATCCTCTTCCAAACTTACATAATTCGGTAAATTTGGATACATACTCTTGTTGGCTCAATCTTCCTTGCTTGAGGTGGATGAATTTTTCTAGCTGGATAGTCATTCCTGCCCTTGGCAAAAACTTTGCTTCGAAACAGGTCTTGAATTCGGCCCATGTAAAAATCCGGCCCTTGTTTTCCATCAATACTATGTTCCACCATTCATGGGCCTCATCCTTCAAATGTCAGGCCGCAATTCTCCTCTTTACCTCATTAGGTCAGCCAGTAGCTTCGAAAATTATTTCACAGTCCATTAGCCAAGATTGGGCATTAGCAAAACTATCTTTACCAGAAAACGATTTCCCTCCATGATTCTTAAAGGTCTTACAGTAGTGAGAAAAGTCAAAGGCTGCCTCAGCTGCAGGAGCCTCTGGGGCATGATTAGCGACAAGGACCTGTTCAACAGTACGGAGATACTACTGGAACCACTCTGGCAAGTATCGGGGTCTTGCCTGGTTACCCTGCTCTGTAGGTTTTTCAGCCATTCTACTATCTGAAAAGAAAAGGATTCTTCCTGAGATAGTATTTAAGCTGAAAAAGGAAGAAAACAATAAAGATGCCTAGTATAAATGCATATGCTTATTGGGGTAAATATATATTATATGTATATAGTTTGAAAAATCTTTTTCAATATACAAATACGCCACTTATACGTATAATTCCCCTATAATCGGGTAACCTATGCTCTTATACCAAATGTAACAACCCACTGAAATGGGCCTAAATTTCAACCTAGAAAAGGCCCGTTGAAACTTAGAGCCATTCTAAACGGGTCGTTGGTTCCTATAAGCATTATATTTGCACATATAATAATAACATATACTTCGAATGGAAATCTCACAAGGCGGAAAGAGAAAAATATAATACTGAAAATATGATGTACCACTTATTTCAAAATCTCAAAAATACAATAATCACAGTTACATCTGTTCAATGGGTACACCAAATAGTTCATTCTCACAGGTTTCCAAAAGAAGCAAAGCAATAACTACTAATAATAACTTCGTCTTCTTCATCAGCTTCAATCATGACTTCATGCATGGCTTTTACCCCATATACCGACCTGTTGGATATGTTTAGAAGAGGGGTAAGAACATGAAGTTCTGTGTGACTGAAATATGGTGTTACTTGATGTTCATACCCCTTATTGTAGCAAGTTACATATGTCAAGGTATATCTACACAGCATAAAAGATTTAAATAAACACCTAGTATCTGACCAATGGTGTGGATATCCCAGTCAATCGCCCATTAGTGTTTTTAGGGTAAAGACCCAACGAGGTGGGCATTCTTGGTCACTTATGGCCTTATTAAAGGTGGATTCTTATGATCTCTTATAACCCTGAGGCGGACCCTAACCCCTTAAGACGTTGTCCTAATACATTAACGTTCTCAAGTCTATACTCTCACTTGCAATATGAGAAGTAGTATTGCGAACGTTACTACATAACTGATATTACGGTAGGACATCTATGTCGCTTAAGACTTCCCTTATACAGTTGGTTAGCATGCAATGACCACATATCTTTCATTTACCAAGTCTATCCCTAGTTGAGCTCTTACAAGCTTCTAGAGGAAGTGGACATCCCCGTGAACTACCCTACTCCATTACCGTTTATGACTAACCACTTTTAGAGAAGGAGGACCTAAAGACTTACTTTAAATCTAATAAGGGAGGGTCCCATGACTTTTGTTCCACTTCAGGGAGTAAACCTTCGAAGGGATCCTAATCCTAACCATTTAAGACCCAAACTAGATAAAAAGAGAGTCAACCACATAAGACCTTCTCAAGGTATAGTAAATCGACCTATTTTTACATGCAATAAGCTTACTTATATATATATATATATATACACACACACACACACACTAGACCTCTCACATTAAACCGTATACCTGTAGATGCTGGATGTGTCACTCGGTTCTGGGCAAACTTCTACTACAACATGGTTTAACCTCGTGTCTAGTGTACTAAGTTTTTGAATGGCCCACGGAACCTAGACATCTCACATTAGTTGGGCCTACTTGTGGTTGTTGAATTTGCCGGTCGGTTCCGGGCAGACTTTACCACAAATGTCAACTAAACACGTGTCTATGTGTCACTATTATTATGTATTTAAAGCCATTCTATATATGCAGACACAAGCAAATAAATGCATATTTATTATAGGGATGTTTCAAATTCGAATTCTAATATAGTCACATTTATTATGCTAATACAACGTTAATTACGTATATAAGAATAATAATTATGTCATCTAAATAACGTAGATATTCGTACAAATGAGGAAACATTCTAACGAGATGACAATTATTAGTTTGTCCAAATCAAGGTATACAAGTTAGTTTTTCCATACTTTTACTGCTACAACTTAGGCATGATGGCATAATAACAAGATAACATGTAGCGGTGGATGGAGAATACACATTCCTACAAACTTTCAACTTTCATCCTAGGCTTGTTGGAATAATTTTAATACTGGATTAAAAATAGAGTATTACATACAATTAAACTTGTATGTTTAAAATTTCCACTTTGTCTAATTCACCTTATTTTGGGTATTATGCACATAAAAACGTTAATATTTGTCGTATTTCAAGTATGAATACGTTTGGCTTCAAAATAGAATCCAAGCCTAATCAAATCGTGAAATACCCAAATCTAAACCATTTTAGGTTACAATCAAATGTTTGATAAAGGTGAATTATACAAAATAGAAACAATAGTAGCAGCACCCATTTTCATCTTTAACCCAATATTAAATCAAAAGTCCACAAAACCTGTAACAACCCGTATTTTTATAACATATTAAAACAAGAAATCAAGGCGGAATTAAATTTTAAAATAAGAATCAGGGGAAACGGGTTGCGCCATTGCGTTCGTCTCGAAATTTTACATGAAATAGAGTCTGAGTTTTCGAAAATCGGAGTTCGTATGACCAAGATATGACCTCTAGAAGTTTCAGGAATTTTCAAAATCAAAAACAGCTCGAAATTCGAATTCGAAATTCGAATTCGAACCCCAGAACAGGCTGGGCGGGAAAATTCCCGCCCATGGACCAGGTCGACCTAGGGGTCGACTATAGTGAAGACCTCCTAGGGACCATGTCGACCATAGTGTCGACCTGGGGGTCGACCTGCCTCCCGAACCCACTTCTTGAACCAGATGCATTCTGATGTATTTAGACTTGTTTCGTGACCAGATTCGTCTGCCTAACCCTATATAAACAGCCCCCTAGCCTCGTTTTGTCCACACCATTTCTTTCTGTCCTTATGCTGCTTCTAAGATAATCAAAATACTAACATAATGAAAAAAAAGACTACTTCTTATCCATCAAGACTACGCTTAAAGATTTGCAAATTGGGGGATTTCAATTAGAACACGATCAATCAAATAGAGATTCAACAACTGCAACAAACGTTTCTAGAATCAAATCTCTACACTCTAATTCTCGATCCGCACTCTGTAAGTTCTGGTTGTTTTTAGATTTAAACATTTAAGTATAATGTGGCCATGGAATGAAATGAAATTGGACCTAAGCTTGATTATCTATTTAGATCTGTTCTTGTCTCTCCTTGAATGTATGATTATTTCTTATCGATTGAATCATGCCTATTCATGTTGTTGGACCTAGTTTATTATTCAAACGCTAGATTGTAACATAAATTCTTGGATCTTGACTATTGGGAATATTGTCTACGACGTTGAAACTATTGTTAATGACATAAGGCTATGCCTATGACTGTGGACATAAGGTTTTGCCTATGCATATGACTATGATGATGAACATAAGACTATGCCTATGACTGTGAACATAAGACTATGCCCATGCCTATGACTGTGAACATAAGACTATGCCTATGACTATGACAAGGACAATTGTGGCTAATCACCTATGACTCTTGACTATGAGAATTATTACCTATGATTATGAACATAAGGCCATTATCTATGACCATGACTTTGAAACTATTACTGTTAATTGCCTATGACTATTGCCTAGAACTATTTTGGATAATTAACCATGACTATTGTAATTAATCGCTTAGGGTTCTTGATTACGAGATTTCTACCTATGACCATGACCATGACTATTGGGGTTAATCACCTGGGACTATTATAGTTGATTGAAACCCATGTTGTATACCGAATTTGCAGTTTGTGGGATCTCATAACGAGGGTGTGACTTGCTTAGTTTATTCGATATTATGTACACTGAAACCATTGGAACCATTATCCTTGTATTTGGCTTGCTTTCACATGCCTATTCTTTTATGTCAGCGTTTACCATGACTATCGCCTTATCTTGCTAGATTTGAAATCCTTAATGCTAGTGATGTTGTAACCAATTATCTCAAGTTATGTCATGCTAGTCTTGTAACCCCTTTTTATTGCTTTATGCTCGTGCCTTTTGCTTATCATAGTTTTGATGTTATTCCCTTTATTCCGAGGTTTGGATTTATTCGTAGTATGGATCGATTCACGTTTACGTGCGATGGGAATACGATTTGGGTAGAATAGGAAAAACATGAATTGGTAATGAACATGAATTATGAACCTGATAAAAGGCAAAACTTGAAACTTGAACGTTGTTATAACTTGAACCTGGATATGGACACGAACTTGACATCGACCTGACATGAAACTTGCCTGGAAAACTTGACAAGAACTTGACATGAAACTTGAACATGGTCATGACACTTAGAATAAACATGAAAATGGCCAACTCGAGGTTGGGTTGAGTTTGCAGCGTAAATCTGCCCAGAACCGCCCGGCAAATCCAGTTACTGCAAACAATAGGATCCAATGTGGGTAGTTGGTCATATCGCGCTTGAAACCCGAGGTCAGAATGAGTTGTGGTGTAAATCTGGCCGTAACCGCCCGGCATATCCAGTGACCACAACAACAGGTCTGATGTGAGAGGTTGGGTGTGTATTAATGAATTAATGCCACATGATAGGGTTAAGTCATGAACCGCTTGAATATACTTAAACAACCTTGACACGATGATTTGATAGGGTTAAATCATGAACCGCTTGAATATACTTAACCAATTTGACACGATGATTTGATAGGGTTAAGTCATGAACCGCTTGAATATGCTTAACCAATTTGATATGATGATTTGATAGGGTTAAGTCATGAACCGCTTGAAAATACTTAACCAATTCGACACGATGATTTGATAGGGTTAAGTCATGAACCGCTTGAATATACTTAACCAATTGGACACGATGATTTGATAGGGTTAAGTCATCAACCGATTAAATATACTTAACCAACTTGACAGATGATTCGTAGGGCTAAGTCATGAACTTGAACGACAACACTTAGCCAATTTGACATGGCAGGTAGGCGGGTTAAGTCACGAACTTGAATGACAACACGTAACCAACTTGACATGCTAGACTGATGGGGTTAAATCTCGAATTTAAATGACAACACTTAACCTACTGGACGGAAACCCTCGTTGTGCGGTCCTTTTCAGCAGTAACCCACTAGATGTATCACGGTACCCTGGAACTAGGCAGGGTGGGGCACGATTACTGGGTTAATTGTTAGCGACCAGAACGACGGCTGAGTTGGTGCGTCATTGTAGGTTCAGGCGGACTATGGTCGTGCACGTAGTCCGGAGTTGAAAAAGCAGACATTGGGCACCACTAGGTTTACACCGTGCGTGCTTGATTCGTGTCAGTGGTTGGCACCCTAGGGCTTGATACACCCTATGGTGGACCTAGCACAGGTGACTACATTTCGTGTTTGGGCCGTATGACATAGACACATGAACGAGCTAGGACTTGTAGGGAGCCGATCGATTAATAGATCATTACGTGGAATTCGTTAGGTAGCATAATCCCTAGTGGTCCTAGGTGGCATAAACCCTAATCGAATCTAGAAAACGTTCAATAGGTAGCATAATCCTTAGTGGTCCTAGGTGGCATAAATCCTAGTTGAACACGCGATAGCTCATGATAAGGAAACCTAGCCAGAACAAGGGTGGCGGTCCAAACGATTTCAAGAATGGTGGCACTACGTTGAAGTAATATAGAAATACATGATGAAACCCGCACGATATCCGGCAAGGGACTGTATATATACATGGAAAGGATGATACGGGTTGGGATACTAGTACAGTTGGTGCAGAGAATATAGGAAATCAAAGAAAATAGTGGAATGGTGAAGCTTAGAAATCTTGCGACGTTATACTTAATAGAAACCTTGCAATGTTATACTTGATTCATCGTGCCTGTAGCTTACCTTGTCATCATGCTTATGTTTACTTTCAATTTATTCATGCCATATTATCTTCACCTGTTTTTATGCTGAAAGCCACTAGGACTTACTCAGTCTGTATGACTGACCCAATTTGTTTCACCTCTTTTTCTTTCGTTTCCTCCCTTCCGGTTCGCAGGGTGGGAATACAGCTTAGTTCCGATCTTACCAAGCTCTAAGGCTCTTTCATGTACTGCTTGGATTTCTCTTGGCTATGGCTTGCTTTGCTGCTTTATTGGGGAATACTACAATTTATTTTCATGCTTCTTTGTTTTTGAGCAAGACAGATTTCGATGTAATGGATTTAGTAGCATTTTGATGTAAAAGGCTTTAGACCTTTCTAGATTTTAAAGAAATGAATTTTGGTTCTTCTTCCGCCATTTTATATGTTCTGTCTTGTAATATTTCTATGTATGTTTACCTAGATAATGCTCCACCAAAGCTAGTGCATTCCCTTTGTGAGTGACCCTAGCGGAGGTGGGGTGTTACATTTGGTATCAGAGCAGAAGGTTACCAGACTGGGCAAAAGTTTATGAAACATTTTTAAATTATTTTCAAAACCATTTACAAAGAAGCATTTTTCAAGAAAAGTTTCGTTTTACGAAAGGCATATTCCCCAAATCCATATGCACTATCTTTTAATTCTCTCCTTGAGTCTCTTCTCTCTTTCTTTTTCACCATAGTTTGTAGGCATGCGACACATGTCGGAGGGCAAAGTAGTGTCCAACCTCCATCTGTAGCCGCAGTAGTTTTACTTGCGACTAATCTTATCTCAAGCTTTGTAGGGTTGCCGTGCGATGGAAGTAGCTTTCGAGAAACTTGTCAACAAGCTATACAAGGATAGTAAGAACGAGGATAAATAATACAAGCCTAAGGATGAGAAACTTATTGATAAGGTGTAATCCACGAAGGAGGGAAAGGTGAAAGGGAAGAGGTCAAAGTAAAAGAATAATAAAACCCATGATAAGAAAGAACATCGTTGGTATGGTAAAAAGGGACATGTAGTTAAGTATCATAGGACAAGGACAAGGGAAAAGAACAAGATCGTCGAGAGGGAAATTGTATGCTCTCACTACTAGCATACCTAAGAGAGGTGGTAACGTTTCTGTTAAAAGTTTAGCTTCTCTTTTCTATCATACCATGGGAACTTTGTTTTTATACATCGCATCCTTTTAATTCTGCCTCGATAGTTGAGTCTCTGCACCTTAGTACTAGCGTAGTAGAGGATCCCATTTTTGTCTCAAATCCTGTTGGGGAATCGGCTCATTTATTCATGACTTGTTTGGATTTGAGAATGTCTATGCTAAGTGTTGAGTTTAGAAGTAAAGCTTATGTTTTTGGTCTATGGGTTGATTTTAGGGATGGAGTGGTTGTCCAGAAATGGTACCATTCTCAAGTATGAAAAGAGGGTAGTTAGACGCTTGACTTGCCTTGGTAATGCCCTCGAAGTCTCATGTAACCCTTAAGGTTCTGCCTTGTTTAGTTACCTAGAATCTCTTGATACATTTATCGATCCGCTCGAGTAGTGTTCGCCACTAAGGCGGATGGTTCATTTCGCTTATGCATGAGTTATAGAAAATCACCTTAGTAAGTACACTTGGCAACATGGTTGGCATTTGTTTATTTTCAAGAGATAATTCATTTATGTGGAATACCTTCTAGTAAGTGAATGAGATCCAAGATTCACTAGTGAATTTTGGAGAGCTTGCATGAAACCATGAGTACGCAGTTATGTTTGAATCGGGTATACTAGAAAGAGAATAAGCGAAAGTGGAACGAGAGGCGACAGAGGAATGAGTTCCAACTCATATTCTGGGAACAAGAATTAAGGAACTACGAAATTGTGAAGACGGTCAAAGCACAATGGAGTTAAGCTCAAGGAAATACAACTTAGAAGATTGAAGACTAGACACGCGCATCATATCTCTTTTTAAGAATATATCCTTGATCCCTCTTTTCTTGTAGAACTTACTTGTATGCTATCTTTTAAGCATAACCTCTCGGTCCTATTCTCAATCCTATTTCTGTTGCAAACCCCATAGGGAATATGACTTATCTGTTAATAATACATGTTGGGGCTTGAGGGCGTCCGTTGGGTTGACTAAACTTTTTGGGTTTTATAGGATATGGACTGGTGCTTAGGGAGTCCTCCTCCTATTCAGTATATATATGACGTAGATTTCCAGCTTTGACATTGCCTAATGGGCACAAAGTTTTTACTTGCTTCTATCATTCGGCTATATCTTTAGGTAGGAACAATTGGGTGAAACATGTGTTTGAGGCATGTTATGATTGATGGTTGCAAGTGGTTACTCGTGGTTGCATAACACACATTAGGCAGTAGATCAGCTCAGACACATTTTCATATTGCATATGCATGAGTGTTTATACTTGTTTATGGATGAAATTGGATGTGTTATCAAATGGATGATGCATATGGATGGACGTTTGTACACACATATAGTGTTTATGTGATTAGGGGTATTTGCATACATGTTGGATTCATGGCACTAAACATATTTTGCATTAAGAAGATCAATCAGGCCTGATCATTTGCATTAGATAAGGAACATATACACACACTTTCTGCATATGTTCATATAGCATTAAAAATCTCTTAAGGACAATGGATTCTTGTGATTGATGATTGAGTAGATGGATGATTGGATGGTAGGACACATTCTTCTTAACTTGAAGATTTCGGGGACGAAATCCTTTAAGGAGGGAAGAATGTAACAACCCGTATTTTTATAACATATTAAAACAAGAAATCAAGGCGGAATTAAATTTTAAAATAAGAATCAGGGGAAACGGGTTGCGCCATTGCGTTCATCTCGAAATTTTACATGAAATAAAGTCCGAGTTTTCGAAAATCGGAGTTCGTATGACCAAGATATGACCTATAGAAGTTTCAGGAATTTTCAGAATTAAAAACAGCTCGAAATTCGAATTCAAACCCCAGAGCAGGCTGGACGGAAAAATTCCCGCCCATGGACCAGGTCGACCTGGGTGTCGACTATAGTTTCGACCTCCCAGGGACCAGGTCGACCATAGTATCGACCTGGGGGTCGACCTGCCTTCCGAACCCACTTCTTGAACCAGATGCATTCTGATGTATTTAGACTTGTTTCGTGACCAGATTCGTCTGCCTAACCCTATATAAACAGCCACCTAGCCTCATTCTCTCCACACCATTTCTTTCTGTCCTTATGATGCTTCTAAGATAATCAAAATACTAAGATAAAGAAAAAAAAATACTGCTTCTTATCCATCAAGACTACGCTTAAAGATTTGCAAATTGGGGGATTTCAATTAGAACACGATCAATCAAGTAGAGATTCAACAACTGCAACAACCGTTTCTAGAATCAAATCTCTGCACTCTAATTCTCGATCCGCGCTCTGTAAGTTCTGGTTGTTTTTAGATTTAAACATTTAAGTATAATGTGGCCATGGAATGAAATGAAATTGGACCTAAGCTTGATTATCTATTTAGATCTGTTCTTGTCTCTCCTTGAATCTATGATCATTTCTTATCGATTGAATCATGCCTATTCATGTTGTTGGACCTAGTTTATTATTCAAACGCTAGATTGTAACATAAATTCTTGGATCTTGACTATTGGGAATATTTTCTACGACGTTGAAACTATTGTTAATGACATAAGACTATGACTATGCCTATGACTGTGGACATAAGGTTTTGCCTATGCCTATGACTATGATGATGAACATAAGACTATGCCTATGACTGTGAACATAAGACTATGCCCATGCCTATGACTGTGAACATAAGACTATGCCTATGACTATGACAAGGACAATTGTGGCTAATCACCTATGACTCTTGACTATGAGAATTATTACCTATGATTATGAACATAAGTCCAATATCTGACCATGACTTTGAAACTATTACTGTTAGTTGCCTATGACTATTGCCTAGAACTATTTTGGATAATTGACCATGACTATTGTGATTAATCGCTTAGGGTTCTTGATTATGAGATTTCTACCTATGACCATGACTATGATTATTGGGGTTAATCACCTGGGACTATTATAGTTGATTGAAACCCATGTTGTATACCGAATTTGCAGTTTGTGGGATCTCATACCGAGGGTGTGACTTGCTTAGTTTATTCGCTATTATGTACACCGAAACCATTGGATCCATTATCCTTGTATTTGGCTTGCTTTCGCATGCCTATTCTTTTATGTCAGCGTTTACCATGACTATCGCCTTATCTTGCTAGATTTGAAATCCTTTAAGCCAGTGATGTTGTAACCAATTATCTCAAGTTATGTCATGCTAGTCTTGTAACCCCTTTTTATCGCTTTATTCTCGTCCCTTTTGCCTATCATAGTTTTGATGTTATTCCCTTTATTCTGAGGTTTGGATTTATTCGTAGTATGGATCAATTCACGTTTACGTACGATGGGAATACGATTTGGGTAGAATAGGCAAAACATGAATTGGTTATGAACATGAATTATGAACCTGATAAAAGGTAAAACTTGAAACATGAACGCTGTTATAACTTGAACCTGGATATGGACACGAACTTGACATCGACCTGACATGAAACTTGCCTTGAAAACTTGACATGAACTTGACATGAAACTTGAACATGGTCATGACACTTAGAATAAACATGAAAATGGCCAACTCGAGGTTGGGTTGAGTTTGTAGTGTAAATCTGCCCGGAACCGCCTGGCAAATCCAGTTACTGCAAACAATAGGATCCAATGTGGGTAGTTGGTTATATCGCGCTTGAAACCTGAGGTCAGACTGAGCTATGGTGTAAATCTGCCCGGAACCGCCCGGCCTATCCAGTGACCACAACAAAAGGTCTGATGTGAGAGGTTGGGGTGCATTAATGAATTAATGCCACATGATAGGGTTAAGTCATGAACCGCTTGAATATACTTAACCAACTTGACACGATGATTTGATAGGGTTAAGTCATAACCACTTGAATATACTTAACCAATTTGACACGACGATTTGATAGGGTTAAGTCATGAACCGCTTGAATATACTTAACCAATTTGATACGATGATTTGATAGGGTTAAGTCATGAACCGCTTGAATATACTTAACCAATTTGACATGATGATTTGATAGGGTTAAGTCATGAACCGCTTGAATATATTTAACCAATTTGACACGATGATTTGATAGGGTTAAGTCATGAACCGCTTGAATATACTTAACCAATTGGACGCAATGATTTGATAGGGTTAAGTCATGAACCGAGTGAATATACTTAACCAACTTGACAAATGATTCGTAGGGCTAAGTCATGAACTTGAACGACAACACTTAGCCAATTTGACATGACACGTAGGCGGGTTAAGTCACGAACTTGAATGACAATACTTAACCAACTTGACATGCTAGAATGATGGGGTTAAGTCTCGAATTTAAATGACAACACTTAACCTACTGGACAGAAACCCTAGTTGCGCGGTCCTTTTCAGCAGTAACCCACTAGATGTATCATGGTACCCTGGAACTAGGTAGGGTGGGGCACGATTACTGGGCTGATTGTAAGCGACCAGAACGACGGCTGAGTTGGTGCGCCATTGTAGGTTCAGGCGGACTATGGTCGTGCACGTAATCCGGAGTTGAAAAATCAAGGCATTGGGCACCAGTAGGTTTACACTGTGCGTGCTTGATTCGTGTCGGTGGTTGGCACCCTAGGGCTTGATACACCCTATGGTGGACCTAGCACATGTGACTACATTTCGTGATTGGGTCGTATGACACAGACACATGAATGAGCTAGGACTTGTAGGGAGCTGATCGATTAATAGATCATTACGTGGAATTCGTTAGGTAGCATAATCCCTAGTGGTCCTAGGTGGCATAAACCCTAATCGAATCTAGAAAACGTTCAATAGGTAACATAATCCTTAGTGGTCCTAGGTGGCATAAATCCTAGTTGAACACGCGATAGCTCATGATAAGGAAACCTAGCCAGAACAAGGGTGGCGGTCCAAATGATTTCAAGAATGGTGGCACTACGTTGAAGTAGTATAGAAATACGTGATGAAACCCGCACGATATTCGGCAAGGGACTGTATATATACATGGAGAGAATATAGGAAATCAAAGAAAATAGTGGAATGGTGAAGCTTAGAAATCTTGCGATGTTATACTTGATAGAAACCTTGCAATGTTATACTTGATTCATCGTGCCTGTAGCTTACCTTGTCATCATGCTTATGTTTACTTTCAGTTTATTCATGCCATATTATCTTCACCTGTTTTTATGCTGAAAGCCACTAAGACTTACTCAGTCTTTATGACTGACCCAGTTTGTTCCGCCTCTTTTTCTTTCGTTTCCCCCCAGGTTCGTAGGGTGGGAATACAGCTTAGTTCGGATCTTACCAAGCTCCAAGGCTCTTTCATGTACTGCCTGGATTTCTCTTGGCTATGGCTTGCTTTGCTGCTTTATTGGGGAATACTACAATTTATTTTCATGCTTCTTTGTTTTTGAGCAAGACAGATTTCGATGTAATGGATTTAGTAGCATTTTGATGTAAAAGGCTTTAGACCTTTCTAGATTTTAAAGAAATGAATTTTGGTTCTTCTTCCGCCATTTTATATGTTCTGTCTTGTAATATTTCTATGTATGTTTACCTAGATAATGCTCCACCAAAGCTAGTGCATTCCCTTTGTGAGTGACCCTAGCGGAGGTGGGGTGTTACAAAACCCAAATAATCATGACAATTCATCCGCAAATATAAAATAGAGGATCCGGGGATTTTAATATTTTTGTTATCAAATTTCCAAATCCTCCTAGGCATATCTATCAACATGATAATCTAATAAAAATATGAATATGCCTTACATAAACGATATTCCACTTACAAATCTAGGAAGAATAGAGAGAAATCTGTAGCAGATCTAGATCTGCACTAATTCTTTGCATCCAAACATGCTCCAATAATCCTCCTAATTATATGTATAAGAGATATGTATTAGAATCTCATATATATATATATATATGTGTGTGTGTGTGTGTGTGTGTGTGTGTGTTTATGCCAAATCACATAATACTAAACTTATATGAATTAGAATAGAAAGAGATAAGATAAAGGCTGGAGGAATAGAAGAAATTCCTAATCTTTTATTTTGTGGAAATTAGTAATGGAAGGGAGGCAGCAAGGAGGCAGGGATAGAGAATGATTAGTGTTTTCATAGTGTGATAGGAGGGGCTACAAATAGTTGCCTGTCTGAGCATAGACCATTGGATTATTTAGAATTAATCCAAGCCTTTCATTCATATATATCCCTCTAAAAAAAACCTAACCAGCTAGATTTATTGGGTTGCCAACCGCGAAGCGGTCAACCGGAGTGGTCGACCGACGGTCGATACCCCTTAAGGGGGCGGTCGACCCCTTGGAGGCTGGAATGCCCAATAAGGCTGCGACGCTGAGTTGTTTATTTTAATTAATACGTTCCTTAATCTCTTAATCTTATTCCTTATATACAGTATATTTTGTCCCCATGATCTTTTCTTCATTTCAAAATTCAAATTCTCCCTCTTTATTTTGAATTTATCATGGATATATATATATATATATATATATATATATATTATCCATTTAATCATATATAATTTTTCTGCGTTATACGATTCAAATTCATTTGTTCATAACTTCTTCATACTTTGACCGTTTTCAGCATATTATATATGAAAACGATTCAGAATTTCTCCACGGATCCAAATAAAAGAATTTCATAGCTAAATTCCTAAAGCTGCAACATCTTATTTTCCAGCCATATTATTTAATTGCTTGTTTTTTATTATTAATACTTATTAATTTTACAGTGTGTTGCAATCTGTGTAAAGCTAAAACCTCTCACCTAATAAATAATGTCTCCAAGACTTAAGCTCAAATACTATCGTCGCTAGCTTCAAATCATGGGTGGGGTAGTTCTTCTCATGTACCCTCAATTGCCTACTACTGTAGCAGACAACCTTACTATCCTGCATATGCATCGCACCTAAACCTGTCTCGTAAGCATACGTTATACGGTAAACATCTTCGTGCCATCAGGAAGAGTCAATACTGGAGTTGATGCGAGAGCCTTCTTCGATCTAAAGAATGCATCCTCGTAATCCATATCCCAAGCAAAAACTAGGTTCATAAGGCGGGTAAGCAGAGTTGTGATCTGTGCAAAATCCTTAATAAACTTCCTATAGTAACCCGTCAAACCTAAATAGCTCCTCACGTCTGTCACACTCTTGGGGGATTTGCTATCCTATATTGCGGCAACCTTAGCGGGATCCACCGCTATACCATCACTAGAGACAACATGCCCTGAGAATCTTACTTCCTTCTGCCAAATGCGGCATTTAGAAAATTTCGCCTTCAACTAATGTGCATAGAGAGTACGGAGGACCTCTTTCAAGTTCAAGGCATGCTCCTCCTCGCTCCTCGGGAGTACCAAGATATCATCAACGAATACCACCATGAACTTATTCAGGTACTCCTTAAATACCTGCCTCATCAAATCCATAAAATACTCGATGCATTGGTTAAACCAAAAGGCATAACCGGCCACTCAAAGAATCTATCGGGAGTCCTAAAAGCAGTCTTGTCAATGCTATCATTTGCCACCCAAAGCTAATGAAAACATGTAGCTAAATCCAACTATGAGAAAACCGAAGCTCCCACTAACTAATCAAACGAGTCATCTATCCGTGGGAGTGGGTGTCTATTCTCCTTTATGAGCTTGTTTAACTCTCTGTAATCCACAAATAGATGGAGAGGGTTGTCCTTAGTTGTTAAGACGATTGGTGCCCTGACTCAGAAATACTCCATCTAATAAACCGTTTCTTGAATAACTCACCAACTTGCATACTAAGCTCCCTCCTTTCTCTCAAATCCATGTGGCGCACTAGCAATGCAATAGGATTAGCATTCTCCAGTAGTTATATCCGAAAATTTATATTGCGCCTAGAAGGTAGCCCTCTCACCTCCTCGAATAAATCTGGAATGTCTCTAACTACGGGAACCAAACTGAGATCGTCGATAGAAGCATCTTGGGAATCTTAGAAACTAAGCATGACTGACCCTTGTGGGTTATAAGAAATCTTGAGAGTCCTACCATGGTGCGTCAAAAGCCTAACAACCCTTCTCTCACAGTCAATGATGATACCATGCATGGCCAGCCAATCCATCCCTAGAATAAGCCTGTAACCCATAAAATCTAGTACATATGTGTCACACTCAAACTCGATGCCAAGAATAGAAATCCTCAAACCCTTCACATCATAGATAGGTGATTTGTACCACCTATGGGGTTTGATACAACTACTGGATCAGAAATTATGGAAGTATCTAAGTGTAGACTATCAACAACAGAACTGGATATGAAAGAATGTGAAGCACCAGAACCAAACGAGGTCATAATGGGAAAATCGAAAAGAGAAATCAAACCTTATACAGTGACCTTCCTACCTCTGTCCTGACCGCTGCCATTAATCTGAGTCACCTCAAGCGCATGAATCTGTGCTCCAGATGAACCTAGCCCCATCCCTACTTATGAGGGAACTGCTTGCTATAATGCCACATCTGTCTGCACTGAAAATAAGAACCCTTCTTAGCTGTCTTCTTACAATCTTTGATGAAGTGTCCCATCATACTGCACCCATGACACTTCACTTCCTTCTTGATATATTCTTTATCTGACTTCTCTCCCCTTTTCATTGCACCTTTTTTGGGCCACCACTTTTTCTTTCCAATACCCGTCTTGGCCACCTCAGTCTTATCCTCTCATTTACTCTCCTTTCCATCCTCATGCATAAGTGCCATGTCCATAAGCTTCTCAAACGTAGCTCCCATCTGAGTATGTGTCATTGCTAGTCCTTGGAGGGGCTGGTTGAGTCCCTCGCAGACCTCAAAGCCTTCTTATGAGCAGTATTAACTAGATCTAAGCCAAATCTAGCTAACTCATTGAAGCTATGCACATACTCCTTAACCAACATATTACCCTGCCTCAGACTCAAGAACTTTTCCAATTGCATCCCTTCTTCAACTTGTGATAAAAACACTTTCTCAAACTTATCCTTGAACTCATCCCATGTCTTTATATCCCGCTCTTCCTTAACTACTTCCCACTAATACGACACCTCTCCTTTCAGTTGCCAAGCGGCCAACTGAATCCTCCTCCTGTCATTAAGCTCTAATAGTCCAAATACACGATCGCTCTCTCTCAGCCAATTGCGAGCATCCAAAAAACTCTCTGATCCAAGAAATGGTTTGCCATATATAGCAGAAAAAATCTTTATAAAGCTTAGAGAAATTAACTACTAGATTTGGTGGAATTATCGTGGCAACAACTGGAGATGAGACATTTCCTTGCCCTTCGGCAGGCATTGTAGCCTCAACATATCTACAGAAACATACCGGAATAGGATCACCGACTGGAAATTTGGGAGCCCTAAGCATGCTAAAATGAAAAGAGACAAGGATTCAAAAAGGGACCAAGGAAATACTATAGTTTGCTTGAGGGGATATTTTTCAAAAATAAGTTTTATCTGGAAATATTTACTTTTGAAAACACTTTTTCAGAAACTTTTCTCTGATCTTGTCACCTTAAGATCTAATACCAAATAAAACACCCCACACCTCTTAACGTCACTCATATAAGGACGCATTAAGGTTAATGAAGCGCTTAGGTATAAAGTAACAACATAGAGACTAAAATTCACAAGATAGAAATATAAAACACAGATGAAACTTTAAAATATTATTTAAATAAGTAAGTCAAATCACAATACTTATTATATTTCAAAATACCAGATAATCATCATAAACCAAACATGCCATCTCGTGGAAAATATCAGAGTACATAAGTAAAACCATAAAAATCATACCTCTTATATCTCAATACAATGATCAGAAAACAAAAAGTGAACCAATACATGACTCAGGAAAAATTTTGAATCTGAGCTGAACCGAGTAATCAAGAATCGTTGCTGAGAGCCTCCACCCTATGAACTTGGGGAGGGGGAAATGGAAGAAATAAGGAGAAAACAAACTAAATCAGACATACGTCCGGCGAGTTCTAGTAATTTCTAGCATGAGCATAAGATAAGGAAGCATTTAGACAGATAAATAGTTCTAAGAGAAATAGATATAAAAGCACAAATGAATTAGCAGAAAAGATAAACATGAATAATGATAGGCTTCTCATTCATATCCGAGATTCTTGCACCAACTACCAAGATATCACAATTGGGCTTTACCTAATTTCTACCCGTCGATCGGCTCCCATACCCATATTTTGACAACCTATGCCAGCTATGGAATTCAGGGTTGTCAATCCTAAACCATGAGCTAAAAGGACATAGCCGTTAATCACAGGTGTTACAACAACTTATCTCCAGCATGATGCACACTCATAATCCCATCGGAATGCTCCCGTACCCATCTCTTTTGAACCTCTTACTGTCCAGTACATTAAAGCGTGCCTTAGCCTCTATCTACTGTGCGACCTCCATGAGAAAAAGGTATACTGACTAATATAGGTTTCCAACCAAAAATGCAATTGACACAAGTCACCTCTAGACTTGGTCCCCATTCATTATTTTATTAGTCCTCTTATCTTCCCCAATCAACCCCACGCTGCTGGAATGGACCTAAACTAGGATTTCATTATGTTATTATGCCTCTTATCTTCCTCAATCAGCACCACGCTGTCAGAACGGACCAAATCAATGAGCCACTTATCTTACATAATTAGCCTTATGCTGCCGGAACAGACTCCCTCTATCTTAGCTTATTAATTTGATCCATTTTAACTTAACACGATTTAAATTTATTAATAAGACCAAAATAACCTCATGTAATATCCCTAGGTTGTATTAACATATATAATTAATGTCACCTTTTTATACAAACTATTCCCACGTTACTTAACATCCAATTAAGTTCAATCTATTCCAGTTTACACGTTCTCCAATTACATGTTAAGGTTTATCCCCAATTTATAGTCTAATCTGATTACAATACCTAATTAGTTTCAATATGCCCAAAAATCCCTTTTTAATTTAATTTTATGTTATTCCAATTTAACGCAAAAATGATGATAAAGGCCTAGGCTCTCTTCAGGCCTAGGCTCACCGCAAAGAAAAAGAAAGGAAAATGGTCTAGCCTTCTCGCAAGGGATAGACTCAAAATAAACAAAAGCAAATGAAATAGGTATAAGCATAATGTTACTACCAAAATTAACAATGGAATAGGCTGACGGTGAAGGAGTATCAAATGGCCGCAAGCTCGTGGGAATCCTTCGGAAAAAGGGGGTCAAACACTAGTAGGAGTTGAGGGTAAAGAAGAACGATCTGAAAGCTGAATCAACCAAGACCTCCCTAAAAAGATGGATCGTAAAAAGATACAGGATCTAACCGACATGATCTATCCAACAAGTTTAATCCGATAGGACCCTTCCGATGAAATCAAACCGGCAATGGAGTCCTGCGGCGAGAGGTCATCCAGGCCAGAAACTAAGTAAGACGAAGGCAACAACTCCGCCAATTGAGACCCGAAAGAACCTCTGTTATTAACCTACCTAATACCGATACGTCGGGAAGATAAAACTTCAAGAACATCAAAGACAAGAGCGCATGAAGATTGTAAGGAACCCATTTTCATGACGCCTATCATACAAATACTGAGAGGCCGTATTGATAAAATAACAGGGGAGTCACCTGGAGCTACCTTCTAAAAGATCAGGCTACACCAGGAAATCCCTCCGAAACGCAGACCGGAATCTCGGAATTGATACAAGCTATCCACATAAGTCTACTTAGCATAGACGCTTACAGTGATTCCGAACCGGTAGCTAAACACACATATAGCGAGGATAGGCTCCTCAAAGTATTCACAGGGAAACCGAAAGCCCATGACCGATAGTCTATGACCGAAAGCATACAACCGAAACCCGTAGCACCTTCCGAGAGCCTACTACAGCAGCAACCTCATTCCAATCCCAAGGAGTCTCTCGACTAGTCGATAACTACACTACAGAAGCTGTAACAAGCATAGCTAAGCAGCCGAGAGAAAAGACATCTGAGGCCAAGGGAAAATGCGAAAAACAAAGGCCCCTACAAGCCCAGTGTCCCAACTGTAGAAGGGGCCCTGAATCCCCTATAAATAAGACTCCGGGGGTCATATTTGGGGGGATGAAAACTCTTGAAATTTTTTTCTCTCTAAAAAAGATCCTAATGCTAATATGGGTATGTGTAATTCTCCGATTATGTCCGTGTATACAAATTCAGGGATAATAAAGATCGAATCCATGTCTATGGTATTTCTTGTTAACTTTTCATACTAATTCTTAATTATTGGTATTTTGATTCACTGTTTACTTCTTGTATGTGTATGGATTTGAATCCAAACCTACATCCGTGGCCTAAAAGGAAATTCCCCTTTTTCCGTGGGTTTAAGTCCTCCTAGTAAGTTTGAACCTTATATGTGAGCATAGTTTGTTTGGCAAGCAAATCCTAAAACCTAGGGACAACGATCTGAGTCGAACTCGTGAAGGATAAACCATCCATCTCTCCCTTAGGTACATTCCCAATGACCATTTCTGGTGTTAACGAAAAATATCGTCAACATTTTGGCACAAGAAGGAGGGCCCTGAACCTACGATGCTTTTATCAACCCTACCACATACCTACCTGCGTTGTTCCGTCCCGGATTGGACTGAAGTTTTGACGAAGCAAAGTTATGGGTAGGAGGCCCCAACAAAAGCCTTTAGGATCTCAAATGGATAAGTCGAAAGTCGCCGATCTTAGAGTAATAGAAGAGAAAAGATTGAGAGCAGAAGCCCTATGGGTAATAAAGAGGAAAAGAAAATTGGAACCACGCACTTACGACACTTGGGATAATAACCTTTCCCACATGGGACAAACCTTAACACCCCCTCCAAGTGGTTTCACATCAGAGGATGCTAACGTTTTCTCGCACCTAAGGAAATCTCTCTACAAACAGATTAGAAGAACGACATGTGAGCAAGAAATAATGAGTGATTTTGATCACTTCGCCCATAAATGGTCCGAAGGGATAACCTCTCAACCTCAGTATGTTTTGGAAGGAAGGAACGAAAGTGTATGCACAGCGGCTAGGATGGGTCACAAAAGGATTAAACCTCAGCAACAAGAAGAAGGGCGTACGCCAGGGTTACCCAAGGAGTACTACCTAACAACTTCGATGGAAAACATTTACTTCCTAACCAAACACGAACTCAACTACTAGCCACTCACGAAGAAAAATCCCAAATATGAAAGTAAAACAGGAGGGACTTACTATCATTACCACATGATGAACGGACACGAGACTAATCACTGTAGAATCCTCGAAAAAACCATCGTTAGATTCATCAGCCAAGGCCGATTGCGAGAATTTATGAAAAAATCGAAGTGATTTTGGTAAAAACCCTTAGGAAAAGGATTACTAAACATGTTCAAGGGTACGGAAAACCCTCCTTATAGAATCTGAAAGAAAACCCAGAAGAGGTCAAATCGTCATCGCCAAATTGGTCACGACGAGGCATCCCCCGAAGGGGGATGATGTGTTAGTCTTTCTCCATGCCCAAATTAGAGGAGGCAGGGTTAAAGTATCAAAAGCGTGAGCCTCCGTTTCACACCAGAAATGGTCTTGGCGGTGCATCTAACCTTAGCACGCCCTGCCTCTGCTAGAACTAAGCACATCCTATCTCTGCTCACAGAAGAGCACGTTCTACCTCTGCTTATGTTCCGCATTACCTACAGAAGGGAACGCTAACCCCTATCATCGCCTACGATGGTCAGGATAGGGCACCCCTCGGAGGGGGTTGGTGTGTAAGCCTCTATCAGCACCTACAATGGTCAGTATAGAGCGTCAAAAGAGTAAACCTTAGTTATGTGCCTACAATGTCCCCGTCTAAGTGTCTAAGACCTTATCATTACCTACGATGGTCGAGATAAGGCACCTCTTAGAGGGAGGTCGGGTAAGTCGTTGGGCCCTGCTTGTGGATAAGCTAGCCAAGCGCACCGGACACATAGGCCCAGAGAGTGGCCAACAATGCACGTACATCCTCTGCTTTGACATCAAAAACCTGGGAGTGGCTCCGGAAGCACATACAGTCTCTGCTTCATAAATCAAATCCGAGAGGAATGCCAAAACACGAACGCCAGAAGGGATTCCCAGCTTCTTATATTAATACCCGAATTTGGGTAGACTCATCTCTTCATAAATGTCGAAAGGGGTTTCCGTCTTCACATATTAATACTCGAATCTGGGTAGACTCGTCTCTTCATAAATGTCTAAAGGGGTTTTCGGCTTCTCATATTAATACCCGAACCTGGGTACACTCATCTCTTCATAAATGCCGGAAGGGGTTTTCGACTTCTTATTTTAATACTCTGGGTAGATAGTTAAGTATTATGGGACAAGGGCAAAGGACAAGATCATCGAGAGGGCAATTGTATGCTCTCACTACTAGCGTACCTAAGAAGAGGTGGTAACATTTCTGTTAAAAGTTTAGCTTTCCTTTTCTATCATCCCGTTAGAATTTTGTTTTTGTACATCGCATCCCTTTTTAATTCTGCTTCAATAGTTGAGTCTCTGCACCTTAGTACTAGCATAGTAGAGGGTCCCATTTTTGTCTCAAATCTTGTTAGGGAATCGGCTCATTTATTCATGACTTGTTTGGATTTGAGAATGTCTATGCTAAGTGTTAAGTTTAGAAGTAACGTTTATGTTTTTGGGCTATGGGTTGTTTCTAGAGATGGAGTGGTTATCCAGAAATGATACTATTCTCGAGTATGAAAAGAGGGTAGTTAGACTCTTGACTTGCCTCGGTAATACCCTCGAAGTCTAGTGTAACCCTTAGGGTTCTGCCATGCTTAGTTACCTAGAATCTCTTGATACATTTATCAATCCGCTCGAGTATTGTTCGCCACTAAGGCAGATGGTTCATTTCGCTTATGCATGAGTTATAGAAAATCACCTTAGTAAGTACACTTGGCAACATGGTTGGCATTTGTTTATTTTCAAAAGATAATTCATTTATGTAGAATACCTTCTAGTAAGCGAATTCACTAGTGAATTTTGCAGAGCTTGCATGAAACCATGAGTACGCAGTTATGTTTAAACTGGGTATACGAGAAAAAGAATAAGTGAAAGTGGAACGAGAGACGACAGTGAAATGAGTTCCAACTCATATTTTGGAAATACGAATTAAGAAGCTACGAAATTGTGAAGATAAGCTCAAGGAAATGCGAATTAGAAGACTAGACACGCACATCATATCTCTTTTTTAAGAGTATATCCTTGATCCCTCTTTTCCTGTAGAGCAAACTTGTATATTATCTTTTAAGTATAGCCTCTCGGTCCTATTCTCAATCCTATTTCTGTTGCAAAACCCCATAAGGATCATCTGTTAGTAATACATGTTGGATCTTGAGGGTGTCCGTTGGGTGGAGTAATTCTTTGGGCGTCAGCCTGATGTTGATTTCAGTCTTCGGGCTGGTGCTTAGGGAGTTCTTCTCCTAACCCGTATATATGTGACGTAGGTTTCCAGTTCTGACATTGCCTAATGGGCACAAAGTTTTTACTTGCTTCTATCATTCGACTATACCATTAGGTAGGAACAATTGGGTGTAAATATGTGTTTGAGACATGTTATGATTGATGGTTGCAAGTGGCTGCAAGTGGTTTCTAGTGGTTGCTCGTGGATGCATTTGCACATTAGGCACTAGATCGGATCAGTTACCTTTCATGTTGCATATGCATGAGTGTTTATACTTGTTTATGGATGAATTTGAATATGTTATCATGTGGATGTTGCATATGGATGGATGTTTGTGCACACATATATTGTTAGTGTGACTAGGACTATTTGCATACATGTTGGACTCATGGCACTAAACATATTTTGCACTAAGAAGATCAATCAGGTCTGATCATTTGCATTAGATAAGTAACATATACACACACTTTCTGCATATGTTCATACAGCATTAGAAATCCCTTAAGGACAATAGATGCCTGTGATTGATGATTGAGTAGATGGATGATTGGATGGTAGGACACATTCTTCTTAACTTTAAGATTTCGGGGACGAAATCCTTTAAGGAGGGGAGAATGTAACAACCTGAATTTTAATAACATGTTGAAACTAGTAATCAGGGTATAATTAATTTTTAAAACAAGAATCAAGAGAAATGGGTTACGCCATTGCGTTCGTCTCGGAATTCTGCTTGAAATAGAGTCCGAGTTTACGTAAAACGGATACCGTATGAAGAAGATATGGACGAACGAAACTGGGCAGAAAAACCAGAAACGGGTCAGAATGCACTGGCGCACTTGGGAAGTGCGCCAGACCAAAATTGCACTGGCGCACTTGGGAAGTGCGCCAGTACAATTTTAGCACTGGCACACCTGCCAAGTGCGCCCAAGCCAGAAAACTGGCTTGGTCAGGCCCTGGCTGGCCTGGTCGGGTTCTGGTCGATTTCTGAGGCTTGACTGAGTCACTAGGGCTTACATGTCACTTTCTGATTGGCTTCTCTTGAGATGGATGGTCTGGATTCACTCTAGCTTCATCGACGGCTCAAACCAGATTAAAATTCTATAAATACAACTCAAGTCTAACCCTAAATTCACACAAATAATATAATACTAAAGTCGTCATGCTGCTGAACTCCCTCTTGAACCATGGCCGCCGCCCCAAATTAAAGCTTAAGCATTCAAACTCCAATCAATTTTAGGGACAAAGCTTTCATACAAAATTTAATTCGAAGAACAAGGCTTCTACAATGATTCAAGACAATAAATCAACAACGCCGCGACATTTTTATAACAAATTCAGTTCGTAATTCATTTGCCATGCTCTGTAAGTTCTAGTTATTTTCAGATTAAAATATTTAAATATAATATGGGCATGTGATGAAGTGAAATTGGATTTAAGTATGTTTATCGATCTAGACTTGTCTATCTTTATTCTCATGCCAAGTTTATGATCTATTCAGCAGTTTTCTTGATTCGTAATGATGTTATCATCAAGTTGTAATCTTTATGCCTATCATGATGATTTATGCTGTTTCCTTTCTGATCTTGCTCTTATTGCAACTTCTACCTCCCCCTATTTATTTTCTTTTGATGAACCTTGGTCAATTTCGGACCTAGGCCTAAAACGCGATTTGCGTACGATTGAATACGGGGAAATATTGAGTTAATACCTAATTGGATATATGTGTTTGGTGGAATTGATGGCATAACATAAAAATTGGATATTTGGGTATTACTACCATTAACATGAAATTGAATATTTGGGTATTGTCATTGTAATAGTAATTGCATGAATGGGGATTGGCATATATAGTTTGACATGGATCTTGATATATGTAATTTGGCTAGAACTCGTTATGGGTAAATTGGTGTGAACATGTTAAACATGTAATTTTGGGTATAAAACTAGATCTATGTAAATTAAGCATAGCTTTGTAAACATGTAGATCATGAATCTTGACATATGTAAAACGGTATGAAACTTGATATATGTGTAAATTGGCATAAATCCTGGCTGAATCTAGGAATCACTCGATAGAAAACCCTAGATTAGATCTAGGTAATAATAATCGATGTACACGTGAAAGCAACCTTAATTTCGGGGATTGGGATCACGTTATGATTTTATCCCTTTATATAGATTACTAGTTGGGACACTAGTTAGTTGGTGCATAGCAAATAGATATCATTTTAATGGTGAAGTAGAGAAATCTTGCGAGGCTTGATAGAAATCTTGCGAAACTATACTTGGTTCATCTTGAATGGGAACCTTGCAATGTTATACATGACAAAAATCATATGAGGTTATTCTTAGTTATCTTTCCTGTAGCTTATCTTGTCATCATTCTTATGTTTACTTTCAGTTTATTCATGCCATGTTATCTTTACCTGTTTTTATGCTGAAAGTCACTAGGACTTACTCAGTCTTTATAACTGACCCATTTTGTTTCGCCTCTTTTTCTTCCGTCCCCCCCCTCCCCAGGTTCACAGGGTGGGAATACAGCTTAGTTCGGATCTTACCAAGCTCCAAGGCTCTTTCTTGTACGGCTTGGATTTCTCTTGGTTATGGCTTGCTTTGCTTATTTGGGGAATACTACAACTTATTTTATGCTTCTTTGTTTTTGAGCAAGACAGATATTTTAACTATGTAATTGGGTATTGGAAGTTGATGGGCTTTTATTGTAAACAATTATATTTAGCAAGTGATTTGAAGTACTTCCACTTTACTTTCCGCTATTTTATATATGTCTGTCTTGTAATATTTCTGTTCCAGTACCCATAATGCTCCATTGAAGTTAAGGCATTCCCTTTGTGAGTGACCTTAACGGATGTAGGGTGTTACACGACTTCAGGGGATGAGAGGGCTAGACCCACCAGCCTGTCGAAATTGGAAACTAGCGGAGGAAGAGGAGAGGCAACATGTTGAGAAGAGGAAAGCATCAGAAAATCACACCTTTTTCTGCCTAGGTCACTGGAAGCATCGAAAGGGACAGGGCTTTCTACAGACTTATACTTCGGGGAAACTTCAGGAGAGGCTTCAATGTCAACCACCTGGTCATCATCTATGGTAGAAGGGTCAAAGGTCTGCCTTGTTTTTGAAGCAGCGACAACGTCTTCCAAAAAGCTAGCTGACTTATCATACCTCCACTTCTTCGATGATGATTCAATGTTAGAATCGGCAAGCCTTTTTACAGCTTGAACACCAGATCGATTGTAAGCTGCAAGGGCAGACACCCTCTGAGAAGACGAAGATCCTAAACAAAGAAGAGTTGAATTAGTAAAGTGACATTAACAAGGAAGCAGGGGAAGAATGACAGGCTTTGTCCAAATCACCGTAAAGAATGGGGGAACTGGCATTGAAAGAGGTAGAATTAAGCATTAGTCCTTTAGGACCAGAGAACTGGATGGGAGGTTGTCCCAATAAGCCATATTGAAGGAGTCTGTCAATAATTAAGAGGAACGATCGACACATGTGCCCCACCTTCGCTGTGAAGATAGTCTCAATAACTTGAGCTTCCTTCGGCGTTAAAACCATATCTTTAGAGGGGGGTTCTGCAATAAGGGGAAGATCCATGTAAGACAAAACCACAAATACAAAACATTGGCTTTCTAAAGTGTAAGGCCTACCATCATCAACGTACTTTTCCTATATGCTGGGAGGCCATTTAACGAGAAATAATTGGTCTTCCCATGGCCTAGTTTTACTGATGTTGCCGGTAACCAATCTCGTTATGGGATTCGCCTTCCATATAGGCAAATATGAACTTTTAAAAAACGAACCATATGACAAATGAGCTTGGGGCTTAAAGAATTTTGACCAGACGCGAGCGCCAGGGTTTCCAAGCGCAAGAGAGTTGTGTAGGTGTTGGGTGAAAGTTAAATGGGTGCAACTTTCAAATCACTCAGGAGGTTATGAAGAAAAGGCGAGAAAGGAAGAAATCCCTCATGCCATATATGAATTGCTGAATACGCAAAATACCCTTACAGAGGGTTCTTGAGAGAGTTTGGAGAAGAGGCTGCGATAGCGTCAACTCCCGAAATTCCAAAACTATCTGGTATGGCCTCCACTGAGCGTTGAGAAGTAATTAAGGACGGCTTTGGAGCAAAAGCCTTCTTGGGACATGAGGCTTTGGAATCCTTGGTCTTCTCCTTCACAGGGCTTTTTCTAGACATGATTCTACCAGGTGATGTCAACTCATTTCAGTACCATCGGTATATATATTTCTCACGTAAATGCATGAATGAAATTTATGAACAGATAGAATAGTATAATATTTTGTCTGCAAAAAAAGGTCAACTTGTCATAAGGTAAACTAAACCCAGACACAGAATACAAGAAGGGGTAGGATTGATGTGCTTTCATTTGTGGTCATCTAGATTTCTAACGATAGGAAAACACATACCCTGGCATCATTAGAACCACAAATGGGATTATGCAGGAATTAGGTAATCCTACGTCATCATCAAATACTTAAGTAAAACATGGACGGCGGTGGAAGTTAGCCCTAACTATGTTAGATTCATGTTGTTTTATACCGACGACATAAAACCTTAATTGGTAGAAATGTTATTTCCTCTGTGTGTAACTTATGTTATATGCCAAATTTCCTAATCAAGATAACCTGTAAGAATGGGAGGCCGCTAACGTCGGACATTAATCATGGTGGAAAGGGAGGTTATTATTGCTAAAACCTATTTTGTCGATTAACATAGTTCCAGTCGGCTTCCCAATCAACTTTGGTATATGATCAAAATTGTTATTTATGTAAAGGGTAGAAATACTTACAGAGCATAGAGCGTTGGTTCTCAAAGGAAAAAGTTGATTAATTCTTTAGAAAAGCAGTAATTTTTGCTTGAGAATTTGGTTTGCAAGAAAGAAGCGGAAACGAAGAAGGAAAGGAGTTTATATTCAAATATCAAAGTCGATCCAAACCATACAGACAGAAGCCAATCAACGCTCCTAATCAAAGAATTTCAAGAGACTTGAACATGATACCTCGAAGAAGACAAAAAATTTGACTTGGAAAGCCGATAATACCCCTTCACTAGGGGGCAAATGTTAGTACCAAAATTGACAATGGAATAGGCTGATGGTGAAGGGGTATCAAATGACCGCAAGCTCGTGGGAATCCTTTGGAAATGGGAGTTAAATGCTAGTAGGAGTAGAGCGTAAAGAAGAATGATCCGAAAGCTGAATCAACCGAGACCTCCCTAAAAAGATGGATCATAAAAAGCTATAGGATTTAACCAACATGAGCTATTTGACAAGGTCAATCCGACAGGACCCATTCGACGACATCAAACAGGCAAGGGAGTCCCACGGCAAGAGGTCATCCATGCCAGAAACTAAGGAAAATGAAGGCAATAACTCTGCCAACAGAGACCCGAAAGAACCTTCAGTATTAAACCGCCTAATACCGATATATCGGGAAGCTAAAACTTCAAGAACATCAAAGATAGGAGCGCATGAAGATTGTCTCGAACTCATTTTCGTGACACCTATCGTACAAATACCGAGAGGCCGTATTGATAAAATAACAAGGGAGTCACGTGGAGAAACCTTCTAAAATATCAGGCTACACCCGGAAATCCTACCGAAATGCATACCGGAATCTCGGAATGGATACAATCTTTCCAAACCGGTTTACTTAGCACAGACACCGACAGTGATTCCGAACTAGTAGCTAACCACATATATAGCGAGGACAGGCTCCTCTAAGTATTCATAGGGAAACCAAAAGCCTATGCCCAACAGTCTATGACTGAAAGCATACAACTGGAACCCGTAGCACCTTCCGAGAGCCTACTACAGCGGAAAGCTCATTCCAATCTCAAGGAGGCTCTCGACTAGCCGAGACCCGCACTACAGAAGTTGTAACAAGCATAGCTAAGTGGCCAAGAGTAAAGATATCCGAGGCCAAGGGAAAATGCAAACAATAAAGGCCCCTACAATCTCATTGTCTGAATAGCAGAAGGGGCCCTGAATCCCCTATAAATAAGACTTTGGGGTCACATTTACGGGAGAGGGGGGGGGGAAGGGGGATGAAAACTCTTGTATTTTTTTCTCTATAAAAAATATCATAATGCTAATATGGGTATGTGGAATTCTCTGATTATGTCCATGTATACAAATTATGGGTTAATAAAGATCGAATCCACGTCTATGGTATTTCTTATTAACTTTTCATACTAATTCTTAATTATTGGTATTTTGATTCACTGTTTACTTCTATTATGTGTATGGATTTGAATCTAAACCTACATCCATGGCCTATAAGGAGATTCCCTTTTTTTCTTGGGTTTAAGTCCTCCCAGTGTAACAACCCGTAAAATGCGAGCCAGTTTGAAATTTTTATTTCGGCGATTTTAGCGAATTTTGAATATTTAAAATGAATTATTTTAAATAAAATCGACGAGAAAATTTATTTTGAATAGAATTCGAACGTATATATTATACGCGTCGTCGTTAGAATATAAATAATTATATATAATTATAAATAGGAATTGAAAATGGCGCGGTAGTTCGAAAATTCGATTTCTAATTTCAAATGAATATACAGAATTCAATATAAGTCAGAATTGAACGAAACAAGAAATATTTGAATCTGTATAACTATATCTTTGTAACGAAGTTAACAAACTGAGATTTCATTTTAGAAATGATAAGATATGTCCAGTTAAAAATTAGAAATAGTCGCTGTGGAATTTATATATATTTTTATATATATAAGGCCCTTAAAAATAGCAATTTTGCAAACGACCTCGGATTTCGACGAAACCACTTTTGTTGGGTCCGTGATGTAAAGTTATTGCTAGATTCCAAATTTCATAATTTTTCGAATCAATATGTGAGCGTGGTAAAGGAAAACGCGTTTGACCAGTTTCAGTTGATTTTAATCGACTGGAAATTGGCCATTTTTCAAACGGTCTCAGAATTCGACGAAACTAGTTTTGTTAGGACCGTATCGTCAATACGAAGCTAGAAAGTATTTTTCTGGAATTTTTCTAGTTAGTATGTGACCCCGGTAATTTGAAATGTGCGTTTAAAATTCAATATAATGATTTAAATGTAAATTTAACGGAAACTGATTGTAACAATCAAATCAGCTTGCGATACATATCCCATTGTGTTCGGAATGGGGGTAAAACGCTATGGACGATAGGCGGTGGGCCTCGTTTCGAGGTCGTATGTGAAAGTCAACTCTTTAGGATAAAATAAATAAATTAATTAATAAAAAAAAAAAAAAAATAATAATCTCCCTCTCCTTATAAACCGCTGGCCCCCCTTTTTTGTTCACTTCAGTAGGATCGAAAAAGAAAGAAAAAAAAAAAAATCAATCGAGCTCGGAGATCGACCGCCCACCGCCGCCGCATCCCCCACCGATGACGGAAACCCCCCCCACCGATGACGGAAACCCCCCCTCCCCAACCTCGCGATGGTGGAAACCCCCCCCTCCAGCTTCTCCTCCTCCTCGACTCCCTCCTCCCGCTCCCTCTTCCCCGCTTCTTCAATGCGTCGAAACCCCTCCCCCCTGCTGTTCGGCGACGCAAGACGACCCCCCCCTTCAAAATACTGTAAGTATTTATTATATTTTATTTTTATTTGAATTTTATTTTTAGATAAAACTGAATTTAAAAAGAAAAATAAAAAAAAAACTGTTTTAAAAGAAGAAACTAAAAACTGGATTTTCTTTTTATGATATAAAATCAGAACTGATTTAAAAGAATAATAAAAACTGCATTTTGAAAAAGGATTTAAAAACTGCATTTTTATAAAAGAGGAAAAAACTGATTTTTGGTTATATTTAAAGAAAACTGATTTTTGATAATATGAGGAACTGATTTTTGTTTAGTTTAAAACTGATTGGTTTAAAGGAAATTCAAAACTGATTTTTAAAAGTATTTTAAACTGATTTTATTTTAAAAAGAAAATGGTTTAAATTTTAAAAAGAAAAGGTTTAAACTTGAAAGGTAAAAGAATTAAACTTTAAAAAGTAAGAGAAAAGATTTGATCTTTTGAAATAAAAATTCGATTTTTATATATTGAACTTCGAAATAAAAATTCGATTTTTATATATTGAACTTTGAAATAAAAATTCGATTTTTATATATTGAACTTTGAAGTAAAAATTCGATTTTTATATATTGAATAGCAAAGTAAAAATGTGATTTTTACATATGTAGAAGATACGGGCAAAGAAAGTGAAAGGAGGCGAAACGACGAAGACTTCTGCAAATGAAGAGCCGTGGAGCTAGGATAGCTATATGTGAGAATTTCTCACCTTTCAATTTATTTATTTTCTAGTTATATATATATATACTAGGATGCAGACGGTGCTTAGTAGCACCCGACACAATCGTCCACAAACCATGGACTTGTTTGTTTGGTTGCATAGATTAGTTGAATTATTTGTTTGAATTGAATTGTTTGGTGAGAAGAATTGATTTGATTGATATGTGAATGGCGTGGGCCTTCACTAGACCGGGGATAAGGCTAGGCCTCGTCCCGTTTCTAGTATCGTGCCGTTATGCCGCTGAAATTTTCTAAAATATGTTAGAAAAATAAAAATATCATTTTATTGAAGAAATGAACTGAATAGAAATTCATATGTTGAAATAAAATGTTTTATCGTTAAAAATATAATTTTTAACGTGAATGTGAATAAATGAATATTCATTTACAAACCAGACGGTTTGTTTATGTACACCTATTTGAAGGACATTGATTGGGTCGATAAATTTCACACATCGCCCAACAGCACAAATAAAATATGTGTTTGATTGTTTGAAACCCCACACGGGTGTTGGGATGAAATTTGAAGTTCACTCATCCTGATTGATTAAATATGTCGATCGATTGATTGACAGGCTGTTATAAGCGTTGAATATCTATATTTGATGCTTATGCAGTGTAGTGCACTTTGGTTGATGGTTGATTATTTTTCAATGCTATGATATACATGTGTTGTATGAAAATCCATATAATTAACTTTATATGGTAATTGATTGGGCCTCATTCCAATTTGAAAAATAAAGAACGATATAAAATAAAAGTTCATGTGTTGACAGTACTCATTCATTGAGATTGGTCATGTGTTGAACGAAATATTTTAATATTAAAATTTACATCTTTATCGATATAAAATAAAAGTTCATGTGTTGACAGTACTCATTCATTGAGATTGGTCATGTGTTGAACGAAATATTTTGATAATAACAACTATTTTGAAAAAAAAATATTTGAAATAGAATATTTGAAAATAGAAATTTATGAAGCCGTGTTGATTAGATTGACGCCATTTTGACGTAAACGATATTTATATCGATTTAAACGATTTCGAATAGAAATGAATTGAAAACGATTTCGAATAGAAATGAATTGAAAACGATTTCGAATAGAAATGAATTGAATTGAAAACGATTTCGAAATGAATTGAATTGAAAACGATTTCGAAATGAAATGAATTGAAAACGATTTCGAAATGAATTGAATTGAAAACGAATTTAAATTGAATTGAAAGCGAATTGAAATGAATTCAAATTGAATTGAAATTTGAATTGAATAGAAATGAATTTTGAAACGAATTTATAAAGAAGAATTCAATTTTGATTTGAATTGAAAAGGAAGTTGAAAATGTTTTTGAAACGAATTCAAAACTATTTATATAATTCGTTTTAAATAGAAATCGACGAAATATATTATATATATTATATATATAATATAATGGCCTGAATAGAACGCGCCGCGCCGCGGCAGTTCGTGAATTTCGACCATTTATTTCAAACGGACATTACGGGAGATCCGACCGTCGGATTCTCCTAAAACCGGAACCGTTGGGTTCGTATCGAAAAGAGCTTTCTAACGAATATTAGAAATTTGAAATCTAACGGTTGGATTTGGAGATACGTCCAAATCAAATTCGAAAAAGGTCGCTGTAAGTGCGGTTCGATGGCCGTTGATGGAAATCGACTGTACGGGCCTTGATAAAATTATTAAAAATAGTAATAATTTGTGTAAAATCATAAGAAATGATTTGGGAAGAATTGGGATGAAAAACTCCATATTTGAAAAGATAAAAATAGATTTTTATCGAATTGAACTAGTTTTGAACTAGAATAATAATTCTATTTATTTTTAAATAAATAAATTGAATTTGAAAAGGGTTTTGAAAATAACCAAAATTTCCAATGATTGCATTGGAGTGGATTTGAATCGAAATTGTCTTCGGAATATTTCGATGTTGGAATTTGTGATTATACGGATGTTGTTACGGAAATTTGAAAGATATATATTTATATCGTTATTTCCAATACGACATTTGTTAATCGTAGAATTTGATATTGAATATAAGCCGATATATTTTCTATTCAGAGCCTTATATTGAATATCAAATGGGATTTGGGTTTGTCGTGAATGGTGTCTTCACTAACACTGTTCTTGAACCCAGTTGAGAAAAGATTAAATCTTTTTATTTAGATTTAATGAAGTGTACCAATTAAATAATATTTAATTGGAATTGAATGGATATTGATTTTTGGGTTTATCGTGAACAGTGTTTTAAATAACACTTGTTCTTTAACCCGATAATTAATGAATGTGATTTGGGTTTGTCGTGAACGGTGTCTTCACTAACACTGTTCTTGAACCCAGTTGAGAAAAGATTAAATCTTTTTATTTAGATTTAATGAAGTGTACCAATTAAATAATATTTAATTGGAATTGAATGGATATTGATTTTTGGGTTTATCGTGAACAGTGTTTTAAATAACACTTGTTCTTTAACTCGATAATTAATGGGATGTGACTTTGGGTTTATCGTGAACCGTGTTTTAAATGACACTGATTCTTTAACCCAGTCACAGATTAAAACTAAGTGGAGTTTTAATGAATCTTTAATTAGATTTGAACGTGAAATTTAGAAACTAACTGTCGGTTAGCTAAGTAGAATGGTTTTCTGGATATTGATCTGATGTTGGTTTCGGCCTTCGGGGTTAATATTTGGGGAATTATTCTCTTGATTAATTTACGGTTAATGACTAATGAATTGGAATGAGGCGTATGTTGTGTTTGTGTAACACTTTTATAATATATACGCGAGTTATTCGGAAAGACCGGGTTTATCCCATTCTGAATAACTGATACGACGATAAGTAGAAGATGAAGACGATGGTCGAAGACCGGAGGTCTTCACGTCGTTTGGGTGATAACTGATGATCTTGATTGGGCTGTACACCCAAGAAGATGGAAACAGTTAGTGATCGTCCAGACGTACTTGGAGATCGATGGATATGCGGGGTACTAGGTGCCTCCGGTTTCGTTCAGACCCAGAACGGACTTGTAAATGGACTGTGTGTCTGACATCGGATTTCATTCTGTGTGACTGATATCGGTTGCATAGGATGGTTTGCCTGTGTGGCATGCTAAGATGCAAATGATCAAGGCTTCTGTTGAAAAGCAAAGTCTTGTGGTGATGATCAAAGCACGGCCTTTGTGGCGTAGCTTTGTGTAACGTTTACCTCGCGTGTTTCACACCAGGTATGAACCAAAAACGGGAGACGGACCTCAGGGAGGACTTGCGTTTCTTTCTAGCTAGAAGTGGCGTCAGTGGTTTTACACGCCCTGACGAGTTTGACTTATGTGGTTGTTGCTGTTGCGAGGCGCCTCGGATTGATCGGTCGTTCTCGAACCGATGGAGTCATTTGTTGGCTCATTGACACCCCAAAGGGTGGGGAAACGTAGTGTTCAGGCATTTTAATCCACATCGGTGGACCGGCCCTGACGATCCAAAGGCTTGACTGAGTACTTGCCTGAGACACGGGCTAGAGCGTCTCGAATCGGTTGAGGATCTTGCCCCTAGCCTCGGTTCATAGATGGAAACCCAATTTCCAAATACGTGTCATTTGCGGTTTTATTTGTAAACCTATATATGGCGACATAGTGGGATGGGGCGCTTATGCCGCCTATGATTGATACTTATGATTTGAAGTTGTTTTATACACTATGCACTTATAATAGTATCAAATGATTTGTTTTAAACGTATCAAGCATTGTTTGGCTGTTATAAGGGAAAACCCTATCCCCCGGCTTGCGTTGCATTGTGTGATAGGACCTGGGTCTTATAACAGCTTCATTTTTCTTTACTTAGCATTGCGCTGTTTGTTTTATGCACTGGTATTCTTGGGAGGAAACCCGTTCCGTGTTATACGGCGTGGTCCCTTGATTTACCTGACTTTAAAATAAAGATTAATAACTGTTTTAGTTCTCACACCAGTCACATGACTGACCTGGAGTTTATTGTTTTAACCTAAACTCTGGGTGCCCCTATTTTGACACGGGCAGCTAGTAGTTTTGGTTTTGCAGATTTATATTCACAGGATCCTGGTTTACAGCTGGAACGATATCCGGAAAGCTTTGTATCCGTATATCTCTTTCTAGTTGTGTATTGTATTATTTTCCGCTGCGATGTATTTAAATGTAATTTAAATCTCTGATATTTCTGTGTAATATTCATTTATACTCTGTATATTCTTGTAATCTGATGCATTGTTGTTATATACAATGAAATGTTCTTCTGTATGCGTTCTGTTGTGGCTTGTTCTCGAACTATCCGACACTTTCCTTTACGGGGAAGTTACGGGTTTTCACAGTTGGTATCAGAGCTTTGGTTTACAAAGCTCAGAGAACAAGACACATTAGAACCCTACGAAAGAATTCATCAGATATTGGATTAGTAATATCCAATTAGAATGACTCGTTAGAGATAGGATCAGTAGTATCCTAGAACGAGTGTGAAGAGTATATTTTTCAAATGAAAACAAAAGTTGTTTTGAAAATTTAAATCAATTATTCGTATTTGGTTATTTATTTATATTGATGTGGACAATCCAGTATATATAGATTTTGCGTATACGTCTGATCCGCGTGTATTCGAAATTTTAATATACTGGATAGATATGGAATCACATTCTAGTCGCCCGAAGATGATTCTGATGATTGACTAGTCGTCATTAGTATTCATGTTCGAGTAACGAAGGTGTGATATCTATATATTTCCTATTGACTGGTGTGAGAACCAAAACTTATATATAGCTAGAATACATTGTTGTGGATTGGCATCAAAAACATGATTTTTGTATATGTATCAAAATTATGAATTTGAAACTCTAATTCACTAATTGATTGATGTTTGTTTATTTGTTTGCTAATTTTTAGCCATTTAGCCTAACAGAATCACATATTGAATTATATTGAAAATTGGTTGCATTTGCTTGCATATACATATATATCATTGAACAGGTCATAGCAAGGAGGCTAGAGCAGAGAATAAAATTTGTTTGCCCGACAAATAGGTACATGTTTACTACATAATTTCCTGTTTTGTTTGGGTGATGATGATTTTGTGAGCCTATTGGCTAGCCGCTTGGCTTTTTCTTTTTCTTTTTGAGATCTGAAGGACCGGGGAAGCTATTTGAAATTCCCCGATGCTCCCGGTGCAGGGGAGGTTATGGCGAAAATTTTCAAAAATTTAGGGTGTTAGCCAAATTTTTGAGATTTTGAAAATTCTCAGAAACTAAAGAGTTGGAGAATGGAAGCCAGATCGAATATAGTGTTGAATAATCAAACCACTTTCGACTTTGTTCCTTTTCGGGGACGAAAAGTTTTAAGTGGGGGAGATTGTAACAACCCGTAAAATGCGAGCCAGTTTGAAATTTTTATTTCGGCGATTTTAGCGAATTTTGAATATTTAAAATGAATTATTTTAAATAAAATCGACGAGAAAATTTATTTTGAATAGAATTCGAACGTATATATTATACGCGTCGTCGTTAGAATATAAATAATTATATATAATTATAAATAGGAATTGAAAATGGCGCGGTAGTTCGAAAATTCGATTTCTAATTTCAAATGAATATACAGAATTCAATATAAGTCAGAATTGAACGAAACAAGAAATATTTGAATCTGTATAACTATATCTTTGTAACGAAGTTAACAAACTGAGATTTCATTTTAGAAATGATAAGATATGTCCAGTTAAAAATTAGAAATAGTCGCTGTGGAATTTATATATATTTTTATATATATAAGGCCCTTAAAAATAGCAATTTTGCAAACGACCTCGGATTTCGACGAAACCACTTTTGTTGGGTCCGTGATGTAAAGTTATTGCTAGATTCCAAATTTCATAATTTTTCGAATCAATATGTGAGCGTGGTAAAGGAAAACGCGTTTGACCAGTTTCAGTTGATTTTAATCGACTGGAAATTGGCCATTTTTCAAACGGTCTCAGAATTCGACGAAACTAGTTTTGTTAGGACCGTATCGTCAATACGAAGCTAGAAAGTATTTTTCTGGAATTTTTCTAGTTAGTATGTGACCCCGGTAATTTGAAATGTGCGTTTAAAATTCAATATAATGATTTAAATGTAAATTTAACGGAAACTGATTGTAACAATCAAATCAGCTTGCGATACATATCCCATTGTGTTCGGAATGGGGGTAAAACGCTATGGACGATAGGCGGTGGGCCTCGTTTCGAGGTCGTATGTGAAAGTCAACTCTTTAGGATAAAATAAATAAATTAATTAATTAAAAAAAAAAAAAAATAATAATCTCCCTCTCCTTATAAACCGCTGGCCCCCCTTTTTTGTTCACTTCAGTAGGATCGAAAAAGAAAGAAAAAAAAAAAATCAATCGAGCTCGGAGATCGACCGCCCACCGCCGCCGCATCCCCCACCGATGACGGAAACCCCCCCCACCGATGACGGAAACCCCCCCTCCCCAACCTCGCGATGGCGGAAACCCCCCCCCCCTCCAGCTTCTCCTCCTCCTCGACTCCCTCCTCCCGCTCCCTCTTCCCCGCTTCTTCAATGCGTCGAAACCCCTCCCCCCTGCTGTTCGGCGACGCAAGACGACCCCCCCCCTTCAAAATACTGTAAGTATTTATTATATTTTATTTTTATTTGAATTTTATTTTTAGATAAAACTGAATTTAAAAAGAAAAATAAAAAAAAACTGTTTTAAAAGAAGAAACTAAAAACTGGATTTTCTTTTTATGATATAAAATCAGAACTGATTTAAAAGAATAATAAAAACTGCATTTTGAAAAAGGATTTAAAAACTGCATTTTTATAAAAGAGGAAAAAACTGATTTTTGGTTATATTTAAAGAAAACTGATTTTTGATAATATGAGGAACTGATTTTTGTTTAGTTTAAAACTGATTGGTTTAAAGGAAATTCAAAACTGATTTTTAAAAGTATTTTAAACTGATTTTATTTTAAAAAGAAAATGGTTTAAATTTTAAAAAGAAAAGGTTTAAACTTGAAAGGTAAAAGAATTAAACTTTAAAAAGTAAGAGAAAAGATTTGATCTTTTGAAATAAAAATTCGATTTTTATATATTGAACTTCGAAATAAAAATTCGATTTTTATATATTGAACTTTGAAATAAAAATTCGATTTTTATATATTGAACTTTGAAGTAAAAATTCGATTTTTATATATTGAATAGCAAAGTAAAAATGTGATTTTTACATATGTAGAAGATACGGGCAAAGAAAGTGAAAGGAGGCGAAACGACGAAGACTTCTGCAAATGAAGAGCCGTGGAGCTAGGATAGCTATATGTGAGAATTTCTCACCTTTCAATTTTTTTTTTTTCTAGTTATATATATATATACTAGGATGCAGACGGTGCTTAGTAGCACCCGACACAATCGTCCACAAACCATGGACTTGTTTGTTTGGTTGCATAGATTAGTTGAATTATTTGTTTGAATTGAATTGTTTGGTGAGAAGAATTGATTTGATTGATATGTGAATGGCGTGGGCCTTCACTAGACCGGGGATAAGGCTAGGCCTCGTCCCGTTTCTAGTATCGTGCCGTTATGCCGCTGAAATTTTCTAAAATATGTTAGAAAAATAAAAATATCATTTTATTGAAGAAATGAACTGAATAGAAATTCATATGTTGAAATAAAATGTTTTATCGTTAAAAATATAATTTTTAACGTGAATGTGAATAAATGAATATTCATTTACAAACCAGACGGTTTGTTTATGTACACCTATTTGAAGGACATTGATTGGGTCGATAAATTTCACACATCGCCCAACAGCACAAATAAAATATGTGTTTGATTGTTTGAAACCCCACACGGGTGTTGGGATGAAATTTGAAGTTCACTCATCCTGATTGATTAAATATGTCGATCGATTGATTGACAGGCTGTTATAAGCGTTGAATATCTATATTTGATGCTTATGCAGTGTAGTGCACTTTGGTTGATGGTTGATTATTTTTCAATGCTATGATATACATGTGTTGTATGAAAATCCATATAATTAACTTTATATGGTAATTGATTGGGCCTCATTCCAATTTGAAAAATAAAGAACGATATAAAATAAAAGTTCATGTGTTGACAGTACTCATTCATTGAGATTGGTCATGTGTTGAACGAAATATTTTAATATTAAAATTTACATCTTTATCGATATAAAATAAAAGTTCATGTGTTGACAGTACTCATTCATTGAGATTGGTCATGTGTTGAACGAAATATTTTGATAATAACAACTATTTTGAAAAAAAAATATTTGAAATAGAATATTTGAAAATAGAAATTTATGAAGCCGTGTTGATTAGATTGACGCCATTTTGACGTAAACGATATTTATATCGATTTAAACGATTTCGAATAGAAATGAATTGAAAACGATTTCGAATAGAAATGAATTGAAAACGATTTCGAATAGAAATGAATTGAATTGAAAACGATTTCGAAATGAATTGAATTGAAAACGATTTCGAAATGAAATGAATTGAAAACGATTTCGAAATGAATTGAATTGAAAACGAATTTAAATTGAATTGAAAGCGAATTGAAATGAATTCAAATTGAATTGAAATTTGAATTGAATAGAAATGAATTTTGAAACGAATTTATAAAGAAGAATTCAATTTTGATTTGAATTGAAAAGGAAGTTGAAAATGTTTTTGAAACGAATTCAAAACTATTTATATAATTCGTTTTAAATAGAAATCGACGAAATATATTATATATATTATATATATAATATAATGGCCTGAATAGAACGCGCCGCGCCGCGGCAGTTCGTGAATTTCGACCATTTATTTCAAACGGACATTACGGGAGATCCGACCGTCGGATTCTCCTAAAACCGGAACCGTTGGGTTCGTATCGAAAAGAGCTTTCTAACGAATATTAGAAATTTGAAATCTAACGGTTGGATTTGGAGATACGTCCAAATCAAATTCGAAAAAGGTCGCTGTAAGTGCGGTTCGATGGCCGTTGATGGAAATCGACTGTACGGGCCTTGATAAAATTATTAAAAATAGTAATAATTTGTGTAAAATCATAAGAAATGATTTGGGAAGAATTGGGATGAAAAACTCCATATTTGAAAAGATAAAAATAGATTTTTATCGAATTGAACTAGTTTTGAACTAGAATAATAATTCTATTTATTTTTAAATAAATAAATTGAATTTGAAAAGGGTTTTGAAAATAACCAAAATTTCCAATGATTGCATTGGAGTGGATTTGAATCGAAATTGTCTTCGGAATATTTCGATGTTGGAATTTGTGATTATACGGATGTTGTTACGGAAATTTGAAAGATATATATTTATATCGTTATTTCCAATACGACATTTGTTAATCGTAGAATTTGATATTGAATATAAGCCGATATATTTTCTATTCAGAGCCTTATATTGAATATCAAATGGGATTTGGGTTTGTCGTGAATGGTGTCTTCACTAACACTGTTCTTGAACCCAGTTGAGAAAAGATTAAATCTTTTTATTTAGATTTAATGAAGTGTACCAATTAAATAATATTTAATTGGAATTGAATGGATATTGATTTTTGGGTTTATCGTGAACAGTGTTTTAAATAACACTTGTTCTTTAACCCGATAATTAATGAATGTGATTTGGGTTTGTCGTGAACGGTGTCTTCACTAACACTGTTCTTGAACCCAGTTGAGAAAAGATTAAATCTTTTTATTTAGATTTAATGAAGTGTACCAATTAAATAATATTTAATTGGAATTGAATGGATATTGATTTTTGGGTTTATCGTGAACAGTGTTTTAAATAACACTTGTTCTTTAACTCGATAATTAATGGGATGTGACTTTGGGTTTATCGTGAACCGTGTTTTAAATGACACTGATTCTTTAACCCAGTCACAGATTAAAACTAAGTGGAGTTTTAATGAATCTTTAATTAGATTTGAACGTGAAATTTAGAAACTAACTGTCGGTTAGCTAAGTAGAATGGTTTTCTGGATATTGATCTGATGTTGGTTTCGGCCTTCGGGGTTAATATTTGGGGAATTATTCTCTTGATTAATTTACGGTTAATGACTAATGAATTGGAATGAGGCGTATGTTGTGTTTGTGTAACACTTTTATAATATATACGCGAGTTATTCGGAAAGACCGGGTTTATCCCATTCTGAATAACTGATACGACGATAAGTAGAAGATGAAGACGATGGTCGAAGACCGGAGGTCTTCACGTCGTTTGGGTGATAACTGATGATCTTGATTGGGCTGTACACCCAAGAAGATGGAAACAGTTAGTGATCGTCCAGACGTACTTGGAGATCGATGGATATGCGGGGTACTAGGTGCCTCCGGTTTCGTTCAGACCCAGAACGGACTTGTAAATGGACTGTGTGTCTGACATCGGATTTCATTCTGTGTGACTGATATCGGTTGCATAGGATGGTTTGCCTGTGTGGCATGCTAAGATGCAAATGATCAAGGCTTCTGTTGAAAAGCAAAGTCTTGTGGTGATGATCAAAGCACGGCCTTTGTGGCGTAGCTTTGTGTAACGTTTACCTCGCGTGTTTCACACCAGGTATGAACCAAAAACGGGAGACGGACCTCAGGGAGGACTTGCGTTTCTTTCTAGCTAGAAGTGGCGTCAGTGGTTTTACACGCCCTGACGAGTTTGACTTATGTGGTTGTTGCTGTTGCGAGGCGCCTCGGATTGATCGGTCGTTCTCGAACCGATGGAGTCATTTGTTGGCTCATTGACACCCCAAAGGGTGGGGAAACGTAGTGTTCAGGCATTTTAATCCACATCGGTGGACCGGCCCTGACGATCCAAAGGCTTGACTGAGTACTTGCCTGAGACACGGGCTAGAGCGTCTCGAATCGGTTGAGGATCTTGCCCCTAGCCTCGGTTCATAGATGGAAACCCAATTTCCAAATACGTGTCATTTGCGGTTTTATTTGTAAACCTATATATGGCGACATAGTGGGATGGGGCGCTTATGCCGCCTATGATTGATACTTATGATTTGAAGTTGTTTTATACACTATGCACTTATAATAGTATCAAATGATTTGTTTTAAACGTATCAAGCATTGTTTGGCTGTTATAAGGGAAAACCCTATCCCCCGGCTTGCGTTGCATTGTGTGATAGGACCTGGGTCTTATAACAGCTTCATTTTTCTTTACTTAGCATTGCGCTGTTTGTTTTATGCACTGGTATTCTTGGGAGGAAACCCGTTCCGTGTTATACGGCGTGGTCCCTTGATTTACCTGACTTTAAAATAAAGATTAATAACTGTTTTAGTTCTCACACCAGTCACATGACTGACCTGGAGTTTATTGTTTTAACCTAAACTCTGGGTGCCCCTATTTTGACACGGGCAGCTAGTAGTTTTGGTTTTGCAGATTTATATTCACAGGATCCTGGTTTACAGCTGGAACGATATCCGGAAAGCTTTGTATCCGTATATCTCTTTCTAGTTGTGTATTGTATTATTTTCCGCTGCGATGTATTTAAATGTAATTTAAATCTCTGATATTTCTGTGTAATATTCATTTATACTCTGTATATTCTTGTAATCTGATGCATTGTTGTTATATACAATGAAATGTTCTTCTGTATGCGTTCTGTTGTGGCTTGTTCTCGAACTATCCGACACTTTCCTTTACGGGGAAGTTACGGGTTTTCACACCCAGTAAGTTTGAACCTTATCTGTGAGATTAGTTTGTGTGGCAAGCCCGATCCTAATACCTAGGGACAACAATCTGAGTCGAACTCGTGAAGGATAAACCGTCCATCTCTCCCTTAGGTCCATTCCCATTGACCATTTCTGGTGTTAACGAAAAATATCGTTAACACATAACTGTAAATAACTATAATAAAGAAGGGGATAAGAAGAAGGAGAATTACTTATAAACAATAAACATCTGGAAAAAAATAGGCATATATAGTAAATAAACTACAGTAACATACAGAAAAACTAAACATATAAATACTATAAACATAAAACTTGCAAATTAAGACTATCTATCTAAACTTTCCTATGCAAATAACTAATCTAAAAATTATATAAAAAACTCATAGATCTGATGATCAAAGCTTCCCTTGTGGCCTTCTTCTTAGATCTAGCAGAACCTCCGTCTCCAGAAGTGTTAATAAAAATAAATATTAAAACTTAAGAACTTCTTCACCCCTTAAAATTTTTATTCCTTCGCCCTTCCTAATTTTGAGGATAGGCCTGGGGAGAAGAAGAATAGAGAATGGATGTGAAGAAATTAGAGAGGCCTTGTTAGCTTATATATAGGGTTTACTAGATGCCCTCAGCCGTTCAAAATTAAGATTAGATCTAGTCTAGCCATGTCGTCGGACCAATAAGAAAGTGCAACGTCAACCCTTACTTTAAAGTAAGTCGATAAAACTTAGCCAACTTAACATAATAACGTCAGAAAATAATAATTGTTCGCTACCTTTTGTGCATGCCAAGGTACGCATAATTCACGTTCTGGGTCGACCCACCTGCCTACTTGGGTCGACACAAGGGTCGACCCACCATGGCTTGGGTCGATACACATGTCGACCCATGTGGGCTGGGTCATCCAATAAACATTTGTTCCATATATTAGTTTATTTTAATTTACTAAATTCTTCTTTAATTCTAACTAATTCATTTTAACTTCGATTTTAGCAAAACCAAGTGTCCATTTTGATTAGAAATTTATAACGGGCCCAATGGTGCTAGTCCCATTATCTCATTCTGAATATTATTTTGATTAATATTTAGTTTATTAATCTTTTACATTTAATTATTGTTTATTAAAATTCGGGGTGTTACATATATAGTTTTTCCCTAAGTTGCAATCGGTCCCAGAATCTTTTGACAATTGGGTTAGGTCAGATATTGATTTTGCTTTGACTCGGTGTAATGAAATGTCCATATATTCAAGATGATTGTCTGAAGTCATCAGGAGTTTGGAGGTCGATATAGAGGGTATGAAGCTAGAATGGGTTTCAATAAAAGCGTTTTTGAGCATATAAACAAAGAGTTAACTGAGCGCAAGACTGAACTGGCTACCCTCAAGAAGCATTCTAATAAATCCAAAGAAGTGCTTGTTGAAACCAAGCTCAGCCATTGGTTGCTCCTGACTAAGTCTGCTCAGGATAATGTGAAGTTGGTGGGTCAGCAATGTGAGTCCCTCAATGTCGGAAATGAGAACTTGCAAAAGGATAAAAGGATGATGGAATAGGAGATCACTGATCTTAAGGTGAAGTTGGTCGCCTTTGAAGAAGCTCGAAAGAAGGAGTGGAGAACGCTCATGCTGTTTTGAAAATGCATCTAATTCTCAATTTCAGCACAAGACAGAGATTCAAGGGCTTAAGGCGGATCATGTGGCGGAGATAGAATGGATGCAACAGGATTTTGGTGGCAACATACTTATGTTTTACACTCGAGTTCTCTGCAACCAGGACATACCGTGGGTTCTCAAATATCAACAAACTCTGGCTGACACCTGGGAGGTGTTTATGGACGAGGAGAGAAGGATTGCTCCCAGAAGCATAGTGAATGAAGAGGCGCCGATAGCCCAGTTTCTGAGAGGAAACAAACCAGAGGTCTTGTTTAAGGGAAGGTGATTATTGAAAGAGGAAGAGGATGTCAAGCGGTATAGGAAGAAAGGGAGAAAACAATGGAGTGGGAACCCGACGCAAGTAAAGGTGATGCAACCCTTACACAATCCACTTATCATCCTACCCCTATCACAGATTCTTCTGTAGACAAAGCAATCATTCCGCCTCCTCCAGTCCAACCATTAGGATTAGTGGAAGGGTACAACCTAGATGAGTCAAGTCTGGTCCAAAGAAAACCTCTCACTCCTATCCAAGAAATTGGGACTCCTGCTACTCCTTAGGACGCCTTAGTTGAGGGTATATCTCTTCTTTCTCTCTAATTTCAAAAAATGATCGTATCTTATCGCCTAGTAGTTGGGCCTCCAGTCGGGAGACCCGTTATTCCGCTAGGAATGGTCATTGCTCTTCCTGCTTTTAGTACGTCTACAGAGAAGACTACTTCTGAAGCTTAGAAGAAAGTAACTAAAGAGAAGCAAGTGCCCAATGCTGGAGAAACAGGCAAAGATGAAGAAATGATAGATGCCTTAAAGAAGCTAGATGGCAAAGACTCTTAACCAGAGGAAGAGGATGCAGTGTGTATTCCGGAGTCTAGCAAGACGAGACCTCTCACCGTTATGGAGATGAAAGAGATAGATGAGGGTAAGCTTCTCCTCATCAAAATTGAATCAAGCTTTGGCCACTTATGGTTAAACCGATGTAAATCATTGCTCCCTCTATCACAAACCCACCAATAAGGGAAACACCTCCTCTTACCTCAGCCAAACGGAGCAAGAAGATGACGTGTCTACTTCCTCAGTTAAATATGCTCCTACCGGTAAATCCAAGAGGAAACACAACCTCACTATGGAGGAGTTTAACCAAGCTGGCTGCGGAGAGAGTGTAGAAGAAGAAGACTAACGACGAGTCATCAGAAGCTTAGTTGATTAAGCGTTCGTATTGTTTCTAGGCTCTTTGGATGTTATTGCGAGTGCGACTTCCGCGTTTTTGCTTGCAAATTTGTAGAAAACCTGCATTTTTGTAAATGAAGCATTGTTTCCTTTGATTAAATTAATGTAATCAATCTGCAAGTTTATATATTGCTTTTCATTCAGTGTACTCGCAACTTGAATATTACTAAGTCAAGTAATAGGTTGTAATCTGTAAAACAAGCCATGAGCAATTTCGAGTGTCATAGTACTGGGTGTCTTAGTACCGAACATCGACATATGGAGGTATAGTGTGTATGACCCCAATTAATTTTGAATCATGAGTCGCGTCCGAGTCGTGTTCGAAGTTAATTTATGAGTCTATACCCATGCCCCCAGCATTGGTGCGGATTTGGTTAAGTCAATTTGGACGTCCGATCCTTAAGCACTTATACTCCTAGTCCCAGTTGAGGAGATTGGAGTTAGTATGGACGTCGTCATTCATCCGTTATACTCTCCCATTGTCTCTGTGGGTTAGAATCGTAGATCAAGTGGCTTTGCATCGTGGCAAATGAGTCATTTTATGCTCTCTCCTTAGTCATTAAGAGCTAGAGTTAAGGATCGAGTGGTTGTTAGTTATGGTGCACCTATCACAATCGTCCCTAGTTTATACTCCGTTCCAAGCTCTACTTAATGGAGTTATTCGGGCAAGTGGTCAAGTCACACTTGCTCGAGCATCTCCGTTGGCCTCAACGTCAAGGACAAAGGTCGCCATTAGAATGGTCGACCATGTTTTACTCATCCAGTCGAAATGTAGGAAATAGTTAAAAATGTTGTTTAAGCATTGGTTCATCACTTTGGTTCACAAAGTGTTGATTGTATTGTCGAGTGTCTAAGTCAAGCTCGAATGTTGATAACCCAAGTTCAACTAGTCGCGGAGTTGAGTCAGCTCGTCGAAAAGTGAGCCGATGAACGTTCAAAACACATAGTCAAAGTAATAGACACGGTAATGAAGCATGGAAAAGAGCTTTTATTTATGAACAATAATAAATGACGAGACATGTCGTATTACAATGATAAGAATAAATGAAATAGAAAGAATAAAAGCCTAAGAATGATAACGTTGCACATGCTCAATATTCCATGCTCTTGGGAGTGGATCGCCATCAACAGTCTTTAGCCTGAAGATTCCATTATCAAGCATCTTTTGGATGACGTAAGGTCCTTTCCACTTCGGGCCCGTATGAATTAGGGCCGGGAAGAATCGTTTCAAAACAACGTCACCAAAGTCGAAGGTTTTAAGTCGAACCTTCTTATTATAGTATCAGGCGATTCGTTGCCTGTGTGCTATAGAATACAAGTTAGCTTCTTCTCTCTTTTCGTCAACCATGTCCAGTGATTCTAAGAGGAGCACTTTAATAGTCAGCGGTTTATAATATATCATCATATGAGAGAGGGGACTTCGAGCTCTATTGAGATGACTACTTCAGAGCCGTAGAACAACGCAAATGGAGTGTGGATAGTAGTAAACTTATTGGTTGAACGATATTCCCAAAGAGAAAATGGTATATCATCGACCCATCTGCCTTTGGCCCGCTCCAACCGTTTCTTTAGGATGGACTTGATGATTTTGTTCACGGCCTCGACTTGTCCATTTGATTGCAAGTGTGCAACTGCAGTGTACTTCTTCTCGTTATGGTATCGTTGGCAGAAATCTCTAAATTCTGAGCTATTGAACTGGGTCCCATTATCAGTAGTAATGGTCCTATGAAGCCCAAATTAGCATATGATGTTTTCGACAATGAAGTTAATCACCCATTTCATCATGATTGTGGTCAGCGATTCGGCTTCGACCCACTCTTAAAGTGACCATAGCCACGATCGCATACATTGCTTCACCTTTAGAAATTGGAAGGCTTCCAATGGTGTCCACTCCCCATGCAGCAAATGGCCAAGGACAAACCATCTGGGAGAGTTGAGGTTGCGGAGCTCATTGAATCTAGGCAAACCTCTGACACTTTTTGCAATGTTTGGAATAATTAGTCACATCTCAACTGACGGTAGGCCAAAAGAAGTCGTACCGTAGCACCTTCTTTGCCAGAGATTTCCCCCTAGTTTAAGTGTCTCATTCGCCTTCGTGCACTTCCCGCAACACTTTTTTGGCTTTGTCCTCGGCAACACAACAGAGCATGGAAACTAAGAACCCTCTTTTGTAGAGCGCACCTCCTTCTATGATGTTTCTCGAGGCTTAACACATGAGAGTCATTTTTCATTCTTTCTTTCTGGGAGGGTTCCATTTTGGAGGAAGTTCTTGATGGGGGTCATCCACGACTCCTTCTCAGGTTCGTCTTCCAAGGCTTGATCAATTTCCATCTGATCTATGCATGGTGTGTTTAATGTCTCGATCAGGACCATTTCTGCTTCATCTCGAGCATCAGAACTAACCAATTCAGCCAATCTGTCAGCCTTTTGGTTCTCTTCCCTAGGAATATGGGAGATACTATGATAGTCAAAATTATCCAAACACTGTTGAACTCTTTTGAGATAGGTGGCAAGTCGTGACCTTTATTTTGGTACTCCTTCCGAACCTGAAGTACAATAAGTTGTGAATTATAGAAAATGTTCAATTCCACTGCCCCCAACTCCTTCACGAGCTTCAACCTGGCAATCAGGGCTTCATACTCGGAATCATTGTTGGTAGCAGGAAAGTCCAACCTCGGGGCATAATAAATCAATCATCCCTCAGGAATTTATAATACAACTCTGATGCAATAACGTCGATCATTACGATCCCTGTCTATGTATAGCTTCCATGCCTCTAGTCTTAGTTTTATGTTAGGAAGATTGGTATCATCCTCAAGGATGTCATATATGAGAGTCATAAATTCGGCTATAAAGTATGCCAATGCTTGTTCTTGGATAGAATTTCATGGAAGAAATGTGAGGCCGAATTGACTCAGCTCAACGTTACATTTGAGTAACCTCCCAGACATCTCAGGTCACTGAAGGACCTATCGTAGCGGCTGGTCGGTGTACACTTTGATAGGGTGAGCTTGAAAGTAGTGACAGAGCTTTCTTGAGGCGATCAACAAACTGAAAGCGAGTTTTTTTGATCTTTGGGTAATTACATTCCGCCCTCGTCAACTTCTTTCTCACATAATATATTAGTCGTTGAAATCAGTCTTCCTCACGGACGAGTGCTGACCCAATAGCATGTAGGGACACCAACAAGTATACAAACAATTCCTCATGGTCGACTGGATTTGGCAATATGGGTGGCCTCTCTAAATGATCGAGTAGGTTCTGAAAGGCTTTGACACAATCAGGTGTCCAAGCAAAATTGCTCTTCCTTTGCTTTATTAAGTCAAAGAAGGGAATGCATTTGTCTATAGCTTTGGAAATAAATCTGCCCAAAGCTGCAACTTTCCCGCCAGGCTCTGCACATCCTTGATTTTTTGAATTTCCCAGATACCCTTAATTGCTTCGATCTGTTCGGGGTTAATTTGTTCCTTGACTACTGACAATGAAGCCCAAGAATTTCCCTAATGCAATGCAAAAGGAGAACTTCAAAGGGTTGAGCTACATTCCATATCTGTGGATAACACCGAACATCTCTACCAAATCCCAAACAATATCATTTTATCACTTTGACTTCACTAGCATATCATCTACATATACCTCCATTGTCTTTCTGATTTGATCATGGAACATGCAGTTGACCAACCGTTGATATGTTGCTCCAGCATTCTTTAGTCTGAATGGCATAACTACATAGCAATACTTCCCGAGATCGGTTATGAAATTAGTATGTTCTTGGTCTAGAACATGCATCGCAATTTGGTTTTATACTAAGTGAACATCTTTGAAAGAGAGGAGTTCGTGTCCATAGGAGTGAGCAAATGATTGGTTCGGCTTCAAACTGATCAAAAATGTTGAAACCAAAATAACTATTCAAGAAACATAAACTAAACCAAACCAAATCGATATTTTTTGAAATCAAAACCAACCGATAATATTTGGTTTGTTTGGTTTTTCTTAAAACGAAAAAGATATTCTAGTTGTTGATATAACATATGACTAAAATAAATAATTAAGTTCATATGGTGCAAATTTTCAAAAATCAAACTCTTCTCCTAAAAATGTCAATATAAATTTAAGAAAAAATAATATTGTTATGAAAATGTTGTAGCATTCTTAGTAATATTTTTTAACTTTTGAATAAATTTATTTTTAAGTTTGGTTTAATTGGTTGGTTCGATTTTCAAATATTAAAATTTGAATCCGACCAATAAACCAAAGTAATATAAAAATAAAAACCAAAAACGACCAATTAACTTACAAAACTAAACCAAACTTAACCGGCTTGGTTGGTTTAATTGGTTTCAACCAATAAATGCTCACCCCCAATGTCCAGTTGTTGAGTCGACAAGTTGATCAATCCTAGGAAGTGAAAGCTATATTCAGTGCAAGCCTTATTCAAGTCCAAAAAAGTCGATGCATGTTCATCACTTCCCATTGGCCTTCTTCACAAGTACTGGGTTTGATATCCACCTGGGTAGGTCGCATCTCGTATGAACCATTATTCTTCAAACTTTCGACCTCTTCCTTGAAAGCTGCCAAGCATACACTTTTCTGCTTGATAGGGACATACTTTGGGTCGATGTTAAGTGAGTGACTCATGATGGCAGGTGAATTTCCACACATGCCATCATGGATCCATGCAAGCACATCTAAATTTGTTTGGAGGAATTCAATCAACTCCTTCGTCCAGAGATGGCCTATGTGGTATCCGATCTTCAAGACCTTGCTCGAGTTGTCATAATAGATCAGAATTTCCACCATAGTTTCATTAGGAGTCGCCTTTCTATATCTTGGCTCCTTGTCCTCCCTAGGATCAAAATCCTCGAGATGGCGACTAGATGATCCTGGCTAGAATGTTTTCTTTATTTGATATGATGCCACCTAAGGAGGAGGATTGCCTTCGGACTCTTTGTTTTCCTTATAACAAACTGCCTTCCATTCCTTTAAGTAGCATGCTTGTCCTGCTACTTGATCTCCCCGTACTACTCCAACTCCAGCTTCAGTCGGAAACTTTAAGAGCAGGAACCATGAAGTTATGCAAGCTCGAAATTCTGCTAGGGCCGGTCGATCCAAGAAGGCTTTATATGGAGAGTTTATATCCATTACAAGAAACAAGAGGATTCACACTCTACTACGGTCCCACTTGCCTTATTCCACCTGCAACTTAATCATTCCAACCGGTTTATTAGTTGAGCCATTAAACCCGTGTATCCTACCTTTACACGATCTTAAATCTCTTTCCTCTAACTTTATTCAGTCATAGGTTCGTTTGAATAGAATATTTACGGAACTCCCGTAGTCTACAAGGACATTTTGTACTCTGGCTAGGCCAATGATGGCCGTAATCACCAAAGGATCGATACTTGGGGTCTCCACCACCTCTGGCTCTCTTTCACGAAAGACAATATCATTTTCCATTGTCTTCCTTTTCTTTATGATCCCTCTGCTCTAGGGGTGTTGCACTCCACAACATCTAAATGGTTTGCAACATTAACATATAACTCCATAGTATGGGAACTGTGACTTGCTGGATGTGGTCCTCCGACAATGCTATTAATAACAATTACTTTAATTTTCTATTGGGTGCTGGCCCTAGAAGCCACCTGACCTTGTCCAGGGTCGAGGTCCCCTGCCTCCTATCCCACGGGGCGACCTTATATTCATCAAGCTTTCCTTCTCTAATCAGCTTCTAGATGATATCCCTAAGATAACAACATTCGTCAGTTGTGTGGTCGTAAATCTCATGAAAAAACAAAACTTCCTCATCTCACGCCCTTTCTACATGATTCCCGCGGAGATGGTTTTATGTACTGCATCGTGTTGCATGTATCAAGATAGATGTTTTCCAATGTGCCATTCAACGTAGTATAACTATCAAACATTTGAAACCGGGGTCGCTTCCTAGGATCCGCTTTTTGTCCATGACATCCATTGTCGTTCTTTCATTGAATATTATTTCGTTTGCCACAATTTCCCACACTTACCTCAACCTTTCCAGAATTATCTCCGGACTGCTTTACCATCACGTTGCTTTGAATACCTTCATTCAACACATCACTCAAATTCCTTCATGATTCACTTGTTCGTCTTCTTGTCACAGGCGCGCATTAGCCTTTTCATAGAACGTTTCAATCAACGTAGGACTTTTTTAATCAAACATTTTTCGAATTCTGCTTTCTTGTCAACTCCATTGACCATTTCCATTAAGACAATTCTAGGATTGGGATTACTCACTTCATTTATGGCCATATTGAATCGGTTAAAATAATCCCTCAGAGATTCTCCTGGAGTTTGCTTTATTATAGAAAGGGCCATGACATGTTTCGACTTAATGGCATGAAGACGAAACTGGTTTGAGAACTCCTCGCTCAAGTCTTTGAAGTTCGAGATTGATCTTGGGGGATGCCATGTGAACCACATGAGTGACACCCGTTAAGATATATTGGGAAAACCTTGCACTTAACCGCGTCTGTGGTGGTTGATGTCTCCATGTAGCATGAATATCTCATTGGATGCTATGGGGATCTGACATGCCGAAATATGGCTTATCTGCGGCATATTGAATCTTCTCGAGAATTCTACTTGTAGAATGTCGTTAGTGAACGGAGTGTAGCTATGATTAATTCCCCAATTTTTGTTCTTGTAACCTCTGTTATCATTCATGATTTGTCGTAACATGGCGGTCAAATCGGGAGCACTAAAGATAAACTGCTTTAATCTTTCGGCTTGTTGGGCTCCCCTTGTCCCCACACCAGGCAACATCGCCTATTCCACCGTTCGAGTGGTATTTCCTTGGCCTCGATTGTCCAGGTCAATCATAGGACGTACAGGAGAAAGAATAGATGCATGGGTAGCCCTGGAAGTGCCGCAGTTTGCTGGACGAGGAGGAATTCGGGAAATCTAAGCGTTGGGCTCGATATGTTCTTGCTCGATAATGTCGAGCCAAGCTAGGTCAGTTTGCTCGAGCTGGGATGAAAGCCTAACAAAGCGCAGTTCTCGCACATTTTGTGGCCTTTTTAGGGGGCATCGCTGTTGGGGCTGGTCCTTGATCCTCCCAGATGATGATGAACCTTATGCATCCTGATTTCATGACGGAGAAGTAGATTGTTGGTTATGAATTCCTCCCGTAGTATTGCCATCTGGTTAATGTCCTACCTTATCGTAGCATTCTCCCATGCCTAGGAATCCAGTGCTTCCATCGTTTCCCAGAGCAGGTTCATCAATACCATGAAATCCTCACGAGTAGCAAATGCTAAGAAGGGAGCTTGATTAGATGAGGAGAGGCATGTAGGAGAATGAGTCGAGCAATGGCTCGGTCCGACGTCAAGTCATGGACCATTGAGCTGGTCTGTGTTGAGCCGGGTACCATCAATCCGGCTTTTGTTGAGCCGGCGACCATCGAACCGACTTGTGTTGAGCCAGGGCTGGAGCAGGAGTAATGTTTAATGGCGAGGTAAGATTATGTTGTTGAGGCTTTTTTCAAACAGGGCTGGTGGAACTCTTAGAAACTATTGGTGCTAAAGATAACAGATGTTAAGATTTGTCTCGGACTTGGTGATCCAAAAGTTGATCAAAACCCTTAAACATTGAGAATTGAGATTACTCAATGAAAGCACCAAAGTGTTGACAACGAAAACTGGTATACCACCCAAGAATGGTAAAAAGAATTGAGAAATAAATGAAGAACAAGAAAATTAAAATGAAGAAATGGAATATCACACAAGGATTTATAGTGGTTCGACGTTAATGAACCTACGTCCATTTTATAATTAATCTCAATAATATATGTGAAGTTCAGAGTACAACGCTAGCACTTGTATGGTTCTTGAATTACAATGCAAATACTCTCAGTTACAATAATTAAATTGAAGTGAAACTTGATGGCGTGTTGCTGCAAAGGACATGAGTGAGTTTGAATGCCCAAAAATCCCTCGTATGCTTCCATAAAAAGGGTATTTATAGGTTCAAGTATGGATTGGTTGGCCTATATATGTGGCACCCGGGCCAATAATATTGGAGCTACGTGGAACAGATCTCTGGACCATTAGAACATGCTTTAAAGATAATGTTCAGTTGGGTCGATGCTTACTAGGTCAATGGAAGACACGTGGCAGCAGACCCTTTCTTGTTGCATTGTGGGGTGAGCGTGTTAGAGCGTTAAACTAGGTCGTGGGCTAAAATCCAGGCACATAGAAGAGGTATTCTCAGGGTAGGAGCGAGTATTCAGGAGATATTGGTCTTCGGTTCGATCTTGGCTCGACATATCGAACCGAAATTCCTTTGAGCTAGATTTTCTTCAATCTGAACTTCCCTCGAGCTGAATACCAATCTGCTTGGTTTATGAGCCTAAGTCTGCTAGTTGTAGCTCCTTTGAACTGAAGTACATCGAACTGGACCTCTTCAAGCCTGGAACTCATCAAACTAGGTGTTCCATCGTGCCTATCTTCATTGAACCGAAAATATATCGAATGGAGGGAGTCAAGCTCGAAAAATGGATTTGCTTTATTTGAGTCCTGAAAGTCAAGGTTACGATTACTTAGTTTTGACGTCCTTGCCAAAAGTCGGGTTAATGACTAAAACATTGATGTTAGAAATTAAATCCATTGTATTCCAAATATATTATTTATTTATTATACTTTAGTAGTGATTTGGATATTGATGGTTTTAATGATATGATTCAATTCCTTTATAATCAATAAAGGATAATAGTAAATTCATTCAACTATAGTAATAATTGGCTAAAACATATAATTAGGAAATTTATTGCTCATATTTTGTCTTGATTCCTTTTAATGTAATCCTAATTTAATCTATTGGAGTTTTTCATAATTTTTAATTTGAGAAATACTAAATCTAAATTTGATAAATTTTCAGTAAAATAGCAATGTTTTGTGACTTTTTATGAATCCAATAACTATTTTGTTTTGGTATCGGGATGGAAATTTTAGTTAGGACTGTAATTTTTTTTGTCGCTCAAAGTTTGAAAGTAAATAAAAATATATGTAGGGAGATGCTATAAAATAAAAGAAATTAACACTATAAACCATAATCATTCCCTTTCTTTTCCTCTTCTTTATGTCTTTGATCTTCTCTTCCATTTCAATGTTATGCAACTAAATAATAACAACAACCCAATCCATGAAATTTAATAAAAATTGAAGGAAAATCTAAAAATTAAGAAATATCTTTGGATTTCTTCTAATGGAAGCTACACATTCGTATGAGTTTAGAGCATGCTAAGTGGAAGTCATGATTGAAATTAGACTAGGGTTTGAGAATATTTGAAGTATAGGCATTGATTTTTGATTGGAAGCTTAGATTGCGGTTTGTGGTTGAGAATGGCACTTGTGGCTAGTTTTTGAAGTGATTCAGGGAAAATAAATGTCGCACAACGTTGTGAGGTGGAAATTTGTTGTTGTAGGTTAGAAAGCATAAGGCTAGAGTGGTCGAGTAGTGATGAAGTATGTGGGGAAAAGGTCATGAAGAGTGGTTTATCGACAATGGTAGATGGTCGTTTAGTTAAGTAAGGATGGGGTGAAGGAGATAGAAAGAGTGAGACTTGGGTATGGAAGTGCACGACATATACATGTCTCGTTTGGGAAGAAATTTTAGGAGAGAAGGTTTAAATGAAGAGTAATTAAGTTATAACTAGTGGTGACCTTTTTTATATCTACAAAAAGTTATAAACTAAATAACTTACACGATTAAATTAGAGCACGACCGTGTTGTATTTATAGAATCGATACCTTCATTCTGGAACTGATTGATTACTACATGAGATCATTGAATTTCAAATAATTTTTGAATGATGTTCAAAATTAGACACAACTAAAATGCGAAAGCGACAGCTAGGCGGCATTAGATATAGCCAAAGCATCCATGGTAGATGTCCCAGCGGGAGCCACAATAGTTAATCAAAGCAATAACATCAGAAAAGTAAGGTCAAATAACTTGAGCGTAAAATAAGATTTTTAGATCGCTATAGAAAATCAATTTTACCCAAAGCACCTGGAAACAAAGGGGTCAGGGAGTAAACATGTCAGGACCCAAGATTAGATGCTTAACACTAGAAAAATGGAGGGGAGATTGCCCTAGAATCTTTTGTCCTAGAGGAAGAAAGGCATGCTTCTTGGAGATGACATAATAAACCTGAAAAGAAATTGAAAACTCACCAAAAGTAGCAAAAATGCCCGAAATACCAAGGGGACACCTAATATAGAAAAATCAGGTTTTCCAATCTTTAAACTTATTAACACCATCGCTGATCAGTTTCTTTGTAGGATTCACACGAAGGATTGGTGAATCGACTCCTTTAGCTACGGACAGTCATAGCAAATGATGAAGAAGATGGGCATCAAGGGAAGACTGTCCAGACTCAAGCGTTAGCAGCTCGAGACATAGAAGATAGGCGTATGTATTCGGAATCAGTTGAATCGGAGCTACCCGCAAGTGTTGCAATAGCCTAAAGATAAAATCTGGGAAAGGGAAGAAGCCGTTATGCCAAATGTGGATGATCAAGTATGCAAAGAACCCTTCTGGTAGATTCTGAATGGTGTCATTTTCGGAGGCAGAAATGAAACCTATCCCAATCATACCAATGCTTTCAATAATTTTATTTACTTCATCTTGGGTTCGAGTGAGAGAATGCTATGAAGCATTTTCTTCTTTGGATGGAGGGCAGGAGAACTACCTGGATTCGATTCATTAGCACTTTGCTTCTTAGACATGATGCTGCCAGTTGATATTATTCCATAAAAACACATTAGCATAATGATTTAATATAATTAAGGAAAGTAAAGACAAACTATTTGCTTAAGTGGGCATGGACCGTTCACAAGTTTAAAACCACAGTGAAAATTCATTGTCATTATTCATCTAGCATTGTTATTGAAAATTGGAACACATCATGAATCATTAGAAGTGGATTCATGAAACGACCCGAACTTCCCCGGTAAGGAAAGAGCAGATGCTTTGAGGACAACACACAAAAGAACACAGACATAAGAACATTTCATTGTTAATTACAACAATTCCATCAGATTACAAGAATATACAGAGTATGAATCATTATTACACACCATAAATTATCAGAGATTTAAATACGTTACTGCAGTGGAAAAATAATACAAAACACAACTAGAAGTAGTACACGGATACAGAGTTTTCCAAGTATCGTTCCAGCTATAAATCAGGATCCTGTGAATATAAATCTGCAAAACCAAAACTACTAGCTACCTGTGTCAAAATAAGGGCACCCAGAGTTTAGGTTAAAACAATAAACTCCAGGTCAGTCATGGGACTGGTGTGAGAACTAAAACAGTTATTAATCTTTATTTTTAAAGTTAGGTAAATCAAGGGACCACGCCGTATAACACGGAACGTGTTTCCTCCCAAGAATACCAGTGCATAAAACAACATCGCAATGCTAAATAAAGAAAAATGAAGCTATTATAAGACCCAGGTCCCATCACACAATGCAACGCAGGCCGGAGGATAGGGTTTTACCCTATAATAGCCAAAGAATGCTTGATACGTTTAAAACAGATTATTTTGATAGTACTATAAGTGTATAGTGTCGAAAACAATTTCAATCATAAGTATCAATCATAGACGAGATGAATGTCCCATACCACTATGCTGCCAAATATAGGTTTACAAATAAAACCGCAAAGTCCCTATTGGAATCTGGATTTATATCTGTGAAACGAGGAAAAAGATAGTCCTCTACCGATTCGAGACGCTCTAGTCTGTGTCTCAGGCAAGTACTCAGTCAAGCCTTTGGATCGTCAGGGCCGGTCCACTAATGTGGATCAAAATGTCTGAACACTGCGTTTCCCAACCCTTTGGGGCGTAAATGAGCCAACGAGTGACTCCATCGGCTTCACATAGTCACCGATATATCCGAGGCGCCTTGCAACAGCAACAACCACATAAGTCAAACTCGTCAAGGCGTATAAAACCACTGACGCCACTTCTAACTAGAAGAAAGCGCATGCCCTCCTTGAGGTCCTCTCCCGTTTCTGGTTCACAACCGGGGTGTGAGGCTCGCGAATCAACGCTACACAAAGCTATGCCACACAGGCCGTGCTTTGATCATCAACCACAAGACTTTGCTTTTCAACAGAAGCCTTGATCATATTGCCACTTAGGCATGCCACACAGGCCGTTCACTCCATGCGTTTGATATCCATCAGTATATAACCTCTAAGCTCGTACGTCTCAGAGAAGGGCGTTAAGCAAGAGAATAAATTCTCCGCCGCCAAACAGATATATATTTAATAGAAATCAATCACATAGAATAAAATCCAATGTCAGACACACAGTCCATTTACAAGTTCGTTCTGGGTCTGAACGAAACCGGAGGCACCTAGTACCCCTCATATCCATCGATCTCCAAGTACGTCTGGACGACCACTAACTGATTCCCTCCTCTTGGGTGTACGGCCCAATCAAGATCATTAGTAATCACCCAAACGATGTGAAGACCTCCGGTCTTCAACCACCGTCTTCATTTTCGACTTATCGTCGTATCAGTTATTCAGAATGGTATAAACCCGTCTTTCCGAATAACTCGCGTATATAATAAACAAGTGTTACACAAACACAACATACGCCTCATTCCAATTCATCAGTCACTAACCGTAAATTAGTAAGAGAACAATTCCCCAAATATTAACCCCGAAGGCCGAAACCAACATCAGATCAATACCCAGGAAACCATTCATCTTAACTAATCTTTAGTTAGTTGCTAAATTTCACATTTTTAGGGATAGGTTCCCATTAATGTTATCAAAGATAAATTCCTCAAATTTATTCTTTAATCTTCTTTTTGAATATAGATTCAACTAGTCGGGATTAACGAACCTTACCAAAGTAATCATTTGTTTTAATTTCCCAATCCCAACCTATTCATCCCATGAAGTAAAACTGGTCATACTTCATATCTAACACCACGGTGTTATCGGTAAATTCAATTACCATTTCATGTTTAAATCTAATTAAAGATTTAACTATCGCCTGGAGCAAAACTGGTGATACTCCACTCTCGATCATTCATTAGGGTTAATGAATTAAGCTAGATAGTTAGATGAGTAAAAGAAAACTACTTATAAATTTGCAGTAAGAAGATTAAATCTCATTCCCTATGTGTTATTTTGGTACAAATTTTTTTGGTTCTTAAAAAGAAACAGTTTGAAAGGGTTCAATTATATGAAATGAATTTCTAGATCCAGAAATTCCTTACCATCAAGTTGGCATATTTTTTGTTTCTCTCTTCATCTTTGGATTCTTATCTAATGATCTGGGCCGTAATCCTGGACGTGAGGGATTAGTTACTAGTTCGAATTTAATACAAATTTATATTTTTTGGGAATTTGTAGGAATGTGTTCCTATTTATTAATAGGTTTTTGGTTCACACGACCAATTGCAGCGCCATATTCTAGGAGCCAAAACTATGTGATTCAATAAATCCTCCTCTATCTGTTGCGGGTCGAGGGCTAATTCCCTTCTTCAACAAGTGTTTCCACGACTCTACCACCCAGACAATCCCCTTTTCATGGCCACATATCTTTAACTGGGTTAAAGAACCATTCATCTAATTTAAGATTCATTAAAACTCCACGTAGTTCTAATCTTTAACTGGGTTAAAGAACCAATGTCATTTAAAACACGGTTCACGATAAACCCACATCACATTCCATTCTATAAGTCTCTAACCGTAAATTAGTAAGAGAACAGTTCCCTAAATATTAACCCCGAAGGCCGAAACCAACATCAGATCAATACCCAGGAAACCATTCAACTTAACTAATCTCCAGTTAGTTTCTGATTTTCTTAACTCAGTTGGGTCTAAGAACAGTATTATTGAAGATACCACTCACGACAACCCAAAATCACATTCCATTAATTATCGGGTTAAAGAACAAGTGTTATTTAAAACACCGTTCACGATAAACCCAAAAATCAATTCAAATTCAATTCCAATTAAATTCCATTGGTACACTTCATTAAATCTAAATAAAAAGATTTAATCTTTTTCTCAACTGGGTTCAAGAACAGTGTTAATGAAGACACCATTCACAACAAACCCAAATCACATTCGATATTAAATACAAGGCTCTGAATAGAAAATATATCGGCTTATATTCAATATCAAATTCTACGACCAACAAATATCGTATTGGAAATAACGATATAAATATATCTTTCATATTTCCATAACAATATCTGTATAATCACGAAATCCAACGTCGAAATATTCCAAGGACAATTTCGATTCAAATCCATTCCAATTCAATTATTGGAAATCCTGGTCACTTTTAAAACCATTTCAAATTCAATTTATTTATTTCAAAACCAAATTGATTTTAATTCTAGTTCAAAACTAGTTCATTTCGATAAAAATCTATTTTTATATTTTCAAATATGGAGTTTTTCATCCCAATTCTTCACAAATCATTTCTTATGATTTTACACAAATTATTACTATTTTTAATAATTTTATCAAGGCTCGTACAGTCGATTTCCATCAGCGGCCATCGAACCGCACTTACAACGACCTTTTCCAAATTTGATTTGGACATAATTCCAAATCCAACCATTAGATTTCTAATTTCTAATATTCGTTAGAAATCTCTTTTCGATACGAACCCAACGGTTCCGGTTTTAGGAGAATACGACGGTCGGATCTCCCGTAATATCTATTCGAAGTCAATGGTCGAAATTCGTGAACTATCGCGGCGCGGCGTGTTCTATTCAGGCCATTATATATATAATATATATATAATATATTTTTCGTTGATTTCCTTTATAACTTATTTTATATATCGTTTAAAATTCTTTTTCAAAACAATTTCAACTTCCTTTTCAAATTCAAACCAAGATTGAATTTTTCAATATAAATTCGTATTAATTTCCTTTCAAATCGATTTCAATTCAATTTCAATTTAATTCGAATTTCAATTCATTTCAATTTGATTCGAATTTTCAAATCTATTCAATTTAATTTGAATTTTAAATCTTTTCAATTTAATTCGAATTTCAATTCATTTCAATTTAATTTGAATTTCAATTCTATTTAATTTAATTCGAATTTCAAATCTATTCAATTTAATTCGAATTTCAAATCTATTCAATTTAATTCGAATTTCAAATCTATTCAATTTAATTCGAATTTCAATTCATTTCAATTTAATTCGAATATCAATTCATTTCAATTTAATTCGAATTTCAAATCTATTCAATTTAATTCGAATTTCAAATCTATTCAATTTAATTCGAATTTCAAATCTATTCAATTTAATTCGAATTTCGAAATCACTTTCAATATTCATTGAAAAATGAATAAAATCGATATAAATATCGTTCACGTCAAAATGGCGTCAATCTAATCAACACGGCTTCATGTATTTCTATTTTCAAATATTCTATTTCCAATATTTCTTTTTTCAAATATTTCTATTCAAATATTTCTTTTTCAAATATTTATATTCAAATATTTCTTTTTCAAATATTTCTATTCAAATATTTCTTTTTCAAATATTTCTATTCAAAACTGGAATGAGGCCTAATCAATTACCATAGATTTTATTTCTATGGATTTCCATACAACGCATGTATATATCAACAATGAAAAATAATCAACCAGCATCCAAAGTGCATTCTACACTGTATAAGCATCAAATATAAATATTTAACGCTTATAACAGTCTGTCAATCAATCGATCGACATACAACTAATTATTGGGATTAGTGTATGTCATATATCATCACAATACCTGTGTGGGATTTCAAACAATCAAACGCATATTTTATTTGTGCAGTTGGGCGATGTGTAAAATTTATCGTCGCAATCAATATCAGTCAAATTTGTGTATATAAACAAATCGTTCGATTTGTTTATATTAATTTATTTCAATTCATATACACGTTAAAAATTCTATTTTTAACTATAAAATATTTTTAACTATGTAAATATTTTATTTCATTTCACATCACATCACACAATCAACTACACATCAAAATCAAACAAATAAGCATACAAGCCGTCCATGGTTTGTGGACGATGGGTGTCGGGTGCTACTAAACACCGTATGCATCCTAGTATATATTTTTAACTAGAAATTTAAATTAAAGGTGAGGAGTTCTCACCAAGAGCAAAACCAAATGCCACGACTCTTCTTATGTAGAAATCTTCGTCGTGCTCGCCTTTCGTCACTTTCGTTGTCCGCATCCACTACATATATAAAAATCACATTTTTATATTCTCTATTATATAGAAATTATATTTTTATAACTACGCTATATGGATAAAATCTCTATTTTTATACCGCTACTATATAGATAAAAAATCTATTTTTATAACGGTGCTCATATAATAAAAATTATATTTTTATATCTTCACTCGTATAAAAATCATATCTTTGCTCCTTCTACATAATAAAGATCGAATTTTTAATATTTCTATAATATAAAAATCATATTTTTAATCTTTGCTACATATGTAAAAATCACTCCTTTACAACGCTACTTCTATGATAAAAATTATATTTTTATATTGGTCTTCTCCTAATAAAGATTCAAACTTTTCTAATATAAAAATTCGACCTTTTCTATTCGATTAACTATATAAAAATTCAGTTTTTTTAACCATATAAAATTTAGTTTTTAACCATATAAAATTCAGTTTTTAACCATATAAAAAATCAGTTTTTAACCATACAAAATTCGGTTTTTAACCATATAAAGTTTCAGTTTTTAACCACTAATCATCATCAGTTTTTATATATAACTAAAAGGAGAGAAGAAGAAAGAAAACGAAAGAGAAATAAATAGATAAAACAAATAATAGAAAAAAGCTTACAGCGTGAGGGGAGGGTCATTGGCGTCGCGGTGGTCGGAGGGGAGGGCTGCGCTGCGGTCTCCGGCGAGGTGGTCTTCGCTGGTTGCTGGAGGTGGGTGGGGGGTAGCGGCTGTGCTTGACGTCGAGGGGGGTGCGCGTTTCGTGGATCGAGAAGGGGAGCGGATCGGGGGGAGAAAGGGAAGGAGGAAGAGAGGGAGGGCGCCCTTGCTCCGGCGGCGGCGCGCCAGTGGGAGGATTGGCTGCTGCTCCTCCCCTTCCTTCTCCTTTTTATCATTTTCGATTATCAAATGATTTTGAACCGGGGGGGGGGGGGGGTGAAGGGTTAAGGAGACGGAAGGGGGATTTTTTTTAATTATTTAATTATTTCAAAAAGGTACCTTTTTATTTTGACCTCAAAATCAAACCCACCGACTGTCGTCCATAGCTAATTACCCCCATTCCGAACACAATGCGATATGTATCATAAGCTAATTCGATCGTTTCAATCAGTTTTCGTCAATATCAACCTATAACTCTATATATTGAATTTGAATGCGCATTTCAATTTACCGGGGCCACATACGAACTCCAAAAAATTCCCGAAAAATATTTTCTAGCTTCGTATTGTCGATACAGTCCTAACAAAACTAATTTCGTCGAATTCTGAGACCGTTTGAAAAATGGTTATTTTCTAGTCGATTAAAATCAACTAAAACTGGTCAAACGCGTTTTCCATTGCCACGCTCACATATTGATTCAAAAAATTACAAAATTTTAAATATAGCAATAACTAAACATCACGGATCCAAAAAAAAGTGGTTTCGTCCAAATCCGATGTCATTTGCAAAATTTCCATTTTTAAGGGCCAGAATTGCATAGCGACTATTCTGAATTTTCAACTGGACATAACTTTTGATTCCAGCTATGAAATTTCAATTTTTCAGATTCGTTGGAAAGATATTCTCAAATAGATTCTAATATTTTAGGTTTCGCTAAAATCCGGTTTATTTTGAATCCTGTACATTCATTTGAATTTTGAAATCGAATTTTCGAACTACCGCGCCATTTTAATTCCTTTTATAAATATAAATAATTATTTATATTCTAACTACGATCTATATAAATATATTCGTTCTAATTCTATTAAAAATAAATTTCTCCTCGCTATTATTTAAAATAATTCATTTTAAATCATCTAAATTCACTAAAATGACCAAAATAAAAAATTTAAATTGGCTCGGATTTCCGGGTTTTTACAATCTCCCCCACTTAAAATTTTTCGTCCCCGAAAAGGAACGAAGCCGAAAGTTTTTTAACTAATCAACTCAACTTCCAATATTTTCACTACTGCTTAAGTTCTTCAACTTTTCAGTTTCTAAGAACTTTTCAAATTTTTCAAAAATTTGGCTAACACCCTAAATTTTCGAAAAATTTCGCCATAACCTCCCCAACACCGGGGACTTCGGGATATTTCATATAGCCTCCCATGGTCTTCTTCAATCCAAAAGAAAAAGAAAAAGCCAAGTGGCTAGCCAATCGGCTCACAAAATCATCCAAAACCCAAGAAATACAATAAACATATACCTATTTGTCGGGCAACAATTTTATTCCTCTTCTCTAGCCTCCTTGCTATGACCTGTTCAATGTAAGTCCATGTATATGTATGCAAATGCGACAAATTTTCAATACAACTCACTATTTGGTCAATTTGTCTAAAGATTCAACATTTAATTAATCACAACAATAATCAAACAACACAATCAACAATCAATTAGTTGGTTAACGTTTCAAATTCATAATTTTGATACATAGTCAAAAATCACATTTTTGATGCCAAATCACAACAATAATCCCTATCTAATTTTGGTTCTCACATCAGTCTATTGGAAATATATAGAAACCTCACTTTCGTCACTCGAACATAAATTCTAATGATGGAGCTCCATCATCGAAATCATCTCCGGGCAATTAGAGTGTAATTCTGTATCTATCCAGTATATTAAAATTTCAAATACACGTGGATCAGACGTATATGCAAAATCTTTATATATTGGATTGTCCAAATCAATATAAAATAAATAATCAAATACGATTAGTTGATTTAAATTTTCAAAACAAAATTTATTTTCACTTTAAAAATATACTCTTCACACCCTTTCTAGGATACTACTGATCCTATCTCTAACGAGTTATTACCATTGGATATTACTAATCCAACTCTGATGGATTCTTTAGTTTGGTTCTAATATGCCTTGTTCTCCGAGCTCTGTAAACCAAAGCTCTGATACCAAAATGAAATGACCCGAACTTCCCCGGTAAGGAAAGAGCGGATACTTTGAGGACAACACACAAAAGAACGCAGACAGAAGAACATTCCATTGTTAATTACAAAAATTCCATCAGATTACAAGAATATACAGAGTATGAATCAATATTACACACCATAAATTATCAGAGATTTAAATACATTACTGCATCGGAAAAATAATACAAAACACAACTAGAAGTAATACACAGATACAGAGATTTCCGAGTATCATTCCAACTGTAAATCAGGATCCTGTGAATATAAATCTGCAAAACCAAAACTACTAGCTTCCCGTGTATAAATAAAGGCACCCAGAGTTTAGGTTAAAACAATAAACTCCAGGTCAGTCATGGGACTGGTGTGAGGACTAAAACAGTTATTAATCTTTATTTTAAAGTTAAGCAAATCAAGGGACCACGCCGTATAACACGGAACGGGTTTCCTCCCAAGAATACCAGGGCATAAAACAACATCGCAATGCTAAATAAAGAAAAATGAAGCTATTATAAGACCCAGGTCCCATCACACAATGCAATGCAAGCCGGAGGATAGAGTTTTACCTTATAATAGCCCAAGAATGCTTGATACGTTTAAAACAGATTATTTTGATAGTACTACAAGTGTATAGTGTCGAAAACAATTTCAATCATAAGTATCAATCATAGACGACGTGAATGTCCCATACCACTATGCCGCCAAATATAGGTTTACAAATAAAACCGCAAAGTCCCGTATTGGAAGCTGGATTTCCATCTGTGAACCGAGGCAAAAGATAGTCCTCTACTGATTCGAGACGCTCTAGTCCATGTCTCAGGCAAGTACTCAGTCAAGCCTTTGGATCGTCAGGGCCGGTCCACCGATGTGGATTAAAATTCCTGAACACTACATTTCCCCACCCTTTGGGGCGTAAATAGCCAACGAATGACTCCATCAGCTTCACATAGTCACCGATATATCCGAGGCGCCTCGCAACAGCAACAACCACATAAGTCAAACTCATCAGGGCGTGTAAAACCACTGACGACGCTTCTAACTAGAAGGAAACGCATGCCCTCCCTGAGGTCCTCTCCCGTTTCTGGTTCACAACCGGGGTGTGAGGCTCGCGAATCAACGCTACACAAAGCTATGCCATACATGCCGTGCTTTGATCATTAACCACAAGACTCTTCTTTTCAACAGAAGCCTTGATCATATTGCCAATTAGGCATGCCACACAGGCCGTTCACTCCATGCGTTTAATATCCATCAGTATATAACCTCTAAGCTCGTACGTCTCAGAGAAGGGCGTTAAGCAAGAGAATAAATTCTCCGCCGCCAAACAGATATACTTTTAATAGAAATCAATCATATAGAATAAAATCCAATGTCAAACACAGTCCATTTACAAGTTCGTTCTGGGTCTGAACGAAACCGGAGGCACCTAGTACCCCGCATATCCATCGATCTCCAAGTACGTCTGGACGACCACTAACTGATTCCCTCCTCTTGGGTGTACGGCCCAATCAAGATCATCAGTAATCACCCAAACGACGTGAAGACCTCCGGTCTTCAACCACCGTCTTCTTCTTCGACTTATCGTCGTATCAGTTATTCAGAATGGGATAAACCCGTCTTTCTGAATAACTCGCGTATATAATAAACAAGTGTTACACAAACACAACATACGCCTCATTCCAATTCATCAGTCACTAACAGTAAATTAGTAAGAGAACAATTCCCCAAATATTAACCCCGAAGGCCGAAACCAACATCAGATCAATACCCAGGAAACCATTTATCTTAACTAATCCTCAGTTAGTTGCTAAATTTCACATTTTTTGGGATAGGTTCCCATTAATTTTATCAAAGATAAATTCCTCAAATTTATTCTTTAATCTTCTTTTTGTATATAAATTCAACTAGTCGGGATTAACGAACCTTACCGAAGTAATCATTTGTTTTAATTTCCCAATCCCAACCTATTCATCTCATGAAGTAAAACTGGTCATACTTCATATCTAACACCACGGTGTTATCGGTAAATTCAATTACCATTTCACGTTTAAATCTAATTAAAGATTTAACTATCGCCTAGAGCAAAACTGGTGATACTCCACTCTCGATCATTTCAATCTAATTAAAGATTCATTAAAACTCCACGTAGTTCTAATCTTTAACTAGGTTAATGAACCAATGTCATTTAAAACACGGTTCACGATAAACCCACATCACATTCCATTCTATTAGTCTCTAACCGTAAACTAGTAAGAGAACAGTTCCCTAAATATTAACCCCGAAGGCCGAAACCAGCATCAGATCAATACCCATGAAACCATTCAACTTAGCTAATCTCTAGTTAGTTTATGATTTTCTTAACTCAGTTGGGTCTAAGAACAGTATTATTGAAGATACCATTCACGACAACCCAAAATCACATTCCGTTAATTATCGGGTTAAAGAACGAGTGTTATTTAAAACACCATTCACGATAAACCCAAAAATCAATTCAAATTCAATTCCATTTAATTGGTACATTTCATTAAATCTAAATAAAAAGATTTAATCTTTTTCTCAACTGGGTTCAAGAACAGTGTTAATGAAGACACCATTCACGACAAACCCAAATCACATTTGATATTAAATACAAGGCTCTGAATAGAAAATATATCGGCTTATATTCAATATCAAATTCTACGACCAACAAATATCGTACTGGAAATAAGGATATAAATATATCTTTCAAATTTCCATAACAATATCTGTATAATCAACATCGAAATATTCCAAGGAAAATTTCGATTCAAATCCATTCCAATTCAATTATTGGAAATCCTGGTTACTTTTCAAACCATTTCAAATTCAATTTATTTATTTCAAAACCAAATTGATTTTAATTCTAGTTCAAAACTAGTTCATTTCGATAAAAATCTATTTTTATCTTTTCAAATATGGAGTTTTTCATCCCAATTCTTCTCAAATCATTTCTTATGATTTTACACAAATTATTACTATTTTTAATAATTTTATCAAGGCTCGTACAATCGATTTCCATCAGCGGCCATCGAACTGCACTTACAACGACCTTTTCCAAATTTGATTTGGACATAATTCCAAATCCAACCATTAGATTTCTAATTTCTAATATTCGTTAGAAAGCCTTTTTCGATACGAACCCAAGGTTCCGGTTTTAGGAGAATCCGACGGTCAGATATCTCGTAATATCCATTCGAAGTCAATGGTCGAAATTCACGAACTGCCGCGGCGCGGCGCTTTCTATTCAGGCCATTATATAATATATATATATATATTATATTTCGTCGATTTCCTTTTAAAATGTATTTTATAAATCGTTTAAAATTCGTTTTCAAAACGATTTCAACTTCCTTTTCAAATTCAAACCAAGATTGAATTTTTCAATATAAATTCGTTTTAATTTCCTTTCAAATCGATTTCAATTCATTTTCAATTTAATTCGAATTTCTATTCATTTCAATTTAATTCGAATTTTCAAATCTATTCAATTTAATTCGAATTTCAAATCTATTTAATTTAATTCGAATTTCAATTCATTTCAATTTAATTCGAATGTCAATTCTATTCAATTTAATTCGAATTTCAAATCTATTCAATTTAATTCGAATTTCAAATCTATTCAATTTAATTCGAATTTCAATTCATTTCAATTTAATTCGAATTTCAATTCATTTCAATTTAATTCGAATTTCAATTCATTTCAATTTAATTCAAATTTCAAATCTATTCAATTTAATTCGAATTTCAAATCTATTCAATTTATTTCGAATTTCAAATCTATTCAATTTAATTCGAATTTCGAAATCACTTTCAATATTCATTGAAAAATAAATAAAATCGACATAAATATCGTTCACGTCAAATTGGCGTCAATCTAATCAACACGGCTTCATATATTTCTATTTTCAAATATTCTATTTCAAATATTTCTTTTTTCAAATATTTCTATTCAAATATTTCTTTTTCAAATATTTCTATTCAAACATTTCTTTTTCATATATTTATATTCAAATATTTCTTTTTCAAATATTTCTATTCAAAACTGGAATTAGGCCCAATCAATTACCATAGTTTTTATTTCTATGGATTTCAATACAACGCATGTATATATCAACAATGACAAATAATCAACCATCATCCAAAGTGCATTCTACACTGTATAAGCATCAAATATAAATATTTAACGCTTATAACAGTCTGTCAATCAATCAATATCAGTCAAATGTGTGTATATAAACAAATCGTTCGATTTATTTATATTAATTTGTTCCATTTCATATACACGTTAAAAATTCTATTTTTAACTATAAAATATTTTTAACTATATAAATATTTCATTTCACATCACATCACACAATCAACTACACATCAAAATCAAACAAACAAGCATACAAGCCGTCCATGGTCTGTGGACGACGGGTGTCCGGTGCTACTAAACACCGTCAGCATCCTAGTATATATTTTTAACTAGAAATTTAAATTAAAGGTGAGGAGTTCTCACCAAGAGCTAAACCAAACGCCACGACTCTTCTTATGTAGAAATCTTCGTCGTGCTCGCCTTTCGTCACTTTCGTTGTCCGCATCCACTACATATATAAAAATCACATTTTTATATTCTCTATTATATAGAAATTATATTTTTATAACTGCGCTATATGGATATAATTTCTATTTTTATACCGCTACTATATAGATAAAAATTCTATTTTTATAACGGTGCTCATATAATAAAGATTATATTTTTATATCTCCACTCGTATAAAAATCACATCTTTGCTCCTTCTATATAATAAAGATCGAATTTTTAATATTTCTACAATATAAAAATCGTATTTTTAATCTTTGCTACATATGTAAAAATCACTCGTTTACAACGCTACTTCTATGATAAAAATTATATTTTTATATTGCTCTTCTCCTAATAAAGATTCAAACTTTTCTAATATAAAAATTCGACCTTTTCTATTCGATTAACTATATAAAAATTCAGTTTTTTAACCATATAAAATTCAGTTTTTAACCATATAAAAATTCAGTTTTTAAACATATAAAAATTCAGTTTTTAACCATACAAAATTCGGTTTTAACCACTAATCAACATCAGTTTTTATATATAACTAAAAGGAGAGAGGAAGAAAGAAAACGAAATAGAAATAAATAAATAAAACAAATAATGGAAAAAAGCTTACAGCGTGGGGGGGGGGGGGGTCAATGGCGTCGCGGTGGTCGGAGGGGAGGGCTGCGCTGCGGTCTCCGGCGAGGTGGTCTTCGCTGGTTGCTGGAGGTGGGTGAGGGGTCGCGGCTGTGCTTGACGTCGAGGGGGGTGCGGGTTTCGTGGATCGAGAAGGGGAGCGGATCGGGAGGAGAAAGGGAAGGAGGAAGAGAGGGAGGCGGCCTTGCTCCGGCGTCGGCGCGCCAGTGGGAGGAGCGGCTGCTGCTCCTCCCCTTCCTTCTCCTTTTTTTTGATTATCAAATGATTTTGAGGAGGGGGGCTGAAGGGTTAAGGAGATGGAAGGGAGATTTTTTTCATTATTTAATTATTTCAAAAATGCACCTTTTTATTTTGACCTCAAAATCAAACCCACCGACTGTTGTCCATAGCTAATTACCCCCATTCCGAACACAATGGGATATGTATCGTAAGCTGATTCGATCGTTTCGGTAAGTTTTCGTCAAAATCAACCTATAACTCTATATATTGAATTTGAACGCACATTTCAATTTACCGGGGTCACATACGAACTCTAAAAATTCCCGAAAAATATTTTCTAGCTTCGTATTGTCGATACGGTCCTAACAAAACTAATTTCATCAAATTCTGAGACCGTTTGAAAAATGGTCATTTTCCAGTCGATTAAAATCAACTAAAACTGGTCAAACGCGTTTTACTTTACCACGCTCACATATTGATTTGAAAAATTACGAATTTTTAAACCTAGCAATAACTAGACATTACGGATCCAAAAAAAGTGGTTTCGTCGAAATCTGAGGTCGTCTGCAAAATTTCCATTTTTAAGGGCTAGAATTCCATAGCGACTATTCTGAATTATCAACTGGACATAATTTTTGATTCCCGCTATGAAATTTCAATTTTTCAGGTTTGTTGTAAAGATATTCTCAAATAGATTCTAATATTTTTGGTTTCACTAAAATCCGGTTTATTTTGAATCCTGTACATTCATTTGAATTTTGAAATCGAATTTTCGAACTACCGCACCATTTCAATTCCTTTTATAAATATAAATAATTATTTATATTCTAACGTCGATCTATATAAATATATTCGTTCTAATTCTATTAAAAATAAATTTCTCGTCGCTATTATTTAAAATAATTCATTTTAAACAATTTAAATTCACTAAAATGGCCAAAATAAAAAATTTAAATTGGCTCGGATTTCCGGGTTATTACAATTCACAACAATATTCGTATAAGGTCATGCATTATACATATGCTTAAAAGGGATAAGCTATTGGTATCATTTGCATTGTTGGTGACGACACCAGAACCAGAGATAACAATTTTTTTTGGTATTGATGGAGTTATAACCTATACAAGCCAAGTTCTTAGTGTCGACAAAATCAAAACCAAACATGTGGTTATCAATACCGAAAACTTAGCCGATACCAAGGGAGTCTAAAGCCTAGTACCGATGAGATCAAAATCAAAAAATATTTCACTATTGGTAAAGGTCTAATCAATGAAGTTTCAAGGTTAACGGATACTGAAGCAGGAAAAATATGGCTCTTGGTATCGATTATTCACGGTTTCAATATCAATAAAGCCGAAGATAATGAGAATCGATAACAGTTGATATTGAATTCATCGGTACCAAAAGGGAAATTCTATCTTCATAATTAAAGTTAGAATTCCTCATAGGTAAATTTTGAATTTTAAATCCCAAAAAATATATAACTTCCGATTATTGGGAATGATAAATGATAACTCCTTATGATTCACGATTAATGCTTATTTAAGCTAACTATTGTTTACTCGATTTCATCCTAATGAGAAGTCAAAGTACTTAACTTCGATCGAATTCATAAACAAGCTTAGGAGATAATGATTTTCGAACCATAATTAAATCGATTTGTGAAATAATTAAAAACTTACAAAGAAAGGGTTAGATCTCTGGTTTTGGAAAGCTTACAAGATTTCAAAGAATGATGAATTTGTTTGAGCATAATTTCTTGCAGGAGAAGAAAATAAAGATGGAAGAAGAAGATTCTTTATACAAAAAAGTGTGTTTCATCAGGGTCTTACATGCAAGTACAAGTCAATGATTCATATCAATCACAAAAGGCCAAAAGGTAGGAAAATCATGTACTTTCAAGATAGTATAGAGCAGAAGCCAAAGATATTGACTTGAAAATTCGAAAATACCCCTTTACTAAGCGGGAAAATGTTACTATCAGATTTAGAAACCGAAACTGAGTTAAGGTGAAGGGGTTCGAGATGGAACTGACACTAGAATGGAGACTTGGAAATCCTACGGTCGATACCGAAAGCAAGAAAGACAAGATTTGAACCATACGCAATTGGTACCAACATAGGAAGAAAAAGCTTAGCACTGATACAAAGAAGGTAGCAACAGGGCACTGTACGGATACGAGCATACAATAAGCAACCTAGAAGTATGTAGTCTGGTATCGAAACCTAAAGTCGTAAAAAGAGAAAGCACGAGACCAACATGGGAGCAAACAAGGTGCTATTGATACAACCAGACTTGGCATCAATACCGATACTAAAGGCAACATTAAAGTTATATAGAAAGAAGCATAGATATAGTATCCAAAAGCTCTGAAGCAGACTGACACTCGTAAATACCAAGCCAACAGTGGTACTAAGAGTAAAAGAGAGCTATCCATACCAATATGCTTGGTGTCGATACACTGCATGGAGGCAGCACTGGAATTACAAGCAATGCAGAGTCGAGACTGACACCCAAAGCACAAAAGCAGGTCGATACCGATGTTGATTAGTTATTGCCAAAGCTGGAAGCTCTTGGAAATGGGCTTTCTACTGGATCGCAACCAAAGAGGAACCAAATTGCCCATAAATAAGACCCCCAGGGCCACATTTGGGGAACTTTTTCCTCATTCTCAAACCTTGTATCCATTTCTCAGAGAGGAAACTCTAATTTGTAAATCGATTTGGGGATTTCACTTGTAATCGTCTATGTACTCACGCAAGTGATCAATAAAGAGAGACTCAACACTTGTCATTTATCCTTCTTATTTTCCTTATTGATATTTTCACGAAAAAGCCTTCTTCTTGAGCATAATTACCAAAATACCCTTATAAGCCATCTAGCTTTCTACTTGTTGCAAGCTTCTGAAACCCTTATCCCAAGGTAACTGTTGGTCCTCGAGTCTCGTAAGTGTGATACTCTCCCATTTTGAAGGATGAGTAACTAACCTTTGGGATTAAGACCTTGATATCTAGGAAACGGTGAATCAAGTCGAACTTGAAGGAACTAGATAGTCCCTAAGTTCCCCTAGGTCCATAACCATTCCCAATATTTTGGTGTTGACGAAAAATAACGTTAACAGGGCAAATCGAAGGTACTCTTTCACTACATCTTATCGGGATTAACCCCTTGGATTAGCAAGAAGAAGTCCTTGCATGATGGAAAGACCTACAACTTTGGGACTAATGTTATAAGTATAATCTTGGTAGCTACCTAGAGACATCAACAAAATAACTCTTTCTGTTCTGAAGGTTTACACCTTTCAATCATAACCATAATTATCAACATACGAGCAATTACAATTTTAGATGCAAAGTTAGATCGAAGTGGTTTCGGATCCAATTCCGATCCCGATTGCTCGAACCAATAATTATACAAGTTAAAAAGGTAAACGACAATATTGGATTATCTAACAATCATCCTTTAGTGTACGGTTAAGCATATAAGTAGGCGGCGATAAGCCCTTTTAATTAAAAATTATTAATTAAAATCATCTCATCGATACCTAAAATTGATTCAATGTACTTATCTTAATAGAATAAGCATATTCATAAATCATTATATTTTCATTCTACGAAACCATATCCATACACTTATCTCGCCAGAACAAACGTACTCACAGATCATATTGTTATCGCTACTACGAAAACATAGCAATTCTTAACTCAAATACATAAATATAGTCATAAATCATAGGTGGGTCGAAACTATGTCAAGTGATACACCGTTTACTATAAAATCCCCAAACTATTGGTATTAAGTATCAAAACAAATATAGTGAAAAATTTGGTTATAGTCATGTGACAACAAGGAATTTCGCTCGATCCGAATCAGTCGCTAAACCGATCAAGACCGCTCGAAACGTCTGATTGTTTGAGAACAAGACAAAATAGAACGAAAATAGAAGAAAATTTCATTGTATATTACAACAATTCCTGTTGGATCTAGAATAACCCTAGAGGGGGGGGGTGAATAGGGTTTTTCACAGTTTTTAACTGAATTAAAAACTTAATGAGATATATAATAATAAACTGATCACAGAAAATAGCAGAAACTGAAATGCAGAAAGTAAATCACACACAGATATACCCAGCTTCGGCAAAACCCTGCCTACTGCTGCATTTCTAAGGTTTCTACTAGGTGATAGAACAGTTCCCGCATACAAGACCATGTACACTCGCAAACCCCTGCTCCTATTCTAACCCTACGCTCAAAACCCTAGACTGATCTAAACCCCTAGATCAGATTTCCCGAATTACAAACCCTGTAACTTGTAACTCAGATTTACAGACTCTGAAACTGGCAGTCAACTCCTTGACTAAATCCCCTTAGATTTTACAGACCTAGAACTGTTCAGAAATGATTTTACAACACAATTTAAAAAACAACAGAATGTAAAAAAAATGTAAACCCTAGTTTTTAAAATATAAAAATAAAAGAAGAGTTTATATTAAAGGGGTCATCCCCTTTTCCATTAAAAACGGCCGGCCCATTCTCCTTTTGTTTGCACCCGATCCCTTTACTTTCTCTTTTGCTCTGGAAAACAAAAATGGCGGCTGCGATAATTAGGGTTTCACTGAATCTTCCCCAAATCGATCGTTTGCTTGATGAATTGGCTATCTCTTTGATGCTCGAATTGTCTGGCTCTATGATGCTTCGATTTTGGGGTTGCTCCTTTTCTCGATCGAAACCTATGTGAGTATTTTTGAGTTTGATTTGTGCTCTTTGAAATTACGAGTTTTTGGTTTTCGATTTTCTCTGTTCTGTGGTTTCGATCTCTATGTTGCCGATGATGAATATGTGTGTTAAATATAGGGTAGAATCGAAAACCTGAAACTCTGATTTCACTTAATGACTTCGATCTGATATTGCCCCTGATTCGTGCGGTTTCCACTTTTGAAATGGTTTGATTGAATTTGAATTTTGCGTGGCCCCTTTTGAATTCTCGTCATTGAATGTATTGCCTTGTATGATTTTCAGTTTTACTGTCGCTTATGAAAATCTCTTGAATCAAAAAAAAAGGAATTTTCCCTTTTGAAAAAAAAACAGCCTCGGCTCTGATTTGAATGTGGCAATTCTGGAGGAAATTAAACTCTTTCCAAATATGATTTTCTGCAAATTAAAACTCCTTGGCCCACTGTTAAAACTCTCGACATTTCTGGTAAGAAATAAACTGATTAATTTCCTTGGTTCTTATGCATCATTCTGGAAATTTGTATATGTAAATGATCGTGTGTCCCCCAAGTGATTTCTTGCTTCAAAATTGACTCATTGACTTGTTACTTGAATCAGCTTCAATCACCTATGACACAGCAGTAAATCTGGAAAATAAATTTTCCATATATTGCCATTTTTGTATTTTCAAAAGACTGTACTACTTAATTTCTGGAAAATATTTGAATGAGTTTTCCCTTGATTGAAGTCAATCAGATTTGAAATACATGAACAAAAACTGGAAATGAGTTTCTGTGTTATGAGTTGCCTTTGTATGTATACCAGAGCATAAATGTGCTCTGTCATTTGCTGTTTCACTTATGTATACTGAAGTGTTGCTTGTGTATTTGAGTATCCTTGACCAATCATTTTTGGCATGTCCACTTTTGCTGTTGACATTTAACCCTGTATGCATCACCACCTTGAAAGCTCCCTGTATTTTGAACTTGTTCCATGCACTGTTTTGATCTAAGTCACTATTTGAACCTTGCACAATCATTTGCTCCACCATGACACCACAATGTACATGCTGATATGAGCCTTTTCATACTACTGTTTGCATTGCTGAACACTTGTAGTTTGCTTACCATCCCAATTCACCAGTATTGTTTGCTTTAGTGATCGGCCATTTGTGTGTTGAAACTGCATGCTTAAAACAGTGAACTTGATATATGTAACCACTCTGAATGTCTTCATTGTTCTTCCATTTGGTATACACTTGCTGACATGTGATACTTGACCTCTTATTTGTTGTGTACACATTCTTGAACATTTTGAACTGTCACCTTTGTAAAACTGCTACTATGTCCATTGTTGCATTGCATCCTTTTCATGTTTGAGTTGCATTATCACTTTGCCATGAACAAATTGCACAATTGACTTCTGGTTTGAGCTTGTCCATACTAGTTTGCTGTTTTTGACTTACATGGGCATTTATGTGTTTGTTCACCTGCATCACTTTTGGGCATTCCTTGACTATGGACTTGCTGTTTTCACTTAAGTAACATGCTATGACCCTTGATCCTTTTGATTTAATTCTGGAACCTAGCTGCATCAATATACACACTGTATATTTGTTGTGTCACCATGAGTATATGTTGTCGAGTACTTGTATGTGCCTGAGTACATGCAGCCATGCTTGTAGTAGCTCTGTTTTGATCCATGCACCACTTGATCATTGCTTTGGCTGCACCATAACTTGAGTTTATGCTGAAAATATTTTGGCTCGGCCATTTTCTTTGAGTTGTGCTGTGTACTTGAATTTGAGCTGCTTCACTGATTTTGTTTCTTGCTTGGGCTGGTTTGAGTTGATTCATGCAAGCTCGACCACTTTTGCACTCTAGCTTGCTTGGCTCGACTCCATGCTTTGACACTTTGAAATTGATTGCTTTCTTTGAGGTTTTGATCATGTTTGTTTGTGTTGACTTTGTTGCTTTTCAAATATGCACTGAGTTGATAAGGTCCACGTGGCTACTCCTCAGTTGCACGCTGAATTGGCGAGGCAGTACACACGTGTATACACGTGTGTACATGCAGCCATCAGATGAGTTGTCCCTGTCCCTGCATTGAAATATATATATGTTGTCTGCCTTGTGGTATTTACAGTGTATCACTGTGAATATCACAAGCTGTCTAGACACAGATTGATGGTTTTATAATTCAGATCAAGTCATGAAAAATGATGAGAAACACACCAGAAATCTGAGGCAAATAAAATTTTAAAAATAAAATTTAAATTTGCATGCATTCTGTTTTATTTCTATTGCAGTGTACTGTGTGTGTGTGTTTCATGTGTGACAGGTAAGCTGGGATGACTGGACTAACTGTGACGACATGACTGACAAGCTGAAGACAAGAAGACAGTGTGTGGTGTCAATGAATGTATGAGTCTGTATATACAAGTGAAAATGGATATATATGAAATGTAAACTGAATGAATGTATGAGTGTTGCTGTGAGGAGCTGTGTATATATGAAATGTACTGATGTCTGTAATAAACAAGTTTGATTGAAATAAAATATCATTTTATTGTTGTCAAACGAACTTGTCTATTTTATTCTGTTTATACAAGTACAAATATTCTGTGAATGTATAAATAGTGGAGTTACAAATAGTTGTACTGTTTGAATATTGAAATAAAATATTCTATTTAAATAAAATACTGTGTTAATATTTGAATTTCTGTACAGTCGTATTTTATTTAAATATAAACATTATATTCATTGCTGTGATGTATATATATAACAGTACAATATCAAACACATTTATAATATATATATATATTTGATTGTTATCATCAAACAAAAATCATATAATAGTGTATACGACTATGTCATATACAACAATCTCCCCCTTTTGATGATGACAAACAAATAAAAGATTTTGATTGTAATAAATGTGTTTGACAGTGAATATTGAACTCCCCCTATTTATTAGCTCCCCCTACAACAGAAACTCCCCCTATAACTGTGCATGAGTGAAAAGAATGTAAAAAGATTCAGAATTCTCAAAATTAGAATATTTATTAGAATACTCACTCATAAATCAAAATCTCAACCCATTCTCCCCCTTTTGTTATCATCAAAAGGATACAGAAATTAAAATACAGATGAAAATTGACTAAAAGTATAATTCAGCATAAGAGGAAGAATGATCATCATAAATCTCAATCAGTCAAACAAAAATCATAATATTCTAAGGACAGGTGGCATATTTCACATTGTAGGAAATGACGGATATACGATGGATTTTATAAAAATGAGGAGAGTTATAAAAATATGAATATCGCCCAATTATTTTCAAAAGAATTTTATAAAATTAAAGCACCAAAAATGGTGATGGATTTGGATTATAAAAAATTCAATTTAAGTGAGAAAATCGAATAATCTCAAATCTCAATATCTATCAATCAACAAATCATAATACGTCATAATATTTCAACACATTTCACAGATTAGAATATGGATTGATAGGCTAGTTTTTATATACACAAAGGAGAATTTCAAATTAATTTCAATTTATAGCACAATTTTTTTTTTTTATTTATTTAAGAGCACACTAACCACGCATAACCAGAGCTTGGATTTTTAAATGAAGTCAGTCGCAGCTTAAATTATAAGTTGTCTCTTAACCATGCATGACCAGAGCTTAGATTTTTAAATGAGGTTAGAGACACACTTATATATTTATTATATATATTTATCATTTCAGCTTTTTAAAAAAAAAAACTCCTTGGTATAAAACCAATATATGGATGATAGAAAAATGTGGTAGGTACAGAAATGGACTGTGAAATAAATTTCTAAATTAATTATATTATGAGATATGACCTACTGTACCTGGATTATTGAAAATTTTCAATTATCACTAATTCTGAATAATAATATAACCACAATTCCATCACAAATATTTTCACTGTTTATTCAATATGATTTTAAAAAAAATTAAACTCTCCAAAAAAAAAAATTCATGGATGGCAGAATGATGATAGATAATGAGGATGGTCGTGAAATAATTGCCAGTTCAAAGATATTATAATAAATATTCAACCATCATGAAAATCCAGATAAAATTTCCTCTTGTTGTGAAATATATTGTAGTCACAATTCATCACAATTTCAAAATCTGATAATAATTTTGATGAATTCTAAATGCAGTTCAATTTGGATATTGATTTCAATTTCTGAATGAATAATCAATAAATAATTTTAAAATTGAAAATCAATTACAAGAGTAATATGCTGATCTATACATGACAAGAGTGAAGATATATATATATATACAGCAAAAAAATATGCAGCACTTTTAAACTGATACCACATGGTGTCTCTACAAAGTGAAAAATCAGAACAGATGGATGTGACAAATATAAGGCGCTTCTGATACCAAATGTTCTCGCTTTCTCAAGGATTTTAATGACACCCCGGTGGCAAATAATGGTACCTCAATCAACAGAAAATACTTAATTACAAAGCAAGCAACTCAAGTACACAAATTTCATTTATCAGAGCACGATAAACCTCTGATACCAAATCAAGCAGTCCTCAAAGAAATTTACAATTCAGTTTCTTATAATCAGTGCAGCATGATTCCAAAACAAACATTTTTCAAAAACAGTATCAGAGCAGCACATGGAAATCAGTATCACAACAGACTTGTCAAGATGTTGGTCACATAAGGTGGTTCATGATCCAAGATTTGCAAATATACTCTATTTTAAATCATTTGAAGAAATGTGAAAGTATTAGGATTTAATGAATCAATCACACCAGGTCATATTTCAGATTCAAGATATGTGTGAGATCCAATAAATCAATAATTTCAAATGATTTTAAACAAACATATATTCAAATCAAATAATCATGAAATAACAATGATTTTCAAAAACCATTTTCAAAAAAAACATTTCAAGAATTTCTCAAAACTATTTCCGACAAGCCCAAGAGAAATTTCAGGTCATTTACATCAAATTTGAAAATATTCATGATCGGGATAATTTATTTGAAATCACATGAATCAACGTAGAGTTTTGGGACATAATGAATCAGTCACACGAGATTGACAGTTTCAAAAATAAGAGGTGTGTGATATTCAAAATATCTAGAATTTCAGATGATTTCAAACAAACATATTTCAATATAATGATCATGAATAAAGATGAATTCCAAGATGTATCACTGTTTCAAGCCAATCTGAAAAACAATGAAATTATCACAACTGATAAATAACAGAGTGCTGTAATGAGTATAATATTTTGAGCTTTTCTAAAATGAATTAGAATAAACTCAGAACAACGAAGGTGTGTGAAATTTCATTAAATATTCAGATCTTCAAAAAAAAATTTGAATTCAAAATAACAGTGTTCAAGGTATACTATGAATGCTTTAGCACTGTTAAGAATTTAGAAAAGAAATAAAACTTCAAAACAATTGCAGATATTTACAAACTTAAATTCAAGTTCTGTAAATGAATATAAACATGTGAGTTTTACCCAAATAGAGTAAATTTCCAAACAAATATGAATACTGCAACTGGAAGTTTCAGAAACACAGAAAAGAAAAACAACAAGATATGGCAGTGACAAATCAAATAAAAAAAACAGAAGAAAATAACATAGAAAGAGGTAGAAGAAGGAGAAATTAAAAAAATATTTACAAAGATGAAGTTAGAAATCATACCTGATTCACAGAAGACGTTGTGGATCTCTAACTCATCAAGCTTTGGCTAAGGAACTTTGAATGATACAGACAAGTGAGACAACTTGAATATCGATCTCCTTTGCATAGCAGTTCCTCAGCCACTTCTCGTACCTAACCGTTTATTGGATCGAGTGGTCTAACAAGGTTAGTAAAACCACTCATAGTTGTATGTCTAACCTTCGGTACCCAAACTTGTTTGTATAACAATCCCTCTGAATTTACTTTCGTACCCTTAGGAACCCAAATCAGTTTAGTTTTTCCAAAATTGGCTTTATTTATTTTTTGGGTCCATGATTGTTCAACAGAATTGTTATAAAACAAAATTTCATTTTGTCTATGTTTCACAAATCCTTTGAAATTTTCAGATTTCAAATTTTTAAGTCGATTCTTTTCAAAATGATTTGAAGGATTTTTAAAAACACTTGAATTTTGCTTTTCAGAATCATTATACTTCTCAAATCCGAGTCCAAACTTATTTCCAATAGGAAACTGGTTTTTCAACAAAATGTCCAACGATTTTTCTCCATTAGAAAATTTATTCAAGATTGATTCAAATCGTTGAATTTTAGATTGAAGATCGCTATTTTCTTTTATTAAATTTGAACAATGACTTATAGCGATCTTACTCTTTTCAGCATTGTTTTGTTTCAAAACCAAATTTTCATTCTCAAGCTTTTTTATTTTGCCTTGGGATTCGGAAATTTCAAGTTCAAATCGTTTTTGTTTTTCAGACTCAAAATTCTTGGATTTTTCAATCTCATTTTCAAGTTCTTCTAAAATCAAATTTGATTTCAACAAATTTTCCTTTTCAGCAATTTCAAATTTGGAATTTATATCTGTTTTAAAATTTTCAAATTCCTTTTGCAGAAGATTATTCAAATTTGACAACTCAGTCTTGTTCTCATTTAAGATCAGAATTTCATCTTCAAACTTTTTAATACTTTTATTGAGATGAACAAGATTGGCTTTCAATTTCAAACAATTTTTGCAAACAGAATTTGAAGAATTTTTAACATATTCAAGTTGTGATTCCAAATCATCAATTTTGCTGATCAACTCAGAATTCCTAGATTTCAGAGATTTATTTTTAGATTGGAATTTATCAACAGATTTAGTTAAATCAAGACACATATAAACCAAATCTTCGTATGAGAAATTTTCAACTTCAACATCTGTTGATTCTCCATCATCTGATCCTTCTGAATTTTCATTTGTAAGTCCTGTTAAACAGAATTCTGACCCTGAGTTGACAATCTGGGTTTTTGAGCTGGAGTTGTCAATTTGACCATACTTCGTATTGAGAGCTGTCCAAATTTCCTGCGCAGTTAGACAATGGGAAATCAGACTGTATTGATTATCATCAAGATGAGAATAAAGAATATGTGTAGTACGAGAATTAAAAACTTTATCTACCATATCGTACCCATTGATAACAACATCCCAACATTTAATATTAACAGATTTTAAATAAAATTCCATTTTGGATTTCCAGTTTAAAAAATCTGTTCCAGTGAAAATAGTTGGAGATGAACTGGACTGACTCTTGCTAGACAGACAACTAGGGGTACCCATGACTCTAGAGTTAATGAAATAACCCGCTCTGATACCACTTGTTGGATCTAGAATAACCCTAGAGGGGGGTGAATAGGGTTTTTCACAGTTTTTAACTGAATTAAAAACTTAATGAGATATATAATAATAAACTGATCACAGAAAATAGCAGAAACTGAAATGCAGAAAGTAAATCACACACAGATATACCCAGCTTCGGCAAAACCCTGCCTACTGCTGCATTTCTAAGGTTTCTACTAGGTGATAGAACAGTTCCCGCATACAAGACCATGTACACTCGCAAACCCCTGCTCCTATTCTAACCCTACGCTCAAAACCCTAGACTGATTTAAACCCCTAGATCAGATTTCCCGAATTACAAACCCTGTAACTTGTAACTCAGATTTACAGACTCTGAAACTGGCAGTCAACTCCTTGACTAAATCCCCTTAGATTTTACAGACCTAGAACTGTTCAGAAATGATTTTACAACACAATTTAAAAAACAACAGAATGTAAAAAAAATGTAAACCCTAGTTTTTAAAATATAAAAATAAAAGAAGAGTTTATATTAAAGGGGTCATCCCCTTTTCCATTAAAAACGGCCGGCCCATTCTCCTTTTGTTTGCACCCGATCCCTTTACTTTCTCTTTTGCTCTGGAAAACAAAAATGGCGGCTGCGATAATTAGGGTTTCACTGAATCTTCCCTAAATCGATCGTTTGCTTGATGAATTGGCTATCTCTTTGATGCTCGAATTGTCTGGCTCTATGATGCTTCGATTTTGGGGTTGCTCCTTTTCTCGATCGAAACCTATGTGAGTATTTTTGAGTTTGATTTGTGCTCTTTGAAATTACGAGTTTTTGGTTTTCGATTTTCTCTGTTCTGTGGTTTCGATCTCTATGTTGCCGATGATGAATATGTGTGTTAAATATAGGGTAGAATCGAAAACCTGAAACTCTGATTTCACTTAATGACTTCGATCTGATATTGCCCCTGATTCGTGCGGTTTCCACTTTTGAAATGGTTTGATTGAATTTGAATTTTGCGTGGCCCCTTTTGAATTCTCGTCATTGAATGTATTGCCTTGTATGATTTTCAGTTTTACTGTCGCTTATGAAAATCTCTTGAATCAAAAAAAAGGAATTTTCCCTTTTGAAAAAAAAACAGCCTCGGCTCTGATTTGAATGTGGCAATTCTGGAGGAAATTAAACTCTTTCCAAATATGATTTTCTGCAAATTAAAACTCCTTGGCCCACTGTTAAAACTCTCGACATTTCTGGTAAGAAATAAACTGATTAATTTCCTTGGTTCTTATGCATCATTCTGGAAATTTGTATATGTAAATGATCGTGTGTCCCCCAAGTGATTTCTTGCTTCAAAATTGACTCATTGACTTGTTACTTGAATCAGCTTCAATCACCTATGACACAGCAGTAAATCTGGAAAATAAATTTTCCATATATTGCCATTTTTGTATTTTCAAAAGACTGTACTACTTAATTTCTGGAAAATATTTGAATGAGTTTTCCCTTGATTGAAGTCAATCATATTTGAAATACATGAACAAAAACTGGAAATGAGTTTCTGTGTTATGAGTTGCCTTTGTATGTATACCAGAGCATAAATGTGCTCTGTCATTTGCTGTTTCACTTATGTATACTGAAGTGTTGCTTGTGTATTTGAGTATCCTTGACCAATCATTTTTGGCATGTCCACTTTTGCTGTTGACATTTAACCCTGTATGCATCACCACCTTGAAAGCTCCCTGTATTTTGAACTTGTTCCATGCACTGTTTTGATCTAAGTCACTATTTGAACCTTGCACAATCATTTGCTCCACCATGACACCACAATGTACATGCTGATATGAGCCTTTTCATACTACTGTTTGCATTGCTGAACACTTGTAGTTTGCTTACCATCCCAATTCACCAGTATTGTTTGCTTTAGTGATCGACCATTTGTGTGTTGAAACTGCATGCTTAAAACAGTGAACTTGATATATGTAACCACTCTGAATGTCTTCATTGTTCTTCCATTTGGTATACACTTGCTGACATGTGATACTTGACCTCTTATTTGTTGTGTACACATTCTTGAACATTTTGAACTGTCACCTTTGTAAAACTGCTACTATGTCCATTGTTGCATTGCATCCTTTTCATGTTTGAGTTGCATTATCACTTTGCCGTGAACAAATTGCACAATTGACTTCTGGTTTGAGCTTGTCCATACTAGTTTGCTGTTTTTGACTTACATGGGCATTTATGTGTTTGTTCACCTGCATCACTTTTGGGCATTCCTTGACTATGGACTTGCTGTTTTCACTTAAGTAACATGCTATGACCCTTGATCCTTTTGATTTAATTCTGGAACCTAGCTGCATCAATATACACACTGTATATTTGTTGTGTCACCATGAGTATATGTTGTCGAGTACTTGTATGTGCCTGAGTACATGCAGCCATGCTTGTAGTAGCTCTGTTTTGATCCATGCACCACTTGATCATTGCTTTGGCTGCACCATAACTTGAGTTTATGCTGAAAATATTTTGGCTCGGCCATTTTCTTTGAGTTGTGCTGTGTACTTGAATTTGAGCTGCTTCACTGATTTTGTTTCTTGCTTGGGCTGGTTTGAGTTGATTCATGCAAGCTCGACCACTTTTGCACTCTAGCTTGCTTGGCTCGACTCCATGCTTTGACACTTTGAAATTGATTGCTTTCTTTGAGGTTTTGATCATGTTTGTTTGTGTTGACTTTGTTGCTTTTCAAATATGCACTGAGTTGAGAAGGTCCACGTGGCTACTCCTCAGTTGCACGCTGAATTGGCGAGGCAGTACACACGTGTATACACGTGTGTACATGCAGCCATCAGATGAGTTGTCCCTGTCCCTGCATTGAAATATATATATGTTGTCTGCCTTGTGGTATTTACAGTGTATCACTGTGAATATCACAAGCTGTCTAGACACAGATTGATGGTTTTATAATTCAGATCAAGTCATGAAAAATGATGAGAAACACACCAGAAATCTGAGGCAAATAAAATTTTAAAAATAAAATTTAAATTTGCATGCATTCTGTTTTATTTCTATTGCAGTGTACTGTGTGTGTGTGTTTCATGTGTGACAGGTAAGCTGGGATGACTGGACTAACTGTGACGACATGACTGACAAGCTGAAGACAAGAAGACAGTGTGTGGTGTCAATGAATGTATGAGTCTGTATATACAAGTGAAAATGGATATATATGAAATGTAAACTGAATGAATGTATGAGTGTTGCTGTGAGGAGCTGTGTATATATGAAATGTACTGATGTCTGTAATAAACAAGTTTGATTGAAATAAAATATCATTTTATTGTTGTCAAACGAACTTGTCTATTTTATTCTGTTTATACAAGTACAAATATTCTGTGAATGTATAAATAGTGGAGTTACAAATAGTTGTACTGTTTGAATATTGAAATAAAATATTCTATTTAAATAAAATACTGTGTTAATATTTGAATTTCTGTACAGTCGTATTTTATTTAAATATAAACATTATATTCATTGCTGTGATGTATATATATAACAGTACAATATCAAACACATTTATAATATATATATATATTTGATTGTTATCATCAAACAAAAATCATATAATAGTGTATACGACTATGTCATATACAACAATTCCATCAGATTACAAGAATATACAGAGTATAAACAAATATTATACAACAGAAAATATCAGAGACTACAATAAATTACATAGCAGCGGAAAATAATACAATACGCAACTGAAGGAGATATACGGATACAAAGCTTTCCGGATAACATTCTAGCTGTAAATCAGGATCCTGTGAATATAAATCTGCAAAACCAAAACTACTAGCTGCCCGTGCGGAAAATAGGGGCACCCAGAGTTTAGGTTAAAACAATAAAGTCCAGGTCAGTCATGGGACTGGTGTGAGAAGTAAAACAGTTATAAAGCTTTATTTTAAAGTTAGGTAAATCAAGGGACCACGCCGTATAACACGGAACGGGTTTCCTCCCAAGAACACCAGTGCATAAAACAACAGCGCAATGCTAAATAAAGAACAATGAAGCTGTTATAAGACCCAGGTCCCATCACACAATGCAACGCAAGCCGGAGGATAGGGTTTTACCTTATAACAGCCAAAGAATGCTTGATACGTGAAATTTTATCTTTTGATTCTTAATCAGACTCCAACCGTAAATTAGTAAGAGAACGATTCCCTAAGTATTAACCCGAAGGCCGACACCAACATCAGATCAATACCCAAGAAACCACCCATCTTAACTCGTTTCCAGGTAGTTTCTGATTTTATATACAATCATATATATCAATCATAAACGGCATGGGTACCATATATCATGTCGCCATATATAGGTATACAATCAAAACCGCAAAATGTCGTATTGGAAGTTGGGTTATCATTTATGGTATGAACCGAGGAAAAAGATAGTCCTCACCGATTCGAGACTCTCTATCCCGAGCCTCAGGACCCAGACTCAAGTGGGCCCTTGGATCGTCTGGGCCGGTCCACACGAAGTGGATTATAATGCCTGAACATGCGTTTCCGGCCCTAGGGGGCGTAAATGAGCCAACGAATGACTCCATTGGCTTCACATAGTCACCGATATATCCGAGGCGCCTCGCAAACCAACAACCACATAAGTCAAACTCGTCAGGGTGTGTAAAACCACTAACGCCACTTCTAACTAGAAGGAAACGCATGCCCTCCCTGATGTCCTCTCCCGTTTCTGGTTCATACCGGGTGTGAAACTCGCGAAGTAAACGTTACACAAAGCTATGCCACAAAGGCCTTGCTTTGATCATCAACCACAAGACTTTGCTTTTCAACAGAAGCCTTGATCAATTGCCACTTAGGCATGCCACACAGGCAATTCACTCCATGCGATGGATATCCATCAATATATAACCCCTAAGCTCGTACGTCTCAGAGAAGGGCGTTAAGCAAGAGAAAAAATTCTCCGCCGCCAAACAGACATATATTTAATAGAAATCAATCACACAGACTAAAATCCAATGTCAGGAACACAGTCCATTTACAAGTTCGTTCTGGGTCTGAACGAAACCGGAGGCACCTAGTACCCCGCATATCCATCGATCTCCAAGTACGTCTGGACGATCACCAACTGTTTCCCTCCTCTTGGGTGTACATCCCAATCAAGATCATCAGTAATTATCCAAACGACGTGAAGACCTCCGGTATTCAACCACCGTCTTCACCTTCGACTTATCGTCGTATCAGTTATTCAGAATGGGATAAACCCGGTCTTTCCGAATAACTCGCGTATATAATAAACAAGTGTTACACAAACACAACATACGCCTCATTCCAATTCATCAGTCACTAACCGTAAATTAATCAAGAGAATAATCCCCCAAATATTAACCCCGAAGGCCGAAACCAACATCAGATCAATACCCAGGAAATCACTCTGCTTAGCCGACCTACAGCTAGTTTCTAAATTTCACATTCTTAGGGAAAGGTTCCCATTAATTTTATCAAAGATAAATTCTTTTAAATTTATTCTTTAATCTTCCTTTTGAGTATCACTTCAAACTAGTCGGGATTAGCGAACCACACCGAAGTAATCATTTATTTTATTTCCCAATCCCAACTTATTCATCCCATGAAGTAAAACTGGTAATACTTCATATCTAACACCACGGTGTTATCGGTAAATTCAATTACCATTTCACGTTAAAATCTAATTAAAGATTTAACTATCGCCTGGAGCAAAACTGGTGATACTCCATTCTCGATCATTTCAATCTAATTAAAGATTCATTAAAACTCCACTTAGTTTTAATCTGTAATTGGGTTAAAGAATCGATGCCATTTAAAACACGGTTCACGATAAACCCAAAATCACATCACATTTCGATCAGTCCCTAACCGTAAATTAGCAAGTGAGCAATTCCATAAGTATTAACCCCGAAGGCCGAAACCAGCATCAGATCAATGCCCCAGAAACCATTCAACTTAACTAATCTCCAGTTAGTTTCTGATTTTCTTAACTCCTTTGGGTCTAAGAACGGTATTATTGAAGATACCGTACACGACAACCCAAAATCACATTCCATTGATTATCGGGTTAAAGAACAAGTGTTATTTAAAACATTGTTCGCGATAAACCCAAAAATCAATACCAATTCAATTCCAATTAAATATTATCCAATTGGTACACTTCATTAAATCTAAATAAGAAGATTTAATGTTTTTCTCGACTGGGCTTCAGAACAGTGTTAATGAAGACACCATTCACGACAAACCCAAATCACAGTTGATATTAAATACAAGGCTCTGAATAGAAAATATACCAGCTTATATTCAATATCAAATTCTACGACCAACAAATTTCGTATTGGAAATAACGATATAAATATATCTTTCAAATTTCCATGACAATATCTGTATAATCCCGAAATCCAACATCGAAATATTCCAATGAAAATTCCGATTTAAATCCATTCCAATTGAACTATTGGAAATTCTGGTTTCTTTTAAAACCATTTCAAATCAAATTTATTTATTTAAAAATAAATAGAATTATAATTCTAGTTCAAAACTAGTTCATTTCGATAAAAATCTATTTTTTATCTTTTCAAATATGGAGTTTTCATCCCAATTTTTCCCAAATGATTTCTTATGATTTTACACAAATTATTACTATTTTTAATCATTTCTTATGATTTGGACATAATTCCAAATCCAACCGTTAGATTTCAAATCTCTAATATTCGTTAGAAAGCTCTTTACGATACGAACCCAACGGTTCTGGTTTTAGGAGAATCCGACGGTCGGATCTCCCGTAATATCCATTCGAAGTCAATGGTCGAAATTCGCGAACTACTGCGGCGCGGCGCGTTCTATTCAGACCATTATATTATATATATAATATATATAATATATACTTCGTTGATTTCCTTTTAAAACGTATTATATAAATCGTTTTAAATTCGTTTTTAAAACGATTTCAACTTCTTTTCAAATTCAAATCAAAATTGAATTTTTCCTTATAAATTCGATTTAAATTCATTTCAAATTGATTTCAATTCAAATCTATTTTTAATTCAATTTCAGTTCGTTTTCAATTCAATTCAATTTCAATTCGAATTCATTTCTATTTAATTTCAATTCGAATTCATTTCTATTCAATTTCAATTCGAATTCATTTCTATTCAATTTCAATTCGAATTCAATTCGAATTCATTTCTACTTAATTTCAATTCGAATTCATTTCTATTCAATTTCTATTCGAATTCATTTCTATTCAGTTTCAATTCGAATTTCAATTCTTTTCAAAATATCAGATTTTGAAATCACTTTCAATATTCATTATAAAATGAATAAAATCGATATAAATATCGTTCACGTCAAAATGGCGTCAATCTAATCCACACGGCTTCATATATTTTTATTTTCAAATATTCTATTTCAAATATTTCTTTTTCAAATATTTCTATTCAAATATTTCTTTTTCAAATATTTCTATTCAAATATTTCTTTTTCAAATATTTCTATTCAAATATTTCTATTCAAATATTTCTTTTCAAAACTGGAATGAGGCCCAATCAATTACCATAGATTTTATTTCTATGGATTTCCATACAACGCATGTATATATCAACAATGACTAATAATCAACCATCATCCAAAGTGCATTCTACACTGTATAAGCATCAAATATAAATATTTAACGCTCATAACAGTCTGTCAATCAATCGATCGACATACAACTAATTATTGGGATTAGTGTACGTCATATATCATCCCAATACCCGTGTGGGGTTTCAAATCAACAAACACATATTTTATTCGTGCAGTTGGGCGATGTGTAAAATTTATCGTCCCAATCAATATCAATCAAATCAGTGTATATAAACAAATCGTCCGATTTGTTTATTTTTATTTCATTTCATATACACGTTAAAAATTCTATTTTTAACTATAAAATATTTTCCACTATAAAATATTTTATTTCAACTATATAAATATTTTATTTCATTTCACATCACATCACACAATCAACTACACATCAAAATCAAACAAACAAACATACAAGCCGTCCATGGTCTGTGGACGACGGGTGTCGGGTGCTACTAAACACCTTCTACAACCTAGTATATATTTCAAACTAGAAATAGAAATAAAAGTGAGGAGTTCTCACCGACTAGCTAAACCAAACTCCACGACTCTTCATATGTAGGAAGACATCGCCTTGCTCGCCTTTTGTCACTTTCGTCGCCCGTGTTCACTACATATATAAAAATCATATTTTTATATTCTCTATTATATAAAAATTCTATTTTTAAACTTCTTTTACGTATATAAAAATCCGATTTTTATTCTTCTTTTCATATATAAAATTCGATTTTTATTCTTCTTTTACATATATAAAAATTATATCTTTATTCTATACATCATATAAAAATTATATTTTATTTTCTACATCATATAAAAATTATATTTTTATTCTCTACACTATATAAAAATCGCAGCTTTCACACATTAAAAATCCGATCTTTATATGAATAAAGATCACAGCTTTTTACCATAAAAAAAATCCGATCTTTCAGGAATTAAAAATCTAATCTTTTACGAAGTAAAAATCAAATCTTTTTTAATATAAAAATCAAATTCTTTTTCAACGATAAAAATCAAATCTTTTACAGTTCTAAACTATACAAAAATCAGTTTTTTTTAACTAAATTAAAATCAGTTTTTAAAGCTAACAAAAAATCAGGTTTAAACTAAATTAAAAATCAGTTTTTAAAGCTATCAAAAATCAGGTTTAGAACTCACTGTATTTGAACTGAACAGGGGCAGGGAATCTTCATCGTCGGTGCTTCAGAGGGGGGGATGTCGGAGCGTCGCAGCGGGTTGGAGGTGACGGAGCCGTGCTCGTCGGAAGCGGTGGAAGCTGGGCGCGGCTAAAATCGAGGGCTTGGGGTTCGTCTAGCGCGGGGGTCTAAGCGGGAAGGAGAAGGACGGAGGAGCAGGAGGGGGAGGTCTGGGCGGAGGCGCCATCGCTAGAGGCACGAGGTGGTGGTTGTAGAAGAGGGGCGACGGGCGGTAGTTAGGGTTCTTTTCTCTTTTTTTTCTTCGTTGACTGAATGGAAGAGAAAGAGGGAGGACCAAAGTTTTTATATAATAATTTATATTTTATTTTATTTTAATTTCAAAAAGCAACTTTTTCATTCGAACTCGAAACGAGACCCACCGCCTGTCGTCCATAGCTAATTACCCCCATTCCGAACATAATGGGATATGTATCGTAAGCTGATTCGGTCGTTTCGATCTGTTTTCGTCAAAATCCAAATATAACTCTATATATTGAATTTGAACGCGCATTTCAATTTACTGGGGCCACATACTAACTCTAAAAATTCCCAAAAAATATTTTCTAGCTTCTTATTGACGGTATGGTCCTAACAAAACTAGTTTCGTCAAATTCTGAGATCGTTTGAAAAACGGCCATTTTCCAGTCGATTAAAATCAACTTAATCTGGTCAAACGCATTTTCCTTTGCCACGCCCACATATTGATTCGGAAAATTATGAAATTTGAAACCTAGCAATAATTTGACATCCCGGATCCAACAAAAGTGGTTTCGTCGAAAACCGAGGTCGTTTGCAAAATTTCAATTTTTAAGGGCCTGAATTCCATCGCTACTATTCAGAATTTTCAACTGGGCGTATCTTTTGATTCCCGCTATGAAATTTCAACTTTTCGGATTCGTTGGAAAGGTATTCTCCATTAGATTCAAACATTTTTGGTTTCGTTAAAATCCGGTTTATTTTGCACCCGGTACATTCATTTGAATTTTGAAATCGAACTATCGAACTACCGCGCCATTTTCAATTCCTTTTATAATTTAAAATAAATATTTATATTCTAACGACGATTCGAATAAATATATATGTTCGAATTCTATTCAAAATAAATTTTCATCGTTATTATTTAAAATAATTCATTTTAAATATTCAAAATTCATTAAATTCGCCAAAATAAAAATTTTAAATTGGCTCGGATTTTCTGGGTTGTTACAATCTCCTCCACTTAAAACTACTCGTCCCCGAAAAGGAACGAAGCCGAAAGTCGTTTAACTAATCAACTCAACTTTCATTATTTTGACTATGGCTTAAGTTCTTCAACTTTTCAGTTTCTAAGAACTTTTCAAATTTTTCAAAAATTTTCCTAACACCCTAAATTTCCGAAAAATTTCGCCATAACCTCCCCTGCACCGGGAGCACCGGGAAAATCCCGAAATTGCCATACATGCCCTCTGATCTCAAAAAGAAAAAGAAAAAGCCAAGCGGCTAGCCAATCGGCTCATAAAATCATCATCACCCAAACAAAACAGTAAATTATGGTAAATATGTACCTATTTGTCGGGCAAACAATTTTATTCTTTTGCTCTAGCCTCCTTGCTATGACCTGTTCAGTGTAAGTACATGTATATGCAAGCAAATGCGACCAAATTTCAATACAATTCACTTTTTGGTCAATTTGGCTAAATGGTTCAACACTTTAATTAATCAAGCCATAATCAAACAACACAACCATCAATCAATTAGTTGATTATCTTTTCAAATTCATAACTTTGATATGTAGTCAAAAAATCAGATTTTTGATGCCAAATCACAACAATAGGCCCTATCTAATTTTGGTTCTCACACCAGTCAATTGGAAATATATAGAAATCCCACCTTCGAAACACGAAAATAAATTTTGATGATGCTCGAGCGATCATTAGAATCATCTTCGAGCGACCAGAGTGTGATTCTATATCTACCCAATATATTAAAACTTCGAATACACGCGGATCAGACGTATACGCAAAATCTATATATACTGGATTGTCCACATCAATCTAAATAATCAAATACGAATAATTGACTTAAATTTTAAAAACATAACTTATTTTCAATTTTATTTCAAAAACACTACTGTTCACACTCGTTCTAGGATACTACTGATCCCATCTCAAACGAGTCATTCCATTGGATATTACTAATCCAATATCTGATGAATTCTTTCATATAGTTCTAATGTGTCTTGTTCTCTGAGCTTTGAAAACCAAAGCTCTGATACCAAATGTGACAACAAGGAATTTCGCTCGATCCGAATCAGTCGCTAAACCGATCAAGACCGCTTGAAACGCCTGATTGTTTGAGAACACGACAAAATATAACGCAAACAGAAGAACATTTCATTGTATATTACAACAATTCCATCAGATTACAAGAATATACAGAGTATAAACAAATATTATACAACAGAAAATATCGGAGATTACAATAAATTACATAGTAGCGGAAAATAATACAATACGTAATTGAAGGAGATATACGGATATAAAGCTTTCCGGATAACATTCCAGCTGTAAACCAGGATCCTGTGAATATAAATCTGCAAAACCAAAACTACTAGCTGCCCGTGCGGAAAATAGGGGCACCCAGAGTTTAAGTTAAAACAATAAACTCCAGGTCAGTCACGGGACTGGTGTGAGAACTAAAACAATTATAAATCTTTATTTTAAAGTTAGGTAAATCAAGGGACCACGCCGTATAACACGGAACGGGTTTCCTCCCAAGAACACCAGTGCATAAAACAACAGCGCAATGCTAAATAAAGAACAATGAAGCTGTTATAAGACCCAGGTCCCATCACACAATGCAACGCAAGCCAAAGGATAGGGTTTTACCTTGTAATAGCCAAAGAATGCTTGATACGTGAAATTTTATCTTTTGATTCTTAATTAGACTCCAACCGTAAATTAGTAAGAGAACGATTCCCTAAGTATTAACCCCGAAGGCCGAAACCAACATTAGATCAATACCCAAGAAACCTCCCATCTTAACTCATTTCCATTTAGTTTCTGATTTTATATACAATCATAAATATCAATCATAGACGATGTGGGTACCATATATCATGTCGCCATATATAGGTATACAATCAAAACCGCAAAATGTCGTATTGGAAGTTGGGTTATCATTTATGGTATGAACCGAGGCAAAAGATAGTCCTCACCGATTCGAGACTCTCTAGCCCGAGCCTTAGGACCTAGACTCAGGTGGGCCCTTGGATCGTCAGGGCCGGTCCACACGAAGTGGATTATAATGCTTGAACATGCGTTTCCCCGCCCTATGGGGCGTAAATTAGCCAACGAATGACTCCATTGGCTTCACATAGTCACCGATATATCCGAGGCGCATCGCAAACCAACAACCACATAAGTCAAACTCGTTAGGGCGTGTAAAACCACTGACGCCACTTCTAAATAGAAGGAAACGCATGCCCTCCCTGATGTCCTCTCCCGTTTCTGGTTCATATCGGGTGAGAAACTCGCGAAGTAAACGTTACTCAAAGCTATGCCACAAAGACCTGGCTTTGATCATCAACCACAAGACTTTTCTTTTCAACACAAGCCTTGATCAATTGCCACTTAGGCATGCCACATAGGCAGTTCACTCCATGCGATGGATATCCATCAATATATAACCCCTGAGCTCGTACGTCTCAGAGAAGGGCGTTAAGCAAGAGAATAAATTCTCCGCCGCCAAACAAATATATATTTAATAGAAATCAATCACACAGACTAAAATCCAATGTCAGACACACAGTCCATTTACAAGTTCGTTCTGGGTCTGAACGAAACCGGAGACACCTAGTACCCCGCATATCCATCGATCTCCAAGTACGTCTGGACGATCACCAACTGTTTCCCTCCTCTTGGGTGTACAACCCAATCAAGATCATCAGTAATTATCCAAACGACGTGAAGACCTCTGGTCTTCAACCACCATCTTCACCTTCGACTTATCATCGTATCAGTTATTCAGAATGGGATAAACCCGGTCTTTCCGAATAACTCGCGTATATAATAAACAAGTGTTACACAAACACAACATACGCCTCATTCCAATTCATCAGTCACTAACCGTAAATTAATCAAGAGAATAATCCCCCAAATATTAACCCCGAAGGCCGAAACCAACATCAGATCAATACCCAGGAAATCACTCTGCTTAGCCAACCTACAACTAGTTTCTAAATTTCACATTCTTAGGGAAAGGTTCCCATTAATTTTATCAAAGATAAATTCTTTTAAATTTATTCTTTAATCTTCCTTTTGAATATCACTTCAAACTAGTCGGGATTAGCGAACCACACCGAAGTAATCATTTATTTTATTTCCCAATCCGAACCTATTCATCCCATGAAGTAAAACTGGTAATACTTCATATCTAACACCATGGTGTTATCGGTAAATTCAATTATCATTTCACGTTCAAATCTAATTAAAGATTTAACTATCGCCTGGAGCAAAACTGGTGATACTCCATTCTCGATCATTTCAATCTAATTAAAGATTCATTAAAACTTCACTTAGTTTTAATTTGTAACTGGGTTAAAGAATCGATGCCATTTAAAACATGGTTCACGATAAACCCAAAATCACATCACATTTCAATCAGTCCCTATCGTAAATTAGCAAGTGAGCAATTACCTAAGTATTAACCCCGAAGGCCGAAACCAGTATCAGATCAATACCCCAGAAACCATTCAACTTAACTAATCTCCAGTTAGTTTCTGATTTTCTTAACTCCTTTGGGTCTAAGAACAGTATTATTGAAGATATCGTTCACGACAACCCAAAATCACATTCCATTGATTACCGGGTTAAAGAACAAGTGTTATTTAAAACATTGTTCACAATAAACCCAAAAATCAATACCAATTCAATTCCAATTAAATATTATCCAATTGGTACACTTCATTAAATCTAAATAAAAAGATTTAATCTTTTTCTCGACTGGGCTTAAGAACAGTGTTAATGAAGACACCATTCACGACAAACCCAAATCACATTTGATATTAAATACAAGGTTCTGAATAGAAAATATACCGGCTTATATTCAATATCAAATTCTACAACCAACAAATATCGTATTGGAAATAACGATATAAATATATCTTTCAAATTTCCATAACAATATCTGTATAATCCCGGAATCCAACATCGAAATATTCCAATGACAATTTCGATTCAAATCCATTCCAATTCAACTATTGGAAATTCTGGTTTCTTTTAAAACCATTTCAAATCCAATTTATTTATTTAAAAATAAATAGAATTATAATTCTAGTTCAAAACTAGTTCATTCCGATAAAAATCTATTTTTATCTTTTCAAATACGCAGTTTTTCATCCCAATTCTTCCCAAATCATTTCTTATGATTTTACACAAATTATTACTATTTTTAACAATTTTATCAAGGCCCGTACAGTCGATTTCCGTCAACGGCCATCGAACTGCACTCACAGCGACCTTTTCCAAATTTGATTTGGACATAATTCCAAATCCAACCGTTAGATTTCAAATCTCTAATATTTGTTAGAAAGCTCTTTTCGATACGAACCCAACGGTTCCGTTTTTAGGAGAATCTGACGGTCGGATCTCCCGTAATATCCATTCGAAGTCAATGGTCGAAATTCGCGAACTACTGCGGCGCGGCGCGTTCTATTCAGGCCATTATATTATATATATAATATATACTTCGTCGATTTCCTTTTAAAACATATTATATAAATCGTTTTAAATTTGTTTTTAAAACGATTTCAACTTCTTTTCAAATTCAAATCAAAATTGAATTTTTCCTTATAAATTCGATTTAAATTCATTTCAAATTGATTTCAATTCAAATCGATTTTTAATTCAATTTCAGTTCGTTTTCAATTCAATTCAATTTCAATTCGAATTCATTTCTATTCAATTTCAATTCGAATTCATTTCTATTCAATTTCAATTCGAATTCATTTCTATTTAATTTCAATTCGAATTCATTTCTATTCAATTTCTATTCGAATTCAATTCTTTTCAGTTTCAATTCGAATTTCAATTCTTTTCAAAATATCAGATTTTGAAATCACTTTCAATATTCATTATAAAATGAATAAAATCGATATAAATATCGTTCACGTCAAAATGGCGTCAATCTAATCAACACGGCTTCGTATATTTCTATTTTCAAATATTCTATTTCAAATATTTCTTTTTCAAATATTTCTATTCAAATATTTCTTTTTCAAATATTTCTATTCAAATATTTCTTTTTCAAATATTTCTATTCAAAATTTTCTATTCAAATATTTCTTTTCAAAACTGAAATGAGGCCCAATCAATTACCATAGATTTTATTTCTATGGATTTCCATACAACGCATGTATATATCAACAATGACTAATAATCAACCATCATCCAAAGTGCATTCTACACTGTATAAGCATCAAATATAAATATTTAACGCTCATAACAGTTTGTCAATCAATCGATCGACATACAACTAATTATTGGGATTAGTGTACGTCATATATCATCCCAATACCTGTGTGGGGTTTCAAATCAACAAACACATATTTCATTCGTGCAGTTGGGCAATGTGTAAAATTTATCGTCCCAATCAATATCAATCAAATCAGTGTATATAAACAAATCGTCCGATTTGTTTATTTTTATTTCATTTCATATACACGTTAAAAATTCTATTTTTAACTATAAAATATTTTCCACTATAAAATATTTTATTTCAACTATATAAATATTTTATTTCATTTCACATCACATCACACAATCAACTACACATCAAAATCAAACAAACAAGCATATAAGTCGTTCATGGTCTGTGTACGACGGGTGTCGGGTGCTACTAAACACCGTCTGCATCCTAGTAGATATTTTAAACTAGAAATAGAAATAAAAGTGAGGAGTTCTCACCGACTAGCTAAACCAAACTCCACGACTCTTCATATGTAGGAAGATCTCGCCTTGCTCGCCTTTTGTCACTTTCGTCGCTCGTGTTCACTACATATATAAAAATCATAATTTTATATTCTCTATTATATAAGAATTCTATTTTCAAACTTCTTTTACATATATAAAAATTCGATTTTTATTCTTCTTTTCATATATAAAATTCGATTTTTATTCTTTTTTTACATATATAAAAATTATATCATTGTTCTATACATCATATAAGAATTATATTTTATTTTCTACATCATATAAAAATTATATTTTTATTCTCTACACTATATAAAAATCGCAGCTTTCACACATTAAAAATCCGATCTTTATATGAATAAAGATCACAACTTTTTACCATAAAAAAAATCTGATCTTTCAGGAATTAAAAATCTAATCTTTTACGAAGTAAAAATCAAATCTTTTTAAATATAGAAATCAAATTCTTTTTAAGCGATAAAAATCTAATCTTTTACAGTTCTAAACTATACAAAAATCAGTTTTTTTTAACTAAATTAAAATCAGTTTTTAAATCTAAAAAAAATCAGGTTTAAACTAAATTAAAAATCAGATTTTAAAGCTACCAAAAATCAGGTTTAGAACTCACTATATTTGAACTGAACAGGGGTAGGGAATCTTCATCGTCGGCGCTTCAGAGGGGGGATGTCGGAGCATCGCGGCGGGTTGGAGGTGACGGAGCCATGCTCGACGGAGGAGGTGGAAGCTGGGCGCGGCTGAAATCGAGGGCTTGGGGTTCGTCTGGCGCGGGGGTCTAAGCGGGAAGGAGAAGGACGGAGGAGCATGAGGGGGAGGTCTGGGCGGAGGCGCCATCGCTAGAGGCGCGAGGTGGTGGTTGTAGAAGAGGGGCGACGGGCGGTGGCTAGGGTTCTTTTCTCTTTTTTTTTATTTCTTCGTTGACTGAATGGAAGAGAAAGAGGGTGGGCGAAGTTTTTATATAATAATTTATATTTTATTTTAATTTCAAAAAGCAACTTTTTCATTCGAACTCGAGACGAGACCCACCGCCTGTCGTCCATAGCTAATTACCCTCATTCCGAACACAATGGGATATGTATCGTAAGCTGATTCGATCATTTCGATCAGTTTTCGTCAAAATCCAAATATAACTCTATATATTGAATTTGAACGCGCATTTCAATTTACTGGGGCCACATACTAACTCTAAAAATTCCCAAAAAATATTTTCTAGCTTCGTATTGACGATACGGTCCTAACAAAACTAGTTTCGTCAAATTCTGAGATCGTTTGAAAAATGGCCATTTTCCAGTCGATTAAAAACAACTAAAACTGGTCAAACGCGTTTTCCTTTGCCACGCCCACATATTGATTCGGAAAATTATGAAATTTGAAACCTAGCAATAATTTGACATCCCGGATCCAACAAAAGTGGTTTCGTCGAAAACCGAGGTCGTTTGCAAAATTTCCATTTTAAGGGCCTGAATTCCAAAGCATATATTCAGAATTTTCAATTGGGCGTATCTTTTGATTCCCGCTATGAAATTTCAACTTTTCGGATTCATTGGAAAGATATTCTCCATTAGATTCAAACATTTGTGGTTTCGTTAAAATCCGGTTTATTTTGCACCCGGTACATTCATTTGAATTTTGAAATCGAATTATCGAACTACCACACCATTTTCAAATCCTTTTATAATTTAAAATAAATATTTATATTCTAACGACGATTCGAATAAATATATACGTTCGAATTCTATTCAAAATAAATTTTCGTCATTATTATTTAAAATAATTCATTTTAAATATTCAAAATTCATTAAATTCGCCAAAATAAATTTTTTAAATTGGCTTGGATTTTCCGGGTTGTTACAAGTCAATACTAATTTCAATATCATAACATGTACTATCCGAAGAATAACGATGAAATCACCTTTCCAATTCTTATGGATAGTACAGTTGCATCTCTAAAATTCAATACAAAATCAAATCATAATATTATAGATATTTTATTTCAAAAAAAAATATTTAGTTTTGTAAACTTCAAATCTTACAAAAGTTCTTTTGTTTCAAATTATATCATTTACAACTTTGCAATACTATTTAAAAAAAGACTTTTCTTAAAGATTGAATTAATCCTTTTGTAATCTCTTTTTTAATATGTAAACTTTTATTAGTATTGATTTCACAATAAAATTCTTCGATGGCAGTTTATTAGTATTGTTCACATTCAGATAATATTTTATATAGGCTTCAAATCAATTCAATTCCATTATAAATTCAAAATTTGCAAATTTAAGTTATTCCAACATTCAAATTATTGTGTAAATTTAATTCAAGCCATTAAATTTTAAAACAGTCGTTTCAATATTCAAATCCATGATATATTTAAGTACCAAAAATCAAGGTTGTTATATTTAGGGATTAGTAGTTCGGCTTCTATTGGAGGAGCTAAGAATTTGATTTCTTTTATCGATGACTTCTCTCGAAAGGTTAGGTGCTTATGATGAAAGCTAAGTCGGAGTTGTTTGAGAAGTTCAAAACTTAAAAGGCATTGTTGGAGAATAAAGAAAAGAAGGTACATCTCTAAAAGATTCACATAGTGGAGAAGGCAATAAACATGTTTACTAAGTTCTTGCATGTTGCAAAGTTTGAGCATTGGTCGAATTAGATACGCTTGTTAAAGTGCTAGGTGCAACTTGGTAGTGCAAAAGGAGAGTGAGTTTGTGGATGGAGATGTTTGTTTTGGAACTGTTCTACATGTAACAAGTACTTTCAATACTTTGATGTCGAGTGGTGGCCTTGCCAGAGTACGTTGATAAAGTACAATTGGGGATGGTCATGCCGAAATTCATTAAGATTGTATCACTAATATCTTATCCGAGAGCCGCTTGGAGTAAGATGATGCAAGTGTAGCTGGAAGGCTTATGATGAAATATATCATCAAGGTGGAGATTGTAAGATTTAATGATATAATATTTTCGTATAGAATAAGATTTGGAAGATTTTGCACTTTTCGATATTCTTTTATTTCTATATGCAGAAAATTTGGAAGATATTGCAGATGTTGATGTTATTATATTTCTAGTTACTGCAGATTTAAAATATATTTGTCTCCTTTATTGCATTAAAAACGGTAACGTTGACTAATATGACAAGAAGAGTTATTTAGAAAGACTGAAACAATAAATTAATTCTTTAGTTAGAAAACTAAAAATAGAATATTATATGGCGCATGCGAATGTAGGTAAACATGAAAATCCAATGGATACATTTTTCCTGCATGAATTGAAAAATTAATAAGACATTAATTCTTAAGCAATAATTAGGTAGCTAATCCTGAGTTATTGTTACTACAAGAATTTGACACTGAATCTAGAGAAAGGTGAAGAGGTATCGGAATGGAATCAATACCGAAGAAAAGCCCTAGGAGAGAACCAAGCCGACACCAAAAGCTTGGAGCAATAAAGCTGCCACTAGAACAACAAGATTGGAGATATGAAATCATCACCGAGGATGCAAAAGGTCGGCACCAGAATAAGAACTTGGCACATATGCTATCGACACCAACCAAGGGAAGCAAATAGCTTGGTGCCGATACCATGAAGATGGCATAAAGGCATGATACAGATACCAACATGCAGTAAGCGGTAAACTTGGTTTCAGTATCAAATAATGAAGGCAAAAGCATAAATCTAAAACTAAGAAAGTAGGGTCAAACATGAAGATGATACCGAAAGCTGATGTCGTTGAAGGCGATACCAAACACGAATAAGAGAAATAAATTAATTTGGCACCAAATGCACGAGGTTAGGATGCGAGACCAAAACCAGAAGTCACTAGAGCAGGGTTAACCAAAAATATGGGAGCAAAAAGAGTACTATCAACATCAACAGGCTTGGTATCGATATCACTTCCCAATGGCGGCACCAAATTTATAAAGGCAAAGGCACAAAGGCGGTACCCGGTTACTATACGAAAGCATTGAGGCATATCCAGAAATGCAAACAAACCCAAAACCAGAAGCTACTAAGGCGGGATGACACCAAGAAGTTGCTACCGAAACCGACAGCTACTAAGGCGAGCAGACACCAAGAGAATGCCACCGAAGGAGTGTCCAAATCCTTAATAAATAAGACCCCAGGGTCAAATTTTAGGGGACTTTTTTCTCATTCCGAATTCTTGTACTCAATTCTTAGAGTGAAAACCCTAATTTGGAAATCAGTTTGGGGATTTCCCTTATAATCTTCTATGTACTTAATCAAGTGATCAATAAAGGAGATACTTAGCACTTGCAATATATTCCACTTGCTTTTCTATTGCTAATTCGAATCCAAACCTACAAATTTGGAATGATCACTAAATCAACCACAATAAGGATCTTGGTTCTTACTAGCAATAATATTATGAAGCCGTTCTCCCAAGACAACCTATTTCTAAGTTTCATTAGCATGATACCCACCTCTTGAATGAAGAGTAACTAATATTCGAACCTGGGACATTGACGTCTAGGAAACGGTGAATTAAGTTGGGCTTTGAGGAACTAGATTACCCCTAGGTCCACAACAGTAACCCTATATTCCGGTGTTGATGATTTTTATTGTTAACATTTTGGCACTACAAGGAGGGATTGAACCTTTGCTCTTTTAGATAACCTACCACATCCCTAGTTACTCCATCTTGTTGATTAAACATTAAAGAGATAGACCATAGATAATAGGTATCAACAAGGATCTTCTGAACCTCGAATGGCTACAACATACATCATTGATCCAAGAGTTATTAAAGAACAAAGGTTAAGAATGGAAGCGTTGTGAATCATGAATAAGAAAAAGGAAGTAGAACAGTACGACCCCGACCGTTGGAGCATTAACCCTTTCCGTATAGGACCAACTCCTGTCTTTGCTTTAAGTGGCTCTACATCAAAGGAATACGATTTATTCTCTCATATAAAAGAAGCTATATATGCACAGGCTAAGGGAACTATATTCGAGCAAGGAATATTGAAGGATTTCAACCTCTTTACTTTAAATTAGTCTAAGAAAATTGCACTTTATCCCCAAAATATATTAAAAGAAAACTTGAAGATAATGATGAAGCAACAAAGCTGAGTAACAAAAGGGTTAAGTTCTAAAGTCAAAAGTGAGCCTTTAAGTCAAGATTACCTAAATAATGCAATCTTACAACATCAATCGAGAATATCTACTTCCTAACCAAACATGAGCTTAATTTTTGGCCATCATTAAAAAAGAAATCCAAATATGAAACGAAATTAGAAGGACCATACTGCTACTATCATATGATGAATGCACACGAAACCAACCACTGCAGGGTTCTCGAAGGCACGATTATCAAGTTCTTTAATCAAGGTCAGTTATACAGATATGTAAAGAAGACTTAACCAGTTCTAACAAAGGATTCCTTGAAGAAAGGATGTCTACATGTTCAGGAGAATGAGAAACTCTTTAAAATTGGGAACCACCCGAAGTGGGTGAAGCTACCTACGATGGTAGAAAACCCTTGTCCATGCCAAGATGGCCAAGGAAAGGCGTCTCCTGGAGGGAGGCGGTGTGTAAGCCTTTAGCCACACCCAAACCAAAAAGGGCCAGGTTAAAGCATCAAAAGAGTAAACTCCATCCCCGGTTCGGAGCATCTAAACCCTTATCTGTGCCTACGATGACCAAGGTAAGGCGCCCCTGGGGGGAGGGTGGGGAGGGGGAGAGGGGAGGGTGTAAGCCTTTATCCAAATCAGAAAGGGCCAGGGTAAAGCATTGAAAACCCTTATCCGCACCTACAATGGCTAGGGTAAGGCACCCCTTGGAGGGGGTGGTGTGTAAGTCTCTATTTGCGCCTACGATGGCCAGGGTAGAGCATCAAAAGTGTAAGACTTTATCCGTGCCTACGATGATCAGGATAAATCATCTAAGCCCTTAGCCGCGTCTACGATGGCCAGGTTAAGGCGCCTCCTAGGGGGAGGTCGGGTAAGTCCTTGGGCCCTGCTTGAGAATAAGCTAGCCAAGCGCACTAGACACACAAATCCCAAAGAGTGGCTCACAAGGATGAAACAGCCGATTAAAGCCCAACAATGGCTCACAAATCAAATTAAAGCCCAGAGAGTGTCTCATAAGGCTGAAACATCCAATCAAAGCCCAATACTGACTCACCAAGCCAAAATGGCAATTCAAAGCAGAAACTATAAATACCTGAATCTGGGTTTCAGTTCAGTTGTTTATTATTGTTAGATGAAGGTTTTCGATCTTTTATTAAATAACTGAATCTGAGTTTCTGTTCGGGACTTCTTTTATTGCCAGATGCGGATTTCTGGTCTCTATTAAATACCCAAATATGGTTTAGGTTCGGGACTTCTATTATAACCAGATGCAAATTTTTGGTCTTCTATTAAATACCCAAATCTGGGTTTCGGTCCGGGAATTCTATTATTGTCAGATGTGGATTTATGGTCTTCTATTATAAATACCCAAATCTGGGTTTTGGTTCGGGACTTCTATTATGCCAGATGCGGATTTATGGTCTTCTATTAAATATTTGAATTTGGGTTTTGTATTTCTATTACTGGTAGAGGTGGATTTCTGGTCTTCTGTTACGAATGTGTGAATATGGATCTCAGAGCTTCTATTTATGTTTCCATAAGAGGATCTCTGGATATCTATTTTTATACCCTAATCTGGTTCTCGAGACTATAATTCCTATTCCCTAAGAAATGGGTTACTAGAATTCGATTACATAAACTCAAATTAGAGCTTTAAACCTTTTCTTCATGTTTCCAAATAGATATTATAGACTTATAATACCTTCATAAATGAATTCTTATACTTGCATTATTCCAATACCTGAATCAGGGTTATGAACTTTCCATTCTTATTTCCAGAATAGGGTTCTGGATTTCCATTGTCATGCCTAAGTATGGAATTTAGGGCTACTATCTTACTTTCGAAAAGAGGATTTTTTAATTAACACCAAGGTTGGAATCTCGGGTCTTTTATCTAAAACCTTATGATGAAGGTTATGACTTCTCAAACCTCACACAGGGAGGTTTTCAAAACTTATATTATGAAAGATTGCTATTCATTATTCTGGCAAAATATAAAATATGAATGATCATTTTACTCTATCGCAAGTTTCATATATTACTTGGTTTTGATCCAGATGGTATCGCACATAATATGAGCCAATTATTGTATACATCCTACTCTAAGTAAAAGGCTAGCAAAAAAATGTTATGTGTTGAATGTCATGCAAAATAATGCAGAGGAAATCCTAGATGAGTATTCTCGGAATACTGACAAAGGTTATACATTAGGTGATATCTACACAGTTTACAAAAATATTTTACAGAATTATTTACAGTTATTCAATAGATTATCACGTACAAAAGTTGGATCTTAATATCACAGTAACATCAAATATCTTGCACCTCCTTATCTGTATCATCATCAGTTAAAGGAGGATTAATAGCATGACGAATTGCGATACACATAAGTTGTTTAAGCTTTTTCTCCTTTTTCCTAATTTCGTCGGAAGTGTCTATGGATCTAACTTGATACTTTAGAGCTCTGTTGAAAGCTATAGATATAGCTTTTAAACTTTTATTCTCTTTCTCCAAATCAAAGACACACTTCTGCAAATCATATTCCTCCTTATATAATTGTTTGATTCGGTAGATATAATAACTAATATGTCGAAGCATATCATCCAGATACTTTGCTTCATAATAATTCTTGATTTCATCTTTGACTCTTCTGCACCACCTATCAACGACTGACTTGTTTATTCCTCGAGGGGGATTTACCAAGTGGGGAAATTTTTCAACGGTTGAGGCTTTTTCTAGTTGTGGCCTTAGAGGGCATAGGTGCAGCTATATTGGGGACAACAGTCCTCAAGGAAAACTCACAAGCCTTGCAACTTGCTTTTGTGTCATTTAACTCAATCTCAAAGTAGGTAATTCGCTGAGATAGTTTACTCATCTCTTCGTTAAAATCGATGGAGGGAGTGGGTTTATCTATCCCTTTAATTCATGGATAGTTTTATCCTTCTCTTTCGATTGACTTTCTAAAGCAACTATGTGCTCATTCAAATGTATAATGGCCAACTTCTGAATTAAAATTGTTCTGTCTCGAGCTAGAGTAGGTGCATTTTTGGGAAAGTCCCTCCGCTGTGCAATTGTTAGTGGTTCATCCCTAGATTGAGAGGATAAAATTTCCGATTGATCTCCCTATTTATAACAAAATAAAATATAATTGTTCAGAAGTTCTATCTACACAGAATGTTAGTAATAAAATTACACTTTTCATTATCATAACAACTTATCACAAAAACTTCTAGATCTATTCAATAGAACTTTGAGTTGTTTTGGTATACATACACTAAAGATTACAAAGGATGATCTTGTCCGTTAAGATGCCTTCTATTTAGGTTGCATATCGATTCAGCATGTCAGGTCCTAAGTCTCTTTAAAATTATTTCCTGGTTAGCATCCAAAAAGTCAAAAGGAAGATGAGGTATTTCATGTAAATACGTCGAAGGTCTCCTAGAAAATGGTCCCTTCCAAATATAGATGTTGTTCGAGAAACAGTTTTTGTCGGGTATTCTCTCCTAATCTAAAAAATGAGTGCAAAGCATCTTTGGGAACTATATCTTTGTGGAGAATATGATTTTGCCATAACATAAAATGAAATTAAATATCATGGATATAAGAAGTTATCATCAAAAGTATACATTCATAATTCTATAGTTTTACAGATATTCATCTTATTCATACAAAATTAAATTTTTGAATAGTTCAGAAATAAGTATATTCTTGTTGTATTTGAGCTTCTCTAGGGGTAAGTCCCTGGGGACTGAATGAACCCTTGGTAAATTCCAACAAGCCCCGGGATGAAGTTCAACTTTACGTTCGTCTAGGCATCATATGTGAAGCCATCGAAGTAAACCACAAGTAAACTCCACCAAGAAAGAAAAATATACTGCTTCAAATCGGTTACAGACCTTATACAGAAAATCTTTCAAAATATTCCTATCTTCAATCAACATCCATAATAAAGTCATCAACTCCACATTTTCCTCAAAAACTTTTCGTACCGAAGTCGTGCTGTCTTTAATCTTGGTTGGCCTCATGTTCTATAAAATACATCAGTTTCAAAGAACTTTTATCAAGATCATAATATTTTTGGGATAAATCATTGTAGTCTTTGATCATTTTGTCTTTCTCTATGCGTGACTGAATTATTTCCCTTTGTTTTCTATCTAACTCCACCTTATAATGAGAGGTAATATTTTTCCTTGTCTATACATCATAATCAATCTGTTACCATAATTTTAAGAGGGAAAAAGGCATTTCAAAAGTGAAATCCATACCTAAGAAATAGGGACTTCAGTCTGAGCATGTTGTTCTTTTCCTTTTTGCTATTTATCGGAGGGATCACTATCCATAGTTGCAGTCTCCACTGCATCCTGTGCAGCAGGAGAATCTGAAGAATCATGGTTTGCCCCTTCAAAACCATGAGTGCCACCAACAAAAGGGGGAGGATTGTCATCATCTCCGGCGAAGTCACTGTGATGACCCTTGTCTTTAGGGCCAAGATCATCGCCATCATTGTCATCATTTTCGTCATCATCATCGGTAACATAATCACCTTCTTCCTCTCCTTCATATAGGTCCAGTTCATCAGAAAAATCTTCAATATATAGAAGCTTCTGTAACACCCCACGTCCGTTAGTGTCACTCACAAAGGGAATGCACTAAGTTCTGTGGAGCATTTAGTGTAAAAGATGCAGATAAATTACAAGACAGACAGAAATTAAACAGCGGAAAATAAAACTTTGCTTTATTGATAAAATAGTTTGTACAATGGTTTCTTTACAATATCAGAGTATCATCTGTCTTACAAAATAAAGAAGCATAAAAACAACATTTATATTCCCCGATTTCAGCAAGAGCCAGCCATAGAATCTGAAAAGAGAATCCAAGCAAACTTCGACAAATCTTCAAGCTGGGAAAGAGTGGCAGTCCAACTTAACCTGAGCTAAACTATTCCCTCCTTTACTACCTGGGGGGGAACGGAAGAAAAGAAGACGAAAGAAAAACAGAGTCAGACATAAAGCCTGAGTAAGTTCAGTAACTTCTAGCATGTAAACATGGAAAACAAAACGACATGAATTAACAGAATACAAGATTACACCATGACGATAGGGTCAACAAGATTAGACAAGGTAATCACAAGATATGCTAAGATAAGATAAACTGGATATGCTTTAATACTTTCGCCGCTTCGCTATTTCCTTGTTATACTGGTTTCTATATCTCTGCACCGCCTAACTAGTGTCCCAACTAGTAACGATAACGTGATCCCAATCCCTGTATTTTCCATCGCCTTCAGGCATCCATTTATTTATTTGTTACCTAGATTTAATCTAGGGTTTCCTACCAAGTACTTTCTAGATTCCTCTAAAGTTTACGCTATCTGCTGAATGCTTCTCGGATTCAGGATTTATGCCACCTAGTTCAACTAGGAATTATGCTACCTGTCGAACGATGCCGTTTAGTCTAGGATACACTACATGTTCCTAGACTTTCCCCACGCATGTATCGCGAATCGTTATCGCTTGTCTAGATGCACATGTTCTGTAATGTGCTACCCGAGTCCCGTGTCAGGGATACTCTAGAAATACGGAACTCGGTCGGGAGCTTTCAATATCTGCCGATGCAGATGTTAAGGTCTGTTTTTCCAGTGGCTATGGTCCCACTCGACCCCTCCCTCAACTAATGGAAGGCCACCCTTGTAAAATGAGAACTGTACGAAGGCCCCTATCTACCCCACTAATTCTATGGCCAACAACACCCCGCAACCACAACTAGATAGCAAGTATGTGGTCCGTATGAGTCCTCCAGCCTTCCCGCTTCACGTGTCTCGCTTGACTGAAGATGGTAGGTAGACGACGAGTTGCTATCACAGGGCTTCCGTCTTCTCGCCGAATCACGCTGGTCCATCCTAGTCTTTTGGTTGCCATATATTGCAACCAAGGCATACCCTTGGCTCTTCTACCGCAGACCTTAACCTCTGTGCGCCCAGGCGGATCATCTGCAGCCTCACAGAGGGATACCAAGAGTACCCTCACATCCCCTCGAAGCCTCGAGCTTCGTATCCCAATTCGTTGGAGTCTTCTTTAAAATCAGATGGGCGTCCGCTCCTTCGTGTTATACTAAGAATTACTACGTAGTTCTACTAACTAAGTTTTACCACTTAGTTTCCAGGATCATTGTCTTCTTAACAAAGTTTTACTACTTAGTTCTCTTTCCCGTTATGTTGGATTGGTTAAGTGTCTTTAGTCGATTCAAGCTAACTTAACCCTCTTCCCTTATCCTGTTAAACTGGTTAAGTGTTGTCAGTATTCATGTTGACTTAACCCCACCACAAACCAAGTCATATTGGTTAAGTATTTCTTAACCCTACCCATTCATCCTGTATTGGTTAAGTGTTCCCTTTTTAACTTAACCTTTCCCACCGGTTTTAACTAAACCTGTTATTAATGGTTAAGTATCGTCTCTTCGTGTCTTAGACTTAACCCTATTCATTTATCATATTCTAATGGTTAAGTGTTCAAGTTTACTTAACCCTACGGTCCAACCCAGCTAACATATTAAATTGGCTAAGTGTATTACTTAACCCCAACCTCTAGTCTAATTAACATGTTAAATTGGCTAAGTGTATTAACTTTACTTAACCCCACCTTCTAGTCTAGTCAACATGTTAATTTGGCTAAGTATTCCCATGGACTTAACCCTCCCATTCTAGCTTTAACTGTGTTAAGTTGGTTAAGTGTTTCTATGGACTTAACCCTACCATTCTAGCTTAACAGTTTTAAGTTGGTTAAGTGCTCCTATGGACTTAACCTTCCCATTCTAGCTTTAACTGTGTTGGTTAAGTGTTCCTATGGACTTAACCCTCCCCTTCTTGTTCTAGCTTTAATTAATAAATTAAAGTCGCAACCTCTCACATTAGACAGATATTGTTGCGGTTACTGGATGTGCCGGTCGGTTCCGGGCAGGTTTACACCGCAACTCGGTCTAACCTCGGGTTAGGCATATTCATGTTTTCTAAGTTCAAAGGGTTTTCTGATTAATTTCCAAACCTGGTTTTGAAAGCAACCATCCCGTTCGTCGGATCAGTTAGGGATAGCCAGGGAGGGCAGGAAACTTATATTTTCCAAACCCAAGCCTAGACACTATCCTCTCTGTCACCCTAGAACTTTATGGTACGAGTTATAAAAAGGGGTGATATCAAAATATCTTTCTTTTGTTTATAAATTGTTAAAAATTTATCTTACAGCCCATTTCCCCCTTTTTAAACAAATTTGGCCTATATTCATTTGTCGCTAACAGACTTATATTCTAGGCCCAAATCTTGATTTTCCTAACCTACAGTTCATAGCAATTTAGATCTATCATCTTTATTTTCAGTTTATGCTAAACTAGATTTTATATGCCAAACTAGATTTTCTATTCTAGTTCACCGTTTATGCCCAAAAACTAGATTTATTCTTCTAGTTTACAGTCTACATACAAACTAGATTTATTATTCTAGTTTTTCAGTTTACAGGCCAATACTAGATCTAAATTTCATAACCTATAATCCATGTCAAATCTACCCAATTCACATGTCTTAACACATGTTCTAAAATTGTATAAATCAGAATCATGTTTGTTTCCAAACTATGCCAATTTCAAGCTTACAACTATATTTATGTTTATTTTTGTGTTTTTCCCCAAATCGCATTCCCACCGTTCGTATAATCGTGATTCAACCTAGATTGTAAATAAATCTAGATTCGTAGAAAATAGGGAATGAACCAAAGATGCTATGAAAAAGGGTGGACATAATAATTGGCATAAAAAGATTTTGAATAACGACGCAGGTTCAAGAATATGGGTAGACCTAACTTAATAGGTAAATTCCCACGGTCTAAAACCAAGAATAGGCAGAATAGGTTCGAGAACATGGGTAGACCTAACTTAATAGGTAAATTCCCACAGTCTAAAACCAAAGAAAATCAAGAACAGACAGAATAGATAAATCGGGTTTTAGACCCAATTTCATAGTCACAAAACCTAAGCAACAATTTTCCTAGTCATGAATCATAGGTGTTTAAATCACCGTTGTTATGTCATAGGTAATACTTTATGTCCAAATCAAAGGCTTGTGTTCATAGTCATAGGCAAATGTCCATAGTCATAGGCAATATTCATAGTCAAAAGGGAAAATAATTCCCACAGTCATAAGTCACCGTCATAGGAAATGTTTTATGTCCCAAAATCAAAGGCTTATGTTCATAGTCCAAAGGCACATGATCTCAGAATCCATAGTCATAGGCAACGGTCTTAGGCAAAGTCTTATTTGTCCTTGAATAATAACAGTTCTTAATTTAGTCCAAGAGTATAAACACAGATTCGAATAGAGAGAGAGAGAAATTTGGCATATTCTTTTATTCCTTTAATTTCATGTCACAAAATAAAGCAAAAACGTTCAAATCTAGAAACAACTGACTTACAGAGATTAGATTAGAATAGAAAGGAGACGTTGCTATGATTCGTAGAAAAACAGTCGTTGAAGTTGTTTGAACCTCCTCTCGAATACTAGCTTGACTTGAACCCCTTCTTGAAGCTTTAATCTTGATTTGAATCTCCAATTAGAAGAAGAATTATAACTTGTTTTAGTGGAGAATTAGATTTATTTTAATGGTGGAGGCTAGAGTAGAGAGAAGCAGCATGTAAATGCCTTAGAGAATTTGTGTGGAGGAACCCTTAGGTCTAGGCATTCTTTTATAGGTGTAGAGAGTGTTTTAGGGCCCTTAGATCATCATAGAAGCCATCAGAATCGCACAGGTCGAATACACATCATCCAACCACTCAAAAGGAGACACGTCAGCACAGAACACTCCAGAATTTGGTGCTAGATTAGTATGGGCGCACTTGGCAGGTGCGCCAGTGCATTTTTGTACTGGCGCACTTCATAAGTGCGCTAGTGCATTCTGGTCTGTTTCCGGTTTCTCTGCCTAACTTCGTTCGTCCATATCTTGGTCATACGGACTCCAATTTTCGAAAACTCGGACTCTATTTCGCGTATTTTTCTGAGACGAATGCAACGGCGCAACCCGTTTCACTTGATTTTGATTTTAACTTTTAATTCTGTCTTGATTTGTAATTCTTAGTGTTACAGAATTACGGGGTGTTACATTCTCCCCCACTTAAAAGGACTTCGTCCCCGAAATCTTCAAGTTTGGAAGAATGTGTCCTACCATCCAATCACCCATCTACTCAACCATTCAACCACAGACATCCATTGTCCTTAAAAGTTTTCTAATGCTTTCATGTTCATATGCATAGTGTGTGTATATGTCTGTATCTAATGCAAAATCAGGCGGTGTACTGATTCAGTTGACCTCCTTAATGCGAATTATGTCAGTGCCATGCGTCCAATCATGTATGCAAGCATCCCTAGTTATGTAAATACTATATGCGTGCATAGCCATTCATCCATATGCAACATCCATATGATAACATATCAGGCTCAACTTACAAACAATTACATTCCTGTAAATGTAATATGAAAGCATCCGAACTGATCTAGTGCCTAATACGTATGCATATGCATTCACGAGCAACCATTAGCAACCACTTGCAACCACCAACCATAACATGTTTCAAACACATATTTACATCCATTGGCTTCTACCTAAAGATCGAAGATACAACCTAGGTGATATACTTCGGAAAGAGAGAAACAATTATGCGTAAAGCTTCTACACAAAGAAATCAAGGATGCACCCTTAAGAAAAAGGGTATGAGTTAGTATCTAGCCTTCTTGAGCTTTACTCCACTGTATCTTAACTAATTTAACTTCACGATTGTGAAGTTTCTGACCTCCAATTCAAAATAAACAGATGTCAATCACGGTACCAAGTACATGTACTAAGATGATTAGAGGTCTCCCTCTTATCCGCCATGCCATAACTATAGGGGTCGAAAGGTTACTACGTGCTCTTTGGAGTGCCTGCCACAACTATTCATCTCTCACGCAAACCATCCAAACCGAACTCGACATTCCTCAAGTACAAGCCCCAAAGGCCTAAACCAATATCAGACAAGCACCCAAGGAATATCTCCCCCGAATTTAGACGATTTACGTGAGATGATATAAGCAAACTCGATAGCTATTCTCAAATCCTACTAACCAAAAATAAACTGGTCGGACTACCAATTGGATTTGAGACTCTAGTGGGATCTTTCTACTATATAAGTACTACGGTGCAGAGACCCAACTATGGAAGTGGATATGAACAAATGAGAAGCGCTAGAACCTAAGGAAATAGTACGAACAGAAAACTAGACTCTTCCAACTGGACTACCTTTCTCCTAGGTACGCTTGGTGGCGAAAGCATGTACTTGTCCTTCTGAAAATCTCGTCCTCGTTCTTGCCCTTGTCCTTAAGTATATGCCCTATCATACCCTATTAAATATACTTCCTCTTGTCTTAGGTTTTATAATTCCTTCCTCCTTTGTGAGCTAAATCTGCATCCATGAATTCCTCATCCTAGGGTTGTGCTCCTTAGCCAAACTCCTCATCCCCTTCCATGTGTAGTCATGTTGACAAATCCCTCGAAAACTGCCTCCATCGTCCGGAAAACCCTATAAGCTTCGAAAGAAAACCGCTCATAGATGAAACAACTACGACTATGGATGGAAGCTGGGCACTACTTTGCCCTTCGATGAGGTTACCTCCCAGAAAGCCAGGAGCCCCAGAGACTCAAGAAGGAAGGAGACAAGAATTTAAACAGAGGAAGAGAAGACAGTGCGTATGGCTTTGGGGAATATGCCTTTAAAACAAAACTTTTCTTTTGAAAATGCTTCTTTATAAACCGTTTTGAAAAGTAATTTTTCAAATCTTTTATCTGATCTGGTAACCTTCTGCTCTGATACCACGTGTAACACCCCACGTCCGTTAGTGTCACTCACAAAAGGAATGCACTAAGTTCTGTGGAGCATTTAAAGTAAAAGATGTAGATAAATTACAAGACAGACAGAAATTAAACAGCGGAAAATAAAACTTTGCTTTATTGATAAAATAGTTTGTACAATGGTTTCTTTACAATATCAGAGTATCATCTGTCTTACAAAATAAAGAAGCATAAAAACAACATTTATATTCCCCGATTTCAGCAAGAGCCAGCCATAGCATCTGAAAAGAGAATCCAAGCAAACTTCGACAAATCTTCAAGCTGGGAAAGAGTGGCAGTCCAACTTAACCTGAGCTAAACTATTCCCTCCTTTACTACCTGGGGGGGGGGGGACGGAAGAAAAGAAGACGAAAGAAAAATAGAGTCATACATAAAGCCTGAGTAAGTTCAGTAACTTCTAGCATGTGAACATGGAAAACAAAACGACATGAATTAACTGAATACAAGATTACACCATGACGAAAGGGTCAACAAGATTAGACAAGGTAATCACAAGATATGCTAAGATAAGATAAACTGGATACGCTTTAATACTTTCGTCGCTTCGCTATTACCTTGTGATACTGGGTTCTATATCTCTGCACGGCCTAACTAGTGTCCCAACTAGTAACGATAACTTGATCCCAATCCCTGTATTTTCCATCGCCTTAAGGCATCCATTTATTTATTTGTTACCTAGATTTAATCTAGGGTTTCCTACCAAGTACTTTCTAGATTCCTCTAAAGTTTACGCTATCTGCTGAATGCTTCTCGGATTCAGGATTTATGCCACCTAGTTCAACTAGTAATTATGCTACCTGTCGAACGATGCCCTTTAGTCTAGGATACACTACATGTTCCTAGACTTTCCCACGCATGTATCGCGAATCGTTATCGCTTGTCTAGATGCACATGTCCTGTAATGTGCTACCCGAGTCCCGTGTCAGGGCTACTCTAGAAATATGGAACTCGGTCGGGAGCTTTCAATATCTGCCGATGTAGATGTTAAGGTCTGTTTTTCCAGTGGCTATGGTCCCACTCGACCCCTCCCTCAACTAATGGAAGGCCACCCTTGTAAAATGAGAACTGTACGAAGGCCCCTATCTGCCCCACTAATTCTATGGCCAACAACACCCCGCAACCACAACTAGATAGCAAGTATGTGGTCCGTATGAGTCCTCCAGCCTTCCCGCTTCACGTGTCTCGCTTGACTGAAGATGGTAGGTAGACGACGAGTTGCTATCACAAGGCTTCCGTCTTCTCGCCGAATCACGCTGGTCCGTCCTAGTCTTTTGGTTGCCATATATTGCAACCAAGGCATACCCTTGGCTCTTCTACCGCAGACCTTAACCTCTGTGCGCCCAGGCGGATCATCTGCAGCCTCACAGAGGGATACCAAGAGTACCCTCACGTCCCCTCGAAGCCTCGGGCTTCGTATCCCAATTCGTTGGAGTCTTCTTTAAAATCAGATGGGCGTCCGCTCCTTCGTGTTGTACTAAGAATTACTACTTAGTTCTACTAACTAAGTTTTACCACTTAGTTTCCAGGATCATTGTCTTCTTAACTAAGTTTTACTACTTAGTTCTCTTTCCCATTAAGTTGGATTGGTTAAGTGTCTTTAGTCGATTCAAGCTAACTTAACCCTCTTCCCTTATCCTGTTAAACTGGTTAAGTGTTGTCAGTATTCATGTTGACTTAACCCCACCACAAACCAAGTCATATTGGTTAAGTATTTCTTAACCCTACCCATTCATCCTGTATTGGTTAAGTGTTCCCTTTTTAACTTAACCTTTCCCACCGGTTTTAACTAAACCTGTTATTAATGGTTAAGTATCATCTCTTTGTGTCTTAGACTTAACCCAATTCATTTATAATATTCTGATGGTTAAATGTTCAAGTTTACTTAACCCTACGGTCCAACCCAACTAACATATTAAATTGGCTAAGTGTATTACTTAACCCCAACCTCTAGTCTAATTAACATGTTAAATTGGCTAAGTGTATTAACTTTACTTAACCCCACCTTCTAGTCTAGTCAACATGTTACTTTGGCTAAGTATTCCCATGGACTTAACCCTCCCATTCTAGCTTTAACTGTGTTAAGTTGGTTAAGTGTTTCTATGGACTTAACCCTACCATTCTAGCTTAACAGTGTTAAGTTGGTTAAGTGCTCCTATGGACTTAACCTTCCCATTCTAGCTTTAACTGTGTTGGTTAAGTGTTCCTATGGACTTAACCCTCCCCTTCTTGTTCTAGCTTTAATTAATAAATTAAAGTCGCAACCTCTCACATTAGACAGATATTGCTGCGGTTACTGGATGTGCCGGTCGGTTCCGGGCAGGTTTACACCGCAACTCATTCTAACCTCGGGTTAGGCATATTCATGTTTTCTAAGTTCAAAGGGTTTTCTGATTAATTTCCAAACCTGGTTTTGAAAGCAACCATCACGTTCGTCGGATCAGTTAGGGATAGCCAGGGAGGGAAGGAAACTTATATTTTCCAAACCCAAGCCTAGACACTATCCTCTCTGTCACCCTAGAACTTTCTGGTACGAGTTATAAAAAGGGGTGTTATCAAAATATTTTTCTTTTGTTTATAAATTGTTAAAAATTTATCTTACAGCCCATTTCCCCCTTTTTAAACAAATTTGGCCTATATTCATTTGTCGCTAACAGACTTATATTCTATGCCCAAATCTTGATTTGCCTAACCTACAGTTCATAGCAATTTAGATCTATCATCTTTATTTTCAGTTTATGCTAAACTAGATTTTATATGCCAAACTAGATTTTCTATTCTAGTTCACCGTTTATGCCCAAAAACTAGATTTATTCTTCTAGTTTACAGTCTACATACAAACTAGATTTATTATTCTAGTTTTTCAGTTTACAGGCCAATACTAGATCTAAATTTCATAACCTATAATCCATGTCAAATCTACCCAATTCACATGTCTTAACACATGTTCTAAAATTGTATAAATCAGAATCATGTTCGTTTCCAAACTATGCCAATTTCAAGCTTACAACTATATTTATGTTTATTTTTGTGTTTTTCCCCAAATTGCATTCCCACCGTTCGTATAATCGTGATTCAACCTAGATTGTAAATAAATCTAGATTCGTAGAAAATAAGGAATGAACCAAAGATGCTATGAAAAAGGGTGGACATAATAATTGGCATAAAAAGATTTTGAATAACGACGCAGGTTCAAGAATATGGGTAGACCTAACTTAATAGGTAAATTCCCACGATCTAAAACCAAGAATAGACAGAATAGGTTCGAGAACATGGGTAGACCTAACTTAATAGGTAAATTCCCACAGTCTAAAACCAAAGAAAATCAAGAACAGACAGAATAGATAAATCGGGTTTTAGACCCAATTTCATAGTCACAAAACCTAAGCAACAATTTTCCTAGTCATGAATCATAGGTGTTTAAATCACCGTTGTTATGTCATAGGTAATACTTTATGTCCAAATCAAAGGCTTGTGTTCATAGTCATAGGCAAATGTCCATAGTCATAGGCAATATTCATAGTCAAAAGGGAAAATAATTTCCACAGTCATAAGTCACCGTCATAGGCAATGTTTTATGTCCCAAAACCAAAGGCTTATGTTCATAGTCCAAAGGCACATGATCTCAGAATCCATAGTCATAGGCAACGGTCTTAGGCAAAGTCTTATTTGTCCTTGAATCATAACAGTTCTTAATTTAGTCCAAGAGTATAAACACAGATTCGAATAGAGAGAGAGAGATTTGGCATATTCTTTTATTCCTTTAATTTCATGTCACAAAATAAAGCAAAAACGTTCAAATCTAGAAACAACTGACTTACAGATATTAGATTAGAATAGAAAGGAGACGTTGCTATGATTCGTAGAAAAACAGTCGTTGAAGTTGTTTGAACCTCCTCTCGAATACTAGCTTGACTTGAACCCCTTCTTGAAGCTTTAATCTTGATTTGAATCTCCAATTAGAAGAAGAATTATAACTTGTTTTAGTGGAGAATTAGATTTATTTTAATGGTGGAGGCTAAAGTAGAGAGAAGCAGCATGTAAATGCCTTAGAGAATTTGTGTGGAGGAACCCTTAGGTCTAGGCATTCTTTTATAGGTGTAGAGAGTGTTTTAGGGCCCTTAGATCATCATAGAAGCCATCAGAATCGCACAGGTCGAATACACATCATCCAACCACTCAAAAGGAGACACGTCAGCACAGAACACTCCAAAATTCGGTGCTGGATTAGTATGGGCGCACTTGGCAGGTGCGCCGGTACATTTTTGTACTGGCGCACTTCACAAGTGCGCTAGTGCATTCTGGTCTGTTTCCGGTTTCTCTGTCTAACTTCGTTCGTCCATATCTTGGTCATACGGACTCCGATTTTCGAAAACTCGGACTCTATTTCGCGTATTTTTCTGAGATGAATGCAACGGCGCAGCCCGTTTCACTTGATTTTGATTTTAACTTTTAATTCTGTCTTGATTTGTAATTCTTAGTGTTACAGAATTACCGGGTGTTACAGCTTCCTTGGCTTCATCACGCCTCTCTCAGAAACTTGAGTCCCCTACTTGGATTGCTCAGTCTTGCTCATAATTTTGTATGCAACAGTAGGAGCAACCAAAGGGAATTCAATCTCAGGACATTTTTGGTAGTTGTCAGAATACGCTAAGAAAAGAGCATGTTCATCAGAATTTAAGATTACAAGTGGATAGTGAGATTCTAAGAATGAAGAAATCCTTTGTTTGGCCTCAGAATTTATCCGCTTGGCATTAGAGATGGAAGCTTGGGACTTGGAAAGATGATTATCTTTCTATTTTAACTTTTTGGCATGGCTAGCTACCATTCTGGCCTTTTCATCCTCTAGATCTTACATAGATAATTTAAGGGCCATGACTTCATCGATTCAAAGGTTTTTAGCTTTTCTCTTCTCCTCAAGTTCCGACTCAACATTCTTAAGAGAAACCCTTAGTTCAGAGCACTCCTTCTCATGTTCCTCTTTCATCACGTTCAGAACATTGAATTTGAATTCTAGGCTAGAATTCTCCTCTTCAAGTTTTGCAATTTCGGGGGAAGACAGGGAAGTAAACTCTTGAAGCGAGAACCAATTCTTAATTATCTGAAAAGGGGAAAAAATCAGCATGTAAGTAAGAACAAAGCGGCTAAGGAAAATAAAATTATACCAGAAGTTGTTGCCCAACAAGAGATTGTCACAAATTCATTAATCTTGAGGAAGAAGAGGGCATCGAAATGTTGGCAATACTTTCAGAAGAAAGGGCAAGTCTCACAGTCTCATCAAAATCTTGAGGCTGTAATGAAGGCCTTGAGGAACTGACACGTTCAGGAGATGAACACAAATTTAGCTCATGTCCAACTAAATAAAAAGTCCCTTGGGAATTAGATACCAAGATATAAGCAACAAAATCACTTTCCGTGGTTGATGTTTGGGAAGAACCGACGACCGTAGCAGCTCCAGCAGAAGGAGCATAGGATCAAGGGTAGGCTGCACAGCGGAAGTAGCGACTACATCTTTATGGCGAGAGAAAGGAGCAGAACCTTCACCCTTTTGCCTTTTGGAGGCAGGCTAATCAACAAGTTTCATTCCAAGCCTTTTCTTAGTTGCTTCCTTGGATTGGGCTAGAGCAGCCAAAACAAATTGCCCCACTTTCAGGGTCGATGAAGGTTCAATATCTAATGACATCAAAAAAACGGAATCAGATAGATAAAACGAGAAATAAGATTTCGCAAAAGCCTTAGAAGAGCTATTTTACCTGAAGTTCCTAAAAAACAGAGGAGATAGTTGAGTAAATAAGTTGGAACCCAAAGATAAATGCTTGATACCAAAGAAATGGTAAGGTGGTTTCCCTAAAATCTTTTGTCCTGAAGGAAGAAGGACATGCTTTAGGAGATTGTCCATAGTCAGCAAAAGGGACCGTTTACACAACTTCTCAGAAGCCTTCTAAATTGCATCATTGATCTTAGCGTCCTCATTATTTAAGCTTTTCTTCATAGGTGTAGGAGTTGAAAAGGAATAAAGATTAGGCAAAGCATAGAGATGACACAATAAATCTAGGATCGGAAAAAGTGCTTGTGATACCCGGGAGGGACCTGATATGGTAAATTTGTGCTTCCCAATCTTTAAATTTATTAATACCATCTTTGATCAAATCCTTTTAGGATTCACGCGAAAGATAGGCGAATATGCTCCTTTGGCTACAAATAGTCATAACAGATGGTGAAGAATGCAGACACTGAGGGAAGTCTATCCTGACTCAAGTGCTAGAAGCTCGAGACATAGAAGATAAGTATATGTGTTCGGAGTCAACTGAATTGGAGCGAGCTGAAGATGCTACAAAAGCCTAGAAATGAAGTCTGGAAGGGGAAGAACCCACCGTGCCAAATATGGATTGTCGAATATGCGAAGAATCCTTCTAATGGATTCTAAATAGTTCCATTTTCAGAAGGGGAATGAATCTACCCTAGTCATCCAAAAGTCTTTAAGAATCGTATCCACTTCATTTTGGGATCGGATGAGAGAATGTCGTGGAATAATTTCAGTCTTTTGCTGAGGAGTGGAGGAGCTACCTGGGTTCTATTCATCTACAATTTTCTCCCCACCCATGATTCTGCCAGGTGATATTGTTCCATGAAATCAGATTACGTAGATATTAGCACAATGATTTGATAAGAATTAGAAAAGTAAAACAAACAATTTGTTTGAAGTCAGTATAAACTATTAACGAGCAGAACAATAGTGAAAACTCATCACAATTAGTTATCTAACATTCTCATAGAAAGTTGAAGCATGTCATTGGTCACTAAAGTTGGATTTTTAATGAAAAAACATAATGTCAAAACACTATGCTATTCCAAATGTGGTTAATTTTTAGTATCGGTTGTGTTGGTAATAGCGAGACCGAAACCAAAGTCAGCTGAAGTTCTTGGTGTCGGAGATGCCGCAACCAAATAGTCCACTATCGACACTACAAACATAGCCGACACAAAAGAAAATTAAGGTTTGATGCCGATGAAATCGAAACCAAGAATACCTCAGTATCGGTATGAGTCTGACCGACATCGAAATTTCAAGCTAATTCAATACTAAAACAAAGGAAAACATGATTTTGGTGTTGATTAAACGTGGTTTCAATGTTAACTAAACCGAAACAGAAAGAAACGTGATTTCCAGTGTCGGGTCAAGCCGAAACCGAAGGAAGCTGATAACTGTTGATTTTGATTCCATCGATATCAGAGAAAATTCCATCCTTTTAACAACAATTAGGATTCTTCATTCCTCACATGATAAATTTTGCATTTTTAATTCAGAAGTAAGAAGCATTAGATTATCGAAAATGATGAACAATAAATTTTTGTGGTTCACAATTAATACCCAATTTAAACTAACATCGGTATACTTGATTTCATCTAATTAAGAAATCGGAATTTACTTAACCTTGATTGAATTTATAATCGAGCTTAAGAAAAGATGATTCTTAGATTATAACTTGAATTCGATTTACATAAATCAAAAACTTACATAGAGAGGACCGAGTCTTCAGTCCTGGAAGTTCATAGAATTTCGAGGAAAGTTGATTCTCATTCGAGCTATATTACTTACAGGTAAAGAAAATAAAGAAAGAAGAAGAAGCTTTATACTAAAGTACATCCAATCCCAACCATACAAACAAACTCAAACCAATAGTCCAGATCAATCATAGAAGACAAAAATGCGGGAAATTACTCGTTTTGATGACATAACAAAACAAAAGCTGCAACTATTGACTTGAAAAGTCAAAAATAGCCCTTCACTAGAGGGCAAATGTTACTACAATGATTTGACACTGAAACCAAAGAAAGGTGAATGGGTATCAAAATGGGATCAATATCGAAACAAAGGCCTAGGAGAGAACCAAGCTGACACCGAAAGCTTGAAGCAATGAAGCCGGCACTGGAACAACAAGATTGGATATATGGAATCAGCACCAAGGATGTAGAAGGATGCCACTTGAACACGAACTTGGCACATACGCTATTGGCACCAACAAAAGGGACCAAATAGCTTTGTGCCGATACCAAGAAGATGGAAATAAAGGCACGATACTGATACCAACGTGCAATAAGCAGTAAAGCTTGGTGTCGATATCGAACAATGAAGGCAAAGGCATAAATCAGGTACTAAGAAAGCAGGGTCAAAGTGTGAAGATGACACCGAAAGCCAGTGTCATTGAAGGCGATACCAAACATGAAGAAGAGAAAGCAATTAATTCGGCACCAAATGCACAAGCTTGGGATGCGATACTGAAACCAGAAGTCACTAGACAGGGTTAACCACAAATATAGGAGCAAAAAGAGTACTATCGACACCAACATGCTTAGTGTCGATATCATTGCCCAAAGGCGACCCAAAGGTACAAAGGCAAGGGCATAAAGGCAGTACCCGTCATAATACAAAAGCATGGCGGCGGTACCTATAAATGCAAACGAAGCCGAAACTGGAAGCTACTAAGGCGGGCCGACACCAAGAAGTTGCTACCAAAACCGAAAGCTACTAAAGCAGGCCGACACCAAGAGAGTGCCAGAAAAAGGGGTCCAAGTCCTCTATAAATAAGACCCAGGGGTCATAATTTGGGCGACTTTTGCTCATTCCAAATTCTTGTACTCAATTCTAAGAGTCAAAACCTTAATTTGAAAATCAATTTGGGGGTTTCTCTAGTAATCTTCTATGTACTCAATGAAGTGATCAATAAAGGAGATACTTAGCACTTGCAATCTATTCCACTTACTTTTCTATTGCTAATTCGAATCCAAACCTACAAATTGGGAATGATCACCAAATCAACCACAATAAGAATCTCAGTTCTTACTAGCAATGATCTTATGAAGCCTTTTTCCAAAGATAATCGTTTTCTAAGTTTCGTAAGTGTTATACTCACCTCTTGAAGGAAGAGTAACTAATCTTCGAACTCTGGACATTGATATCTAGGAAACGGTGAACTAAGTCGGGCTTTAAGGAACTAGATTATCCCTAGATTCCTCTAGGCCCACAGATATAACTCGATATTCCGGTATTGGCGATTTTTATTGTTGACAGTTACAATGTCTATATAGCGATAGAAATTAGCATTAGTAGAAACGTTCTTTCTCGTTTATATCTTCTTATTCTTCTTCTTAGCCATTATCAATCTTGTAAAATTCTATTTTCTTGAAAATAATAAAAGAGACAGTTTGGCTTAGGTCCTGTTTAGGTTTCAAAATATAAAAAACTCTCTGTTTTAAAGCTTTATAAATTAGGTCGCTGTTTTTTGAAAATCACACAAAAAAAAAGCAGCGTGAAAATTTGCAAATTAAATTCAATACATAATCATCCTCGTTTTCAAGTAAAAAAAAAAACTACAAAAAAATAAAAAAATTCACGTTCTAATGAATTTCAACAATTTTTCGTAAAATTGCAGACATCGCAACAACTATTTCTAAAAATTGCAGTTTTTCATGCAATTTTTGCTGATTTGTTTCAAAAATTTAAATTCAAAACCTGCGCTTATTTAAACATTGGAGTATTGCAGAAATATCGTCAAAAAAATGAAAAAGGTTGCATACGAATGAATTTTTTTTCATTTTCAGGAAAATTGCAGTAAAAGAAGCCAGCAATAATTGCTAACATTTTAGCAATTTTTCACACATTAACATACATATACAATACAATGTAAGATACTTGCAGATATATCAGCAATTATTCAGAATAATCACAGACATTGCTGCAATTTTTTTTTTCATTTTTATTACCAGCAACACACTGTGTGAATAATTGTTGAAATATCAGCAATTTTTCAAAAAAACGCTGATTTTTTTTATTTATGGAATCATTATTTGAATATTTACATTTTTTTTTATGTAGCAGCGCGAAAAAACTGAAAAACATGTTGCTACATTAAATAGTGTCCTACTTTGCATATAAACTTAGAGAGTGAGTCGCATTCTATAAAGTTTGGAAATTGGGATGTCTCTCTTATTTCCACACAATAAAAGCTTCCCTACTTTAAATGGATGCACATCATTTATTGATAGTGAAACCACTGTAAGTGTGTGTGTGAACTCTCTGTTTATTTTTCTAATATATTTTGCTGTTTTTTTAAGGTGTGGTGCTAAGGGCACCTCAGTATCATCTTTCTAATACCGCAACTAAAAAAACAGAAATCATTAAATTTTATGTGCTTTCTAATACCATTACCTCTCCATTATAATCTCTCACTTAACCATTATTTCCCGAACTAATCATGCTCAGTCCTAGTCTTGAAACCTTAAACAAGATTAATCGCTATTTACTTCGTCTTTCCTATGAGAAAATTCAAATTCTTACCATTTGAACCCCTAATATCTCACTTCTTCTTCTGGTTTTTTTCTTCCTACTCGATTGGGACATAATTTGATAGGCTCTTCTCCTCATCATCGGAGTCCAAGTTAGTCGGAGATGAAGGTTTTTTTTACTGATCAAACTTAATTTAGGTTATTCAAAAATAATAGCAGTGAGATGGAGAAACAAGAGAAATACATAGGTAGCCCCTATATTTTATTATGTATTAGGAAGAGGGAAATGTAATTTTTTGTGGTATTTTTTAGTTGCGGTATTAGAAAGAGCATATTGAAATGCCTTTAGCACTGCACTTTTTTTATGTTTGTTTTATCGTATTACAACAGGAACTTGTTGCTACCATACATGTTTGAATTGGTTTTAATTGGAATTCAAGCCGACAAATTTAATTCCGTTTATTTCATGTAAGGTGTGTTTTGATATTGATGCGGGTTTAGAGAAGCTACTGGGTTGCACCAATACAGATACGGTAAAGGTTCTTTAAAACCAGTAAAGATCAAAACCATTTCACATCTAATTGTCGGGTATTTCGCTAGACCTATTCGCAAGAACTCAAAATCAGAGGAAGAAAGTTCATCGAAGGGTTCAGACTTGAACATCTCTCCAATGGGTCCATCTATTCGCATCCCGCTATTTGCTCTTCAACCCCAGTAAGTAAAAAATAAAACACACACCCCAGCTTTTTCTCTTCCTACCCCGCTTATTCGAAAAATGCCCTTATTACATTTTTTTTGTTTTTTTACTTCTAATTTCAAAATTGCAGTTTGTACGTGCAGCTTTCTCTTTAACATCTTGATCGGATAACGTCGTTGATTGCTTAGCATTGACGATGCTAATTAACATTCCAATCTAAGCATTGATTTATTTAAATTAACACCTCTTACAGTGGTGATTTAATTATTTGTTATTCAGACATTTGCAATTTTTGTACACTGCCGATCTATTCGATCTCAAAATACATAGTTATGTACACCGTTTACTTTACAAATTTTAAACATTATTAGAAAATTTTAATCATTATTTGTAATTCATATCTTTATTTATTTTTTAAATCACATACACCTCTGATTTTTTTTATTTCAATTATTGCTTGTACTTTAACCTCAAACATCATGCTTGACTGATTTTATTATTTTTAATCGTCGCATAACATTGGCAAGTTATCTATTTTATTATTAAAGGGTATAAGTGGAAAGAATATTTTAAAATTTTAATTCGGGGGTGACAAGCAAATAGCGGGGTGGCAATAGCGGACCCCTCTCCAATGGCGTCATCAGTCGATCCACAAAATGTTGATCAACCATCCGCCTGCGAGATTGCTGGAGATGCTGCGGCCGGCTGTGCCGTGATCTGTTGTTGCTGTCCCTGCGGCCTTCTGAACCTCTTCCTTACTGTCGCGGTAAGATTATCGCTCGGGCTCGGCATCTGCAAGCGAGCTTATAAAAATGTCAGCAAAAAGCAGAAAAAGAGAAATAGCATTGCGAGGAGGTATTCCTTGAAAAAAGCGAGATCCTCTTTGGGTTTTATGTCTGCAAGCGAGACCGACTACATGGCGGATTGCAGCGTCCCGTCTGATGAGGTGGCGGCGATGGAGGAGGAGATGATGGGGAGGTTTCACCGGATGGGTTTTTGGAGAAGCCCCTGATAAATGCTGTGTTTGTGAATTTCATTCAGTTGAATTCAAGACGCTGAACAAAATCTTCATACAATCTCTGATCTTCTTTCATTGAAATTCATAGACAACTTCGTCTAGATCTCTCGTCGTGCCATCTCAATCCTCAGGCATTACCCTGAAATCCGGTTTATATGGGAGAGAGGTAGCATGGAATTCTCTATCATGATAATTGAAGAACCAACAAAAATGGAATGTGTAACATCATTTGATAACCCACATGTAGACAAATTCACACATAGAAGCATACATGCGCATTACAATGTGAATGCTCTGAATCCAAGAATTATGGTATTCAAAATTTAACGTTCAAGGTTTAGGATTTGAATTCTGTTTTTTAAAACCTTGTTACTGATAATGTGATCGTTATATCTCATAAGTTGAAACTTTTGTGGAATCAAACAACATAATGACTCTAGGCATACTCCATATTAGTGCGTTTGAGACTCAGCATAGTTAAACAACAAATAACTTGCGAGTGAGCCATAAATTGAGTAAACATGAACAAGACTGATTCAAAAGACATGTTTGTTAATTAGCTAGTGAAATCACCCAAAAAAACAAGCAAAAGGTACATTCCTATATAACTACACAAGTTTCAAAGATAAAAATGCAATTATTGAACGCTGTAGAGGTAAAAATGGACAATAACAGTATTACAACCAATATTCCACATTGAGCCACAATTTCAGATCAATTTTTGGATCAAATAATATAATATGAAATACATTATATAATATAATAGTAAAATGTTGTAAGTGTTCAACCTCTTTCAATTTGATTGGGATTCTATTGTTGTCATGCTTGAGTAAGGGTGTAAATCGGTTGGACCGGACCAGACGGAGGTGTGTTCAGTTTCTATCCTAATAAAAGTCGGACCGAACACGGATTGAACTAAATTTTTTCTCGAACAAATTTCGTTGTCCTAAATAAAATCGATCAGACACAGACATATGTTTTTCGGACACGGACAAGGTCGGACTAGGTCGGACATGACTATTTTTATCACATTTTACTAAATTTTCTCTCAACTATAGGCCAAATTACAAGTAATTCGGATGAGTCCGGACTGGACATGATTTTTTCTTGAACAAATTTTGTTGTCCTAACTCGTGTCCTAAATGAAAATCGGGCGGACTTAGACGAACGTATTTCGGTCACGGACATGAACGGACATCGGACATTCAGACAAAATATACAGCCCAATGCTTAAGACTAGACTGTCTATTTCTATTATTCTTTTATCAAAAAACAAAACAAAAAGCGGACTTTAAGAAAAACAACAATCTTTAACATATGGCATTACATTTACGACATTTACACAACCGATCTTTTATACATATTTCTGTAACATTCATGTTTGTTAATAACAACACGAGGCAACATTGACGTTCTCTATAAGCACCTTTTTGTCACATCTTAGTAATGTGGAACCCATAACTTTTTAGTGTTTCCTCATCCATATTCTCAAGGAAAAACGTTCACTCTCAAATTACTCATATTCCCAACATTTCACCATTTTTTCTTGCATCCATTTATGCTGACAATACCAGAAGTATCATGCAGTCCTTAGTGGATAAACTCCCTCTCCTTCATACTTCCAGTTTCCCATTATTATCTTTGGTGATTTTAATTATATGCATTTCACTTCTGAGAAATTGGGAGGCAATCTTTATCATATCAACGACGCACAACCTCCAAATAACTCAAGTTACCCATCTAACTTAGACAAGACTCTTGTTTTTTTTCTTTTCATGAAGCAACTATAACAGAACAACAAAAAAACCTATTGCAAGTTAGACAGAGCCTGTCCCAATGCTAGCTAGAATCGGCTAATTGGGCTTGAGTTTTATGTGTTATAACAAGATCTGAGCTAGCTACAATTGACATAAATATTTTAATTGCAAGATCGCAAAAAATCAAATAATGAAAAATTACTTAGCTTGAACGGTATTTGGATCATTGGCTGCTTGCTCCACTACTCAATTGATTTCCCCTCCAGTTTCAACCTTTTACCAAATTGATTTTCTCTCCACTGATGAAGCAGTTTTGGATCCAAGTCATCATTATTGTGATTTCCTTATTCTCCTTTACAGCGGGAATTTAGAACGACGAAGATTTTAGCGCGGAGGTTAGAAAGATAGAGCGAATGAATAGGGATAGTTTGTCGTGTAAATCTGATGTAATTAGAACACGAAGAAAAAGAGTAACGTATTTTAGGGTTTTATGAAGCAAGGGAAATAGAAAAGATAATGGTGAAAGAGCACGGCTTTTGAAATTAATTGAAACGAAGCGGGGGAAACAGAAGAAGAGAAAAAAGCACGGCCCCTAAAATTAATTGAAAGACCGCCAAATTTTTTTAGGCTATGTTAATTACACATCATTTTGGTATGTTATTTTAAATTCTTTCCTACTTATGAAAGGTTCAACAACAACAATCAACCGAAAACGTTATTTGCTAGTATTGTTGAAAGCCACTTTTCTTGTAGTGGGAATATACACTTAGTTCAAAAATTCATTTGAAAACAATTTATATATATATGAAACAACTTTTTTTAATATAAACGTATTATTTCAAAATCATTTTTAAATCAATATTACAAAACCACCCAAAATTAAATTCTCAAATTCATATTTAACTTCTTATTTCATTACCAATTAAATTTCAACATTTCATTTTACTTAAACCATTCAAATATCCGATAGTTCTAATTATTGATTGATCGAACAATAAATAATGATAATCAACAAAATCAAAATTTATAGATTTTCAAATAATACTTTATATATATAATATAATTCAAAACAATATTATGTCAACAAGCCCTATTTGAGTGTTTAGAAATCCCTATCGTTCCCTTGGCGTCCCAAGTACCGACCAAAATTCGTAAATACTAAACAGAACAAACCAACATAATCCAAAAATCATTTTATATCGAAATTACAAGTATGGTCTCTCATATACAATCAAACTCATTTAGGGTATTACCCTATCTCTAATGAGTTAATCCCAAATAGAGCCAAGGTTTTAGCTAAACCAAAGCTCTGATACCAAATTTAACGACCCATATTTTTTACCATTCAAATCGAAAATGATTCTCAAATGTCGACTTAAACAAATCAAAAATACAGATAGTTATTGGGATTAATGTAAGAAAAAGAAGAAAACAAATATAGAATCTCGCAGCGGAAGGACAAAATTTAATAAATAAATAACAGTTCATGAAGCTGTTAAAAATATACATCTGATTATACACTTACAACGGTTATCAGAGTTAACTGTTACACAACATACCAATATTTGTGACGGAATAATAATAGTAATACTTCTATCAAGCTCCATCTTCATCTTCATAAAGTGTCTTCAACAACTGAAAACTTAGGCTGACCCGAGCACAAATGAAAAGACAAAAACCACTCGGATCAGAACTAAAATATTCTCATATTAGTTAAACCAAATTCATATGACAATATGAGAGCAATAACTTAAGAGATGTTACGGGTGTTTCCATCTCCTAAGGACCCGTTAAACTAGATATTATATAATACAATACGTTATTATGATAATGTCAATGGTTAAATATAACATATTAAAATAGCGTAAGCAGGATTACATTTTTACCCTTACACCGTTTATAATACCATTGTCTTTACAGATACTGTAAAGTCCACCATAATCCAGTGGCTATCAGAGGGTACTCCATAGGTACAATACAAATCAAAATCGTAAGGGGCTCTATCAGGATAATATGACAAGGCACACGAGGAATGCCTAGAGTAGGAATATACTAGTTGCACGCCCGGATTGGTGGTAACGAATAGCTGCGGCTACCTCCCACCTCGAACAACACTCCTAAATCACAAATGCACATCAAATCAATCAAACCGAGGGACTATAGTAATAAAGGAAGAAGTGTTGCCAATAGATATAGCTAACCCCACTTGGTCCGGTACATCCCTGTTTTAGTCATTTTAATTATGACACGAAGGTCAAGGACATCCATCATCGTTCTCTTTCTTCAAATCCAGTAATCGCCTACAAATCAACCTACTTCATTCTGGAACTCCGCCGTGTACACAGTTGTTAAAGTGGTTTTCGGTATTGGCAGAGAGTATGACAATATCCAATCCTGGTTTCTTTAACAACCAAGCATTTACATTTTTCACAACGGCCAGTTCTTTTACATTTCAAAGTTGTTCGTACTTCATATCAAAATATCATATTTTGTTTTAAAACTCGTTTCAATAGTCGAGATAGAATATTTCATATTAAAATCTCTATTTAAAACCAAACTTAAATCTTGAAACAATTCCAACTTTAAAATAATTAGAATATTAAAATAGTTAAAATATATTTAAAATAGTTTAGATATATAATTGAAATAGTTTGAAAATAAATAATTTGTATTTAAAATAAAATTTTCAAATTTAGTAAAATATATAGTTAAAATATAAAATAATGTATAAAATAAATATTTAATTATTAAAATGGTTTATTTAAATTAATTAATAAAAATAAATTAGTTATAAGGTAAATAGTTTATAAAGAAAAATAATAATTATTAAAATAGTTTATAAAATGGTTTAAAATATTATAGTTGGAGTTAGAATCATTTCTTCAAAATTTAACCAAACTGGAAATCATATTCCAGTTTCAAATCAATTCGACTAAAATTTTCGATATCTTAATTCAAAAGGATTTGATATTTACATTTCAATTCTATTCAACAATTCAATTTCAAACAATTCAATTTAATAATTCAATTCAAATAATTGAATTTAAATTATAATTCTCACTTTGAATTATTCGTTTATAAAAACCTCGAGTTCACAATTCAATTATTACTATAAATCAAGTTAATTTAAAGTAAATATCAAAAATGGGTAAATATTTCAATTTCGATAAAATTTATTTCATATTCAGTTCAGTTTTAACTTCAGCAATCCACATTTACGAATTCCTTAAAATTTTAAATTTTAAATTTCAGAGCTCAAAATTCAAATCCAAAGAAAATCGATTAATAATATTATTTATATTGTCTTTATAACACTATTTCAAAATTCATGGTTAAAAACAATTTTTATTTAACCAACTGGTGTCTGTATATAATCTTCTATCCAATGGCCAAGTAATACTTAAAATTTAATTTTAGTATTTTCGGAAAGGATATATATCATTTCAATCCAAATCAGGGTCATAAGTATTTATCATTTCAACCTACTTTATTAGTTCATTTAATGATTAACCCTGGGTTTATTCAATGCAGGTAACATCTAAGGTAATGATTGGGATTAATTAACATAAACAATGGTCATATCAAAATCAAGGTGAATAATGGATAAATTCACACAACAACATCAATATCTCAAATATATCAAATCTAAACTATACATCACATCAATACATACAAATAGTTCAATATCGTATAAATTTACCGTTTATCAGATGTCAGATTTTAAACTGGCAATGAAATGTCGAATTTTATCTTAACTGTAAAATTTAATATAACAGTCAAATTAAACTACACAATCGATGCAAATCAATATAAATATGCAACTTAAACTACAAAACATCAATCAAAACAATCATATTATGACATGATATTAATTTAACTATTATAAGAATATTTTAGTTAGGTGTGAGTGGGTTTAATCACTCACCTTTGATTTCAAAGGAGATTGAAATCCGAATTTTTACCCAAAAATCAACAGTCTCAGAATCAGTCCAAATCAGTGTCATTGCGAAGAGATCCTCGATACGATTCCAACGCAATTTATTTCGTTCAAAACCGACCTCGTAGCAGATAGTTATAAACGTTTAAACATTTGGAACTTAAATTATATAAAATAAAAAATAAAATAATCCTTACCCAATAATATTTTGCCACGTCAGCAAATATTTTCTTCTTCCCAAATGCATCCTTCTTCACCACGTTATTACTTGGAACCACAAGCCTCCAAAACCGCTCTCCTTCCTTTCATCACGCACGACCCCCGAGACCACCAGATGTCGATCAACTACTTCCATTCGAAGCGCCAAGCCTCGCCACCGCCCAGAGCTTGTCGAACTCGGTGGTCTCCACAACCCGGAAAAGCCCTAAAACCGCGCGCCCTATATGTGGATATTCTGGCGAAATATGAACCAAAGAACTGTCATCATCCATATAGATTTGAAGCCCTCTCGACGCTCTACAATTTTGGCTTTGAATTTTTTTAGATTCATTGAACAATTCGGAAGAAATTAAGGATAAAAGTTTCAAATTGTGGTGGCCATTGAAAAGGAGAACCATGACTGAATTAGGGTTTCAAAAATCAAAATAAAGTAATATTATCTTCATCGTTTTACGTGTTTTAAAACCAAAAACGGGCCTGCGTCCAAATCAGGCTTGCTTATAGCCTAACAATAGGTTTTGGCGCCTCCTAAACGCAATGGAATAGGTTTTAAAGCCCAATTCCAAAGTCTATAGCAACTTCTTCTAAACTCAATTATTTAATTAAATTATACATGCAAATTTATATGCGTTTTAATTTCCGTTTATTCACCTTTAAATTAAATTCAAAGGTTTATAAACTCTATTCAAATCAATAAATTAATATAACTTATAAATCAACTATTGTAAATTTAGTTTTTCATTATTTACAATTCAAGTTATTAATCACACCAACCAATTTCATTAAATATATTTATATTAATTCCAGCTTTCAATGATTATCCATATAAACAAAATCACAAGTTTTATTTGCAACCAATACAAGTCACCACTATCAAAATAAGTTGAATTTAATTACTTAAGCAATTTACTTAAGTTTCCACTATACAATTTCACAATCAAATCATAAAAATTAAATAAACTTATTAAACCAATTTAATATAAATAATTTAATATTAAATCTCAACTCACAATATTTAACAACACAAACCAATCATAGTTACATTTTCATTTAATGCAGGCTATTACTATTATAACTGATTTGAAATTCATTACACGATCAAATGGATCTATATACTACTGTATCCAATAAATTAGGATTATCAACATAAAACAAATCTCAAAATCAGTTAATTTATTTTATATTGTTAATGTCGTAACTCAACAGTTTTCTGTTGAGGTCTATCCCATAGAGATACTCAAATTGGATCAGTGATTGATTTCTAGGTTTCATCGTAAACAGCACTTCCGAATTGATCTTTTCCATTAAAATTTTAATTTATCTTTATTTGGTAGTAACTTAATCCTAAATCAATCTTCGTCGATCGCTTTCTTTTTCTCATCGATTCGAATAGGCTTTTGTGCCACCTTCGAGATTCGGGTCGAAAATAGAAGAATTAAGTCGATCCAAAATTTAAAGGAGGTTCATGGCTAAATATAGATCTTTAGTTTCAACATAAGTAATCTGTTAAACATAAATCATTTATCTTATACAGCTACTAAAATTTATTGTTTGACAAGATAAGTTTAGTTCATACCTTATCAATATGCAACACAAATCATAAATTTTAATATTTAATATTTTTTTTTGAAAGTTAAGCGTAGCAAAAAAAATTACAATATATAAGCTTTCATCATAAGCATATGGAAAGCCCACAATCCAAATACATCAACAAAATTCACCTAAATGCAAATTACAACTCTCGCACAATCTAATATATATATATATATATATATATGTGTGTGTGTGTGTGTGTGTGTGTGTGTGTGTGTGTGTGAAGTAAAGTAATTGCTGCAAACCCATTAGCCATCCTCCAAATTCCGTGTAACCAGTGATAGCAACCAACTACACTAAGCACTAATACACAGTTCCAAAAAGTTGAGTACCGCTTATGTTAAAGAAGGTTCATACATAGGACCAGGATTGCTCCTTATGTGTCTACCCTTAAATTTCACCTTAGTACAAGCTGGTAGAATGTCATCTAAATCGAAGTCATGTCCCTCATCGAGATCATCAGCCCAGAATTTGCCCTTAAGCTTGTGATACTTGAAAGATGGCAGAGCACTAGTTGGAACTGCAGATGATAAGTTTGCCATTGATGTACTAACTTTTGGAAAAGTAAGACCAGAGCCGCAAACAGGAGGAGGAGGGAGAGTTAAGTGTGTAGGTGGCTTAAGTTTCGCATATGGTGATCCAACCATAGAAGATGTGGACAATGTAGCACCATGATGTGAAGAAGAAGCAATAATAGATGAACTTGCATTCAATGCAGAACTTACCGGAGTGCTATGACTTGATGAAGAAGAACAAGAAAAAGTGGCAGTTAAGGAGGAACAGGATGCCGACGTATGAGCAAATGATGAAGATGGATCCGTCCCTGTGTTAACAAGAGTACCCTCATCGGTTTTATTTCCACCATGAACAACAACCACATGATGTTTAGAAATACCCTTATCATGTTGTTCAACATTCCCATGATCAGCTACTATTTGTGCTTCATTAACTTCTACAATGTGCTCAATATCAGCACTAACCAAATTTGCAAAAGGATTTGTATTTTCTTTTGCTACTTTCCCTGCTTCATTTGCATTTTCCTTATTATTACTAAAGGCCTTCTTTCTTCAATATTTCTTTTTATTTGCGTTGACTGTATTCCAATTATTCTGATTTCTATTCTCCTGTATACTCTGTATAGTATTCCCCGTATATACATTAGCTTCTTCTTGCTGATGCGTTTTGCTAGTATCAAAATGATCGCCATCTGCCTCCTTCTTGTTTTTGTTTAACTCACAGGAAATAGTATCATGACCAAATTCCTTGCACACAGTACAAACCATTCGCTTCCAGTCATAAGAGAATTTTACAGAGAGGCAATTTTCTCCTGCAGGGATTGGTATAGAATCAGGCAGTTCAAAGTCAGGGGATATTTCCACCAGTGCCTTGGCATACCTAAACCTATTCATTGTTTCTGTACTGCTGTCAAACATATTAACTTTCCTATATGACACACCAACCAGTTTATACCAATTAGGGTCCAAAGAATAGTAGGAATACGATAGAAGTGAATCCACACTGGTACTTTCCTGATTTGCTATTGAGCATTTCCAATCATAGGATCCCATTTGATCAAAATAAACATTTTTCCTCTAATAAAAATAGGATCAACATTTAGAATCCTATCTTTTTCCAAATCATTAGAAAATTTAAAATAATAAAATCTGCCATCAAATTTGATATCAACATCCCCTTTTAAATTCCAATACCTCCTCAAGAAATTAGTCACGGCTACATAGTTCAAAGTACCATCGAGAAAGATTCCAACTAAATATGAGCTCCAGTAATCCATACCTGTTTGTCTAACCAAATCTGGCAACGATTTAGGAGGAGCGTTCCTAGGAATGTCAAAGTGATGAGGCTCATAAACTCCAGCGTTCTTCGAAAGGGAATTGAAGAGAGATGCGTAATCGCATTTGGTAACAGGTGGATTAGATGATTTTGATGATGAAGGGGGATCTGATTAAGAGGACCCGATCACAATTCAATATTCACATGGTTCAGATCTGATGAAGAGACTCCAGCAGCATTCTCAGGAGAGGGATTCACGGAAGAGGGATTATCAATGGAAGTAGGAGGATCTGAAGGATCAAGAGATGGAGGGCGAGATGGAAGAGGAGGATAGGAGGTATCGAAGGCATCAGTGTTGGAAAAAGGAATAATTTCCGTGTCCGTAGCCGCCATTACCAATGGTCGTGCTCCATGTTTAAAAATACATTAAATTTAATATTCTAAAATTGTTGTAAAAATCTCGGGATGTTACAGCTATCGTACTTATTTTGAATTGGTTTTCACTTATTTGTGTAGAATACAAGCCAACAATTTTAGTTTCGTTTATTTCATGTAAGGTGGGTTTTGATATTTATGTGGGTTTGAAGAAGCTACTGGGATGTACCTTAAGAAAAAAAACAATCATCAAATATTTTATTTGCACCAATGCAGATACGGTAAAGATTCTTTAAAACCAGTCAACATCAAAACCATTTCACATCTAATTGCCGGGTATTTCGCCCAGACCTATTCGCAAGAACTCAAAATCAGAGGAAAAAAGTTCATCTAAGGGTTCAGACTTGAACATCTCTCCAATGGCGTCATCAGTCGATCCACAAAACGTTGATCACACATCCGCCTGCGAGATTGCCGGAGATGCTGCGGCCGGCTGTGCCGCGATCTGTTGTTGCTGTCCCTGCGGCCTTCTGAACCTCTTCCTTACTGTCGCGGTAAGATTACCGCTCGGCATCTGCAAGCGAGCTTATAAAAATGTCAGCAAAAAGCAGAAAAAGAGAAATAGCGTTGCGAGGAGGTATTCCTTGAAAAAAGTGAGATCCTCTTTGGGTTTTATGTCTGCAAGCGAGACCGACTACATAGGGGATTGTAGCGTCCCGTCGGATGAGGTGGCGGCGATGGAGGAGGAGATGATGGGGAGGTTTCACGGGATGGGTTTTTGGAGAAGCCCCTGATAAATGCTGTGTTTGTGAATTTCATCCATTTGATGTTGGACTGATAGCTCTGAAAATGTTTGCAGATTATTGGAAATTTTCTTGAGACTGAATTTGAGAGAATCGCACAATGATGTTTCTTGGAAATTTCTAGTGTTCCATAATTTTGTTGTTATCATTCGTTCATTTGAATAAATCAAAATGAAAATTTGTATCTCAAAGTTCAATAATTTTTGGTATAGTTTATCATTGTAATACATGCATTGGAATGCGTTTGGGATGGAATAAGAACTCTTGCACTTTTGATTTCCATTTTTTGCACTTAAACCCCTGAATTATTTTTGTATTTAAATGCAAAAAAGCGAAAATGAAAGATTTGATTTGAGAGATATGGAGGACAGAGGAGATGGCACTGGCACAGAGGAATTGGTCTCCTCTTAGATTTGCAAATGTTGTTCCGATCTTAATTCTTCTAGTTTTGTAAAGTACGCTACATCTCAGCAAAGTTAAATTACTGGATCTTAAACTGGTGTGATTTATTTCTGTTCGGTAGTATATATACCAAATAGCATTGATTGATTTCTAATTTACATAAGGGAGAGTCTACTGAATATTCTGTTCACTCACATTTTAATTGATATTTTTGATGTTGTGTTCAGTATTAAAGGGCAAAAAATGAGCTTGGCAAATTCTATATGAACCACCGAATTTGCTGAGTCTCCCTCCCTCATACTGAAAAAAATTTAAAAAACAGCTGTTCTACTAAGTTTTCCCATTTCTTTAAAAAAAGATCAAAAAATACCATTCTTTGCAGTTCCACTGCATGGTTTCTTCACGTATCTCGCAGTCCCACTATGTAGTACCCTAAGTAAAATCATATTTCCACTACGAGATTACTTAGTGTATCACGTAGTCACACTGCGTGGTATGTGAAAGATCAATGCAGTGGGACTGCGAGATAACATAAGTACAGTAAAAAAAAAAAAAAAAAAAAAAAAAAAGCGTAAAAATGGTAATTTCAACAGTGAAAATTTTGATTAAAAGGGGAAGGGGGGGGGGGGGGGGACAACTCAGTATTTACGTGAGTTTGAATAGAATTTGCCAATGAGCTTTGCTAGAACCTCCGAAATATTTTTAGTTATTTTGTGCGGATCTCATTTAGTGCAATTCTGGTGGCGTTGAAAATCCAAGGGCACACGTTCCTTCTGCACAAACTGACTCACTAAATCCGGGTAAAGCAACATTTCTAGCAAAAAATAGCCCATGCTACATAAAAAATGAAGTAAATGTTGAACACATAATCGAACTGACCTTGCTGAATATGTATCTACATTTCAGATGCTTTTGATCAGACGAACGAGTTTAAGCTTATATTTGCCTAACAAGCATGGTTTAGACGATTGTTGAACAAATGTCTTGCTTATAATTACATAAGCACCTAGAAGGAAACACTTGTTCAACAGCCTTAGACGTCCTTTTAACATTCTCAGTTGAAAATTTGGAGGTGTTTTATTTCCTAACTATCAAAATGTGATATCTGATCGTCAAAGTATTAGGGAAGCTCTAACAGAAAGGTTGCTGTAGACTTCAAGAACAAAAATTGAGAACTGAAAATTAATGAATACACATTTTCTACACAACTTTTTGCGCCATAATGGTAGATCATAATTTATAACGAAAGCGTTAGTTAGCTATCTTTTTTGACTGAATCCAACTAGACATAAAAATACCATGGGGCTATTGTATGTTTACAAATTCAATGATTTTTAATCTGACAGTGATATTTTATTTTTATTTTGAATCAATACTTTCCATATGTCTTGTTGACATCTAAAGAAACTTTCAGTTTCATTTAATTACACAACTTTGAGTATGAGATTTGGCTCTAATTAACTTTTAGTAGCTCAAGAATTCATGTAAGTATAGCAAAGCATATCATTAACTTATATACTGTCAACATCTCGATTAGAAAATGTAAATAAAAACATGACTAAATAAATCAAAATTTCAGTTCAAATTAGGAAGAAACTGAAAATAAATACTGTCGCGGTTTCAGGCTAATTAATTACAAAAATACGGAGACTTTTGAGCATCACCATGTAGTGTTGCAAAATTGGCATCATGATCAATCTTTGTTTGCTTATTCTCATCGATAATTACAGCCTTGTTCAATCCAAAACGGATGTGTGGAAAATGCGCCCACTGTATTCATGCAAAAATATAGAAATGGTCATATAAGATGATAATAAAAGATTAATTCATATATAAGTTAGCTTTCAGTTATAACAATTCATGTATTAAAGGGACTCGATCATTTTTTATGCATGCTATTTAATTTCACTACAAAACTAAACTTGACGCAAGGAAAGTACGTTTGAATCAACTTAATCAACTTAAATAATCTATATTTTGGTTTGGGGGAAATCAAAACTATTACATTCTGCCTTTAAAAAAGTTTTTAAAAATTAACTTATAAAGTTGATCCAAACTATCTTTGGATGTAATTTACGTGTTCCAGGTTGATGAATAATTGAGGCTGAAATAAAATTAAACTAAATAGAAAACTTTGGCTTACATTCTTTGCTGCAGCACTGAAAGCTTCTCTGTGGCTAATGTCTGGATTATTAGTCTTTATTCTTTGTATTTCCTCTCTTCAATAAAAAACAATCATTAATTACTTTATTTTCATCAGCCATAAGCATTATTTTGTCCATCAAGAGGTAGACTAAGTAATTAGGTGCTTACTTGATAAATCGATTATAAGCTGAAGGAACACGTTGTCTCTTCTCTGGAGCTGCTTAACATGAAAATATATTAAGGTATTTAATTTTTTTGCCTTACTGCATATTGATTTATGGAGATAAAAAATACTTAATAGTCATATTCATCTGCCATATACCCAAATTATAGTTCACAGACCTACCTGGAATTGGCAAGGCCAGTCCATAAAATTTTGAAGTTGAGATAAAATACCAATCTTGATCATTTTATCTTGTATAATCAATGTTTTTATTTAGTTCAGAAGATAACACAGCGAATAAAATTGATAAATAAGGCTACAATTAATTTGTATTAGTGAATTAAAACAAAAAATAGACGCAAAAATTACTATCTGAACCTGATATATTGGAAATTATATATGCAAACAAAATATGAGGTTTGAATGAACAGGGGACTAAATTGGTCGGCCATTTGGCCCCGCTCAATGCAACCCATAAAATGGCAATGTGTTTATGTGAATATAAGACCAGTCCTTTGGTGGCATGTACAATTAGCTTATTTTGGACATTCATGGTTCTCTTTGATCGATGGTCAAACTATTCTTAATGATTGTTGGATATTATATAATTAGATATGTCAACGGATTATTGTCGGATGTCGAATGTGTCATATCCACACTCGGAATCATTTTTGGATATCACATCCATATCCATATACAAACGAATATCGAACGCTTATCATATCTTCCGATGATCGATAATCAAGACATATATAGAAAACTTTAATTAAAAATAAATCCTTTTGGTCATAGAGGCATATGAAAAATAAACAAGTCTAGTTTTGAGCAGTTAATATAATAGACATTGAATAATAGCTTAATAAAATTATAAATATATATATTTTGATAATATCAAAGCACACATCATGTAAACTCCAGACAAAAGCCAAAGAAATTATTTTCAGATACAAATGTCTTTGTAATCCAATTTATTGTTTCGAATATCAGATATTAATCTATTTTCCATATTCGGTTGAGGATAGATATTGAGTTTTTCGGGTATCCACCGTTGATAGGCTTAAAATTTCGCAAACATATGCGCACAGACGCACATTATATATAAACCACGTGATTATGTGATCACCTAATATCGAAAGAAATAAACGTAAATGAATAATAAATGAACACTTGATATTTGATACTTAGTTGAACTAAGAGGCATATTCATAAAATTTGAGGTCAGATATGTTATCTAAGTGTTTATGTATGCAATACATTTATTCCTAAGGGAAGAAATCTTACGGTTAATAATGGGTTGATCAACTTTGTCATGAGCGAGCTCATTGTGGAACATGACTTGTTTTAGTTTGTTAATCCTGGAAGAAGTGCAAGCACCACGAATGCTGTCCTGAGATGCCATCTGATGATTATGCTGCATTTTCTTTTTTTACCAAATAAAAATAAACATTAACATATGTTGTAGTTGGATAAGATAATCATTTTATATGCGTATTGCAAGCATGTAAAGATAATCTGATTTAAATTAAACCTGAAAAGTAGGAAGAGGAATAGCTTGGAGTGAAGCAGCAATATTTACTGACAGAAGATTAGCACAATGTCCACATCTCACTGTTACAATGTTGAACAGCAACGAACTGCTTCCTGGCACATTCACCTGTTTAATAGATGTATAAGAAAAGTAATTGCGTTAAAAGGAAAAAATAAAATAAAATGTAAATACTAGAATTACATTAATTGATATGTACTGAATACGAATTTTCAATGATGTAGTTACAATTGGGCACCGCATTACTTTGCAATTCTACCTAAATATATTTTATTCGAAGCACAAAGGCTGTTTGAATTTGTTTTAACAAACATACATAAATGATTAAATTACTTAAATATAGTTTAAAACACTGAAAATTTGGGATATGTAATAGCAGAAAGGAACTAGCAAAAAAGAAGGAAAAAAAATGATTGCTGATATTTTGGAAATAAAGTGATTCAGCAGAAGTTGGTCGGGTTTGCGTGATGGCACTAGGTTTAGAAGTCAGCAAATATTATTTTTACATGGGGCTCCATTCTCCCATGATTCCCCTAACATTTATCAAATCACTAAAAAATAGTTTCTTTTTCTAAGAAAAATGGAGTCCTTTCAATCTCTAATGATATGAAGTATTAATTAAGGACGATGCAATGACAATGCATGCTCTAATCATATGCATGATTCATTTAATTTGTGTACCATATCTCTGTTTATATAAATTTATTGCTAACGAAACATGCATATACATCGGTAAACACAAAGAGAGCAGTGAAATATTGTGGTTAGATGAAAATCAATCTTTGATCACATGCATACCTCATTACATCGTCTCCTAAAGAAACAAATGCTGTATGTATAATGGATGCCAAAAAGTGAGGAAAATGACAATACAGCAAGCATACATCACATTGCTCATGTTGTACATTGCACACTTGAAAATTAATCATAGTAGAATTAAAGTCTTGCTAGCTAGTAGGACCAATGCAGTTGATATAGTGAAATTTATGATGTTAAGCGCGATTGTATATATACACATACACAGGACGACATTGTCCAATACCACAAGCTAATTATTATTTGCTGTATAAAATTCCTATAAATCTTACTACCTAAAACAGCAAACGTTTGTAACAACTCTGATATAATTTTTCATTTGTCTTTCATCCTTAGTTATAAACCATACCATTTGGAAATATGTAGTTAGTTCGATAACAGTCTGAAACTTATGTTTTATTCTCAAATCATGAACAACTGGGTTTTATTTTGGGCACACAATTAGGTTTGTATATACAAAACATTTTTATTTTAGGTATATAGAATAGTACAGATTATAAACCTCTAAGTGACAGTGTTGGCAACCCTTCACATTTCAGGCAATTAACCCAAAAAAAAAAAAAAAAAAAAAAAAAAAAAAAAAGAGTTATTATCATAGTTGGAATTCGATACTCGCATTTCTATGAAACCTTAGTGCTTTTACAGGATATTTTTCTATTTGGAGACTCATTAGAACATATGTACAGATCTTTCAGAGTGACAGTTAATTAATTAAAATTGTGATGTATGTAGATAATCCATCAATATTCCAATCTCGCTGCTTAAATTATCACCAATTTTATTGAAAGAATTAACTGACATATAAACATAAATTATTATGTGAAAGTAGATGATATGTTCTAAACGATAAAAGTTAACAAACTTTCTTATTTGTTTCAACTTTCAAGCCATACTGAATAAGATCTATCTCAAATTCAACGATTAAATAATATTAGAGAACATCTGAACTTGTTAATAACGTCATATGAAATCATGCAGTTTAAATTACTAGAGCTGAATCAAAATAAAGAATAAAAAAGAATAACTTTTCTAAAATGAATCACGTATTTACAAAAGAGAATCCTCTATATCGTGGCTATGTACTTAAAAAACGCAAGTTAATTCAAATTTTATCAATATAAAGTGACAGAAATATCGATAACAAATATATGTGTGAAGCTTTGAAAAAACGCAAAGATGCATATGAAATTTAATTTAAAGGTATTATGAATTAATTGGGAAAGGAAGAAATGATACCGCAAGAACAGTGTTGCAGAAGTTGCAATGGACATAGCAAACACGCTCTGGTGCAACCTGGGCAGACATTACTTACTTTCGAAAATTATAATTAGGGTTTTATGTTTTGCTTTGTTTCAAGAGTAATATGCCACGAGAAGAAGAAGACGATATATAATGGAGACTAGTTTTGACTACAGTGACAAAGTTAATGTATAGAAAAGTTGGAATAAAGAAAAGCGATGATCAATAGAAATGAGTGGATAGTTTGGTGTAGTGCTGTACGTAGCATAACATGTGGAGCTAAAAACTGTATGTAACAAACAGTACATCATTTAGACATGTTATCTTTTTCACCTTTTCATAAACTTTAATTGATGTAATATTTTCAATGCTCCATTTTTTGAAGTAAATACGAACTATTTAAAAATGTAATTAAATAAACAAATCACATGCAAATCTAAAAAGTCAAATCTTTATATCGCAGTTGATACAACAATGTCTTATCTTTAATTTCGAAAAAAGAAAATTTTCTTTTCACTATTATTCTTGCCATTGAATAAGAAATAAAATACTGTATATTAACATTAGATATGTTTAATGAATCAAAATGTTGTGTTTTTTTTGGGTTGAAATTTGAAAATATATCTTTCTTTTTTTTGACATAAAAAGAGAGGTTATCAGATTTTATTGTTTCTAATAAAATTGGAAAAAAAGAAACAAAAAATTAACCTTAGATCTAGCTCTAAGATAAGCAACACCCAACAAACAAAACAAAAACACACGAAGCAAACACACAACAACAATACAAATGAGAGAAAAGACATAGAAAACACAACACTAAACTACTTTCCACTGATCAATGAACCTAACATCAAAACTGAATTTGCTCATCAGCATTTCGGTTCTAATTTCATGAAGCAAAATGTTCCACAATACTTCTTCATGCCTCAATTTCATTTGGAAACATATAAGGTTCCTCTCCTCCCATACAAGTTTCAGGTACTTCTCAAGGCTTATGATGAGAAGGTTGTTCTCTTGTTGTCTCTATTTTGTTTAAAAGTTATGTCCCGCTCAAGTAATGAAATTCCGGTTACATCTGATCGACTAACTTACTTATCAACCAAAGCCAAATAGGAAAAAGATGACCACATTCAAAGATTATATGGTAATTACTTTCATTATGCATTTTGCAAAAAACACACAAGGGATCAGAGACCAAACCATAGGTTATATAAGCTTGTCCTTAGTCATCAAAGCATGTTTAACACTTTTCACATCATCATACTATCCTTAGGAGTTGAGTGATTGCTCCAAATCAGCCTGGTCCACTTGCAGTCAAGGATATAGTTGTAGCCAATGAAGAAGCAATAGAGTAAGGGGACGTATGTCGGTTTGGGGCAGTTTAAAGTCTAAACTGCTTTCGCATATCATAAAAATGCCGGCCAAAAATACTAATCATTTAAAAGGTTCAGTTTCAACTAGGTTTTATTGTTATATGGTCTGGTTTTGGATCGATCTAGTTTGAGCTCATATTAAATATGTAAGAGATTTCTTTCCATCAACAACCAATTTACAATTATGTGATATTGTATCACTTAAAGGTCAAAACACACAATATTGTCCTGAATTTAAAGATTAATTTATAATTGTATGAATACTTCAATTTTACATTTAATAACAAGTGAGATTGTTTTAGTACATTAACCAAACAACAATGTTAATCAATGCATACACGTTAAATAAGATAACTCAAATACGATTACAGTAGCATTTATCCAAAAATATATGGAAATTATTGAAATAAAACTATAACTTTTTCCTTTGTGATTATGATTATTGTTAATATAACAACAACAACATACACTGTAAATAGAATACATACCATTAAAATAAAAAATTAAATAGAAATTAGTTATATTTCTATCATAAGATTACTGGTACATGTATTCGGTTCGGTCTAATTTAGTATGGTTAGATCAACAATTCAAAAGCGACTGAACCATGTCATAGGGCGTCAGTCTGGTTTGGGATATTTGCTGTAAAGAGAAGATTTAGTCCGATTTTTCATTGCATTTTTACTGTCTGGTATAAGTGGTTCTTGTATGGGAGTGTGGTTTATGCCCAATCGTATTTTGTGATCCTTGCCATTCCGTAAGATGTTGTCATTTTCAGAGAAAATGAAACTTGATTTCGAACCGTTCCACAAAGTTCTTATACTTTGGCTACTTATGAATGGAAGTGTGACTCCCCACACCGAAACCCACATTAGTATAGAGCATTACGAGGAATGTAGCCTACTAATGCAGAGAGTAGGACTTATTAGGACTTAGGAGCGACCATTTATAAGTCTTGTATCAAATAAACATCTAGAGTATGGGTAAAATACATTATATTTTTTTCATGGTTCGACACTCTTAATCTTTACAATACTATGGTGGCTTGTAGACAATTCAGAACAAATATGAGTACTATTACAAAACACATTAGAGAACAGATTACCCAAAATAAGATACATATACATCCAATATACAACATGTAGTGTCACAAAAGTGGTATACAATCACAGTTACACAATGAGTCCAAAAAAGAATATGATACAACATCAGAGTACATGGATCAAATACATTTTTTACACAAAATAGCTAAACTGGGTAACCCAAAAGTGGATGATATCCACGGCGAAAGAAAAAGGCTATCCACACTTCTGGGAATACCTGGAAAAGCTCAGTCTGACCGGAGCATTAACGCACACGGGTGTGCAGTCTAGTTAATAGTAGGTTATAACAGGCATAAGAATGAATATAAACACGATATACAACTCTTTATTCGAAGAGTTGGAAGATAATAACACTAAGGGATTAAACGAGGTTAAGTTCTCAAGACACATATAAAGGGTATATATCTGCTTTCTTGTACTAGCTCTAGGCTAATTACGTCACCATACACAAGTGGCAATGCGGTAACAACACCAAAATCATTGAAACCATCATATATAACTCAAAAGATTTGAAACATCACCACAAGGAGCATCACACTCCAACACCAAAACTACATAAGGCAAAAGGATTTGAAATTGAAATATTCATCATAGTGTATGATCATTAAGATTAATTACAGTCACAAACACAATCATAATACGGATCCATCACAAGAAATATATGCATGTGCTATCACAATATAATATAGCTTCCCTCGAGCTTAGCCAAGTACTTATATGTATTCAAATAAGGAGCCCGACACTGCTACCCTCCCGGCCGAGTGTATCTTGACCCCTCCGGTCAAGTGAATACGTATACGTGACTCCCCTCAGTCCTAGATCCCCCCGAAGCGATTACTAGCTCATCGCAAACACAATATGCGTCATTGATTCACAATTAGTAACCCAAACAATGGTAACTTTGTGTCTCATACTATACATTCTCACTACTTGGTTTATTAGCCGCTTGTCAACTTCACAATAAAAGCCACATAAATCAACAAATCACCGTAAACAATTATCACTTCCATTAGATGAACCTAGAATTAACTGATTCCGTATACTGATGTGTCCTATGCCACAAGGTTTATGATATCGTTTAAATTCCATTGCGTCATCTTGAAAGGTGCAAAAAAGTGCGATTTAAATATAGGAAAATACGTGGTTTTTCTAAAACTAGTTTACAAAATGATTTTCGAAAACCGATTGTATTCTTTCTTAAATCTTTATATATTTGAAAACAGATTTTTATACTATTGTTTTGAGGCCGTTATTTTAAACTCATTTTAACCTCAAAACTATAAGGGAAACAACATTTTATAGGAAAAGCTATTTCGAAAACGTGCACGTGTGTTCATCATCACCAAAATTCATATTAAAACACAATAGCAAAATCATCAGCCACCGCCAAGATCTAAAGTTAGGATTTAGGAGTTAAATAGCTTGGGATTTAGGAGTTAAATAGCTTAGTTTACTAAGCTTATACTGCAGCAAAAATCAAGTGAAAATGCATCAGGAACTCAACAAAACAATGCACAAAGCTCCAGTACCAAACATAAGCAGGTAGGCTTCACGCCTGCGCAACATCCCATAGGGGGGTCGACCCCTAGGTTAACCGCCCCTGCATAGGGGTCGACCCCATGGTCGGCTCCTTCAACTGGAATATTTCCAAGTTGAAAACAACCTCTGAGTGCCACTTTGATGATCAATTTGAGGGAATTTCATAGCTCAAATTTGCATGAAAATTTGCAGTAACAGGTTTAACTAAGAATAAAAAATGAAATGACATATTTTCGTTGCCGCATGACCAAGATGTTGCAACTCAAAGTTGAGCTCTAGCCATGATTGAGCATATAAGAAAAACATGAACATAAATTACAAGATTTCACACGAGTTTACATAGTTTTAACAAAAACTTCAAATACTTCATTAGGACTAGAATTTGTGAGTAAATACTCACCTTAGAAGCAGTTACAACAAGTTTGGAGAAGAACTGAAGCAACCAAAAGCTTTATAGTTGAGAAGTACCGTTCTTTATTCCTGTAGAGACAATGTATGTTGCTAGAAGAATTAAACAACTAATATCTTTTCTCTTAAGGTGGATTGAGGCTAATTTTTAATTTACAGTGAATGGGTTTGCTAAATTCTATTGTTTTGTTCACTTGAGAAGAAGAAGTAAAGGAGAAATGTACGTACTTCTCCTTTTCTCTAGATATTTCATTGTTTAAGAAAGTAATTAAGCCGACTAATGACTAATTATCCCTAAGGCTAGTAGTTTTAATCAATTAACAATAGTTTAGGCTATATTAACATGGTTTAACCATGTTTACACCACTCTTAACCCAAAAATTGCAAATTTTAACGCAGACTGATGAACTAAGAATTTCAACAATATTAAAGAAACACTTTAGAAGCTTTTCTTAATAATATTTTCAAATTCACAACAAATTTACGCAATTTCACAAATATGAACATCTCACTTATAATTGTGTGATTTACATTACATCTAAATTAAATATTTCAAGTGACTTATTTTAACACAATAATTTATCAAAACTTGGTAAAATACATATTTTCACATTTATTATTAATTATAACAATTTTACCATTTCTACGTATATTTATTACTTAACATTCTTATTAGAATTTCATTATTACAATATTTGAAATTTTAATCCCAAAGTCATATTATTAACATCAAAGTATTTTTTATGTATAAAAACCCGAATTTTTAAAAACGATAATTAATTAGAGAATTAATTAATTGAGGAATAAACTGAGAAAATAAATATTAATCAGAAAAATATTTAGAATCGAGCAAAGTGGATTTCACCATTCCGTCCATTATGAAATTTTGATTCATATCGACTTTTAGTTTGCATAAATCGGACGAAAAATGAATAAGTTATGATCAGTTAAAATTTGATATTTAAATTAGAAAATTTAAATTGATAACTAGAAATGAATAAATGATGAAATGAGCGACCAAACCCGTATGTGGGTCGACCCTTATGTCGACCCATGAGTCGCCACATGTATCGACCCACATAAGAGGTGGGTTGGCCCAGTGCGAGCTAGGCATAAGAACATGCCTGGCCAATATCGAGCCTGTTGTGTTATGTTTTGGATCATTCCTTGTTGATGTGTTTCCAGTGGATAAGATTAAAAACCTAAAATCCTATGCCTAAAATCTAAATATAAATTACAATGAACCTAGACATAAATCCAATGAACCTGAACACTTAACTCTATTATAAATAGCCTCCAAAACCTAACCTAATCTTCACTACTCCATTTCTCTACCTCTCTCAAATAACCTTCTTCTCAAATATAATTTTAATGGAGTATTGGGGGCTTAGTTCCTCAAATTTCATGTAAGTATTACTATGATTATTAGATTTCTTCCAAGTTAAGGTTAAAATTTATACAATAGTTGTTACAGTGGTTTTAGATCTAAATCTTCTATTCATTTGTTGTTTATTCAGAGATCCAGTTATCCCTTATTCTTTTCTCTGTAAATAATTCTTCTTAGATCTGATTTCCATTCCCGTTCATCCCTTTTTGTCTATTTTTTAGTAAATCCATTACTGTAATTTTTTTAGTTATCTCTAGCTTTGTTCGTCGGAAGAAATTTTATTGTAGTTATGTAGTTAGCCTTATTTTCATTTCAGAACTATTTTTGTCCATCTGAGCCTAGGGTATACGAGAGCCTAGGCCATTTCCTTTTTACTTCTGACGTTGAATTTAAGTCTTTTAAGGCTAAACCTTTTCTTTCTTTTTTTGTGTAAATTGGATTAAACCACATACAACACAACTGGATGATAATAAAAAATATGCAAAAAGGGATTAATCGGGGATTAGTAAACTTTTACATAATAATGGGTATAAAACATGCATGGTGAAATTTGATTAAAAGCTGAAATCAACAAACGAATTGTAATATCTAGAAAACATGTTAATTAGAATGAATTGTACTTAATTTAACATTAAGTAACTTATATTTGAAAAACATGTTAATTGGAATGAATTATACTTAATTTAACATTAAGTAACCTGTATTTGGAAAACATGTTAATTTGAATGAATTGTACTTAATTTTACATTAAGTAACGTGTATTTGGAAAACATGTTAATTAGAATGAATTGTACTTAATTTGACATTAAGTAACCTGTATTTGGAAAAAATGTTAATTGAAACGAATGGCACTTAATGGTACATTAAGTAACTTTTAACTGTAAACATCTAAGTAGTGATGCATTGGACTTGTTTGACTAGGAGAAGGGTTGTATAAAAAGATTACATTTAATTAGAAATGTTAATTAAAACCTATGAATATAATACTAGGTTATATTAGGCTTATTAATGAACTTGAACGTGCTAAGTTAAACATGTCTGATTGATAAGCCAACGGATCCATTCTATTGAGATATAAGAGGCTCGTGAAATCATAGTTATAACTTGGGGACCAAGTCTAGGGGTGGCTTATGTCAAATGCTTGTCTTTCTGGAACTGTATCAATTAGTGTCCCGGTTGTTATCATCTGGAGCCTCACACTAGGTAGAGGCTAGGGCACGCTTACTGGTCAAGATAGTAAAAGGTTAAAAACGAGGTGGATACGGGCTCGTTCCAACGTAATGGCGAGTGTGCATCATTACGAATAGGGAAGATCAACTGTTGTAATGCCTATGATTAATGTTGTGTCTTTTTAATTGATAAATTCAAGATTGATAACCCTGAATTCCATAGCTGGCACAAGTTATTCACGTCTGGGAAGCCAATCAATGGGTAGTACTAGGAAATTCCTTCCTAATAACCTATTTCTGTTTGAAATTGTAGAAGTGCAAAACAGTCAATTTGCTTGATATGATTATTATCTTTTTCATAAGAATAGATAATCCTTATTATCAGTTCATATTAGTTATTATTCACCTTTAGATATGTACAGACACTTACCCTTTAATGATACTAGTGCCACTATTTATTTATTTTCCTTAACTTAGCAGTCGAGCTAGTAATCATCGCAACTCACAAGGCTTTATGCCTGACCCATTTCCTTTCTTCCTTTCTCTTTTATTTTCCCTAGGCTTATAGGGAGAAAGTGTATAGTTTAGATTTCTTTATTGATTTTGTTGTGATGGAATTCTGCAAAAGATGAATTACTTCCCGTTCCTCTCCAAGGTTAGGTTGTACCTTTTTGACTATTTGGGGAATAAAAATATTTTTCTGTAATCTTGTTTTTATTGAGATTTTGAGACATGACACTTTGTAACTATTTGGTTAATTGAAACAAAGATGGTTTTGTATTTAAAAGTGAAAGTTCTTCCTCCCCTGCAAATTTATTATTTTTATGTCTTGTGAAATCTTAGTCTTTTTTATGTTTATGTCTTTGTACCTGCAATGCTCCACTATTTCTTAATGAAATCCTCATATGGGTAACATTAAGTAATGTGGGGTGTTACATTTTGTATTAGAGCCTAAGGTTACCAAGATCACTAAAGTTTTGTTTAAAAGAAACTATCTTCAAAAGAAAACACATTTTTTAGAAATCAAAAGTTACTTTTGAAAATAAAATATCCCCTATAGTCAGTTACAACCTTCCTTTGACTCTTTCGAATTATAAATCTTTATCTTTTTAGTTGAATTATAAGGCGTTCTATCTAAGCTTTTCTTTGTAGATTGAAAATCTGATTAGCGGACTAAACCATTTAGCTTACTAGTTGGGAAAGGTCGAGGTTAGAAAGGAACTTGCAGCTTTATGTGTATTAAAATTGTTAATCAAGGATGGAACAACCTTATTAGTTTAGTGATAAAATGATAGTTTGGAAGTCAAGAATAATCTAGTTTGATTGGTGAAAAAAAGGGGTGTATTTCCATAGTTTGATTTAACATACCAAACGTCATTGCAAGAATGAATGGACTGGTGCGGATATAGGTTTTTACCGTATTGTGCACTATCTGCCAACTAAAGATAATTAAAAATAAGTTTCTTGCAATTATGGATTTTTATAAAATGGATTGCCTTATACTATGGAAATAGATTTTATACATTTTCGGTAACCAATCTATTAGGGAACTTTCATAAAGGAAAATTTAAGAATGGCAGGTGAAAGATCAACATGAGTATATTAATATCGAAAGGATTATAGGGAAAGGCGTTGATCAAAAATGGTCAAGGAAGAGGTAAGGGTTGGTGGAAGGAAGAATTTTATCTATCTTTAGTTCTTTCTAGTTTTCCTATTCAGTTTAGGAATATTCTGTCTCTTTTCCTTTGATGTATTGGTTGGGGTGGCTGCGTGGGTCCATAGCCACGATTTGAGTCATGTGGAGCATTTGTGTTATGGGCATAATGAAGCGGTCCTTTATAGTTATACTGTATTATAAGATTAATGGAGCGACCCTTTACAAATATGGTAAATCCCCGAGGGTGTGATGATAGTGTTATTTTGCACTTAGGCCTAGTAGTAGTTTCTGAACCCTGTAGGGATCAGCTTGATTATATGTGGGGTGTCGGGGTTGAAACTAAAAATCTTGATGTTTGAGGCATTTCCGAGTATGGGTTAGTTTAGGTCTAGATATATCAACCATATAATTGGTTATCCTAGAGTTTTTGCATTAGTAGTAGATTTCGATTAAGATGCTTATATTCTAGGATTTTAAAGTAGGAAAATTTGGAGGATGGATTAGTTAGCTAATTAGGAGCTATTTTGGTAGTAAGAAGGAAATGGTTGGGCTAGACTATGCGATGGACTAATTTTTTTAGACTTATTGCGGCCCGGGGGATCAGTCATGATGATATTCCTATTTTTCCTTAGTGCATCTCTAGGCCGTATTAATTCTGTTCTCTTTGTGATATATACCCCGAATATAATAGCGATTGAAATATTGTCTCTAAGAAAGAGAGAGTTTGATTTTCAGATCTTTGTTTGTGACAAAGATAAACTTGTAACATTCTAGATAAAGCACATGGTTTTGGGATCATAAGTTAAAGCTGAGTTTTCTTCCTTTGAATGGAATATTTTACTCCCTAAACCCTATAAACTTTAGATATGAGAATTTGGAAAGAAATGAAAGCAAGATTTTCCTTGTGACTAGATCCCTCTGCCCGACAAGTTCTAAGTTGTGGTAAAAGAAATATAGCAATGAAGTGTGTTTGCAGAACATCTAACGGATTTTTGAAATAGTTGTCGTACCTTTTTGGCTAACTTGTACCAATTCTATTAAAGTAACATTAGTAAGAAAACCTGTAAGAGTAGTTATCTTGGATTAACTACCATTAGTTTGTTATAAGAGATGGTCCGTTACCTATTATGAGAGAAGTCTGAATTTTCAGTAACCATGCATTGCTGGTTAGTTGTTTCCTTACTAAGAATTGGGGCTTTAAAACAAGGAAAATATATCGAATATGTAGTTAACAAGTTTTAGCTTTTTGGAAGTTTAAGGGTTCATGTAACATTAATGAGAAAATTTTGTAAAACCAAGAAATTTGACCCGAGATTGTATCTAAAGATAGGATATGAATTCACCATTTGTTAAGATATATTATTGGGATTTGATACTATCAAGATTTCGTCGTTTGGACAAAAGCGGTGGATTTTAGGAGTTCCAACTAAATATTTATATGACCACAGGATTGAGGCAAGTTGTAGGTTTGGAATACGGAGATCCCAAATGAATAATTGTGTTCCGATACAAGAGTGTAACAAAGAGGTGTTTTATGGAAATTTGTGGAACCACTTTGAGTCGAAACCCCATATGTATGAGGTATTAAGAAACATGAATTTTGAAAGGCTAATGTATTTTCATATGAAATTTGTATTTTGGGAATTTCATAAAAGAAAATATATATGTATATGTTTCAAAATGGATTTTTTGTGACTAAATCTTTTCCTCAATAAGATATTTCAAACAAGGTTTTGGGAGAAAATATATATAGAAAATGGGGCGGTAGGTAAGTCTTTATGGGGTTCGACAATACAAGTGGAACGAACTAAGGAACACAAAATGGCAATATAGAGGCGATAAATTTGAGGATGGAAAGGAGGAAAAGTCTGACTTTGCTTGTAAGATTAAGGTAAGCTTTTGGATTAGTTTGTTAATACCAAAAATTATCATTGGTCAAATATAAAGAGATGGAAGCCCAGAAACTAGGAAAACAAAGGGCTTGAGGCAACGAAGCCGGGGCCAAGCAAGAAGAGCCTTGAGGGTAGTAAGGGAAACACCAAAAGCAAGGGCTGAAAGCTGCGACACCATCACCGATAGCAAAGGGTTCAAAGAACCTAGTATCGTTGGAAGCAGTATTAAAGTAATGAAGGGATAAGCATGGAAGCAATACCTAGAAGCACATATGGCAAAGGATAAAGGCTACGAAACCAATACCAAAACATATAGAGAGAACGCTGAGGATACCAACACCAATAGAAAAGTGTTCAGAAAGAAGCAACAACAACGATGACACCAAAATAGCGGGAAAGGAGAGAATAAAGACTTGGTGTCTGACACCAACGTGCAATGAGAAATTAGCTTGGTGTTGACATCGAGACATGAGGGGAAGTATATAAAACCGATAAAATGATTATAAAAACATCAGATAAATACTAGGGTAACAAAGAAAGGAAGGCAGTTGATCCAGCATTAAAGTCGATACTGGAACCACGGTACTAATGTCTCAAAGGTGGGAAAATAGATTTGACATTCAATATGAGGGCAGCAGGTCCAAAGTAAAATGATAAGAACCAATATCACGAGGGACGATACCAAACACAGAACAAAGGAAAGCAATTAGAACGTTATCAAGCATTCGAGATAAAGGCACGACATCCAAACCCAATTCATACATAAAGTAAAGAGCTAGAAGCATATACGATGAGTTATAGAAGAGTTATCACTACTAGTAAACTAAATACCAACACCAATGGACAAGACTAACACTTACTAGAACAAACGACAAGGGTGGAACCAAAGGCTAAAAGGGCAGTGTGATTGAAGGTAAAGCTAAATACAAAGAGAAGAAAGCAACTAAGCCAACACCAGAGTCGTTATGAAGATCCGACACTGAAGCATTTATGCAGTCCGGTACCCAAAACCTCTATAACTTCAACACTTAAAGCAAGGGACATGAAAGCGGGTCAATACCGATAACATATCATTGAAACAGAGAATCACGAACCGAAGCCAATGGTCCTGAAACCAAGAGTTACTAATGCAAGCTGATATTGAAAGGTTGAAGCGGAACCAGGTTTCCTATCGAATGTTACCAAGGGAGGCCCGAATTGTCTATAAATAAGACCCTAGGGGTCATATTTGAGGGGATCAGGATTTCCTTCCTCATTCTAACATATTGTATTCTATTCTAAGAGCCTAAAACCTAATTTGGAAATCAAATGGGGATTTCTTATGTAACCTTCTCCATAATAAAATTAGCAAAGCCCTTGAAGTGGACGTAGGTTTAATCAAAACTAAACCACTATAAATTGTTGTGTTCTTTACTATTTCGCATACTATGCTATATATTGTTATTTTTATGAATATCAATGTTCCCTAATCAAATATTCCTAGTAATTACCAAACTACCCTTAGACCGTATTCTAGCTCCAATTTGTAACAATTTTTTTATGCTCTATCCCAAGGTAATTGTTGATCCTCAAGTCTTTTAAACGTGATACTCACCTCTTGAAGGAATAGTAACTAATCGTCAGGCTTTGGATCTTGATACCGAAGGAATGGTGAATTCAGTCAAGCATAAAAGGACAGATTATCCTAGTTCCACAACCGTAACACTATATTTCGGTGTTGATGAAAAATAACATTAACATTTCGGCGCTATAAGGAGGTATCAAAGCTTCGACCTTGTTTCTCATTCCGTCATAATAAGATACTCTGAAAATTAATTGAAGGATGATTCAACCAGGAAAGAATGGTAGAGAAGGATCCATTAGGTCGTCCATTCTAGAAAACAACATCAACTCAGCAAAACTAAAAAATGGAGAATCCTCGATATTAATGAAAGGAGCAAGTAATGAGTTGGAAATGTTAATCTTAGGTTTGTAGATTGATGCCACTAGAAGTGTTATTGATGAAGACTTGGCCCAAAGGTCATCTGAAGTGAAACCCAATGAGGCGGAATCAAAGGCGATGACACCTCGAGAGGTAAATAGAAAAATTAGATCTCTATCAAATCTATGGAGATGTCTGGTTTCGTGGAGAAACAATCAAGCATTAAGAGAAGTGGTCAATTCAGAAGAAAGCGAAAGCTAAATATTGATAGAAGATAGGGAGTTATAGGGAATCTCCTTCTCCAAGAAAATAATAATGTTTGAGGTTCCATCTAACATGAAAATTCCACGATTCATGTAAGATGGAACTACAGACCCCGAACAATACCTCTCCGTCTATGACAATTACATGGATTCATATACAGCTGTGAAAACCCGTAACTTCCCCATAAAGGAAAGCGGCGGATAGTTCGAGAACAAGCCACAAAATAGAACGCATACAAAAGAACGTTTCACTGTATATCTCAACAATGCATCAGATTACAAGAATATACAGAGTATAAACAAATAAATATTACACAGAAATATCTGAGATTTAAATTACATTTAAATACATCGCAGCGGAAAATAATACAATACACAACTAGAAAGAGATATACGGATACAAAGCTTTTCGGATATCGTTCCAGCTGTAAACCAGGATCCTGTGAATATAAATCTGCAAAACCAAAACTACTAGCTGCCCTTGTCAAAATAAGGGCACCTAGAGTTTAGGTTAAAACAATAAACTCCAGGTCAGTCATGTGACTGGTGTGAGAACTAAAACAGTTAATCTTTATTTTTAAAGTTAGGTAAATCAAGGGACCACGCCGTATAACACGGAACGGGTTTCCTCCCAAGAATACCGGTGCATAAAACAAACAGCGCAATGCTAAATAAAGAAAAATGAAGCTGTTATAAGACCCAGGTCCTATCACATAATGCAACGCGAGCCGGGGGATAGGGTTTTCCCTTATAACAGCCAAAGAATGCATGATACGTTTAAAAACAAGTCATTTGATACTATTATCAGTGCATAGTGTATAAAACAACTTCAAATCATAAATATTAATCATAGGCGGCATGGGTACCATATATCATGTCGCCATACTAGTTCTACAATCAAAACCGCAAATGTCACGTATTTGGAAATTGGATTTCCGTCTATGAACCGAGGCTAGGGATCGTCCTCAACCGATTCGAGACTCTCTAGCCCGAGCCTCAGGAACAGCCGCAACTGCCCCATGGAGCGACAGGGCCGGTCCACCGATGTGGATTATAGTGCCTGAACAATACGTTTCCCCACCCTTTGGGGCGTAAATGAGCCAACGAATGACTCCATCGGACCTGGATCGTCCGATCAAACCGAGGCGCCTCGCGACAGCAACAGCCACACAGGTGAAAAGTATATAAATGTCAGGGCTGGAAGGTCACTGACACCACCCAAGCTAGAAAGAAACGCATGCCCTCCCTGAGGTCCTCTCCCGTTTTTGGTTCACAACCAGGGTGCGAAACTCGCGAAGTAAACGTTACACAAAGCTACGCCACAAAGGCCGTGCTTTGATCATCACCACAAGACTTTGCTTTTCAACAGAAGCCTCGATCAATTGCCACTTAGGCATGCCACACGGGTAATTTACTCCATGCGTTTGATATCCATCAGTATATAACCCCTGAGCTCGTACGTCTCAGAGAAGGGCGTTAAGCAAGAGAATAAATTCTCCGCCGCCAAACAGATATATATTCAATAGAGATCAATCACACGGACTAAAATCCAATGTCAGACACACAATCCATTTGCAAGTTCGTTCTGGGTCTGAACGAAACCGGAGGCACCTAGTACCCCGCATATCCATCGATCTCCAAGTACGTCTGGACGATAACCAACTGTTTCCATCTTCTTGGGTGTACAGCCCAATCAAGATCATCAGTAATCACACAAACAACGTGAAGACTTCTGGTCTTCAACCACCGTCTTCATCTTCGACTTATCGTCGTATCAGTTATTCAGAATGGGATAAACCCAGTCTTTCTGAATAACTCGCGTATATTTTAAATAAGTGTTACACAAACACAACATACGCCTCATTCCAATTCATCAGTTACTAACCGTAAATTAATCAAGAGAATAATTCCCCAAATATTAACCCCGAAGGCCGAAACCAACATCAGATCAATATTCAGAAAACCATCCTACTTGGCTAACCGACAGTTAGTTTCTAATTTCACATTCATAGGGAAACGTTCCCATTAATTTTATCCAAGATGAATTCCTTGAATTTATTCTTTAATCTTCTTTTGAATTTCGATTCAACTAGTCGAGATTAACGAACCTTACCGAAGTAATCATTGGTTTTAATTTCCCAGTCCCAACCTATTCATCCCATGAAGTAAAACTGGTGATACTTCATATCTAACACCACGGTGTTATCGGTAAATTCAATTACCATTTCATGTTTAAATCCAATTAAAGATTTAACTATCGCCTGGAGCAAAACTGGTGCTACTCCATTCTCGGTCATTTCAATCTAATTAAAGATTCATTAAAACTCCACTAAGTTTTAATCTTTGACTGGGTTAAAGAATCCGTGTCATTTAAAACACGGTTCATGGTAAACCCAAAATCACCTTCCATTAATTATCGGGTTAAAGAACGAGTGTTATTTAAAACACCGTCCACGATAAACCCAAAAATCAATATCGATTCAATCCCAATTAAATATTATTTAATTGGTACACTTCATTAAATCTAAATAAAAGATTTAATCTTTTCTCAACTGGGTTCAAGAACAGTGTTAGTGAAGACAGCATTCATGACAAACCCAAATCACATTTGATATTCAATACAAGGCTCTGAATAGAAAATATATCGGCTTATATTCAATATCAAATTCTACGATTAACAAATGTCGTATTGGAAATAACGATATAAATATATATCTTTCAAATTTCCATAACAACACCTGTATAATCACGAATTCTAACATCGAAATATTCCGAAGACAATTTCGATTCAAATCCACTCCAATGCAATCATTGGAAATTCTGGTTATTTTTAAAACTCTTTTCAAATTCAATTTATTTACTTAAAAATAAATAGAATTATAATTCTAGTTCAAAACTAGTTTATTTCAATAAAAATCTATTTTTATCTTTTCAAATATGGAGTTTTTCATCCCAATTCTTTCTAAATCATTTCTTATGATTTTACACAAATTATTACTATTTTTAATAATTTTATCAAGGCACGTACAGTCGATTTCCATCAACGGCCATCGAACTGCACTTACAGCGACCTTTTTCAATTTTGATTTGGACATAATTCCAAATCCAACCATTAGATTTCAAATTTCTAACATTCGTTTAGAAAGCTCTTTTCGATACGAACCCAACGGTTCCGGTTTTAGGAGAATCCGACGGTCGGATCTCCCGTAATGTCCGTTTGAAATAAATGGTCGAAATTCGCGAACTGCCGCGGCGCGGCGCGTTCTATTCAGGCCATTATATTATATATATAATATATATAATATATATTTCGTCGATTTCTATTTAAAACGAATTATATAAATAGTTTTAAATTCGTTTCAAAGGCAATTTGAACTTCCATTTCAATTCAAATCAAAATTGAATTCTTCTTTATAAATTCGTTTTAAAATTCTTTTCTATTCAATTCAAATTTCAATTCAATTTGAATTTATTTCAATTTGTTTCCAATTCAATTCGAATTCGTTTTCAATTCAATTCGAATTCGTTTTCAATTCAATTCGAATAGGTTTTATATTAAATTCAATTCAAATTCGTTATCTATTCAATTCATTTCGAAATCGTTATATATTCAATTCATTTCGAAATCGTTATATATTCAATTCATTTCGAAATCGTTTCAAAATATGCGTTTTCGAAATCACTTTTCAATATGCATTTTAAAATGAATAAAATCGATATAAATATCGTTCACGTCAAAATGGCGTCAATCTAATCAACACGGCTTAATGTATTTCTATTTTCAAATATTCTATTTCAAATATTTCTTTTTCAAAATAGTTGTTATTATCAAAATATTTCGTTCAACACATGACTAATCTCAACGGATGAGTACTGTCAACACATGAACCTTTATTTTATATTGATAAAGATGTAAATTTTATTACTAAAATATTTCGTTCAACACATGACTAATCTCAACGGATGAGTACTGTCAACACATGAACCTTTATTTTATATTAAAGATGTAAATTTTATTACTAAAATATTTCGTTCAACACATGACTAATCTCAATGGATGAGTACTGTCAACACATGAACCTTTATTTTATATTGATAAAGATGTAAATTTTATTACTAAAATATTTCGTTCAACACATGACTAATCTCAACGGATGAGTACTGTCAACACATGAACCTTTATTTTATAATAAAGATGTAAATTTTATTACTAAAATATTTCGTTATTTTCTAAATTGGAATGAGGCCCAATCAATCACCATATAATGTTAATTATATGGATTTTCATACATTACACACATATAATAGCATTGAAAATAATCAACCATTAACCAAAGTGCACTACACTGTATAAGCATCAAATATAGATATCTAACGCTTATAACAGCCTGTCAATCAATCGATCGACATATTTAATCAATCAGGATGAGTGAACTTCATATTTCATCCCAACACCCGTGTGGGGTTTCAAACAATCAAACACAGATTTTATTTGTGCAGTTGGGCGATGTGTAAAATTTATCGTCCCAATCAATGTCATTCAAATAGGTGTACATACACAAACCGTCCGGTTTGTAAATGAATATTTTATTCACTTCACGTTAAAAATTATATTTTTAACGATAAAACATTTTATTTTAACATATGAATTTCTATTCAGTTCATTCTATAAATAAAACGATATTTTTATTTTTCTAACTTATTTTAGAAAATTTCGGCGGCATAACGGCACGATACTAGAAACGGGACAAGGCCTAGCCTTATCCCCGGTCTAGTGAAGGCCCACGTCATTCACACATCAATCAAATCAATTTCATTTCACCAAACAATTCAATTCAAACCAAATAATCTAACCAACTACACAACCAAACAATTAAACAAACAAGCCATCCATGGTCTGTGGATGACGGGTGTCGGGTGCTACTAAACACCGTCTGCATCCTAGTATATATATAACTAGAAAATTAAATTGAAAGGTGAGAAGTTCTCACCGATAGCTATCCAATCATCCTGACTCTTCTTTGATAGAAATCTTCATCGTTTTCGCATCTTCGTCAGCTTCGTCGCCCGTAGCCACTACATATATAAAAATCGATTTTTTACCCCGCTATTCAATATATAAAAATCGAATTTTTACTTCGCTATTCAATATATAAAAATCATTTCTTGTTAAAATATAAAAATTCAGTCTTTTTAACATATAAAAATTCATACTTGTTAACATATAAAAATTCAGTCTTTTTAACATATAAAAATTCATACTTGTTAACATATAAAAATTCAGTCTTTTTAACATATAAAAATTCATACTTGTTAACATATAAAAATTCAGTCTTTTTAAAGTAAACCAAAAATCAGTTTTTAAACTAATTTAAACTAAATTAAAAGTAAGAGAAACATACTGCATCTTTCAGGGGGGGGGGGGGGCGAATTCATTGTTGTCGTTGACTGGAAGAGGAGAGGGACTCGTCGGAGGCGCCCTGGCGTGGAGCAGCTCGGGGATAGTGGTGACGGGGAGGGCGGTGGAACTCGAGCTCGGATCTGAGCCAAAAACCGACGATGAACAGCCGAGCATCAGGGGCTCGATTGGGGGAGAGAAGCGTCGGAGGGGATCTCGTCGGGGTGGCGCGTTCGCCTGGGCGTGTCGGTCTTCGGCGGAGAGGGCAGACGTCGGGGAATGGGGAGCTAACGAAGGCGACGGCGGTTTCCTTAGTTTAGGTTTTTTTTATTTGATTTTAACTGGAGATCGGGGAGAGAGAATAGTGGAGGGGGGGGGGTTTACGTTGACCGGTTAAGGGGGTAAAGGGGTTTATATTTAATTAATTTTATTTATTTATTTTATCCCATAAAAAGTAGGTTTTTTATTCGAACTCGAAACGGGACCCAACGACTGTCGTTCCTAGCTAATTACCCTCATTCCGAACACAATGGGATATGTATCGTAAGCCAATTCGGCCATTTCGATCAGTTTTCATTAAATTTACATTTAATTCTATATACTCAATTTTAAACGCGCATTTCAATTTACCGGGGCCATATACTGACTCCAAAAATTATAGAAAAATTATTTCTAGCTTCGTATTGACGATACGGTCCTAACAAAACTAATTTCGTCGAATTCTGAGACCGTTTGAAAAATGGCCATTTTCCAGTCGTTTAAAATCAACTGAAATGGTCAAACGCGTCTTCCCTTGCCACGCTCACATATTGATTCGAAAAATTATGAAATTTGGAATCTAGCAATAATTCGACATCACGGACCCAACAAAACTGGTTTCGTCGAAATCCGAGGTCGCTTGCAAAATTTCCATTTTTAAGGGCCTGAATTCCATAGCGACTATTCAGAATTTTCAACTGGACATATCTTTTGATTCCCGCTATGAAATTTTGATTTTTCGGATTCGTTGGAAAGATATTACCAATTAGATCCTAATATTTTTGGTTTCACTAAAATCCGGATTGTTTTGCACCCGGTACATTCAATTGAAGTTTGAAATCGAATTATCGAACTACCGCGCCATTTTCAATTCTATTTATAATTATATATAATTATTTATATTCTATCGACGACGTATATATATATACGTTCGAATTATATTCAAAATAAATTTCTCATCGATATTATTTAAAATAATTCATTTTAAATAAACAAAATTCGCTAAAATTGCCAAAATAAAAATTTTAAACTGGCCCAGATTTTCGGGTTGTTACAATCTCCCCCACTTAAAACTTTTCGTCCCCGAAAAGGAACAAAGTCGAAAGTGGTTTGATTAATCAACTCTACGTTCGATCTGGCTTCCATTCTCCAACTTTTCAGTTTCTGAGAATTTTCAAAAATTTCAAAAATTTGGCTAACACCCTAAATTTTCGAAAAATTTCGCCATAACCTCCCCTGCACCGGGAGCATCGGGGAATTTCAAATAGCTTCCCCGGTCCTTCTAATCTCAAAAAGAAAAAGAAAAAGCCAAACGGCTAGCCAATAGGCTCATAAAATCATCATCACCCAAACAAAACAGTAAATTATGTAGTAAACATGTACCTATTTGTCGGGCAAACAAATTTTATTCTCTGCTCTAGCCTCCTTGCTATGACCTGTTCAATGTAAGTACATGTATATGCAAGAAAATGCGACCAAATTTTCAATACAATTCAATATTTGATGCTATTAGGCATAATGGTTCAAAATTAGCAAACAAATAGGCAAACAACACAAACATCAATCAATTAGTGAATTAGAGTTTCAAATTCATTATCTTTGATACATATACAGAAAATCATGTTTTTGATGCCAATTCACAACCATGTGTTCTAACTATATAAGTTTTGGTTCTCACACCAGCCTGATGGAAATATATAGATATCACACCTTCGTCACTCGAAAATAAATACTGGTAACGCTGCAGCATTATCAGAATCATCCCCGGGCAACTAGAATGTGATTCTATATCTACCCAATATATTAAAACTTTGAATATACGTTTGCAAGGCGTATATGCAAATTCTTTATATACTGAATTGTCCAAAATCAATATAAATAAATTATTCAAATACGTGTAAAACGATCTAAATTTCAAAACAGAATTGTTTTCATTTGAAAAATATACTCTCCACACTCGTTCTAGGATACTACTGATCCCATCTCTAACGAGTCATTCTCATTGGATATTGCTAATCCAATATCTGATGAATTCTTTCGTACGGTTCTAATGTGTCTTGTTCTCTGCTTTGTAAACCAAAGCTCTGATACCAACTGTGAAAACCCGTAACTTCCCCGTAAAGGAAAGCGGCGGATAGTTCGAGAACAAGCCACAAAATAGAACGCATACAAAAGAACATTTCACTGTATATCTCAACAATGCATCAGATTACAAGAATATACAGAGTATAAACAAATAAATATTACACAGAAATATCAGAGATTTAAATTACATTTAAATACATCGCAGCGGAAAATAATACAATACACAACTAGAAAGAGATATACGGATACAAAGCTTTCCGGATATCGTTCCAGCTGTAAACCAGGATCCTGTGAATATAAATCTGCAAAACCAAAACTACTAGCTGCCCGTGTCAAAATAAGGGCACCCAGAGTTTAGGTTAAAACAATAAACTCCAGGTCAGTCATGTGACTGGTGTGAGAACTAAAACAGTTAATCTTTATTTTTAAAGTTAGGTAAATCAAGGGACCACGCCGTATAACACGGAACGGGTTTCCTCCCAAGAATACCGGTGCATAAAACAAACAGCGCAATGCTAAATAAAGAAAAATGAAGCTGTTATAAGACCCAGGTCCTATCACACAATGCAACGCGAGCCGGGGGATAGGGTTTTCCCTTATAACAGCCAAAGAATGCATGATACGTTTAGAAACAAGTCATTTGATACTATTATCAGTGCATAGTGTATAAAACAACTTCAAATCATAAATATTAATCATAGGCGGCATGGGTACCATATATCATGTCGCCATACTAGTTCTACAATCAAAACCGCAAATGTCACGTATTTGGAAATTGGATTTCCGTCTATGAACCGAGGCTAGGGATCGTCCTCAACCGATTCGAGACTCTCTAGCCCGAGCCTCAGGAACAACCGCAACTGCCCCATGGAGCGACAGGGCCGGTCCACCGATGTGGATTATAGTGCCTGAACAATACGTTTCCCCGCCCTTTGGGGCGTAAATGAGCCAACGAATGACTCCATCGGACCCGGATCGTCTGATCAAACCGAGGCGCCTCGCGACAGCAATAACCACACAGGTGAAAAGTATATAAATGTCAGGGCTGGAAGGTCACTGACACCACCCTAGCTAGAAAGAAACGCATGCCCTCCCTGAGGTCCTCTCCCGTTTTTGGTTCACAACTGGGGTGCGAAACTCGCGAAGTAAACGTTACACAAAGCTACGCCACAAAGGCCGTGCTTTGATCATCACCACAAGACTTTGCTTTTCAACAGAAGCCTCGATCAATTGCCACTTAGGCATGCCACACAGGCAATTTACTCCATGCATTTGATATCCATCAGTATATAACCCCTAAGCTCGTACGTCTCAGAGAAGGGCGTTAAGCAAGAGAATAAATTCTCCGCCGCCAAGCAGATATATATTCAATAGAGATCAATCACACGGACTAAAATCCAATGTCAGACACACAGTCCATTTGCAAGTTCGTTCTGGGTCTGAACGAAACCGGAGGCACCTAGTACCCCGCATATCCATCAATCTCCAAGTACGTCTGGACGATCACCAACTGTTTCCATCTTCTTGGGTGTACAGTCCAATCAAGATCATCAGTAATCACCCAAACAACGTGAAGACTTCTGGTCTTCGACCACCGTCTTCATCTTCGACTTATCGTCGTATCAGTTATTCAGAATGGGATAAACCCAGTCTTTCCGAATAACTCGCGTATATTTTAAATAAGTGTTACACAAACACAACATACGCCTCATTCCAATTCATCAGTTACTAACCGTAAATTAATCAAGAGAATAATTCCCCAAATATTAACCCCGAAGGCCGAAACCAACATCAGATCAATATTCAGAAAACCATCCTACTTGGCTAACCGACAGTTAGTTTCTAATTTCACATTCATAGGGAAACGTTCCCATTAATTTTATCCAAGATGAATTCCTTGAATTTATTCTTTAATCTTCTTTTGAATTTCGATTCAACTAGTCGAGATTAACGAACCTTACCGAAGTAATCATTGGTTTTAATTTCCCAGTCCCAACCTATTCATCCCATGAAGTAAAACTGGTGATACTTCATATCTAACACCACGGTGTTATCGGTAAATTCAATTACCATTTCACGTTTAAATCCAATTAAAGATTTAACTATCGCCTGGAGCAAAACTGGTGCTACTCCATTCTCGGTCATTTCAATCTAATTAAAGATTCATTAAAACTCCACTTAGTTTTAATCTTTGACTGGGTTAAAGAATCCGTGTCATTTAAAACACGGTTCACGGTAAACCCAAAATCACCTTCCATTAATTATCGGGTTAAAGAACGAGTGTTATTTAAAACACCGTCCATGATAAACCCAAAAATCAATATCGATTCAGTCCCAATTAAATATTATTTAATTGGTACACTTCATTAAATCTAAATAAAAGATTTAATCTTTTCTCAACTGGGTTCAAGAACAGTGTTAGTGAAGACACCATTCATGACAAACCCAAATCACATTTGATATTCAATACAAGGCTCTGAATAGAAAATATATCGGCTTATATTCAATATCAAATTCTACGATTAACAAATGTCGTATTGGAAATAACGATATAAATATATATCTTTCAAATTTCCATAACAACACCTGTATAATCACGAATTCTAACATCGAAATATTCCGAAGACAATTTCGATTCAAATCCACTCCAATGCAATCATTGGAAATTCTGGTTATTTTTAAAACCCTTTTCAAATTCAATTTATTTACTTAAAAATAAATAGAATTATAATTCTAGTTCAAAACTAGTTTATTTCGATAAAAATCTATTTTTATCTTTTCAAATATGGAGTTTTTCATCCCAATTCTTTCTAAATCATTTCTTATGATTTTACACAAATTATTACTATTTTTAATAATTTTATCAAGGCCCGTACAGTCGATTTCCATCAACGGCCATCGAACTGCACTTACAGCGACCTTTTTCAATTTTGATTTGGACATAATTCCAAATCCAACCGTTAGATTTCAAATTTCTAACATTCGTTTAGAAAGCTCTTTTCGATACGAACCCAACGGTTCCGGTTTTAGGAGAATCCGACGGTCGGATCTCCCGTAATGTCCGTTTGAAATAAATGGTCGAAATTCGCGAACTACCGCGGCGCGGCGCGTTCTATTCAGGCCATTATATTATATATATAATATATATAATATATATTTCGTCGATTTCTATTTAAAACGAATTATATAAATAGTTTTAAATTCGTTTCAAAGGCAATTTCAACTTCCATTTCAATTCAAATCAAAATTGAATTCTTCTTTATAAATTCGTTTTAAAATTCTTTTCTATTCAATTCAAATTTCAATTCAATTTGAATTCATTTCAATTTATTTCCAATTCAATTCGAATTCGTTTTCAATTCAATTCGTTTTCAATTCAATTCGAATTGGTTTTATATTAAATTCAATTCAAATTCGTTATCTATTCAATTCATTTCGAAATCGTTATATATTCAATTCATTTCGAAATCGTTATATATTCAATTCATTTCGAAATCATTTCAAAATATGCGTTTTCGAAATCACTTTTCAATATGCATTTTAAAATGAATAAAATCGATATAAATATCGTTCACGTCAAAATGGAGTCAATCTAATCAACACGGCTTAATGTATTTCTATTTTCAAATATTCTATTTCAAATATTTCTTTTTCAAAATAGTTGTTATTATCAAAATATTTCGTTCAACACATGACTAATCTCAACGGATGAGTACTGTCAACACATGAACCTTTATTTTATATTGATAAAGATGTAAATTTTATTACTAAAATATTTCGTTCAACACATGACTAATCTCAACGGATGAGTACTGTCAACACATGAACCTTTATTTTATATTAAAGATGTAAATTTTATTACTAAAATATTTCGTTCAACACATGACTAATCTCAACGGATGAGTACTGTCAACACATGAACCTTTATTTTATATTGATAAAGATGTAAATTTTATTACTAAAATATTTCGTTCAACACATGACTAATCTCAACGGATGTGTACTGTCAACACATGAACCTTTATTTTATAATAAAGATGTAAATTTTATTACTAAAATATTTCGTTATTTTCTAAATTGGAATGAGGCCCAATCAATCACCATATAATGTTAATTATATGGATTTTTATACATTACACACATATAATAGCATTGAAAATAATCAACCATCAACCAAAGTGCACTACACTGTATAAGCATCAAATATAGATATCTAACGCTTATAACAGCCTGTCAATCAATCGATCGACATATTTAATCAATCAGGATGAGTGAACTTCATATTTCATCCCAACACCCGTGTGGGGTTTCAAACAATCAAACACAGATTTTATTTGTGCAGTTGGGCGATGTGTAAAATTTATCGTCCCAATCAATGTCATTCAAATAGGTGTACATACACAAACCGTCCGGTTTGTAAATGAATATTTTATTTTATTCACTTCACGTTAAAAATTATATTTTTAACGATAAAACATTTTATTTTAACATATGAATTTCTATTCAGTTCATTCTATAAATAAAATGATATTTTTATTTTTCTAACTTATTTTAGAAAATTTCGGCGGCATAACGACACGATACTAGAAACGGGACAAGGCCTAGCCTTATCCCCGGTCTAGTGAAGGCCCAAGCCATTCACACATCAATCAAATCAATTTCATTTCACCAAACAATTCAATTCAAACCAAATAATCTAACCAACTACACAACCAAACAATTAAACAAACAAGCCATCCATGGTCTGTGGATGACGGGTGTCGGGTGCTACTAAACACCGTCTGCATCCTAGTATATATATAACTAGAAAATTAAATTGAAAGGTGAGAAGTTCTCACCGATAGCTATCCAATCATCCTGACTATTCTTTGATAGAAATCTTCATCGTTTTCGCATCTTCGTCAGCTTCGTCGCCCGTAGCCACTACATATATAAAAATCGATTTTTTACCCCGCTATTCAATATATAAAAATCGAATTTTTACTTCGCTATTCAATATATAAAAATCATTTCTTGTTATCATATAAAAATTCAGTCTTTTTAACATATAAAAATTCATACTTGTTAACATATAAAAATTCAGTCTTTTTAACATATAAAAATTCATACTTGTTAACATATAAAAATTCAGTCTTTTTAAAGTAAACCAAAAATCAGTTTTTAAACTAATTTAAACTAAATTAAAAGTAAGAGAAACATACTGCATCTTTCAGGGGGGGGGGGCGAATTCATTGTTGTCGTTGACTGGAAGAGGAGAGGGACTCGTCGGAGGCGCCCTGGCGTGGAGCAGCTCGGGGATAGTGGTGACGGGGAGGGCGGTGGAACTCGAGCTCGGATCTGAGCCAAAAACCGACGATGAACAGCCGAGCATCAGGGGCTCGATTGGGGGAGAGAAGCGTCGGAGGGGATCTCGTCGGGGTGGCGCGTTCGCCTGGGCGTGTCGGTCTTCGGCGGAGAGGGCGGACGTCGGGGAATGGGGAGCTAACGAAGGCGACGGCGGTTTCCCTAGTTTAGGTTTTTTTTTATTTGATTTTAACTGGAGATCGGGGAGAGAGAATAGTGGAGGGGGGGGTTTACGTTGACCGGTTAAGGGGGTAAAGGGGTTTATATTTAATTAATTTTATTTATTTATTTTATCCCATAAAAAGTAGGTTTTTTATTCGAACTCGAAACGGGACCCAACGACTGTCGTTCCTAGCTAATTACCCTCATTCCGAACACAATGGGATATGTATCGTAAGCCAATTCGGCCATTTCGATCAGTTTTCATTAAATTTACATTTAATTCTATATACTCAATTTTAAACGCGCATTTCAATTTACCGGGGCCATATAATGACTCCAAAAATTATAGAAAAACTATTTCTAGCTTCGTATTGACGATACGGTCCTAACAAAACTAATTTCGTCGAATTCTGAGACCGTTTGAAAAATGGCCATTTTCCAGTCGTTTAAAATCAACTGAAATGGTCAAACGCGTCTTCCCTTGCCACGCTCACATATTGATTCGAAAAATTATGAAATTTGGAATCTAGCAATAATTCGACATCACGGACCCAACAAAACTGGTTTCGTCGAAATCCGAGGTCGCTTGCAAAATTTCCATTTTTAAGGGCCTGAATTCCATAGCGACTATTCAGAATTTTCAACTGGACATATCTTTTGATTCCCGCTATGAAATTTTGATTTTTCGGATTCGTTGGAAAGATATTACCAATTAGATCCTAATGTTTTTGGTTTCACTAAAATCCGGATTGTTTTGCACCCGGTACATTCAATTGAAGTTTGAAATCGAATTATCGAACTACCGCGCCATTTTCAATTCTATTTAAAATTATATATAATTATTTATATTCTATCGACGACGTATATATATACGTTCGAATTATATTCAAAATAAATTTCTCGTCGATATTATTTAAAATAATTCATTTTAAATAAACAAAATTCGCTAAAATTGCCAAAATAAAAATTTTAAACTGGCCCAGATTTTCGGGTTGTTACAATCTCCCCCACTTAAAACTTTTCGTCCCCGAAAAGGAACAAAGTCGAAAGTGGTTTGATTAATCAACTCTACGTTCGATCTGGCTTCCATTCTCCAACTTTTCAGTTTCTGAGAATTTTCAAAAATTTCAAAATTTTGGCTAACACCCTAAATTTTCGAAAAATTTCGCCATAACCTCCCCTGCATCGGGAGCATCGGGGAATTTCAAATAGCTTCCCCGGTCCTTCTAATCTCAAAAAGAAAAAGAAAAGGCCAAGCGGCTAGCCAATAGGCTCATAAAATCATCATCACCCAAACAAAACAGTAAATTATGTAGTAAACATGTACCTATTTGTCGGGCAAACAAATTTTATTCTCTGCTCTAGCCTCCTTGCTATGACCTGTTCAATGTAAGTACATGTATATGCAAGAAAATGCGACCAAATTTTCAATACAATTCAATATTTGATGCTATTAGGCATAATGGTTCAAAATTAGCAAACAAATAGGCAAACAACACAAACATCAATCAATTAGTGAATTAGAGTTTCAAATTCATTATCTTTGATACATATACAGAAAATCATGTTTTTGATGCCAATTCACAACCATGTGTTCTAACTATATAAGTTTTGGTTCTCACACCAGCCTGATGGAAATATATAGATATCACACCTTCGTCACTCGAAAATAAATACTGGTAACGCTGCAGCATTATCAGAATCATCCCCGGGCAACTAGAATGTGATTCTATATCTACCCAATATATTAAAACTTTGAATATACGTTTGCAAGGCGTATATGCAAATTCTTTATATACTGAATTGTCCAAAATCAATATAAATAAATTATTCAAATACGTGTAAAACGATCTAAATTTCAAAACAGAATTGTTTTCATTTGAAAAATATACTCTCCACACTCGTTCTAGGATACTACTGATCCCATCTCTAACGAGTCATTCTCATTGGATATTGCTAATCCAATATCTGATGAATTCTTTCGTACGGTTCTAATGTGTCTTGTTCTCTGCTTTGTAAACCAAAGCTCTGATACCAACTGTGAAAACCCGTAACTTCCCCGTAAAGGAAAGCGGCGGATAGTTCGAGAACAAGCCACAAAATAGAATGCATACAAAAGAACATTTCACTGTATATCTCAACAATGCATCAGATTACAAGAATATACAGAGTATAAACAAATAAATATTACATAGAAATATCAGAGATTTAAATTACATTTAAATACATCGCAGCGGAAAATAATACAATACACAACTAGAAAGAGATATACGGATACAAAGCTTTCCGGATATCGTTCCAGCTGTAAACCAGGATCCTGTGAATATAAATCTGCAAAACCAAAACTACTAGCTGCCCGTGTCAAAATAAGGGCACCCAGAGTTTAGGTTAAAACAATAAACTCCAGGTCAGTCATGTGACTGGTGTGAGAACTAAAACAGTTAATCTTTATTTTTAAAGTTAGGTAAATCAAGGGACCACGCCGTATAACACGGAATGGGTTTCCTCCCAAGAATACCGGTGCATAAAACAAACAGCGCAATGCTAAATAAAGAAAAATGAAGCTGTTATAAGACCCAGGTCCTATCACACAATGCAACGCGAGCCGGGGGATAGGGTTTTCCCTTATAACAGCCAAAGAATGCATGATACGTTTAAAAACAAGTCATTTGATACTATTATCAGTGCATAGTGTATAAAACAACTTCAAATCATAAATATTTGTCATAGGCGGCATGGGTACCATATATCATGTCGCCATACTAGTTCTACAATCAAAACCGCAAATGTCACGTATTTGGAAATTGGATTTCCGTCTATGAACCGAGGCTAGGGATCGTCCTCAACCGATTCGAGACTCTCTAGCCCGAGCCTCAGGAACAGCCGCAACTGCCCCATGGAGCGATAGGGCCGGTCCACCGATGTGGATTATAGTGCCTGAACAATACGTTTCCCCACCCTTTGGGGCGTAAATGAGCCAACGAATGACTCCATCGGACCTGGATCGTCCGATCAAACCGAGGCGCCTCGCGACAGCAACAGCCACACAGGTGAAAAGTATATAAATGTCAGGGCTGGAAGGTCACTGACACCACCCTAGCTAGAAAGAAACGCATGCCCTCCCTGAGGTCCTCTCCCGTTTTTGGTTCACAACCGGGGTGCGAAACTCGCGAAGTAAACGTTACACAAAGCTTCGCCACAAAGGCCGTGCTTTGATCATCACCACAAGACTTTGCTTTTCAACAGAAGCCTCGATCAATTGCCACTTAGGCATGCCACACGGGCAATTTACTCCATGCGTTTGATATCCATCCGTATATAACCCCTGAGCTCGTACGTCTCAGAGAAGGGCGTTAAGCAAGAGAATAAATTCTCCGCCGCCAAACAGATATATATTCAATAGAGATCAATCACACGGACTAAAATCCAATGTCAGACACACAATCCATTTGCAAGTTCGTTCTGGGTCTGAACGAAACCGGAGGCACCTAGTACCCCGCATATCCATCGATCTCCAAGTACGTCTGGACGATCACCAACTGTTTCCATCTTCTTGGGTGTACAGCCCAATCAAGATCATCAGTAATCACACAAACAACGTGAAGACTTCTGGTCTTCGACCACCATCTTCATCTTCGACTTATCGTCGTATCAGTTATTCAGAATGGGATAAACCCAGTCTTTCTGAATAACTCGCGTATATTTTAAATAAGTGTTACACAAACACAACATACGCCTCATTCCAATTCATCAGTTACTAACCGTAAATTAATCAAGAGAATAATTCCCCAAATATTAACCCCGAAGGCCGAAACCAACATCAGATCAATATTCAGAAAACCATCCTACTTGGCTAACCGACAGTTAGTTTCTAATTTCACATTCATAGGGAAACGTTCCCATTAATTTTATCCAAGATGAATTCCTTGAATTTATTCTTTAATCTTCTTTTGAATTTCGATTCAACTAGTCGAGATTAACGAACCTTACCGAAGTAATCATTGGTTTTAATTTCCCAGTCCCAACCTATTCATCCCATGAAGTAAAACTGGTGATACTTCATATCTAACACCACGGTGTTATCGGTAAATTCAATTACCATTTCACGTTTAAATCCAATTAAAGATTTAACTATCGCCTGGAGCAAAACTGGTGCTACTCCATTCTCGGTCATTTCAATCTAATTAAAGATTCATTAAAACTCCACTTAGTTTTAATCTTTGACTGGGTTAAAGAATCCGTGTCATTTAAAACACGGTTCACGGTAAACCCAAAATCACCTTCCATTAATTATCGGGTTAAAGAACGAGTGTTATTTAAAACACTGTCCATGATAAACCCAAAAATCAATATCGATTCAATCCCAATTAAATATTATTTAATTGGTACACTTCATTAAATCTAAATAAAAGATTTAATCTTTTCTCAACTGGGTTCAAGAACAGTGTTAGTGAAGACAACATTCATGACAAACCCAAATCACATTTGATATTCAATACAAGGCTCTGAATAGAAAATATATCGGCTTATATTCAATATCAAATTCTACGATTAACAAATGTCGTATTGGAAATAACGATATAAATATATATCTTTCAAATTTCCATAACAACACCTGTATAATCACGAATTCTAACATCGAAATATTCCGAAGACAATTTCGATTCAAATCCACTCCAATGCAATCATTGGAAATTCTGGTTATTTTTAAAACCCTTTTCAAATTCAATTTATTTACTTAAAAATAAATAGAATTATAATTCTAGTTCAAAACTAGTTTATTTCGATAAAAATCTATTTTTATCTTTTCAAATATGGAGTTTTTCATCCCAATTCTTTCTAAATCATTTCTTATGATTTTACACAAATTATTACTATTTTTAATAATTTTATCAAGGCCCGTACAGTCGATTTCCATCAACGGCCATCGAACTGCACTTACAACGACCTTTTTCAATTTTGATTTGGACATAATTCCAAATCCAACCGTTAGATTTCAAATTTCTAACATTCGTTTAGAAAGCTCTTTTCGATACGAACCCAACGGTTCCGGTTTTAGGAGAATCCGACGGTCGGATCTCCCGTAATGTCCGTTTGAAATAAATGGTCGAAATTCGCGAACTGCCGTGGCGCGGCGCGTTCTATTCAGGCCATTATATTATATATATAATATATATAATATATATTTCGTCGATTTCTATTTAAAACGAATTATATAAATAGTTTTAAATTCGTTTCAAAGGCAATTTCAACTTCCATTTCAATTCAAATCAAAATTGAATTCTTCTTTATAAATTCGTTTTAAAATTCTTTTCTATTCAATTCAAATTTCAATTCAATTTGAATTCATTTCAATTTGTTTCCAATTCAATTCGAATTCGTTTTCAATTCAATTCGAATTCGTTTTCAATTCAATTCGAATTGGTTTTATATTAAATTCAATTCAAATTCGTTATCTATTCAATTCATTTTGAAATCGTTATATATTCAATTCATTTCGAAATCGTTATATATTCAATTCATTTCGAAATCGTTTCAAAATATGCGTTTTCGAAATCACTTTTCAATATGCATTTTAAAATGAATAAAATCGATATAAATATCGTTCACGTCAAAATGGCGTCAATTTAATCAACACGGCTTAATGTATTTCTATTTTCAAATATTCTATTTCAAATATTTCTTTTTCAAAATAGTTGTTATTATCAAAATATTTCGTTCAACACATGTCTAATCTCAATGGATGAGTACTGTCAACACATGAACCTTTATTTTATATTGATAAAGATGTAAATTTTATTACTAAAATATTTCGTTCAACACATGACTAATCTCAACGGATGAGTACTGTCAACACATGAACCTTTATTTTATATTAAAGATGTAAATTTTATTACTAAAATATTTCGTTCAACACATGACTAATCTCAACGGATGAGTACTGTCAACACATGAACCTTTATTTTATATTGATAAAGATGTAAATTTTATTACTAAAATATTTCGTTCAACACATGACTAATCTCAACGGATGAGTACTGTCAACACATGAACCTTTATTTTATAATAAAGATGTAAATTTTATTACTAAAATATTTCGTTATTTTCTAAATTGGAATGAGGCCCAATCAATCACCATATAATGTTAATTATATGGATTTTCATACATTACACACATATAATAGCATTGAAAATAATCAACCATCAACCAAAGTGCACTACACTGTATAAGCATCAAATATAGATATCTAACGCTTATAACAGCCTGTCAATCAATCGATCGACATATTTAATCAATCAGGATGAGTGAACTTTATATTTCATCCCAACACCCGTGTGGGGTTTCAAACAATCAAACACAGATTTTATTTGTGCAGTTGGGCGATGTGTAAAATTTATCGTCCCAATCAATGTCATTCAAATAGGTGTACATACACAAACCGTCCGGTTTGTAAATGAATATTTTATTTTATTCACTTCACGTTAAAAATTATATTTTTAACGATAAAATATTTTATTTTAACATATGAATTTCTATTCAGTTCATTCTATAAATAAAATGATATTTTTATTTTTCTAACTTATTTTAGAAAATTTCGGCGGCATAACGGCACGATACTAGAAACGGGACAAGGCCTAGCCTTATCCCCGGTCTAGTGAAGGCCCACGCCATTCACACATCAATCAAATCAATTTCATTTCACCAAACAATTCAATTCAAACCAAATAATCTAACCAACTACACAACCAAACAATTAAACAAACAAGCCATCCATGGTCTGTGGATGACGGGTGTCGGGTGCTACTAAACACCGTCTGCATCCTAGTATATATATAACTAGAAAATTAAATTGAAAGGTGAGAAGTTCTCACCGATAGCTATCTAATCATCCTGACTCTTCTTTGATAGAAATCTTCATCGTTTTTGCATCTTCGTCAGCTTCGTCGCCCGTAGCCACTACATATATAAAAATCGAATTTTTACCCCGCTATTCAATATATAAAAATCGAATTTTTACTTCGCTATTCAATATATAAAAATCATTTCTTGTTAACATATAAAAATTCAGTCTTTTTAACATATAAAAATTCATACTTGTTAACATATAAAAATTCAGTCTTTTTAACATATAAAAATTCATACTTGTTAACATATAAAAATTCAGTCTTTTTAACATATAAAAATTCATACTTGTTAACATATAAAAATTCAGTCTTTTTAAAGTAAACCAAAAATCAGTTTTTAAACTAATTTAAACTAAATTAAAAGTAAGAGAAACATACTGCATCTTTCAGGGGGGGGGGGGGCGAATTCATTGTTGTCGTTGACTGGAAGAGGAGAGGGACTCATCGGAGGCGCCCTGGCGTGGAGCAGCTCGGCGGTAGTGGTGACGGGGAGGGCGGTGGAACTCGAGCTCGGATCTGAGCCAAAAACCGATGATGAACAGCCGAGCATCAGGGGTTCGATTGGGGGAGAGAAGCGTCGGAGGGGAACTCGTCGGGGTGGCGCGTTCGCCTGGGCGTGTCGGTCTTCGGCGGAGAGGGCGGACGTCGGGGAATGGGGAGCTAACGAAGGCGACGGCGGTTTCCTTAGTTTAGGTTTTTTTTTATTTGATTTTAACTGGAGATCGGGGAGAGAGAATAGTGGAGGGGGGGGGTTACGTTGACCGGTTAAGGGGGTAAAGGGGTTTATATTTAATTAATTTTATTTATTTATTTTATCCAATAAAAAGTAGGTTTTTTATTCGAACTCGAAACGGGACCCAACGACTGTCGTTCCTAGCTAATTACCCCCATTCCGAACACAATGGGATATGTATCGTAAGCCAATTCGGCCATTTCGATCAATTTTCATTAAATTTACATTTAATTCTATATACTCAATTTTAAACGCGCATTTCAATTTACTGGGGCCATATACTGACTCCAAAAATTATAGAAAAATTATTTCTAGCTTCGTATTGACAATACGGTCCTAACAAAACTAATTTCGTCGAATTCTGAGACCGTTTGAAAAATGGCCATTTTCCAGTCGTTTAAAATCAATTGAAATGGTCAAACGCGTCTTCCCTTGCCACGCTCACATATTGATTCGAAAAATTATGAAATTTGGAATCTAGCAATAATTCGACATCATGGACCCAACAAAACTGGTTTCGTCGAAATCCGAGGTCACTTGCAAAATTTCCATTTTTAAGGGCCTGAATTCCATAGCGACTATTCAGAATTTTCAACTAGACATTTCTTTTGATTCTCGCTATGAAATTTTGATTTTTAGGATTCGTTGGAAAGATATTACCAATTAGATCCTAATGTTTTTGGTTTCACTAAAATCCGGATTGTTTTGCACCCGGTACATTCAATTGAAGTTTGAAATCGAATTATCGAACTACCGCGCCATTTTCAATTCTATTTATAATTATATATAATTATTTATATTCTATCGACGACGTATATATATATACGTTCGAATTATATTCAAAATAAATTTCTCGTCGATATTATTTAAAATAATTCATTTTAAATAAACAAAATTCGCTAAAATTGCCAAAATAAAAATTTTAAACTGGCCCAGATTTTCGGGTTGTTACAACCGCCTTTGAAGCACTTCGATGCAAGATCTTCCTGACAACCCTTCAAAACGAAGCTAGCAAATGGCATAAGCATTATTGTGGCCTAATCATCAAACCTAGGAAACAATTATCCACCGCGTTCAGCACCTAATTCCATATGCACAAAAGCTCAGCAATCAGTATTTACGATCTAGCTAGAATTAGGCAGAGACCAGAGGAGTCGCCAAACTGCTATCTGAAGAGATTTCATACTGAGTCGCTCAAAGTAAAAATGGGCAACGAATAGAGAAAACTAATAGATGTGCAATCACGATTATTTGCACCGTCCCCCTTTTTGAAGGAGCTTATCCTAAATCAATGTGAAAGATTTAGTGATTTTTATTCTAGAACCGACAATTTCATTTGTATGGAAGAAATGTTTAACATGAAGAAAACTTGGAAACAAGGTCAGAAAGTAGAAAGGCTTGATTCTGATCCCCTTGCAGAAGGCTCTTCAAAGTCAAGCAAAAGAGAAAACTATTATACCTATCACAAGACATGAGGTCACAAAACTAGTCAATGTCATGATTTGATAAAAACACACCAAGCCAAAAAGAAAAGAAAGCTTATTTGAGAAGTCTGGAGTATGACTGGTGGAAAAGTGGTCAGGGCACCATAACATGGGATTTAGAATTTAACAATAAGTCTCCTATCATAAATTATTACATCTGTTAGTCGTTTAACTTTATCTATTACTTACAATCAAACAAATATTAATATAAGTTCAAGTGTTATTACATGTAAATATCAAACCCTGTTTAAGCTTGTGCATATAACAAAAACTCAAAGGGAGCACTTAAAAGCGCGTCCAACCCTGCTTATGTTTTATCCCCTGGAAGGGAGAAAAAGCTCAAAAGAGAGCACTTACAGAACGCAATGCATGAATAAATGCATGAAAAAGTTAACAATCAATGGTAAGCTTCAATGGAAGCTTCCTAGGAAAATATGCAACAAAGAAATGACTATATGCCAATTATTGCTTGGATCCAATGGGATTCCTTAAAAATTTATAACCTCTGACTTATAAGTTTCATAAACTTTCTTAATCAAGCATGTCATATTAATATATTTGAATTCTTCTATGAAAGGTGTGGCGCATACCTTTGAATAAAGCCTTTGGAAGAAAGGGCGAATCAATAAAAGTCTTTAGAAGAAAGGGCGAATCAATAAAGCCTTTGGAAGAAAAGGCGAATCAATAAAGCCTTTAGAAGAAAGGGCGAATCAATAGAGCCTTTGGAAGAAAGGGCGAATCAATAAAGCCTTTGGAAGAAAAGGAGAATAAACGAAGCCTTTGGAAGAAAGGTAGAACCAATAAAAAAAGCCTTTGGAAGACAGGGCGAATCAATAAAGCCTTTAGAAGAAAGGGCGAATCAATGAAGCCTTTAGAAGAAAAGGCAAGACAAACAGAGCTTTATACTAAAGTTCATAGAATTTCGAGGAAAGCTGATTCTCATTTGAGCTATATTACTTGCAGGTAAAGAAAATAAAGAAAGAAGAAGAAGCTTTATACTAAAGCACATCCATTCCGTTGAGACATAAGAGGCTCGTTGAAATCACTGTTATAACTTGGGGACCAAGTCTATGGGTGGCTTATGTGAAATGCTTGTCTTTCTGGAACTGTATCAACCAGTGTTCCCGTTGTTATCATCTGGAGCCCCATACTAGGAGAGGCTAGGGCACGCTTACTGATCAAGATAGTAAAAAGTTAAAAAAGAGGTGGGTACGGGCTCGTTCTAGTGTAACGGTGAGTGTGCATCATTACGAACAGGGAAGATCAAATGTTGTAATGCCTATGATTAATGTTGTGTCTTTTTAATTGACACATTCAAGATTGATAACCCTGAATTCCATAACTGGCACAAGTTATTCACATCTGGAAAGCCAATCAATGGGTAGCTAGGAAATTCCTTCCTATTTATCTATTTCTGTTTGAAATTGTAGAAGTGCAAAACAGTCAATTTGCTTGATATGATCATTATCTTTTTCATAAGAATAGCTAATCCTTATTATCAATTCATATCAGTTATTGTTCACCTTCAGATATGCATAGACACTTACTCTTTAACGATACTAGTGCCACTATTTATTTATTTTCCTTAACTTAGCAGTCGAGCTGGTAATCATCGCATCACACAAGGCTTTATGTCTGACCCATTTCCTTTCTTCCTTTCTCTTTTTCTTTTCCCTAGGCTTATAGGAAGAAAGTGTATAGTTCAGATTTCTTTATTGATTTTGTTGTGATGGAATTCTGCAAAAGATGAATTACTTCCCGTTCCTCTCCAAGGTTAGGTTGTACCTTTTTGACTATTTATGGAATAAAAATATTTTTCTGTAATGTTTTTTTTATTGAGATTTTGAGACATGACACTTTGTAACTATTTGGTTAATTGAAACAAAGATGGTTTTGTATTTAAAAGTGAAAGTTCTTCTTCCCATGCAAATTTACTTTTTTTATGTCTTGTGAAATATTAGTCTTTGTGATGTTCATGTCTTTGTACCTGCAATGCTCCACTATTTCTTAATGAAATCCTCATATGGGTAACATTAAGGAATGTAGGGTGTTAGATTTGGTATTAGAGCCTAAGGTTACCAAGATCACTAAAGTTTTGTTTAAAAGAAAGTATCTTCAAAAGAAAACACATTTTTTAGAAATCAAAAGTTACTTTTGAAAATAAAATATCCCCTATAGTCAATTACAACCTTCCTTTGACTCTTTTGAACTATAAATCTTTATCTTTTTAGTTGAATTATAAGGCGTTCTATCTAAGCTTTTCTTTATAATTTGAAAATCTGATTAGCGAACAAAACCATTTAGCTTACTAGTTGGGAAAGGTTGAGGTTAGAAAGGAACTTACAGCTTTACGTGTATTAAAATTGTTAATCAAAGATGGAACAACCTTATTAGTTCAGTGATAAAATGATAGTTTGGAAGTCAAGAATAATCTAGTTTGATTGGTGAAGAAAAAGGGGTGTATTTCCATAGTTTGATTTAACATAGAAAACGTCATTGAAAGAATGAATGGACTAGTGCAGATATGGGTTTTTACCGTATTGTGCACTATTTGCCAACTAAAGATAATTAAAAATAAATATCTTGCAATTACGGATTTTTATAAAATCTATTTCCTTATACTATGGAAATAGATTTTATACATTTTCGGTAACCAATCTATTAGGGAACTTCCATAAAGGTAAATTTAAGAATGGCAGGTGAAAGATCAACATGAGTATATTAATATCGAAAGGATTATAGGGAAAGGATTGATCAAAAATGGTCTAGGAAGAGGTAAGGGTTGGTGGAAGGAAGAATTTTATCTATCTTTAGCTCTTTCTAGTTTTCCTATTCAGTTTAGGAATATTTTGTCCCTTTTCTTTTGATGTATTGGTTGGGGGTGGCTGTGTGGGTCCACAGCCACGATGAGTTGAGTCATGTGGAGCATTTGTGTTATAGGCTTAATGAAGCGGTCCTTTATAGTTATATTGTATTATAAGATTAATGGGGCGACCCTTTACAAATATGGTAAATCCCCGAGGGTGTGAGATAGCACTAGTGACTATTTTGCACTTAGGCCCAATAGTAGTTTCTGAACCCTGTAGGGATAAGCTTGATTATCTGTGGTGTGTCGGGGTTGAAATTAGAAATCTTGATGTTTGAGGCATTTCCAAGTATGGGTTAGTTTCGGTCTAGATATATCAACCATATAATTGGTTATCCTAGAGTTTTTGCATTAGTAGTAGAGTTCAATTAAGATGCTTATATTCTAGGATTTTAAAGTAGGAAAACTTGTAGGATGGATTAGTTAGCCAATTGGGAGCTATTTTGGCTGCAAGAGGGAAATGGTTGGGCTAGATTATGCGATGGACTAATTTTTTTAGACTTATTGTGGCCCGAGGGATTAGTCAAGTTGATATTCCTATTTTTCCTTAGTGCATCTCTATACAGTATTGATTCAGTTCTCTTTGTGATATATACCCCGAATATAATAGCGATTGAAATATTATCTGTAAGAAAGAGATAGTTTGATTTTCAGATCTTTGTTTGTGATAAAGATAAACTTGTAACATTCTAGATAAAGCACATGGTTTTGGGATCATAAGTCAGGGCTGAGTTTTCTTCCTTTGAATGGAATATTTTACCCCTTAAACCCTATAAACTTTAGAAATGAGAATTTGGAAAGAAATGAAAGCAACATTTTCCTTGTGACTAGATCCGTCTGCCCGACAAGTTCTAAGTTGTGGTAAAAGAAATATAGCAATGAAGCGTGTTCGCATAACATCTAACGGATTTTTGAAATAGTTGTCGTACCTCTTTGGCTAACTTGTACCAATTCTATCAAAGTAACATTAGTAAGAAAACCTGTAAGAGTAGTTATCTTGGATTAACTACCATTAGTTTGTTATAAGAGAAGGTCCATTACCTACTATGAGAAAAGTCTGAATTTTCAATAACCATGCGTTGTCGGTTAGTTGTTTCTTTACTAAGAATTGGGGCTTTAAAACAAGGAAAATATATCGAATATGTAGTTAACAAGTTTTAGCTTTTTGGAAGTTTAAGGGTTCATGTAACATTAATGAGAAAATTTTGTAAACCCAAGAAATTTGACCCGAGATTGTATCTAAAGATAGGATATGAATTCACCATTTGTTAAGATATATTATTGGGATTTGATACTATCAAGATTTCGTCGTTTGGAAAAAAGCGGTGGATTTTAGGAGTTCCAGCTAAATCTTTATATGACCACAGGATTGAGGCAAGTAGTAGGTTTGGAATATGGAGATCCCAAACGAATAATTGTGTTCCAATACAAGAGTGTAACAAGGAGGTGTTTTATGGAAATTTGTGGAACCACTTTGAGTCAAAACCCCATATGTATGAGGTATTAAGAAACATGAATTTTGAAAGACTAATGTATTTTCATATGAAATTTGTATTTTGGGAATTTCATAAATGAAAATATGTATGTATATGTTTCAAAAAGAAATTTTTGTGATAAAGCTTTTCCTCAATAAGATATTTCAAACAAGGTTTTGAAAAAATATATATATAGAAAATGGGGAGGTAGGTAGTCTTTATGGATTTGGATAATACAAGTGGAATGAACTAAGGAACAAAAAATCGTAATATAGAGGCCATAAATTTGGGGATAGAAAGGAGGAAAAGTGTGACTTTACTTGTAAGATTAAAGTAAGCTTTTAAATTAGTTTGTTAACACCGAAAATTTTCATTGGCCAAATATAAAAAGATGGAAGCCTCGAAACTAGGAAAACAAAGGGCTTGAGGCAACGAAGCCGGGGCCAAGTAGGAAGAGCCTTGAGGGTAGATAGGGAAACACCTAAAGCAAGGGCTGAAAGTTGTGACACCATCACCGATAGCAAAGGGTTTGAAGCTGAGTACCAACACCTAGTATCGTTGGAAGCAATACCAAAGTAATGAAGGGATAAGCATGGAAGCAATACCCAGAAGCACATATGGTAAAGGATGAAAGCTATGAAACCAATACCAAAAGATATAGAGAGAACGCTGACGATACCGACACTAATAGTAAAGAGTTAAAAAAGAAGCAACAACAACGATGACACCAAGACAATGGGAAAGAAGAGAATAAAGACTTGGTGTCTACACCAACGTGCAATGAGCAATTAGCTTGGTGTCAACATCGAGACATGAGTGGAAGTATATAAAAACGATACAAAGATTATAAAAACATCAGATAAATACTAGGGTAACAAAGAAAGGAAGGCAGTTGATCCAGCATTAAAGTCGATACCGGAACCATAGTAATAATGTCTCAAAGGTGGGAAAATAGATTAAGTCCAAAGTAAAATGATAAGAACCAATATCGCGAGGGATGATACTAAATACAGAGCAAAGGAAAGCAATTAGAAAGTTAGCAAGCATTCAAGATAAAGGCACGATATCGAAATCCAATTCATACAGAAAGTAAAGAGCTAGAAGTATATACGATAGGGTGAAGAAGATTTATCACTACCAATAAACTAAATACCAACATCAATGGACAAGATCGACACTTACTAGAACAAACGACAGGGGTGAAACCAAAGGCTAAAAGGCCTGTGTGATTGAAGGAAAAGCTAAATACAAAGAGAAGAAAGCAACTAAGCCGGCACCAAAGTCGTTAGAAGATCCGACACCGATACATTTATGCAGTCCGGTACCCAAAACCTCTATAACTTCAACACTTAAAGCAAGGGACATGAAAGCGGGTCAATACCGATACCATATCATCGAAACAGAGAATCATGGACCGAAGCCAGTGGTCCCGAAACCAAGAGTTACTAACGCGAGCCGATATTGAAAGGTTGAAGCGAAACTAGGTTTCCTACTGAATGTTACCAAGGGAGGCCCAAACTGTCTATAAATAAGACCCTAGGTGTCATATTTGAGGGGATCAGGATTTCCTTCCTCATTCTAACATATTGTATTCTATTCTAAGAGCCTGAACCCTAATTTGGAAATCAAATGGGGATTTCTTATGTAACCTCCGCCATAATAAAATTAGCAAAGCCCTTGAAATGGAGTAGGTTTAATCTAAAATAAACAACTATAAATTGTTGTGTTCTTTACTATTTCACATACTATGTTATATACTGTTATTTTTCTGAATATCAATGTCACCCAATCCAATATTCCTAGTAATTACCAAACTACCCTTAAAGCGTATTCTAGCTCCAATTTGTAACAATTTTTTATGCCCTATCCCGAGGTAATTGTTGATCCTCCAGTCTTGTAAGCGTGATACTCACCTCTTGAAGGAAGAGTAACTGATCTTCTGGCTTCAGATCTTGATACCGAAGGAGGTGATTTCAGTCACCGTAACACTATATTTCGGTGTTGATGAAAAATAACGTTAGCACTTTGGCGCTATAAGGAGGTATCAAAGCTCCGACCTTGTTTCTCATTCCGTCGTAACAAGATACTCTGAAAATTAATTAAAGGATGATTCAACCAGGAAGGAATGGTAGAGAAGGATCCATTAGGTCGTCCATTCTAGAAAACAACATCAACTCATCAAAACTAAAAACTGGAGAATTATCGATATTAATGAAAGGAGCAAGTAATGAGTTGGAAATGTTACTCTTAGGTTTGTAGATTGATGCCACTAGAAGAGTTATTGACGAAGACTTGGACCAAAGGTCATCTGAAGTGAAACCCAATGAGGCGAAATCAAAGGTGATGACACCTCGAGAGTTAAATAGAGAAATTAGATCTCTATCAAATCTACGAATATGTCTAGTTTCATAGAGAAACAATCAAGAATTAAGAGAAGTGGTCAATTCAGAAGAAAGAGAAAGCTAAATATTGACAGAAGACAGGGAGTTATAGGGAATCTCCTTCTCCAAGAAAATACTGATGGTTGAGGTTCTGTCTAACATAAAAATTCCGCGATTCATGTTTGATGGAACTACAGACCCCGAACAACACCTCTCTATCTTTGACAATTACATGGATTCATATATCACTTTTGAAGCACTTCGATGCAAGATCTTCTTGACAACCCTTCAAAAAGAAGCTAGCAAATGGCATAAGCATTATTGGGGCCTAATCATCAAACCTAGGAAATAATTATCCATCGCATTCAGCACCCAATTCCATATGCAAAAAAGCTCAACAGTTAGTATTTACGATCTATCTAGAATTAGACAGAGACCAGAGGAGTCGCCAAACTGCTACCTGAAGAGATTTCGTACTGAGTCGCTCAAAGTAAAAATGGGCAACGAATAGAAAGAACTAATAGATGTGCAATCGTGATTATTTGCACCATCCCCCTTTTTGAAGGAGCTCATCCTAAACCAATGTGGAAGCTTGGGTGATTTTTATTCTAGAGCCGACAACTTCATTTGTATGGAAGAAATGTTTAACATGAAGAAAACCTTGAAAACAAGGTCAGAAAGTGGAAAGGCTTGATTCCGATCCCCTTGCAGAAGGCTCTTTAAAGTCAAGCAAAAGAGAAAACTATTATAACTATCACAAGACATAAGGTCACAAAACTAGTCAATGTCATGATTTGATAAAAACACACCAAGCCAAAAAGAAAAGAAAGCTTATTTAAGAAGTCCGGAGTACGACCGGTGGAAAAGTGGTCAAGGCACCACAACATGGGAATTAGAATTTAACAATAAGTCTCCAATCTCAAATTATTACTTCTATTAGCCGTTTAACTATGTCTATTACTTACAATCAAAAAAATATTAGTATAAGTTCAAGTGTTATTACAGGTAAATATCAAACCCTATTTAAGCTTGTGCATACAATAAGAACTCAAAGGGAGCACTTAAAAGCGCGTCCAACCCCTGCTTATGTTTTATCCCCTGGAAGGGAGAAAAAGCTCAAAAGAGAGCACTTAAAGAACACAATGCATGAATAAATGCATGAAAAAGTTAACAATCAATGGTAAGCTTCAATGGAAGCTTCCTAGGAAAATATGCAACAAAGAAATGACTATATGCCAATTATTACTTGGATCCAATGGGATTCCTTAAAATTTTATACCCTCTGACTTATAAGTTTCATAAACTATCTTAATCAAGCATGTCATATTAATATATTTGAATGCTTCTATGAAAGGTGTGGAGCATACCTTTATATAAAGCCTTTGGAAGAAAAGGTGAATCAATAAAAGTCTTTAGAAGAAATGGTGAATCAATAAAGCCTTTGGAAGAAAAGGCGAATCAATAAAGCCTTTAGAAGAAAGGGCGAATCAATAAAGCCTTTGGTAGAAAGGGCGAATCAATAAAGCCTTTGGAAGAAAAGGAGAATAAACAAAGCCTTCGGAAGAAAGGTAGAACCAATAAAAAAGCCTTTGGAAGAAAGGGAGAATCAATAAATCCTTTAGAAGAAAGGGCGAATCATTGAAGCCTTTAGAAGAAAAGGTAATACAAAAAAAGCTTCCAGGATGAGAAGCAACATCAAACAAAGCTTCCAGAGAGAGAAGCAACATGAAACAAAGCTTCCAGAGAGGGAAGTAACATTAACAAAGCTTCTAAGAAGAGAAGCTACAAAATTACGTCTCCCACAATGGAGTTTCCTTTAAGTTGGGCTACAATACTTACATCTCCTACATTTGAGTCGCCCTCTAAGTAGTGCTAAATACTTACATCTCCAACTAGTAGAGTCGCCCCTTAAGTGGGGATGGTTATGATACATGCATCTTCCCATAAAGGGACCAATGTCACTCTCTTAGAGAGTATTCATGCATTTACATATCCTGTGGGTTAGGAGTAAGGCTAGATGTTAGATACATAATAGCCAAATAATCAAACGGAACTTCTGCTAAATGACTAATCGTCTTAGGATATGGTTAACTTATTTCAAAAAAAAGTCCACTACATATGCATTCGAAAAGTTATTTCTCAGGATATTTTAGACTCTTTCACCCACGTATTTTCTTTGAACTCTCTTAACAAACGTTTGAGAAACCCATAAATATTTTGTGGTCGTTTGATCACTTTCAATGATGTTTGAATTGTTTAAACATTGATACACATAGATGGTCTTTGAATAATCTTGATGCTTTTATTAGATGATTTTGGAATAATGTTCGATGATTCTTCTATATCTTTATTAAAGCATTTTATTTAACTATGACATTTCATAAGTAACTTCCAATTGAGATATGGTTCTTTGATGGATTTCTAATTTCTTATATACCTAAGTGTGAGTCTCGGGGTTTCTACTAATTTCATATGTGGATTTCTAATTTCCTATTTTCCCGAGTGAGAGTCTTGGGGTTCTCTATTAATTTTAGATGTGGGTTTCTGATTTTTTTATTTACCGGAGCACAAGTCTCGAGATTTCTATTATGTTTAGGTAAGAATTTCTAATTTCCCTTTTTTTGAGTGTGAGTCTTGGGGTTCTCTACTAATTTCACATGTGGATTTTGCGATTTTCTATTTACCCAAGCATGAGTCTCGGGATTTCTATTGTGTTCAGAAGAGAATTTCTAATTTCCCATTTTCCCAAGTGTGGGTCTCTGGGTTCTCTATTAATTTCAGATGTGGATTTCTGGTTTTTTATTTACCTGAGCAAGAGTCTCGGGATTTTTATTATGTTCAGATGTGGATTTCTAATTTTCCATTTTCTTGAGTGTGAGTCTCGGGGTTCTCTATTAATTTCAGATGTGAATTTCTGATTTTTTATTTACCCAAGCATTAGTCTCGGGATTCCTATTATGTTCAGATGGGAATTTCAAATTTCATACCTAAGTGTGAGTTTCAGGATTCTCAATTAATATCAGATGTGGGTTTTTGATTTTCTATTTACCCGAGCATGAGTCTTGGGATTTCTATTATGTTCATATGAGAATTTCTAATTTCCCACTTTCCCGAGTCTGAGTCTTGGGGTTCTCTATTAATTTCAAATGTGGATTTATGATTTTCTATTTCCTTGAGCATGATTCTCGGGATGTCTATTATTTTCAGATGTGGATTTCTAATTCCCCATTTTCCCGAGTGTGAGTCTCGGGGTTCTCTATTAATTTTAGATGAGGATTTCTGATTTTCTATTTACCCGAGCATGAGTCTCCGAATTTCTATTTTTTTCGAATGTGAATTTCTGATTTCCTATTTACCCGAGTATGAGTCTTGGGATTTTCTGTTAATTTCATATATGGATTTTTGATTTCTTATTTACCCGATTGTGAGTCTCAGCGTTTCTACTAACTTCAGATGTGAATTTCTAGTTTCCTATTTTCTCGATTGTGAGTCTTGGGATTTTTTATTAATTTCAGATATGGATTCCTGATTTTTCACTTACTCAAACATGAGTTTCAGGATTTCTAATATTTTCAGATGTAGAGTTTTGGCCTTCAATCTTAAATACATGGATTTAGGTATTGGTCTCCTATTGTTTCTAGAAGGAATTATGTTACATCTACTCAAGTCAGATCTTTGAACCTTTTTTCCTCGTTATTCCAAAAGGAATTTCTAGGTTCCTACTATCATGATCACATATGGAGTTCAGGCCTACCACCTTCCAGAATAAAGATGCTTAGGTCAACTTGAGCTAGTACTTCAGGTCTTCTATTTGAAGTCTTCTAACGAATGCTCTGATACCAACTGAATCACGCCACAGAGCCAAGGTAATAACTAAACCAATGCTCTGATACCAACTGTAGTGACCCGGATTTTGAGCGACTTTGGTTATCGACGTAAGCTCGACGTCGATAACCAAAACATAGAAAAATCCCGGTAATTAATGAAAGAAATTAGAAGGTGAGGATAGATAAGATAGAAACTTAGAATAGAAGAAGAAGAAAAACACAACATCAGAGTAACACGAACCTCACAGCGGAACGAATAACATATAATAGATAACATAACTTTGAAATATAACAGTTATGTATACAATAGCACTTATCAGAGTACAGCACTTACAACACAGCGGAAATAACTATAGCTATATGATCCAGAAGCCTCCTGCTCCAGCTCTTCAAGTATACCTGTAAATCCTGACTACTTGACTGCCCGTACAAATTTAGGCACCCAAGAGTTTAGGGAAAACAAAATAAACTCCGGGTCAGTCATGTGACTGGTGTGAATAAACTCAAATCATTTAAACAGGTATATGATATTTCATAAGACCACGCCATGAATACGGAACAGGTTTTTCCCTTATGAGAACCAAATAACTTTTCAAAGCAATATCATTTTGATATTATAATAATGTCTAAGTACAAATAAATATCAATCTAGCAGAAACGCTTGCATCTCACGTTACTACATATATAGTATACAATCAAAATCGCAAGCACGTATTGGATGATTGGATTTCCAACTATGACAAGGTATGGAACCACCTTCCGATCAGTGTACTCTAGGAACGATACACTGGAGTTCAACAAGAACATCTTGCAACTCAGCCACACATGACCGACCACTCATTTCGCTTGAGTGTATCGAATGTACATCACCAACGGTTGGGATCAGCAACCGTTCCCGTATATATGGGACATCATTGATAGATTTAAGAAACAAATGAATATTCTCAAGATAGGTGATTATACACCCTACTTCGGTGCGACCGACTTAGCCATGCTGCCTGCCCGATTTCTGTCATTTACCGGTTGATGAGGCTAGAAGCTACGCTTTATCATTACATCAGATTCACTTCGAATGCTACATTGTCAGATCCATCGAAAATCACTAATTGACGTCTACAACAGTACATTACGTGTTAGCTAAAGAAGTTTCCTTCTCCGCTTCCACTCTTGGTACAGTTGAAGAAATCAATGTACGTGACCGTCTGGAAATACTATGTCAGACATCCATCTTCATTCACTTAGAAATGTCACATCGTCATACCCGCCAAATCACAAATTGACTTATTCAAAAATAACACGGGTATACAGCTAAGAGAAACGAATTCCTCCGCCACCAAACGTGAATACGTTTGAACAGATCAACTTACGCGATCCATTGGATATATTCTGTCAGACTTTCATCCATACAAGTTGTCCTGGGACTGGACAAACCGAAGGCACAATTCAGTATACAGGATAGTCCTTGCATTTTACTCCGTCTTCAATTATCTTTGGCATATATGATTCACGACGCTTATGCCAATACAGAGTGGTTCTATGGATAATAATCCAACCGGTCTCTCCATATTAACAACGTTAAAATGGTCAAAACTTCGATAGTCTGTGAGTTAACTATCAAAGAAAAACAAGGGTGCAAACAACGATATTATTTCCAGATGGAAATTATATCAAACAAACATCATTTAACATTTATCTCTTTAGTTCATTTTACATCTCCTATTTCCCTATATTCAACATTTGCTATTTTTCTTTTATAAGAAAACATTTCTGATTCTCGTTTGGAAAACATTTCCAAAACTTCTTTACGATCAAACCTTACCATTTCTTAGTTAAGAAGGAAGTCACTCAAGTTGGGGTATAATTACCTCTCAGACCTTAACTGAACAACGTTATAACTTCGAAATGGTCAAAGTTTATCTTTTAATCTTTAACAACTTCTTTACGCCTTTCTCGGATTCAATTTTACTAATCTACTTCTATATTTAAAACATTGGTTATAACGATAACGCTATAATCCCTACTTTCGAATTATCTATCTTTAATTATAACATCTATTCTTATTAGTGAATAATTAACCTAACACTTATTTATTTATAAATAAATAAATCTCTATTTAGACACTGGAAAGTATAAGTACTTTCCCGAATTCGATATAATCGAATTTGCCGATTAACTCTCTTCGAGAAATCTCTATTTGATTAACTCTTCTTCGAATAACCTATATTCGATTAACTCCTTCTCGAATAAACGATATTCGATAATCTCTCTTCGAATAACTAATATTCGATAACTCTTCCTTTTCAAATATCTCATATTTGAAAATCTCACTTCGATTAAACTATAATCGATAACTCCCTTCGATGAAACTAACATCGATAACTCCTTTCGATGAAACTAACATCGATAACTCCTTTCGATGAAACTAACATCGATAACTCCTTTCGATGAAACTAACATCGATAACTCTTTTCGATGAAACTAACATCGATAACTCCTTTCGATGAAACTAACATCGATAACTCCTTTCGATGAAACTAACATCGATAACTCCTTTCGATGAAACTAACATCGATAACTCCTTTCGATGAAACAAACATCGCTAACTCTTTTCGATGAAACTAACATCGATAACTCCTTTCGAATGTCTATATTCGATTAACTCCTTTACTCTATTCGAATTTGTACTCCCCTTTTTAACACGTTTATTCATTTATAAAGATTTACTATTAGATAACGGTTCTACACTTTAAAAATGATTTCCCTTTTTTAACGTTTCCTTCTCAATTCTATTTGTAAATGGTTTACAAATATTTCCTTTTCAAATTTATTCTTGAAATATTCTAACTCCTTAAATTCCCGGGAAAATTCGCCATAACCTCCTTTGTATCGGGAGCATCGGGAAAATCCCCAAACTCGCCACACAGGCCTTTCCATTCAAAAAGAAATGTTTTGAATTTATTTCCTTTTCAAATATCTCTTATTTCTAAATATTCCAAATTTATAAATTTTCCTTATTTATAAATATTCCTAATTTATAAATATTCCTTATTTATAAATATTCCTAATTTATAAATATTCCTTATTTATACATATTCCTTTCAATGTCACTTTGAAAATCCCCTTATCAACATTTCAGTATGTTATGGTCTTCAATCACATCAAACCCCGATGTTCAATATCGTCCATACACACACAATCAACAACAGGTTATAATTCACATCATATATCAAAATATATGAAAAACAATAAAATAACTGTTGAGGAATCCAGTCGGATTCCTCCAACCTGTTTCCCTGCATCCACAAATGTTACACAACATGATTATCATCACTTTCAGTTCGATATGAATTATTCTGATAGCAGAATCAATATATAAATATCTAACGGTTTTTATATATATATATATATATAATTTTCACTAACTGACTTGCAGTTCAATCAATCAACCCACACACAGCAATCAACAGATGGTTAACAGTTCTAAAAATACATTATAAAAATATAACTGTTCAGAGTTGGTGAGTTTTACTCACATTTGCAGTTCATCGTTAAAGAACGATAAACTGTCGTTTGATTTGAATCAAACAATTTATTTCGCCGTAAATTTATACGAGCTCGGATTCACTCCCGGTCAGTCTCATTTCAGAGTGCTCGTCCATACGATCCTAACGTGACTGACGGTTTGAATTTCTGATACAGTATGACGAAGTTATAAGCATTACAAGTTAATACGTTATATAATTAAACAAACACTTGAATTATAATAACCAAAATTCTATTGGGCCTCACCATACTCATTTCCCGGCCCATGAACCCACGGTGTAAACCCAGCCCGCTCTCCACCTTTAATTCCTCTTCTCCCCCGATGGAAATAACTCCAGTAAACTCAAACCATTACCGAACATTCAAGCTCCCTTCCTCCTCACATTCTCCCCCGAATCAACCAACTGAGACCATCGAACCACTTCTCTCGAACCCCTCTTCCAATTGATACCAACGCTCTCCAACTCGAGCTTAGGAATGGCATCCCGTTCGCAGCACCACCGAAGCAGGTGTCGACCAAAATTGATGTCGATCTACTCAAGAAATGGTGCGTCCAAACTGATTGATCCCGTAAACCCAAATATCAACTCGGAAATCCAATACGATGTTCCTCCTCCACGTTTCGTTCAGCCCTAGTTTACTGGGTGAAAATCGAACCCCAGATTTTTGCACCGCACACCACAAAATGGGCATCGAACTAAAGAGAAATAGACGAGGATTTCATGCATATATATGGGATGATTTTTAGAAGTTTATTTCGATTTGTTTCTTTGATTTTTCCCCTTTTTCCCTCATGTTCTAAAGAACGGGTGGCGGCTCAAATTTCTTGCTGTGGAGATTAGGTTTAGGATTTGTTAGGGGATTATATAGGAGGTTTTATATTATTTTTATATTGAATTTTATATTCAATTTTAGTCCAACGCTGTTTATATCTGTCTTTAAAAATCCCCATGGTCACATACAATACACAAAAATCACCAAATTGGACATGTAGCTAGAGTTCGACATTACGGTCCCAACGAAACTGGTTTCATCGAATTCCGACTCCGTCTGCTCACACAGCGTATTTTTAACTGTCAAAACACTGACTTGTTTTTCACTCTAAAAATCCGTATGACCACACAGTGTCTCTAAAAGTCACGAAACTGGAACTCTAACATCTATTTGACATTGCGGATCCAACAAAATTAGTTTCGTCGAAAACGGAGATCGTATGCAAAACTGGCTATTTTTCAAGCGCTGAACAGACCGTTTAAATATATAAATATATTTAAATATAATTAAATAAAATATTAATAAATTAATATTATCGTATATATTCGTATACGATATCATCCAGCTCCAGAATATCACATCAGATTTTATAACACGATATTTCAGAATTCCAGATTATCCCGATATTCAATTTATATTGAAAATCGATTCATAACGTAATTAAAGCGTCGCAAATTATAAAGGAATTCCACAGCGACTTTTCTGAAATTTGATTTGGACGTAAATCAAAATCTACACGACGAAATCCAGATTTTTCTCTTCCATTAGAAAAATATACTCCACCCGCTCCACGCGTTTCTTGTTTCACTGAAATCCGGCTTAAAACGAATCCTGTACATTCAGTTGAAGTTCGAATCGCCAAATAGCGAACTACCGCGTCGTTTCAGGCTCTATTTTAATTATATTAAAATTCTACGTTCAAACTGACGTCAATTGAATATATTCGTCAATATAATTCAACTCTAAGCTGAATTACATCTTAGGGATGACCCAGTTCGCAGAATATTGTGATTTCCAATATTTTTGATTATTTTGACATTATAATATATTTTATTATATTATAATTATTAATTAAATATTCAATATTATTTAATTCACGTTCTCGATATCGATAAATCGATATTTAATAATTAAATAAATTAATTATTCAACAGCTAAAATGCGGGTTACTACAATCTTCCCCCCTTAATAAAATTTCGTCCTCGAAATTGCTAAGCTAGGGGATGACCCTATCTTCTGGGTAAAAATTTATCTGTTTACCTCTTGTCTCCGGTTTCAACTGAACCAATTAATATCGACTAAAATATTAATTTATTCCGACTAACTAAATTTTCAAAAATTCTGAAAATTTTCTAACACCTTAACTTTTCGAAATTTTTTGCCAGCACCTCCTTTGTACTGGTCAATATCTCAAACTCCAACTCACCTCTCTGGGCCTTCTTTAACCAAAAAGAAAATCAAATAGCCGAGCGGCTTGCCAATTCGGCTTATAAATCTCATATCCATATATAATATAAACTGGTACCTTTTTGTCGGGCATATCAACTCTATCACTTCCATATGCTATCAACTCAGCATATACCAGTGTTATCTTAATCAAATTCCAATCAGTTCATATCCTCAAATCCAAACCGAATTTCATTCGAACTCTAATATTAGATTCCAAATTATTGACTTATCAATTTGGTTCCATTCTAGATTATTGCTAATCCAATTCAATTTTATTTAACTCAGTTCAAGTTAATTTTTCAATTTATTTCTACTATCTTATTCTATTTAACTTCATAAGTTAAAATTTAATTCCGAAACTTAATTGCCTGGGTCTATTTCAAATCAATTTGAAATTACAATGCCAATTCAAAACCTTTGAATTTCTAAACAACTTGTTTTCTCAAAACAATTCAAAAACAAAAACTTTGGTAGTAGTCCGTCACTTAGAACTCGAAAATGAACACTGATGATGTCGCGATTCATCATCAGAATCTATTTTCCAGCTATCGAAGTGAGTTCAATACTATATCACCTTCAGTTTGAAAAACGTTTTCAAAATCTCCCAGGAACTTAAAATTTCCTTATTTTAATTCCAATCTGATTTAAATTCAGATTTTTCTTCATTTTATTTCATATACTTTACTTATATGAATTCTGATTAGTCATTTATAATCATTTTACCTTTTTATAATCTTACTCGATTATAATAACAACCAACACAACCAATATACTATATCAAATATATTCGGGTAAAATTATTCCATTTACCCTCTTTCAAAACATACCATGACGGTTCATCGTATTCGAGTGTTTAGTAACCCCTATCGATACAGTGGATCAAACCGATCGACCAGAATTCACAAACAACTCAACCAATAAAACTCCACAATATAAAATCATTTTATATTAACTAACAAATACGTTCACTCGTATATATACACTCAAACTCAGTCTAGGATATTACTAATCCCATCTCTACTGAATCACGCCACAGAGCCAAGGTAATAACTAAACCAATGCTCTGATACCAACTGTAGTGACCCGGATTTTGAGCGACTTTGGTTATCGACGTAAGCTCGACGTCGATAACCAAAACATCGAAAAATCCCGGTAATTAATGAAAGAAATTAGAAGGTGAGGATAGATAAGATAGAAACTTAGAATAGAAGAAGAAGAAAAACACAACATCAGAGTAACACGAACCTCACAGCGGAACGAATAACATATAATAGATAACATAACTTTGAAATATAACAGTTATGTATACAATAGCACTTATCAGAGTACAACACTTACAACACAACGGAAATAACTATAGCTATATGATCCAGAAGCCTCCTGCTCCAGCTCTTCAAGTATACCTGTAAATCCTGACTACTTGACTGCCCGTACAAATTTAGGCACCCAAGAGTTTAGGGAAAACAAAATAAACTCCGGGTCAGTCATGTGACTGGTGTGAATAAACTCAAATCATTTAAACAGGTATATGATATCTCATAAGACCACGCCGTGAATACGGAACGGGTTTTTCCCTTATGAGAATCCAAATAACTTTTCAAAGCAATATCATTCTGATATTATAATAATGTCTAAGTACAAATAAATATCAATCTAGCAGAAACGCTTGCATCTCACGTTACTACATATATAGTATACAATCAAAATCGCAAGCACGTATTGGATGATTGGATTTCCAACTATGATAAGGTATGGAACCACCTTCCGATCAGTGTACTCTAGGAACGATACACTGGAGTTCAACAAGAACATCTTGCAACTCAGCCACACATGACCGACCACTCATTTCGCTTGAGTGTATCGAATGTACATCATCAACGGTTGGGATCAGCAACCGTTCCCGTATATATGGTACATCATTGATAGATTTAAGAAACAAATGAATATTCTCTAGATAGGTGATTATACACCCTACTTTGGTGCGATCGACTTAGCCATGCTGCCTGCCCGATTTCTGTCATTTACCGGTTGATGAGGCTAGAAGCTACGCTTTATCATTACATCAGATTCACTTCGAATGCTACATTGTCAGATCCATCGAAAATCACTAATTGACGTCTACAACAGTACATTACGTGTTAGCTAAAGAAGTTTCCTTCTCCGCTTCCACTCTTGGTACAGTTGAAGAAATCAATGTACGTGACCGTCTGGAAATACTATGTCAGACATCCATCTTCATTCACTTAGAAATGTCACATCGTCATACCCGCCAAATCACAAATTGACTTATTCAAAAATAACACGGGTATACAGCTAAGAGAAACGAATTCCTCCGCCACCAAACGTGAATACGTTTGAACAGATCAACTTACGCGATCCATTGGATATATTCTGTCAGACTTTCGTCCATACAAGTTGTCCTGGGACTGGACAAACCGAAGGCACTATTCAGTATACAGGATAGTCCTTGCATTTTACTCCGTCTTCAATTATCTTTGGCATATATGATTCACGACGCTTATGCCAATACAGAGTGGTTCTATGGATAATAATCCAACTGGTCTCTCCATATTAACAACGTTAAAATGGTCAAAACTTCGATAGTATGTGAGTTAACTATCAAAGAAAAACAAGGGTGCAAACAACGATATTATTTCCAGATGGAAATTATATCAAACAAACATCATTTAACATTTATCTCTTTAGTTCATTTTACATCTCATGTTTCCCTATATTCAACATTTGCTATTTTTCTTTTATCAGAGAACATTTCTGATTCTCGTTTGGAAAACATTTCCAAAACTTCTTTACGATCAAACCTTACCATTTCTTAGTTAAGAAGGAAGTCACTCAAGTTGGGGTATAATTACCTCTCAGACCTTAACTGAACAACGTTATAACTTCGAAATGGTCAAAGTTTATCTTTTAATCTTTAACAACTTCTTTACGCCTTTCTCGGATTCAATTTTACTAATCTACTTCTATATTTAAAACATTGGTTATAACGATAACGCTATAATCCCTACTTTCGAATTATCTATCTTTAATTATAACATCTATTCTTATTAGTGAATAATTAACCTAACACTTATTTATTTATAAATAAATAAATCTCTATTTAGACACTGGAAAGTATAAGTACTTTCCCGAATTCGATATAATCGAATTTGCCGATTAACTCTCTTCGAGAAATCTCTATTTGATTAACTCTTCTTCGAATAACCTATATTCGATTAACTCCTTCTCGAATAAACGATATTCGATAATCTCTCTTCGAATAACTAATATTCGATAACTCTTCCTTTTCAAATATCTCATATTTGAAAATCTCACTTCGATTAAACTATAATCGATAACTCCCTTCGATGAAACTAACATCGATAACTCCTTTCGATGAAACTAACATCGATAACTCCTTTCGATGAAACTAACATCGATAACTCCTTTCGATGAAACTAACATCGATAACTCTTTTCGATGAAACTAACATCGATAACTCCTTTCGATGAAACTAACATCGATAACTCCTTTCGATGAAACTAACATCGATAACTCCTTTCGATGAAACTAACATCGATAACTCCTTTCGATGAAACAAACATCGCTAACTCTTTTCGATGAAACTAACATCGATAACTCCTTTCGAATGTCTATATTCGATTAACTCCTTTACTCTATTCGAATTTGTACTCCCCTTTTTAACACGTTTATTCATTTATAAAGATTTACTATTAGATAACGGTTCTACACTTTAAAAATGATTTCCCTTTTTTAACGTTTCCTTTTCAATTCTATTTGTAAATGGTTTACAAATATTTCCTTCTCAAATTTATTCTTGAAATATTATAACTCCTTAAATTCCCGGGAAAATTCACCATAACCTCCTTTGTATCGGGAGCATCGGGAAAATCCCCAAACTCGCCACACAGGCCTTTCCATTCAAAAAGAAATGTTTTGAATTTATTTCCTTTTCAAATATCTCTTATTTCTAAATATTCCAAATTTATAAATATTCCTTATTTATAAATATTCCTAATTTATAAATATTCCTTATTTATACATATTCCTTTCAATGTCACTTTGAAAATCCCCTTATCAACATTTCGGTATGTTATGGTCTTCAATCACATCAAACCCCGATGTTCAATATCGTCCATACACACACAATCAACAACAGGTTATAATTCACATCATATATCAAAATATATGAAAAACAATAAAATAACTGTTGAGGAATCCAGTCGGATTCCTCCAACCTGTTTCCCTGCATCCACAAATGTTACACAACATGATTATCATCACTTTCAGTTCGATATGAATTATTCTGATAGCAGAATCAATATATAAATATCTAACGGTTTTTATATATATATATATATATATATATATATAATTTTCACTAACTGACTAGCAGTTCAATCAATCAACCCACACACAACAATCAACAGATGATTAACAGTTCTAAAAATACATTATAAAAATATAACTGTTCAGAGTTGGTGAGTTTTACTCACATTTGCAGTTCATCGTTAAAGAACGATAAACTGTCGTTTGATTTGAATCAAACAATTTATTTCGCCGTAAATTTATACGAGCTCGGATTCACTCCCGGTCAGTCTCATTTCAGAGTGCTCGTCCATACGATCCTAACGTGACTGACGGTTTGAATTTCTGATACAGTATGACGAAGTTATAAGCATTACAAGTTAATACGTTATATAATTAAACAAACACTTGAATTATAATAACCAAAATTCTATTGGGCCTCACTATACTCATTTCCCGGCCCATGAACCCACGGTGTAAACCCAGCCCGCTCTCCACCTTTAATTCCTCTTCTCCCCCGATGGAAATAACTCCAGTAAACTCAAACCATTACCGAACATTCAAGCTCCCTTCCTCCTCACATTCTCCCCCGAATCAACCAACTGAGACCATCGAACCACTTCTCTCGAACCCCTCTTCCAATTGATACCAACGCTCTCCAACTCGAGCTTAGGAATGGCATCCCGTTCGCAGCACCACCGAAGCAGGTGTCGACCAAAATTGATGTCGATCTACTCAAGAAATGGTGCGTCCAAACTGATTGATCCCGTAAACCCAAATATCAACTCGGAAATCCAATACGATGTTCCTCCTCCACGTTTCGTTCAGCCCTAGTTTACTGGGTGAAAATCGAACCCCAGATTTTTGCATCGCACACCACAAAATGGGCATCGAACTAAAGAGAAATAGACGAGGATTTCATGCATATATATGGGATGATTTTTAGAAGTTTATTTCGATTTGTTTCTTTGATTTTTCCCTTTTTTCCCTCACGTTCTAAAGAACTGGTGGCGGCTCAAATTTCTTGCTGTGGAGATTAGGTTTAGGATTTGTTAGGGGATTATATAGGAGCTTTTATATTATTTTTATATTGAATTTTATATTCAATTTTAGTCCAACGCTGTTTATATCTGTCTTTAAAAATCCCCATGGTCACATACAATACACAAAAATCACCAAATTGGACATGTAGCTAGAGTTCGACATTACGGTCCCAACGAAACTGGTTTCGTCGAATTCCGACTCCGTCTGCTCACACAGCGTATTTTTAACTGTCAAAACACTGACTTGTTTTTCACTCTAAAAATCCGTACGACCACACAGTATCTCTAAAAATCACGAAACTGGAACTCTAACATCTATTTGACATTGCGGATCCAACAAAATTAGTTTCGTCGAAAACGGAGATCGTTTGCAAAACTGGCTATTTTTCAAGCGCTGAACAGACCGTTTAAATATATAAATATATTTAAATATAATTAAATAAAATACTAATAAATTAATATTATCGTATATATTCGTATACGTTATCATCCAGCTCCAGAATATCACATCAGATTTTATAACACGATATTTCAGAATTCCAGATTATCCCGATATTCAATTTATATTGAAAATCGATTCATAACGTAATTAAAGCGTCGCAAATTATAAAGGAATTCCACAGCGACTTTTCTGAAATTTGATTTGGACGTAAATCAAAATCTACACGACGAAATCTAGATTTTTCTCTTCCATTAGAAAAATATACTCCACCCGCTCCACGCATTTCTTGTTTCACTGAAATCTGGCTTAAAACGAATCCTGTACATTCAGTTGAAGTTCGAATCGCCAAATAGCGAACTGCCGCGTCGTTTCAGACTCTATTTTAATTATATTAAAATTCTACGTTCAAACTGACGTCGATTGAATATATTCGTCAATATAATTCAACTCTAAGCTGAATTACATCTTAGGGATGACCCAGTTCACAGAATATTGTGATTTCCAATATTTTTGATTATTTTGACATTATAATATATTTTATTATATTATAATTATTAATTAAATATTCAATATTATTTAATTCACGTTCTTGATATCGATAAATCGATATTTAATAATTAAATTAATTAATTATTCAACAGCTAAAATGCGGGTTACTACAATAAGAATTTTGGGTTTCCCATTTCTATTAATAGAAAAACCTTAAGTCTTAGAACTACTAGTATAAGGGCCCACATGGCTACATTATTGGGTTACCATGTTATAGCTCACGGAAGATTTATAATTTCGAGATTTAAAATCCAATACTACCATCAAAAAATTCAAGGCTATCTCTTGTATCCTTATTTTGAAGTATACGAAACTAATGACAAAAAATTTCTCTAATGCTTCTTGAGTTACAAAAAAAGCAGTGCAGGAATCATGAGATTTTTGTCCTAAAGAACAAAAGCCTCTTTATACTAGGTCGGATAACTGTTTACACCAAAAACTTGCATTGGATAAATAAAAAGAGATGGAAGCCTCAAAACTAGGAAAACAAAGGGCTTGAGGTTACGAAGTCAGGGCCAAGTAGGAAGAGCCTTGAGGGTAGCTAGGGCAACACCAAAAGCAAGGACCAAGAGTTGCGGAACTGATACTAGAGGATATAAAAGGAAAGGTCAATTGAAATGATACCAAAATAGAAAACTAGGGAATACTGAAGCCGATACCAAAATAAATGGTTCAAGAGGAAGCTACAGAAACATAACCAATGGCAAAGGGTTCAGGATGAAGCCGAGTTCCAACACCTGGTATCGTTGGAAGCAGTACCAAAGTTATGAAGGATAAGTATGGAAGAAATGCCCAGAAGCTTATATGGCAAAGGATGAAAGCTACGAAACTAGTAGCAAAATATACAGAGAGAAAGCTGAGGATACCGACACCAATATTAAAAAGTTCAGAAAGAAGCAACAACGACGACACCAAGATAGCGGGAAAGAAAAGAATAAAGACCTGGTGTCGAAACCAACGTCCAATGAGCAATTAGCTTGGTGTCGACATTGAGACAAGATGGGAAGCATATAAAACTGATACAAAGATTATAAAAACATTAGATAAATAATAAAGTACCAAAGAAAGGAAGGTAGTTGATCCAACATCAAAGCCGATACTGGAAACACGGTATTGATGTTTTAGAGGTGGAAAAATAGATTTGACATTTAATACGAAGGCAATAAGTACAAAGTCAAATGATAAGAATCAGTACATCGGGGGACGATATAAAACATAAAGCAAAAGAAAGCAATTAGAACTTTACCAAGTATTCGAGATAGAGGCACGATACCGAACCCCAATTCATAAGTAACTTAAAGAGCCAGAAGCATATACGATGGGGCAACGAAGAGTTATCCCTACCAATAAACTAAATACCAACTAAAATGGACAAGACCGAAACTTACTGGAACAAACGATAAAGGTGGAACCAATGGATAAAAGGCTAGTATGTTTGAAGGAAAAGCAAAATATAAAGAGAATAAAGCAGCTAAGCCAGTGCCATAACCTTTATCAAGATCAGACGCCGAAGCATTTATGCAATATCGACACCTGAAACCTCCATAACTTCAACCATTAAAGCAAGGGACATGAAAGCGGGTCGATACCGATACCATGGCATCAAAATAGAGAAACATGGACTGAAGACGGTGGTCCCAAAACTAAGAGTTACTAAGGGGAGCCGATATCGAAAGGTTAAAGCGAAACAAGGTTTCCCACCCGAATGTTACCAACAAGGGTCCCGAATTGCCTATAAATAAGAACCTAAGGGTCACATTTGAGGGGGTAGGAATTACCTTTCTCATTCTAACATCTTTTATTCTATTCGGAGAGCCTAAACCCTAATTTGGAAATCAAATTGGGGATTTCTTATGTAACCTCCTCCATAATAAAATTAGAAAACCCCTTAAAGTGGATGTAGGATCAATCTGAACCAAACCACTATAAATTGTTGTGTTCTTTACTATTTAGCATGCTGTTCTATATACTTGTATGCTTCCGAATATCAATGTTCCCCAATCCAACATTCCCAACAATTATCAAGCTACCTTTAAGGCATATTCTCTCTCCAATTAGTAACAATTGTTGAAGTCGTATCCCGAGGTAACTGTTGATCCTCAAGTCTTGTAAGCGTGATGCTCACCTCTAGAAGGAAGAGTAACTAATCTTCAGACTTGGTATCTTGATACTCGAAAAACTATGAATACAATCAATCTTTAAAAGGACTAGATTACCTTAGTTCCATAACCGTAACCCTATGTTTTGATGTTGACGAAAAATATCGTTAACATGGTTCACTTGAGAGTTTCTTTCCCAAGTGACAAGGAGGAATGAGGTGAAAGAAATACACCAAGGGATTCAAGTTTCTTATCCATGATAAGCATTTTCTAATTTGATATTCTATCAGTAGTTTCTTTGTTGCTACTAGATTTCGATACCGAAACCGAACAGAGGTAAAGGGGTATCGAGGCAGAACTAGCATCATAATGGGAACCAGGAAAACTAACAGTTGATACTGAAGCATCGAATAAAATTGATATCGAAATTAAGAAGGGAGGAGATTCGGTCCACATGCTATCGATATCAACATAGGTAGCAAAAGTTTGGTACTGATACAGGAAAAATAGTAGCAAGGCACAATACCGAGACCAACATACAATAATCATCCCAGAGTGGTTTCAATGCCGACACCGAGATAAATCTAATAACAAAAGAAAGTGTAACACCGTACATTTTATAATAATTAAATAATGCATATATATATGTGTGTTTGTGTGTGTATATATATGCACATAAATATTTAAGAATTTTTTTGAAGAGCTTCCAGAATTTGGCCACGAGATTAGCATCATTGCGTTTGTGGCGATTTTCTAGTCAATTTAGACCTATGGATTGCAGAAATTGGAGTTAAGATGAAAGAGATACCTTTAAAATGAAGTGTGGTAGCAAAACATTAGAATAACTTAATTAAATATTCAAAATTAAGTGAAACGTACTACGCCATTGCGTTCGTCTCGGAATTCTAGTCAAAATAAACACCTGGTCTACGTAAAACGGACACCGTATGAAGAAGTTATTAAGGTTTAAGTTTATATACGCATAATAAGAATATATATGTATAAAATAAGGCCAGAATTCAAAACAGTCCAAATTCATGCAGAAAAGGGGAGTGGGAAATTTCCAGCCTATTGGTGTCGACCCTTCAAGTGGGTGTCGACCCCTGGGTCGACCCCTCAATAGGGCTGTCGACCCATGGGTCGACGCCCCCCTAAGGCAGATCTGGGAAGATTATTTCTACGTGAACGTGGACTCGTTTCTTGACCAAATACATTGCTGAACACCTATAAATAAGCATGTAGAGCCTACCCTAAGTCCCATATTTCTGAGACAACGCCGAAGCTCTTCCATTCGTCTCTCTCCTCAAATCTATTTAGAAAATTAAGATTATTAGTTTAGGAAAAATTCTGAATCCAGATCTGAAGGAAAGGAATGTATGTTTATAAATGGGTGTTCGGATCTCTTATCGAAGTGAGGTAATTCCTAGATCTGGTCTATTTTCCATTCTCTTCTCTTTCTTCTTTTTCTTTCTCTCTTTTAGTAAACAATTATGAATCCATGATTGCTTGGTTCTCAATCGAATTTGGGGAGAAACCATGGAATGACAGATTTGGACCAGATCCAGGATTTGGAAAGCATATGAGGTGAGTGGGTTTAAGTTATGTCATTTTTGATAATGATATATTATCGTTTAACATTCTCCATTATTACATGTGAATTTACTAGAACAATTAAAATTGCAGTTATAAAAAGTTGAGTTATTAATATGGATGTGTTGGAAAATTCATCTGTTGAACCGGTTAAATTGTTAAATTGTTTACATGTTGAAAACGAAACTTGTTAGAATATGAGTAGCGACTACTGTTGTTCGTATTACATGTTAACCTGTCACATGAACCCTTACATGCATAAATTGGAATAGTTATATGATTAAATGGTTTCATGTTATCATAGAATTGAATACATGAATATGGGTTTGGGACGTAAATAAAATTATGATTAAAGATCTTAATTTGGGCATATGGTGCATAATAAATATGACTTCGGAAAGGGGCATGAAAACGTATAATGAAATAGGAATAATTGTTAAAGAACGAACATGCCTAGATTCACAGTAATTTGACACTATATCACGCTTAAACATGAGGTTAGATTACATTTGTGATCGAAGTCTGCCCAAAACCGCCCGACATATCCAGCATTCACAAGTGGTAAATCTAATGTGAGGGGTCTACATGCATAAATAAAACATGTAGTGGCTCTAAGACACGAGGTTAAGCCAACTTGTGGTAGAAGTCTGCCCGGACCCACTCGAAAAATCCAGCATCCAAAAGTATAGGCTTAATGTGAGAGGTCTAGTGCATGAATATATATACAAATATAAAAATATATGTAAATGGCAGGACTGATAAACAACATTAATTATAATTAATGGAAATAAATGGAATTGAATGAAAGATAATTACAATAGTAAATAGGAATGGAATGAACAGGGAATGATAACAACCCATTATAAATAGATTACATTAATAAGAATGTTGTATAATAGGTAGACTTGTCCTGGGGACAAGTGAAGATTATAACATAGGTTATAATAAACTATTATGGATTTGGGATAACTGTTGAAATGAGATAAGTGGCACTTAATTTTAAATTAAGTAATCTGTAAACTTGGAAATATGAAATCTACTGACAAGAAATACATGTTTAGGCTTGTCCTAGGGACAAGTGGAAATTATAACTCAGGTTATAATAAACGATAAAGGGAATAGAATAACTTATGTAAGGGGACAAGTTGTACTTAATTGTAAATTAAGTTATTTACAAGAACAAGAATCTGAAGTCTACGGATGAGGACACCATAAGTTGTATTTATGAGAAGAGAAACTTATTAGTGGATCTTAATTAAGAGAACTAAGTTAATAAGTAAGCAACGATAAATTGTAGTGACGGTATAAAATGGAATTATGATTAAATGCGAAAGAATGAGGAAAACTTATGAAATGAAATAAGTTATATTTAATCATAAATAATGGCTGATATGTTAAAAAGGAAACATGTGAATTGAGATATACTTAATTACAGATTGTGTAGAACATGTTATTGTAACCTTGAATCAAACAAGAATATAAAAGGGATTGTGGATTATAGACCTTGGACCACAATCTTGAGAAAAACATGTTGTGGGCTTATTAATGAACTTAAAAGGGTTAAGTTATATGACTGAAATTAATAAGAAAGAAAAACTTGGTAACTTGAATAAGAAGTCAATGTGAAAGGGAATGACCAAGTTAAACGGAAACCTGATGAGGTAAAGCAAGCACTTAAAAGAATGTTTAGATATAAGGTCTAATAACATATTAAAGTAAGGCGCTTGGACCAGTCCACATGTTTGAGGGTGACTAATCCAATAGGGTAGATCATCGTGGTGTCATAAGGATTGAGGGGAGCGCACGTTCATCTGATTAGTCGGTCGGCTGCGAAGGACTAAAAGGGGAAGCACACGGCTTCTTGAGGTACGTAAGGTGCTCCTGGTAGTCCTCTGTGTGGTGGCAGATGTTTAGGCTGTGCTCTCAGAGGTTGGGCCTGCGCGTAACTACCAGGTGGGTGGGCCTTGACTGCAAAAGTAGCTTTGTAGTTAGAATGCTATGATGCGGTGACACTGGGGTGATTTGGCATTCGCCTCAACAGGGAGGTAGAGGTCAGGACCAGCAAAGATAGTAGATTGTCGGGTGCCCGTCATCGGCAGTCGTGGGATGAGAAAAGACTAGAGCTACACATAAAGACCATTCACCTTTCACTATCGGGGGTACGTTGGTTGAGGGAAGACACCAACTAGTTGTTTAGATTTTTTGTTATTAGGGGCAAGTCACTTAGCTCTTGTAGTCTTTTCTAGTTGAGGGAGGGTCCGAGGTGGGGCCGTAGCCACCATGAAAAACAGAACCTAGGAATATCTGTTTATAGAGGCTCTTAAAGACGAGCTTGTACAGATATGGAAAAGCTCCCGATTGAGTTCCTGTTTCTTGTATAGCCCTCCCATGAACTCGGTGCACATTATGTGCGGTTAAGGCATCGAATAAGTTTGACGATATGTATGTGGGACAGTCTGGATACATGAATGTCTGCTCTAGGTGGTGTATCGTAGACTTGAGGGCATTACTCTGGTTTAGAATCTGATTCGATCGAAGGTGGCAGTCCATACTCTTACGTAGCATAGTAATTGACAAATATATGCGGAACGTAACATTGTTATATAGGGATCCGTACGTCACTCTGACGTAAGATGAGGGACTTCGATTATTTCTATACGGTGGAGACTGTGTCAGTGGGGTACCATGGGGACTACCTCAATATTGGGGGAGGGTAGCTACATATATATGGTATTATGTTAATCTACTAGGAAGTAAATGGGTACGACATGTCTGTAAGTCTTGAGTTCTGTTAACCCAAGTAACCTAATAAATAAGAAAATGTGATTGAACAATATATGTAGGATTATCCTAAGTGTATAAGTTAAATCCAGTCACCAGAACTTGTGTTCTGACCCCCTCCTCATCTCATACTCATAGGTTAGATTTATGGCAGAGACGTGATAGCTGTGAGTACTGGTTAGGCAGTATTATTAATACGGTAAGACTATGTTTTGATTAAATTATATTTTATTCATTATGCTGTGAGATATAATCTGAGCTCTGACATATTTCATGTCTCTGTCTTTTCTGCTGAATACCAGAGCATAACAACTTGAGTTTCGATAGATTGGAATTTTAAAAAAATCGGTCTATCGGAATTCTGGTTGTTACATCTAGTATCAGAGCTTAGGTCTAGGATTCTTGTATAAATAGTAAGTGAACATATTTGTATTTTTAAAATATAAATATTATATATATACCTAGATCTATGGAGAAATCCACTAAATAGAAAGAGTATAATGTAGTAAGAATTGGGATATTTGTTTAGTGCACTAAAGGAAGGAATATGGAAATCTGAGACCCTTAGGAAATTTGGGTGGGAAGTGTACAATATATTTTGGAATAGAGAAAGGAGGATCCCATATGTTAGTATTTCGGATTAGTGGGCTTGGCAGTAAAACCATATACATTGGAAAAGGTAAAAAAGAGAAAAATGGATTAGGAATATATATAGTTGAGAGAATTGACTTTGTGGAAGTGTCTACGAAAGCCTAGAAAAATTGGAAACCCGCTTTGGGTCTAACCCTATTGTTAACTTTTAAGAACTTGAAATTGTAAAAGTTTTGAGAAAGTGGTTAATGGTGTTTTCAAGTTTTAATCTTAAAAGTTGTGGTTTTAAATGTGTAAAGTACACATGTTGAGTTTTAAAGTAAAATGGGGTATATTATGTACATAGTGCTTTCTTGCGAATTTGTCTAAAGTAAAATTCTCTCAGTAAAAGGTGCATATTATAGAGCATGTAGAGCTCGCTAGTTTTCTTGTTATATGGGATGAAAGGATTTAAAAAATATTGCATTTTGTTGCAAACTGGAATTTTCAGTAAAGAAAGTTTTGAAATCTCTATTCTTTTGACAATCATTTTTGATAAATTGTTTTAACAAGAGAATTTCGTTGGGTGGACAAAATAAGTTGTAGAATAGAGTAAATGTTTGCACCTTGTAGTAAGAGATTGAACCGACCTTATAGGTAAGAACAAGTTATAAACCCGATTAAGAAATAGTTGCCCTTATCTACTCCAATTTTTTTGATTTAAAAAAAATGATTTACATTTTTAAGATGACATGTTTTATTGGTCTGGCAAAAGTAAGTTTTCATGAGGAAAATAAAGTTTTGACACCTTTAAATTTTTGGAAGAAAATTTAAATGAAAATGCTAAATTGTGTTTTGAAAAGTATGGAGTAGGTAAGGATTAGAGCCTAGGAAAGACGGGAAAAATTTTGAGGCAATGAAATAGATAACAAGAATTATCTTGGAATAATGGTAAGTTCCCGTAGAATGCATAAGCATTAAAAAGCCTAGGGTGTTGTTTGAAATAATTGTTGGTACACAACTAGGACTAGAGGCGACTACTAGATAGTAAAAAGGGCAAGTAAGTGGTTAGACCCTGTTGCTAATTTTCATGTCAGGGGTGAAACCCGTTATTTCAATTTTGTTGGGATCGTTCCTGTTAAAACCGAAAACCGATTTCAACACCAAGGGTGTTATGTAAACACTTCACCAAATGGTTAGATTAGAATAGGGAACCGCGTAATAATAAAATAAAGAGCATAAAATGAAGATAAAGGAATTTTATAGTGGTTATGTTAACCCTGTTAAAAACATCGGGTCTGCACCAACTGGTTTGGCACTAAGTGGGTCGGCATCAACTGGGTCGGCACTAACTGGGTCGGCACTAAGTGGACCGGCACCAACTGGCTCGACACTAAGTGGGTCGGCATCAACTGGGTCGGCATTAATTGGGTCGACACTAACTGGGTCAGCACCAAGTGGGTCGGCATCAAATGGGTCGACACTAAATGGGTCGACACCATTACATCTGGTCGATCACAAGTGCTTGCTGATCTTGATTGGTCATAAGTGGCAATATAGGTTGGTGGCAAAGCTGGAGTATGAGTTGGCCACATTGAGATGTTAATGAATCAATATGTGAATACAAGAATAATGCATGGCAAAAATACGAAGTGTGCGTGGACCCTTTGATTTGAGAATATAAAGTACGCGAGAGCGATAACATAAAGTTACATACGTTCATGAAGAAATAATGGAGCGTATCCTATTTGCCAATGTATTAGTATAGAAGGAGCAATAAGGGTCTTTACTTGAAGCACACTTGCATGTAAACAAGTTTCATACAGGTTAAATGTTTAAAACAAAAGGGAAGGTCATTTTATCATGGGAAAGCACAAAAGTATGGCTCGATACATTCTATAAAGTTGCACGGTTCAACTTCTTTGATCACACATGGATAAACAAAAAAGGCGACATCTACATGCTAAAACACAAGAATAGTTTGGTACCAAAACTTATACACGGACCAGCATCAAGCCTTGAACACTTGGAAATATACATGCGGCTCCTTATATTTAACGAATATGGTAACGGGTTGGCTTCAAACTGAAGTGTGCAGGGGAAAATGTCTACATGTACACGTGAACCGGTATTAAAAATTTAAAAGTTTGGGTCAACAACAGATTAGTACAAATGGGTCAGCTACTAATGGGACACGTGGTGCTCCCATGTTGAAATATGGATACGTGGTTAAACAGTGTGCATGCAAGGAAGATTCAATACTCAATGAATATCGGATCGGAATTAAAATAGAAAAGGAGGGCGGTCCGCTTTGCATCTTCCTGGTCAGTACTGTTAAGCAAAAACTGGGTCGGTGCATTCATAAAACTGGGTCGGTCCTAAAAAGAATGAAGCTAGTCGGTACTAACAGCAGAAAATGGATCAGTACATTGGAATAAAGTTGGTCGGTGCATTGGAATAAACCTGGTCGTTTAAGTACCATCCATTCCTGGTCGGTCATTAATAATGGAGCGATGGCAGGATTATAAATATGGGTCATATGACAGAAGTACACAGCTGTAAAGTGGGTCGGTCGGAAAATTACCTAGTAGCATTTCCGTAAATTAGTTTTAAGCCATTCCAAATTCTACACACCATAATTACAAGACTTCCACTACCCCTAAACTACACCTATAAATAGCCCCTTTCTCCACCATTCAAGGGACCGATTCGACGACCCTGAAGGGTTGCCGAAATGATTTCTCTACCATTCTAAAGCCTCTCCAAGCTCCATTAATGGCTTCCAAAGTTTGCTCCATCTTCCTCCAACAACATGAAGATGAAATCACATTTATTATCCATCCAAAATGGCACTAACTCAATTCTAGTGCTCTCCAACCGCCAATAATCTTCTCTAAATGCCGGAATCTAACGCAAACTTCATCACAAAATCAAGGAAAAGCATCTACGTGCCAAAGTGATCGAAAATCTATAAGATAACTTCCACAATCCGCGAGATTTAATCCATTCCTCTACGAATTCAAGAGAGATCTAAAGCTAAAGAGAGCGAAAATGGAGAATCATTGTAAAGAGAGTGAGCGAATGATATAAATGAGATGTATGAGATGGTGCCGTATGTAATTTTCTCCATGATAATGAAGAACACTTCAAAGTGGACATAGATCATTCCTAAGATCGAACCACTATAAAAATTCCTTTGTCTTCATTTTATGCTCTTTATTTTGTCATTACGCGGTTCCATATTCTAATCTAACCATTTGGTGAAGTGTTTACATAACACCCTTGGTGTTGAAATCGATTTTTGGTTTTAACATTTGGTGCCCACCATAGGGCGTCGTTTGCATCTCCTTCCTTCACACTTTTCTCAAGTTTAAAAGCCTTGCATTGAAGTTGTAAACCGCATCCTCCTCCGAAATCATGGTGAAATCTAAGAAGACCATAAGTAAAATGTCGGAAATGTCGATAATGTTGCTAATGAAGAAACACCGCTTGCTAACCCTTTCGATATTGGTGAAAACTCAGTTAGTGGAGCCGGTGTGACTAGAAATGAATTAAATGTCGCTATTGCTAACGTAAATCAAAGGGTGGATGCTTCTACTAAAGCTATGATGGAGAAACTTGAAGCCGTCCTTAATGCTCGACCAAATTCAGCCCCTTATGAGGTCCATGTTAATCTCGAAGAGAATGACAAATCACACGCTTCCGATCATAACCGCAACGACAACATGGAAGACGATTATGATTGTTTAGGTGACAAAGACGAATCTAGCATCGAAGAATTGAAATCAATGGCTAACAATCATTCCGAAGTGAATGCTCGAAGGGTCACCAGTCCTGTCACAGGGCACCTCCTCATCGAGAAGGCAAAGGGCCTAAGCTCTCAAATCAAAACCGCTTGCCTAGACGAACATTTGGTAAAGAGCTTGGCTTCGCAGAGTGGCATAACACTGAAGAATACATCTCAAACATGATAGAGCAAATCATGAAGAGAAATCAAGCTACCAAAGACGATGAAAGAGAATGAGACTTCTCTCCCGATAGGACTCCATTCACTGAGAGAATCCTTGAAGCAGAATGTCCAAAGAAGTTCAATCCTCCGACGTTGCCTCCGTACAATGGCCTTGTTGATCCTAACTACTTCCTATTTAAATAAAAGTGGCATATGAGTGCGGTTAAGGCGACTGATGAGATGAGATGCATGTACTTCCTCTGTACTTTGACGGTGCTGCATCATTATGGTTCACAAAGCTGCCACCTAATTCTATCTATCAGTTCTCTGACCTAACCAAAAAGTTTAAGGAGCAATTCCTCTTATATGCTACCAAAGCCAAGGATACTATAATGCTTTCGGCAATGAAACAGAAGCCGGGGGAAACTGTTAAAGCCTTTCTTAGTTGATTCAATGTTGCCTTGTCTAAAGTAAGGAATCTGGAGCCACACATAATTCTCATGGCTTTACTTGACGCCATAGACAAAACAAGGGAATTCGGGAGGTGGATAAAGATGAAAGAATCAAATACGCTTGACAAGTTCTATAAGAACGCAAAGGAGTACATGAGAGTGGACGATAATCCTATACCTCTTCAGATCATTGGTGGTAACCAACTTCTTGAAGCTCCTAAAAGCGCAGCTATCCAATCTAATCAGAAGAATACTCAGTGGAAAAAGCAAGCTAATGACGGAAACAACAACAAAGCAAATAAGAAGTTTCAACTTCATGACTCGTCTGATCTAACTCCTCTGAATGACACTCCTGAAAACATCTACCTCGCCACAATGGATGCAGAAGATTACCCGGAGCCTCGGCCAATGAAGATGAATGTCCATCTAACCAAATATGGGAAGTTCTTGCGGTTTCATAATCAGCCAGGCCACGACACCAACGAGTGCAGGCACATGAAATCATTGATCAAAGAGCTGATTAGGAAGAACCATATGCAATAATATGTAAAGAATTCTCAAGATGCAAATCCTTCCGCAACTCCCCAGGGGCAAGGGGCATCAAATGGCCAACCCGGTCCAAGCAACGAAGCTTCTGCTCAAATTAATCTAAGGCTGATAATCAATTAACGACCATTGATGATGATATAATATATGTGGCTCAAAGTAAGCGATCACTATTGCCTTTACTTTACTTTTGCATTACTTTACCCTTCCCATGTTCTACTCTCTTGTAAAAAGTTTATGATGATTTACATGCGTTGTACCGAACAATATCTTTACAAATGAAGTACTACCTGCTTATATAAATCTCAGACTTGCAAAATATACATGAAAATTTGATAAAGACGATTTTCTCATTGCAGGCTGTTCCGTAGGCGTTCGTTTCCTCAAATACCAACCAAATGAGACAGTCCTAATAACACTAATTCAAATGTCAAAGTGAAGTGCCATAACCATTGATATGCATAATGCAAGGATGAAAAGCACTACTTTGAAAAGTGAAGAAGGAAAGTCCCACTAAGTCAAATAGCAAAGAGGAAAGCGAACAACCACGGATTTGAAATCTCAAAGGTTATGGGAATTTGTTGCGCAAAACAAAGCACGAGAGTTCACTATAAGTGAAACGAAGTGTGGGAGTTCGTGGCGCGAAGCGATGTAACCCATCAAAGGTTCGCTAAAATTCATTACACGAAACGATGCACAGGAGTTCACTATAAGTGAAACGAAGCGTGGGAGTTCGTGCCGCGAAGCGATGCAACCCTCCAAAGGTTCGCTGGAATTCATTGCGCGAAACAGAGTGTTGGAGTTCACTATAAGTGAAACGAAGCGTGGGAGTTCGTGGTGCGAAGCGATGAAACCCACCAAAGGATCACTGGAATTCGTTCCGCGAAACGAAGCACGGGAGTTCACTCTAAGTGAAACGAAGCGTGTGAGTTCGTGGCGCGCAGCGATGCAACCCTACAAAGGTTCACTGGAATTCGTTGCGCGAAACGAAGTGCTGGAGTTCACTATAAGTGAAACGAGGTGTGGGAGTTCGTGGCGCAAAGCGATGCAACCCACCAAGGTTCGCTAGAGTTCATTGCGCGAAACGAAGCATAGGAGTTCACTATAAGTGAAATAAACTGTGGGAGTTCGTGGCGCAAAGCGATGCAAACCCACCAAAGGTTCACTGGAATTCGTTGCGCGAAACAAAGCGCGGGAGTTCACTGTAAGTGAAACGAAGTGTGGGAGTTTGTGGTGCGAAGCGATGCAACACACCAAAGGTTTGCTGGAATTTGTTGCGCGAAACGAAGCGCAGGAGTTCACTATAAGTGAAACAAAGCCTGGGAGTTCGTGGCACGAAGCGATGAAACCCTTTAAAAGTTCGCAGGAATTCGTTGCGTGAAACGAAGTGCGGGAGTTCACTATAAGTGAAACGAAGCGTGGGAGTTCGTAGCACGAAGAGATGCAAACCTCCAAAGGTTTGCGGAAATTCGTTATGCAAAATGAAGTGTCGGAGTTCACTATAAGGGAAACAAAGCATGGGAGTTTGTGGAGTGAATCGATGCAACCTCATCTAAATATCGTTGGAGTTCACATTGCAAAACGATACGACGACCAAAAATCCTTTCCATAGAGAAAGCAACTTCACCATAGGAGAAATCAACAATGACCGAGGAACTCTATGGTGTTGATTTAATCGACAAGAGAAGACAAAAGTTGGATTAAAACGACCCTTCGAAACACGGAGCATCCAATGGAGTCTCCGTAGACAAAGCAAATAAACATTGGGCTGTAAAACTACTTCCCACAGAGAAGACTAGAGAATATCCTAACACGGGGCATGCATATCAAAATTTCTCGGAAAGGGAACAGAAAATGAATTACAAATACGAATTTCACAAAAGCGATATATCGAATACCGTTATATAAGCCATTAAAAAATAACGTTTGAAATCCACAGTCGACTTTAGTCAATTAGCTGATTTTAAGCGTTAATGCAAATTCGAATTAGAATACCGTGTTTGTACGAACAATATTTGACGGGTTATAAACCGTTGAATTAAATAGTCCTATACGGACATGTTATTCGATTTCAAAATAAAATCTGCTATAATTCATTTTCTAATGATTAACTAATCCGTTACTGATGTGAACGATCAATAACGAAGTGTAAGTCCAAAATTATGCAATCGCTTGTTTTAATTACAAAACATGCGGCATGAAGCATATGAATTCTAAGCATGGTTTGCCATAGCAAAACAAAAGCCATAACTGGATCTCAAAGCAAAATATATCAACAACAACGTTCATTTCGAAGCCGACATTTCTCGCAAGCATGTGGAAAAGAGGGCACCCGAGTTTGCAAAGCGAAACAAACTACGAGCCAGTCATGGGACTGGTAGGAGAAATCTTATATTAAGTTGAAACTGTATTATGTTCTAAGTATGATCCTATTATGGTGTGTAACTTTGATGATATATTATTTCCAGTGTAATATGATGTACATTATCTGATGTAATTCTATATTTATGTTCTGCTGTTATTATTTACGTGTTATATTTCAATGATTATCCTTGCTTTCGTACTATGGGAGTTTGGGGTTATCACAGTTGGTAAAGTTACATTTTTGTTAAATAAGATTTGAGTTAAACAAAAATTACATTTTTGTTAAAAAGATTTGAGTTATAACAAAAATTACATTTTTGTTAAATAGATTTGAATTATAACAAAAATCACATTTTTTTAAATAGATTTGAGTTAAACAAAAATAATATTTTTGGTTAAATAGATTTGTTTTTGAGCAAAAATATTAATTTTGTCAAACTAGAATTGTCAACATAAATACCACCATCACTTATATTCATTTTGTTAAACTAGAAATGTTAACAAAATGATATCATTACTTTTTATTTACTGCCACTTGTGACCGATCCACATCAGAAAGCACTTGATTTGAGTTGTTAATGAATCAATCTGTGAATACAAGGATAATGCAAGGAAAAAATACGAAGCGTACATGGACCCTTTGATTTGAGAATATAAAGTATGCGAGAGCGATAGCATCAAGTTACATACATTCATGAAGAAAAGATGGAGCGTATCCTATTTGCCAATGTATTAGTATAGAAGGAGCAACAAGATCTTTACGTGAAGCACACTTGCATGTAAGCAAGTTTCATACAGGTTAAATGTTTGAAACAAAAGGGAAGGTCATTTTATTATGGGAAAGCACAAAAGTATGGCTCGCCACATTCTGTAAAGTTGCATGGTTCAATTTCTTTGATCACACGTGGATAAACAAAAAAGGCGGCATCTACATGCTAAAACACAAGAATGGTTTGGTATCAAAAATTATACACGGACCAGCATCAAGCATTGAACATGTGGAAATATACATGGCGGTTCCTTATGTTTAACGCAAATGGTAGCGGGTTGGCTTCAAACTGAAGTGTACAGGGGAAAATGCCTACATGCACGCCTGAACCAGTATTAAAAATATAAAAGTTTGGGTCAACAAAAGATTAGTACAAATGGGTCGACTACTAATGGGACACGTGGTGCTCCCATGTTGAAATATGGATAAGAGGTTAAACAGTGTGCATGCAAGGAAGATTCAGTACTCAGTGAATGTCGAATCAGAATTAAAATTGAAAAGGCGGACGGTCCGCTTTGCATCTTCCTGGTCGATACTATTAAGCAAAAAATGGGTTGGTGCATTCATAAAACTGGGTCTGTCCTAGAAAGAATGAAGCTGTTCGGTACTAACAATAGAAAATGAATCGGTACATTGGAATAAAGCTGGTCGGTGCATTGGAATAAACCTGGTTGGTCATGTACAATCCGTTCTTGGTCGGTCATTAATAATGAAGTAGTGGCAGGACTGTAAATATGGGTCATATGACAACTGTACACAGTGGTAAAGTGGGTCGATCGGAAAATTACCCAGTGGCATTTTCGCAAATTAATTTTAGACCAACCTGAACTCTGCACACCCTAATACAAGACTGCCACACCCCCCCAAACTACACCTATAAATAGCCCCTTTCACCACCATTCAGGGGACTGATTCAACAACCCTGCAGTTCTGCCAAAATGATTTCTCTACCATTCTAAAGCCTCTCCAAGCTCCATTAATAGTTTCCTATGTTTTCTTCATCTTCCTCCAACAACATGAAGATGAAATCACATCTATTATCCATCCAAAATGGCTCTAACTCAATTCTACTGCTCTCCAACTGCCAATAATCTTCTCTAAAAGCCCGAATCTAACACAAACTTCATCACAGAATCAAGGAAAAGCATCTACGTGCAAAGTGATCGAATGTCTACAAGATAACTTTCACAATCCGTGAGACCTAATCCATTCCTCTACGAATTCAAGTGAGATCTAAAGCTAAAGAGAGCGAAAATGGTGAATCGTTGTAAAGAGAGTGAGCGAATGATATAATGAGTTGTATGAGACGATGCCATATGTAATTTTCTCCATGATAATGAAGAATACTTCAAAGTGGACGTAGATCTTTCCTAAGATCGAACCACTATAAAAATTCCTTTGTCTTCATTTTATGCTCTTTACTTTGTTATTACGCGGTTCCATATTCTAATCTAACCATTTGGTGAAGTATTTACATAACACCCTTGGTGTTGAAATCAATTTTCGGTTTTAACAGTTCCGTTATTTTTTCTTTTGTTGGGTAGTTAGGGTAACACCTAAACCTGTCGTGGATCCCATAGTTTGGACTTTTCTGTCTAAGGGGGGCATAGTCCTAAGGTTCTTGGCCCCATGTAGTAGCTGTGTAGTTTGTCTGTTCTCCTGTTTTAGTCAAAAGACTAGAAGGCTTATTTGAATTTAAACTAAGATCAGATTAAATAAACTAAGGAAAGAGAAATGGTACAACTAAAAAGGAAACAACAAATTCAGTAAAGCAAAAAAACATGATAAATTATGAGAAAAGATGAATAAGTGTAAAAAATTCAAATATTAGATGAAAAAGAAAATCAGTAACAAAGATAAATTTTATTATGTGGGTTGCGCTTGAATAGGAAAATAGGGAATCTTTATTGAATAGTTACATAAAATCCAAGTATGGGAAGAAAAAGGTTGAAAAAGAAAAACGAAGGACATGAAATTTTTCGTTTTCCACCTTTTTGTAACATAAGAAATCGTATTTCGAAAATTCGACTTTTCTGAAATTCAAAAAATAAAGTTGGTTGGTAGGAATTTGGATGCAACAATTGGATGAACTACACTATTACTTGGTAAGGGTGTGGGAAATTTGGATGAAAATGTATTTTGATTTTCAAAATATTGCATTCATGTAGAACTGCCAGTATATTTAGGATGTGAGCATTATATTTAAAAAAGGACTTTTGAAAAATTTGCATACATATAGGAGGTACCGCTTAGGCAAACATGTATTTCTATGTTGTATTTCACTTTGCACAAGTGCACAATATTTGCAAAAATCGGATGCACACATGATGGTTGTATATCATGCGAGCGGTTAATTAATTTTTTTTACCCTAATCAAATTCCGGGGACGAAATTTCCTAAGGGTGGGAGAATGTAACACCCCGCATTTTACAATAATTAAATAATGCATATATGTGTATATATATGCACATAAATATTTAAGGAAAGAAAATTTTGAAGAGCTTCCAGAATTTGGCCACAGGATTAGCGTCATTGCGTTCATGGCGATTTTCTGGTCAATTTAGACCTATGGATTGTAGAAATCCGAGTTAAGATAAAAGAGATACCTTTAAATGAAGTGTGGTAGCAAAACATAATAATAAAATTAAATATTCATAATTAAGTGAAACGGAATGAGCCATTGCATTCATCTCAAAATTCTGGTCAAAATAGACACCTGGTTTGCGTAAAACGGACACCGTATAAAGAAGGTATTAAGTTCTAAAATTTATATACGCATAAGAAGAATAAATATGTATAAAGTAAGGCCAGAATTCTAAACAGTTCAAATTTCACATAGAAAAAGGGTGTGGGAAATTTCTTGCCTAGGGGTGTCGACCCCTATGTCCACCCCTCAAAGGGGGTGTCGACACATGGGTCGACCCCCCTACGGCTGATTTGGGCAGATTATTTCTACGTGAATGTAGGCTTGTTTCTTGACCAAATATGTTGCTGAACACCTATAAATAATGCCTGTAGTGCCCACCCTAAGTCTCATATTTCAAAGAAAACGCCTAAGCCCTGCCATTCCTCTCTCTTCTCAAATCTATTTAGAAAATTAAGATTATTAGTTTAAGAAAAATTCTGAATTCAGATCTGAAGAAAAAGGAACGTATGCTTATAAATGGGTGTTCGGATCTCTTATCGAAGTGAGGTAATTCCTCGATCTGGTTTATTTTCCATTCTCTTCTCTTTCTTCTTTTTCTTTCTCTCTTTTAGTAAAACATTATGAATCCATGGTTGTTAGATTCTGAATCCAATTATGGGAAAAACCATGGAGTGATAAATCTGGGCCAGATCTAGGATTTGGAAAGCATACGAGGTTAGTGGATTTAAGTTATGTCATTTTAGATAATGATATATTATCGTTTAACATTCCCCGTTATTACATGTGAATTTACCAGAACAATTAAAATTGCAGTTATAACAAGTTGAGTTATTAATACGAATGTGTTGGAAAATTCATATGTTGAATCATTTAAAGTGTTGAAATGTTTACATGTTGAAAAACAAACTTGTTAGAATATGAGTAGCCACTATTTTTGTTTATATTACATGTTATCCTGTCACATGAACCCTTACTTGTATGAATTGGAACAGTTATATGATTAAATGTTTTCATGTTAGCATAGAATTGAATACATGAATGTGGTTTTGGGTCGTAAACCAAATTATGATTAAAGATCTTAATTTGGGCATATGGTGCATAATAAATATGACTTGGGAAAGGGGCATGAAAACCTATAATTACATAGGAATAATTGTTAAAGAACGAACATGCCTAGATTCACAGTAATTTGACACTATATCGCGCTTGGACACGAGTTAGATTACACTTGTGATAGAAGTCTGCCCGGAACCGCCCGACATATCCAACATTCACAAGTGGTAAATCTAATGTGAGGGGTCTAAGTGCATAAATAAAACATATGGTGGCCCTAAGACACGAGGTTAAGCCAAATTGTGGTAGAAGTTTGCCCGGATCCCCCCTCGACAAATCGAGCATCCACAAGTATAGGCTTAATGTGAGAGGTCTAGTGCATGAATATAAATACATATATATACATATATGTAAATGGAAGGACTGATAAATAGCATTAATTATAATTAATGGAAATAAATGGAATTTAATGAAAGATAATTACAATAGTAAAAAGGAATGGAATGAAGGGGGAATGATAACAACCCATTATAAATAAATTACATTAATAAGAATGTTGTATAATAGGTAAACTTGTCCTAGGGACAAGCGAAGATTATTACTTAGGTTATAATAAACTAGTAAGGACATGGGATAACTAGTGAAATGAGAAAAGTGACACTTAATTTTAAAATAACTAATCTGTAAACTTGGAAATATGAAATCTGCTGATAAGAAATACATGTTTAGGCCTGTCCTAGGGACAAGTGGAAATTATGACTCAGGTTATAATAAATGGTAAAGGGAATAGAATAACTTACGTAAGTGAATAAGTTGTACTTAATTGTAAATTAAGTTAGTTACAAGTACAAGAATATGAAATCTACAGACGAGGACAACATAAGTTATATTTATGAGAAGAGAAACTTATTAGTGGACCTTAGTTAAGAGAGATAAGTGGCACATAATTTTAAAATAAGCAATCTGTAAACATGGAAATATGAAATCCGCTGATAAGAAATACATGTTTAGGCTTGTCCTAGGGACAAGTGAAAATTATAACTCAGGTTATAATAAACGATAAAAGGAATTGAATAATTTATGTAAGGTAATAAGTTGTGCTTAGTTGTAAATTAAGTTATTTACAAGAACAAGAATCTGAAATCTATAGATGAGGACAACATTAGTTATATTTATGAGAAGAGAAATTTATTAGTGGACCTTAGTTAAGTTACTTAATTGTAAATTAAGTTATTTACAAGAACAAGAATCTGAAATCTACAGAAGAGCACAACATAAGTTATATTTATGAGAAGAGAAACTTATTAGTGGGCCTTAGTTAAGAGAACTAAGTTAATAAGTAAACAACGATAAGTTGTAGTGATGGTGTAAAATGGAATTATGATTAAATGAGAAAGAATGAGGAAAACTTATGAAATGAAATAAGTTGTATTTAATCACAAATAATGGCTGATATGTTGAAAAGAAAACATGTGAATTGAGATATAATTAATTACAGATTAAGTAGAACATGTTATTGTAACCTTGAATCAAACAAGAATATAAATGGGATTGTGGATTATAGACCATGAACCACAATATAGAGAATAACATGTTGTGGGCTTATTAATAAACTTAAAAGGGTTAAGTTATATGACTGAATTAATAGCAAGAAGAACTTGGTAACTTGAATAAGTAGTCAATGTAAATGGGAATAACCAAGTTAAATGGAAACCTGATGAGGTAAAGCAAGCGCTTAAAAGAATGTTTAGACATAGGGTCTAATAACATATTAAAGTAAGGCGCTTGGACCAGTCCACACGTTTGAGGCTGAGTAACCCAATGTGGCAGATCATTGTGGTGTCATAAGGCACGAGGGGAGCGCACGTTCATCTGATTATTCGGTCGGCTCTGAAGGACTGGCATGGGAAGCATGCGGCTTCCTGAGATACGTAAGGTGCTCCTGGTAGTCCTTTATGTGGTGGCAGATGTTTAGGTTGTGCTCTCAGAGGTTGGGTCTGCGCGTAACTAACAAGTGGGCGGGCCTTGACTGCAAAAGTGGCTTTGAAGTTAGAATGCTTTAACCGGTGACACTACGGTGATTCGGCGGTTACCTCGACGGGGAGGTAGAGGTCAGGATCAACAGAGATAGTAGATCGTTGGGTACCCATCAGCGGTAGCCGTGGGATGCAAAAAGACTAGAGCTAAACCCATTCGACCATTCACCTTTCACTATCGAGGTACGGCGGTTGAGGTGAGATGCCAAATGTTTGTTTAGAGTGTTTGGTGTTAGGGGCAAGTTGCTTAGCTCTTGTAGTCCTTACTAGTTGAGGGCGGGGCCGAGGTGAGGACATAGCCACCAGGAAAAACAGACCATAGGAATATCTGTATATAGAGGCTCTTAAGGATGGGCCTGTATAGATATGGAAAAGCTCCCGATTGAGTTTCGTGTTTCTTGTATAACCTTACCATGGAACTCAGTGCACATTATGTGCGTTTAAGGCATCAAATACGTTTGACGATATGTACATGGGACAGTCTGGATACATGCATTTCTGCTTTAGGTGGTGTATCGTAGACTAGAAGGCATTACTCTGGTATGGAATCTGATTCGATCGAAGGTGGCAGTACATACACTTACATAGCATAGTAATTGACAGATATATGTGGAACGTAACATTGTTATGTAAGGATCCGTACGTCACTCCGACTTAGGATGAGGGACTGCAATTATTTGTATACGGTGGAGACCGTGCGAGTGGCGTACCACGAGGTGTACCTCAATATTGGGGGAGGGTAGCTACATATATATAGTATTATGTTAATCTACTGGGAAGTAAATAGGTATGACATGTCTGTAAGTCTTGAGTGCCATTAACCCAAGTAACCTAATAAATAAGAAAATGTGATTGAACAATATATATAGGATTATCCTAAGTGTATAAGTTAAATCCAACCACCAGAACTTGTGTTCTGACCCCCTCCCCATCACATACTCACATGTTAGATTTGTGCAGAGACATGATAGATTTGGATACTGGTTAGGCAGTATTATTAACATGATAAGGCTATGTTTTGATTACATTATATTTTAACCATTCCCCTGTGAGATATCTTCTGAGCTCTGACATATTTTATGTCTCTGTCTTTTCTGCAGGATAACAGAGCACAACAACTTGAGTTTCGATAGATTGGAATTTTGAAAAAAAAAAAAACGATCTGTCAGAATTCTAGTTGTTACAGAATGCATGGAGGATGAAGACATGCTTTCAGCACCAACATGTTGGGAATAGGTGGCTTAGTGTCGGTACTAAAGGGAGAGGTAGTTGATCCATTTTCGGTACTAATGAAGAGGAAGAAGAGGCCCAATGTTGATACCAAGGAAACGAGATTAAAACAGTAACATGATACAGAAAGCTAGTAGTGAAATAAAGCCAAGCGTTGTAGCCAAGTATTAGTATCAGAGGAAGCAATATTACTCACAAAGAAGTGGAGTGTAGTACCAAGATAAAATGGGAGCAAAGAACCAACAACAAGATAGAAGAGAAAATAAAAGTGCTATCGCTACCAACAGGCGTGGTAGCGATACCAGGAACAATACCAAGATTGCAAGGAAAAGAGTATCGAAGCATTTCCTGAGGGCGGGCCAACACTGGGCATTTACAGCTAAAGCCGGGGCATTGAAGCGAAGGAATGACGGACGAAGCTAGTACCGAAGCTTAGAGTTTCTAAAAGAAAGCTGATCTGGAAACTGGCACCAAAGGCCAAAAGAAATGTCGACACCAGAAGCATATATCGGAAGCGGATCTCCTGCAGAACTACTACCAAAAGTGGCTTAAATTTTCTATAAATAAGACCTCAGGGGTCACATTTGAGGGGACTTTTCTCATTTTCACAATCTTGTATTCTTTTCTAAGAGAGTCAACCCTAACTTATAAATCAAACCGGGGATTCCACATCAATTGTAATATAGTCGTTATATATAAAAGGTTGAAAGCAAGCTCAAACTTTCTCTCGATTTAATAATCATGTTGTGTCGTTATTGACTTCACAAGGAGTTAACACTAACCTCATACATGAAAGCATAAATGCATCGAAAGGGATAATCTTTGAGTGAAATCAACGAATCCTCTTTTATAATTCATATTTATGCTTCAGGCTTTCTGCAGGAAGCATAGCATAGCACAACGTTCTAAAATGGACCTATTTTTCCTTATGATGCGAGAACTGACACAACCAAGGCATTTTGTAGGCTGGATCGATGTGAATTATCATTTTCGTCACTAAAGGCCATAATATGTCACAAAACATAATTGTTGTGGTATATTAGCCTGTTTTTTCTCTACACAATGTATATCATTCTATCCTGAATCTAAGGGACACTATCGTAACAAGGTTCTCTACCTTCTGTAAGCTTATGATGCCCTTATCCCAAGGTAACTATTGATCCTTAAGCCTCGTAAGCGTGATACTCAACTCCCAAAAGAAGAGTAACTAAACTTTGAACTTAGGATCTTGATATTTAGGAAACATCCAATTAAGCTTAACTTAGTGAGGCTAAGTTATCCTCAAGTACCCTATAGATCGGTTACCTTCTAAATTCCTTCATATATGCATTGCCAATTCTCAAATTGGGTGTTGTCGATTTTTATCATTAACGTTTTGGCACTAGAAGGAGGGCTTGAACCTCCGAGTCTCTTATTTAATTATAGGTTGATTTGGTGAACTTATTGCTTAAAGGTAGGGAAGGATGAAATCAAAAAGATTGAACGCCATACATGAAGAAGCAGTTCTTGACATTACCCTCGAGGAGAACATAAACTGTCACTCAACTTAAACACCGCTGAAGTAGGTGGAACCTCCAATCCAGCCCAACCCCCTAACCAGAATTCTATTGATGAGAATGATATTCGAATTAAACTCTTGAACAAGAACTTGTTAAAATGAGAGCATATAGCAAACTATCCGTTCTCATAGGTCTTCAAAGAACACATGCCCAACTCCGAGGGATGAAGACAAGTCCAGAAGGAAAAATGTACCCTTCAAGAAATCCAAAGGAAAAGGAAAAATTAATTTAGTTTCCTCCAAGAAAAAGAAATCCAATCACTCAGAGGTGGATCATCAAGGGAACCAACAGAGTAGACATGCCAAGCAGTCTGGAAGCTCGAATACTAAGGGATATAGTCCTAAAAGCTCAAACTACGACAACATGGAAGCTTATCTCAGGGACATGGCAAAGAAAGCTATCAAAGATGTTCTTAGTAGTAAAGGAAAGAAGTCCCTAGATTAGAGGGATAATGACAACAAAAGGGTGGCCCCTTTTACTGATGAAATTATGAATACTATAATACCATCCCATGTGAAGGTCCCAACCATGAAGTATCTTATAACCACCAACCCGGATGATCATCTAATGGCTTTTGACAGCCAAATGGACCTTTATTACACTTTGGGAGCTGTTTGATGTCATCTCTTCCCAATAACACTCTAAGGGGCAGCCGCTAAGTGGTATCGTCAATATCGGGAAAATAACATTTATTCATGGAAGCAATTCTCTTACAAGTTATCTGTATAGTTCTACATCTACCATAGGACCCAATAGTGAACTATACTTTCATCAAAAACATAAAGCAAAGACAAAGGAAATATTTGGGTGATGATTTGAAAAGGTTCAATGTGGAAGGTTTAAAGGCAAAAGACGTGAACGACCATGACAAGCTCATTTCCGTTCATTCAGGACTAATTGAGAGCATTAATTTCTGGAAGGAGTTATATATCCACGGGTGCAAGGATTTGCAAGATTCCCACTTCCAAGCAGATAAATTCATCTGCATGGATGAACTGTACTACTCAAAGAAGAAGTTTGGTCCCCATAGGGAAGGAGGGGAGCCAGGCTTTAATAAACATCTCAAAGCGGGAAGTTTGGATTCGACGGAAGTCAAAAGAAACCAAGATGGGAAGACTCCAACACTAATTCTGTGGCTTTGAGCAAACCAATCCCATTCATATATGATGTGTCCAAGGAAGGAGTGAACAACTTCCCAGTTTCTTTTAAAGCCAAAAAATGCCTAAAGCTATATAATGGAGAGAAGTACTAGAGTACCACAAGACAAACAAACACAAGATTGAGAATGCAAAGTATTAGAAGGCATAATTCAAAAGTTTATTTGAGAAGGGGACTTAAAAGAATTCGTTCCATACAAACAACAAGCAACCGAGCATGCCAATGGACATCAAAAGTTCTCAGCTAACTCAGTATAAGCTCCAGTCAACTAGATCTTAGGCCACCAATAAACCAAATTAATGTGATCCATGGAGGGCCACATTCCGCCGGAAGTAGTCAAGTTGCCAGGAACTAATATCTGAGAGAGGCCCACGAAGGGTTATTTTCCATTAAAGAATAACCATCACTTAAGAATGCTCGCTACAACATCAAAATGCATAACCTAGTGGTGTTGTCAAATGAGATGCAAAATGGTGTTCATTATCCATATAATGACCCTATTATGATAATGACACAGATTGGGCTATCAACACTATCTTAGATTCTTGTTGATACTGGACGCGTTGGGAATGTGATCTTTAAGCAAGCTTTCGACTAGACGGGTCTTTGCGAACAAAGGTTGGAACCAATCAATGAGCCTATCTTTTGTTTCAACAACAAAAGGTCTACTCCAGTCGGGAAAATCAAGCTTTTGGTCCAAGTTGGATTGCCGCCTCTCTGCAGAACCTTTGAGACTATTTTTTCATCATCGACCTACCCTCCTACTATAATGCTTTCTTTGACTGCCTAGCTTTGGATGAAATGGATGCTTTCATCTCGTTAAAATATCTTATGAAGAATTTCCGAACAAAACAGGGTTGGGGTACAATCAGGGAAGGACAATTCTGCTCCCGCGAATTGTACTTTGCTACCTTAGACCATTATAAAAGGGAGTATTTTGCTTACTTTGATTCTTCTACTGTTTTTCAATCTTTGGATAACAGATTTTTACATCCAAAATTTGAAGTTAAAATAAAAGTCAATAAGACTAACAAGCATATGGATGGTAGATGCACTTCATTGGGAAGAAACAGGAAGTGGACTAAAGAGGTAAATTCTGCCGAAGAAGAAGAAATCATAACAGAATTAGACTCCCCAAGAGATACAAAAAGAAAGAATCAAACCCATAGAAGATTTGGAAGAAATGAATGTAGATCCTACCGATATAACTAAAATCATTGAATCGGGAAAAGTTTGGAAGGACCATTGAAAAGAGATTTGATTCAAGTCCCAAAGCATAATAAAGATGTATTTGCTTGGACCCGTTCGGATATGATAGGGACCAACCCATCTGTTATGAGCGATGCTCTCAACATTAATCCATTAGTAACTCCTATACAAGTAAAGAAATGACAGTATAACAGGGATAGATCGGAATCCCTGAAAGAGAAAATAAAGAAATTGCTTGTGAATAGGTTTATTCGAGAGAATGGTTAGCCAACCCAGTGCTAATGAAAAGCTCTAATGGGAAGTACTTGTGTTGATTATATAGAGCTGAACAAAGCTTGTCCAAAGGATTGCTACCCTCTTTCCCGAATAGATCAATTAGTTGATGCGACTTGTGGACATAAGTTATTATCCCTCATGGATGCCCACTCAAGATATAACCAAATCCCTATGTTCAAACCTGATGAAGAACATACCAACTTCATTACCGATTGACGGACATATTGCTACAAGGTAATGCCATTTGGATTGAAGAATGCCGGTGCAACATACCAAATATTTGTTAACAGAATGTTCCAAGATCAAATAGGGGGGAATATGGGAGTATATGTGGACAACATGCTAGTGATATCTAACAAAGCAAAAAATAATTTGGAGGATCTAGAAGAAATGTTTAATATCTTAAGGGAATATCCGATGAAGTTAAACCCTCAAAAATGTTCCTTCAGGGTTCAATATGGAAAAATCCTAGGGTACGTGGTTAGTGAATGTGGGATTCAAGCCAACCCCGACCAAATTGAAGCCACAAAGGATATGAATGAACCTAAAACAAGAAAAGAAGTCATGACCTTAAACGCGAAAGTTGCAGCCTTGAGTCAGTTCATTTCTAAAGCCACCGATAGGTGTGAGCATTTCTTTGATGTAATTAAAAAAAAATCGAATAGAATGAGGAATGCAGGAAGTCTTTCCAAGAATTGAAGGAATATTTGGGAAAGCTCCCAATTTTGTCTACTCCCGAAGGAAGGGAAGATTTATACCTTTACATGGTTGTCTCAGAATATGCAATCAACTCGGTTCTTATTAGGGAAAGAATGATACACAATTCCCAATTTACTATGTTAGCAGAAGGTTAAAAGATGCCAAAACCTGATACCTTATGGTAGAAAACTTAGCTTATTGTCTGATATTGATAACACAGAAGTTTAGGGGTTACTATCAAGCATATCCCATTAAGGTTCTAACTTACTTTCCACTCAAACAAGTTTTCAGTAAGCCAGAAACTTCTAGAAGGTTCGTAAAGTGGGGAATCAAGCTTAGTCAGTACGAAATTGAGTACCAACCGCGAGCAGCAATTAAAGGACAAGCTTTAGAAAATTTTGGCAATGAATGCACAAGCTTCGTTACAGAACATTCAACAAAGAAAAATGACCTTAAGGCTAAATGATAGATTTTTGTAGATGGAGCATCAAATGAACAAGGAGCAGTGGAAGGATATGTAATAATCACCCCTGATGGACATCGTTTATATTATGAAATCAAACAGGGACTTACTGCAAAAAACAATGTGGCAAAATACGAGTCAATGGTGGTAGGATTGAATTTAGCACTGTAATTAAAGATACCTCGGATTGAGATCTTTAGTGAGTTATAGCTAATGGTAAACCAAGTTAAGTGAACCTACAAAACCAAGGATGCCTGGTTAGTGCTATATGTGAAGAGATTACTGAAGATACTCACTTAATTTGAAGACTTTTCTATACAACAGATCCTAAGGGGGGAATTCCCAAGCTGACTCTTTGGCAAAGTTGGCTAGCTCTAGAAGAGCTCCTGAAGCTCGAATAATCCCTATGGGATATTAGGAGAAGCTTAGCAATGAACAAGAGGCATCCGAATAAGGAAAGGGTTTGTTAACTTTAACTAGATCCCAAGATTTAGCAAAGGAAACTGAAAGGTAAAAGATATAGCTCCTAGTGAGGAACCCATACCAACTGAGATGGATTGCCATTATGAGAATACTTGGATGGCTCCCATTGTGGACTATCTCTTAAATGGAACATTATCTACTGATAGGCAAGATGCTAGGAAGGTTAAGCATCCAACCCTTACCTTTGTAACCATGGACAAGTCACTTTACAAGAAAGAACATTTGCTCCCCTACTTAAGATGTGTAAGCCTTGAATATGAGCTCAATTTGTTAAAAAAGCGCATGAGGGCTTATGTGGAGATCATTCTAATGGAATCAAAGTAGCAAAGAGGGTTATGCGACAAGGTTTTCACCGGCCATGAAAGGTTAATCAAGCAATAGAGTATGTCAAGAAATGTGAGAAATGCCAAAGGTATTATCGAATACCTTTTTACCTCCAAATAACTTAACCACCATCTCAAGTTTGTGGCCTTTCGATGTATGGTGGATAGGCTTAATTGGACCCTTACCCATATCCAAGGGAGGTGCTAATTATGCAGTAGTGGCAATCAACTACTTTACCAAATGGGTTAAGGAAGAACAACTCCCAAATATAACGTCTAAGAAGGTATTGAGATTCGTGATAAAGAATATCATTACACGATTTGGAATCACTTACAAGATCATTTCAGAAAATAGAACATAGTTCGAAAGTGAAGAGTTCACACAGTTTTGCGATAAAAATGGAATCATAAAGAGTTTCTTTTCTGTAGCACATCCAAGGAAAACGATGTCAATGAGGCTACGAACAAGATCATAAAGACAATCTTAAAGAAACGGTTAAACCAAACTAAAGGAAATTGTGCAGATGAATTGCCATTGGTATTTTAGGCATATAGAACCTCCACCTGCACGGCGACAGGACACACGCTATATTCTCTAACATACGGATGTGAGGCTATGCTTCCAATTGAAGGCTAGATACCTTCACATAGAAGAATTGCTTATGCATTTGATCCCAATCAAGAATTAAAAAAGGAATCCTTAAACTGAATTCAAGGGTTAAGAGACAAAGCAACTATTAGAAAAACTGAATATCAAAGAAGAATTACTAAGTACTAAAACTCAAGAGTGAGAACTAGAACTTTCCAAAAAGGAGACTTGGTCTTACTAAGAGTAATGGAAAATACTAAGAATCTAACGGATGGACCCTTGGTCCAAACTGGGAAGGACCCTTGATCATTCATCAATAATTCACACATGGAGCATGTCGATTCTGCAAGACAAATGGTGATCTCGTACCTAGAATATGGGTGCAGAACAGTTAAGACCATACTTTTCAAAGATAAGTGAGTGAAAAAAAGGTCTTCTTAAGGATATCGACATGATTAAGGGTATAGAAATCCCTTAAAAATTTGGAGCTACCCGAAATGGGTGAAACAACCCACAATGGTAGAAAAAAACCTTGTCACCGTCAAGATGGCCAGGGCAAGACATCTCCTAGAGGGAGGTGGTGTGTAATCCTTTTGCCACGTCCAAATCAAAAAGGGCAAACTTAAAGCATCAAAACCGTAAGCCTCTGATCCACGCCAACAATAGTCGGGAGGGAGCATCTAAATAAGCACGCCCTGCCTCTTCTCATAGAAGAGTATGCCCTGCTTCTGCTTCGACTAGGAACGTCTTTCCTTTGCTCGCAAAAGAGAATGCCCTACCTTTGTTTATGTCTTTGTTCCATAGAAGGGAATAAATGCTCTAGAGGATCATAAAAAGCACGCCCTGTCTCTGCTCTAAAGGACCACGCTCTGCCTCAACTTCGACTAAGCATGTCCTGCCTTTGCTTTAGAATGAGCATGATCTACCTTTGCTTATGTGTCGTTCTGTAGAAGAGAATGAAAGCTCACAGGGAGCATTGTAAGAACATACTTTCTATGCTTACATCTTTCCCCACAAGTAGGAACAAAGCTCTGGAGGATCAATCTAAGCACGCACTCGCCTCTGCTTACACGTTATCCCAAAGAAGGGAACGAAAGCTCAAAGGGAGAAATCAAAGCACGTACAACATCTGCTTTAAGAATAAGCCTTCGATAGGCACCAAAAATTATAGATACCAGAAGTGGATTTCTAGTCTTCTATCATTAAATACCCAAATCTGGGTTTGGTTTGGGACTTATATTTAGTAGTAATATGTATTTCTGGTATTCTATCACTAATACCTGAATCTATGTTTGGTTCCGGACTTCTATTAATTGCCAGATATGGATTTCTGATCTTTTATCATAATACCCGAATGTGGGTTTAGTTTGGGTCTTCTATTAATTTCCAGAAACAGATTTCTGGTCTTCTATCATAAATACCTGAATACGGGTTTGGTTTAAAATTCCTACTAAATATCAGATACAAATTTTTGGTCTTCTATCAAAAATACCCAAGTCTAGGTTTGGTTCAGAACTTTTATTTATGACAAAAAGCAGACTTTCGGCCTTCTATCAAATTCCCGAGTTTGGATTTCGGGTCTTCTGACTATTTTTAACAGATATGAATTTCTGGCATTCTATTGTTGATACCCTAATTTGGGTTACATATTGTCAAAAATGAATATTGATTGATCTTCCATTAATACCCGAATCTAAATCTCAAGGCTATAATCCTCATCTCCCAAAAAATGAGAAAAGGATCTTGGACTTCTACTGTCACGCTTGAAATATGGAATTCAGGCCAACTCGCTTATTTCCGAAAAAGGGTTCTTAATTAGTCTTCAGGTTGATATCGCTGGATTTCCATAACAAAGCCTTTTAAGGAAGGTCTCGATTTTCACATACATCATATAGGGAGGTTTTCCTAAGCATGTGTCACGTAACATAGCAAATTATATTATACCTTCTGCAGATTTATTTGCTGTTGGACTTAGGTCTACTTTGAATAACAAACTAATGAAAAATATCAGTTGCCGTGTCTTATTTAGGGAGAACACAGGAAAAATCTCAAATATTGATAGTCAAAACTGGGAAAAAAGCGATGACTTGAAAAGTCAGGAATACCCTTTCACTAAGGGGGTAAATGTTACTACCAGATTTCGATACCAAAACCGAATAGGGAGGTGAAGGGATATAGGGTTGGAACTAGCATCAGAATGTAAATTAGGAAAATCTACAGTCGATACCAAAATGTCAAATAAGACCAATACAAAAAGTAGGAAGGTAAGAGATTCGGTCCACATGCTAGCGGTATCAACATAGATAGCAGAAGCTTGGTACTGATATAGGGAAAATAGCAGAAAGGCACCGTACCAAGACCAACGTACAATAAGCATCCCAGAGTGGTGTCATTGCCAACACCGTGAGTAATCTAACACCAAAAGAAAGCAAGGGGAAGAAGACATACTTTCGGCACCAACATGCCAGGAATAGTTAGCTTGGTGTAAATACTAAAGGGAGAGGTAGTTGATCTAGTTTCGGTACTAATATAGAGGAAGAAGAGGCCCAAAGTTTACCCCAAGGAAACAAGATTAAAACATTAAGGTGATACCAAAAGCTAGTAGTGAAATAAAGCCAAGCATTGGAGCCAAGTATTGGTGTTGGAGGAAGTAATTTCGCTCACAAGGAAAGAGGAGCGTGATGCCAAGATAAAATGGGAGCGTAGAACCAACAACAAGATAGAAGAGAAAATAAAAGTGATATCGCTATTAATAGGTTTGGTGGCAATACCAAGAACAACATCAGGATTGTAAAGAAAAGAGTATCGAAGCAGTTCTTGAGGGCGGGCTGACACTGGGCAGTTACTACCAAAGCCAAAGCATTGAAACTAAAGGATGATGAAGGAAGCTGGTACCGAAGCTTAGAGTTACTAAAAAAAGACCGATACTCGGAAATCGACACCGAAGACCAAAAGACGGGTCGACACTGGAAGCATAGATCGGAAGCGGGCGTCCTGTAGAACTATTACCAAAAGGGGTCCCAAATTGTGTATACATAAGACCCTAGGGGTTCACATTTGAGGGAACTTTTCTCATTTTCACAATCATTTATTCTTTTCTAAGAAATCTAACCCTGATTTATAAATCAAATTAGGGTTTTCCACATAAATTGTAATACAGTCGTTATATATAAAAAGGGAAAATCGAGATCAAATTTTCTCTCAAATCGATAATCATGTTATGTCCTTATTGATTTAACATGGAGTTAACACCAATTTCATACATGAGGGACTTAAGCATAAACGCATCAAAAGGGGGAATCTTTGTGTGAAATCAACAAATCCTCTTTTATGATTCATATTTATGCTTCAACCTTTCTACAGTAGGCCTAACATAGCACATCATTCTAAAAAGGACCTATTATAATCTCATGATGTAATAATTGACACAACCAAGGCCTTTTGTAGGCTGGATTGTTGTAAAAGTATCACTTTCGTCACTAAAGGCTATAATATATCACAAAACGTAATTGTTGTGGTGTATTAATCTGTTTCTTCTCTACATAATGTATATTATTCTATCTTGAATCTAGGTGATGCTATTGTAATAACGATCTCTACCTTCTGCAAGCTTATGATCCCTTTATCCCAAGGTAACTGTTGATCCTTAAGTCTCATAAGCGTGAAACTCACCTCCCAATGGAAGAGTAACTAATCTTCAAATTTAGGGTCTTGATATCTAGGAAATGACCAATTAAACTTAACTTGGTGAGGTTAAGTTATCCTCAAGTGCCATGTAGATCAACTACCCTCTAAATTCCTTCATATATCCATTGTCAATTATAAAATTGGGTGTTGGTGATTTTTATCGTTAACATTCTTACTTTGATTAGGGACTTACTTCTAATATATCCTTGGGAAGTGTAGATCTAAGGATTTGAGCTTATAGATGATAAGATATGGTTGAAACATGTGTTTGAGACATGTTGTGTTTGATGGTTGCAAGTGGATATAAGTGTTTGCTAGTAGATGTGGTAGATGCGCACACACACACGCACACACACACAAGGCACTAGATTAGAGATCGGCTGAACTAAAACACTTACATATTGCATATGGATGTGTGTGCATTTTAATTTATTTTAACTATGGATGAAAAAAAATGGTTGAATCATCAGTTGGATGTTGCATTTTTGTGAATGGTTGTAGCACACATATAGAATTTTATATATATCATAAGGATTCTCTTGCATACATATTGAATACATGGCACAAACATGAATTTCATTAAGGAGGTCAACTGAATCAATAGACAGCCTGATTTTCGCATTAGCTTAGGGATATATACACGACATCTTAGCATATGTTCAAAAAAAGCATTAGAAATTCTAAGGACATTGGATGCTAGTGGTGATGGTTGAGTAGGTGGGTGCAGATAATGGTTGATAGCACTCATAACTTTAATCTAGATAATGGTTGATAATGGTTGAATAGATGGGTGCAGATAATGTAACAACCCATATTTTATTAAATAATAATTAGTTAATGAATTAATTAATTGAGGAATAAACTGAGAAAATAAATATTAATCAGAAAAATATTCATAATTGGGCAAAGAGGATTTCACCGTTGTGTCTATTATGAAATTTTGATTCGATAGGCTTTTAGTTTGCATAAATCAGATGGAAAATGAATAAGTTATGATCGTTTAAGATTTGATATTTAAATTAGAAAATTCACATTAATAACCAGAAATAAATCAACAGTGAAATGGGCGACCTAGCCCGTATATGGGTCGACCCCTGTATCAACCCATGTATCGAACAACATAAGAAGTGGGTCGACCCAGTGCGAGCCAGGCACAAGAACATGTTTGGTTGATGTCGAGAATGATGTGTTATGTTCTGGACTGTTCCTTGTTGACGTGTTTACGGTGGATGAGATTAAAAACCTAAAATCCTATAGTCTAAAATCTAAACATAAAATACAATGAACCTAGACATAAAATCCATTGAACTTGGACACCTAACCCTATTATAAATAGCCTCCAGAACCTAACATATTGTTCATTACTCCATTTCTCTACCTCTCTCAAATAACCTTATTCTAAAATATAATTTTAATGCAGCATTGGAGGCTTAGTTCTACACATATTTCTCGGGGATATTCATAGATAGAGATGATCTACAAAGGCTTGTTGGATTTGCTCAAATTTTACGTAAGAATTATTATTATTATTACAAAATTTCTTCCAAGTGAAGGTTAAAATTGATACAATAGTTGTTACATTGATTTCAAATCTAAATCTTTCTGTTCATTTGTTGTTTGTTTACAGAGCCAATTATCCCTAATTCTTTTCTTTGTAAATAGTTCTTTTTAGATCCGACTTCTGTTTCGGTTCTTCCCTTTTTGTATATTTTCAGTAAATCCATTATGTAATTTATTTCAGTTATCTACAACTTTGTTCTTCGTTTTATTGCAGCTCTGTAATTAGCCATATTTTTTATTTTAGAACTATTTCTGTCCATCTGAGCCTAGGCCATATGAGAGCCTAGGCCATTACCTTTTTATTTATGACCTTAAATTTAAATCTTTGGAGCCTAAACCTTTCTTTCTTTCTTATTTTTGCACAAATTGGGCTAAACCACGTGATGGAATAATTATAGCACAATTGGATGATAATAAGAAAATGCATAAAAGGGATTAATTAGGGATTAGTAAACTTTTATACAATAATAGGTATAAAACATGCATGTTGAAATTTGGTTAAAAGATGAAATCAATAAACTAACAGTAATACCTAGAAAACATGTTAATTGGAATGAATTGTACTCAATTTAACATTAAGTAACTTATATTTGGAAAACATGTTAACTGAAATGAATTGTCCTTAATTTAACATTAAGTAACCCGTATTTGTAAAACACGTTAATTGGAATGAATTGTACTTAATTTGACATTACATAACCTGTATTTGGAAAACATGTTAATAGAAGTGAATGGCACTTAATTGTAAATTAAGTAACTTGTAACTATAAAACATCTGAGCAGTGATGCATTGCACTTGTCTGACTTGGGGAATGGTTCTATAAAAAGATTACATTTAAGTAGAAATGTTAATTACAACCCATAAATATAATACAAAGTTATATTGGGCTTACTAATGAACTTAAACATGGTAAGTAAAACATGTCTTATTAATAAGCTAAGGGGTCCATTCCGGTGAGATATAAGGGGCTCGCAGAAATCCTAGTTATAACTTGGGGACAAAGTCTAGGGGTGACTTATGTCAAATGCTTGTTTGTCTGGAGCCTGTATCAATTAGTATCCCTGTTGTTATCAGCTGGAGCCTTGCACTAGGTAGAGGTTGGGGCACGCTCTATAAATCTAGATAGTAAGAGGTTTAAAACTAGGTGGGTACGGGATCATTCCAATGGAACAGAGAGGTACATAATTAAGAACAGGGAAGATAAGATGTTGTAATGTCTGTGATGAATGTTTTGTCTTTTTAGCTGATGAGTTCGAGATTGATAACCCCGAATTCCATAGTTGGCATAGGTTATTCAGGTCTGGAAAGCCGATTGATAGTATTAGCAAATTCCTTCCTAGTTATCTGTTTCTGTTCGAAATTATAGAAGTGCAAAATAGTCAATCTGCTTGATATAATCATTGTCTTTTTCATAAGAATAGCCAATCCTTATTATCAAATCATATTAGTTATTGTTCACCTTTAGATATGTACATGCACTTATCCTTTTATTACACTAGAACCACTATTTATCGATTTTCTTTAACTTAACAGTCGAGCTGGTAAATATAACAGCTCATCAGGTTTTATGTCTGGCCCATTTCTTTTCTTCCTTTATCTTTTCTTTCCCCTAGGATTACAAGTAGAAAGTGTATAGTTCTGATTTATTTGTTGATTTTGTCATGATGGATTTCTGAAAAAGATAAATTACTTCCTGTTCCCTCTCCATGCTTAGGTTGTACCTTTATGACTATTTGGGGAAAACAATATTTTACTCCCATATTGTTTTTGATTGAGATTTTGAGACTTGACACTTTGTAACTATTCGGTTAATTGAAACAAAGATGGTCTTGTATTTAAAAGTGAAAGTTCTTCTTCCACCACAAATTTACTACTTTTATGTCTTGTGAAATCTTAGTCTCTGTGATGTTTATATCTTTATACCTACAATGTTCCATAATTTATTAATGAAATCCATATGTGTGACGTTAAGAAATGTAATGTGCTACACTGTGGGTTTAACACTATTAATTTCCCATAAGAAAATGTTTTAACCTTCTATTTTTAGGCATAGTTTGGTTCAGTTCCCTGTTATGTTTCAAAATACAAAAAAACCTGCTTTAAAACTTTATAAATTAGGTCCCTATTTTTCAAAAATCATAAAAAATTCAACCAAAAAACAACGAAAAAAATTATGAAAATTCAAAATTAAATTAAACACATAATCATCATCGTATTCATGCATTAAAACTACAAAAAAATAATCAGAAATGAAAAAACAAATTTTTTTTTTGCATGATCTAGTAAATTGCAACAAATAATGCAACTATTTGCAATAATTGCTGATATTGCTGCAACTTTTCCAACTATATACATCAACTATAAAACAATTGCTGATATATCAACAATTTATATTAATAATTGCAGACTTTGCTGCAATTTTTCATCTACCTCGGTTTTACGTCAATTATATTTTTTCTTCTGATATATCAGCAATTACATACAATAATTGTTGATCTATCAAAAATTATTCGTAGTCTTCCATCAACTGTATAATAGTTGCAAATATATCAGCAATTATATAAAATAATCGCTAAGATATCAACAATTATTCAGCAGCCTTCCATCATTTTTAAAAATAGTTGTTGATATATCAACAACTATATATGAAATATGAATAATTGATGATATATAAGTAATTATACATCCGCGATTCAACTAAAATGTGGGTGAATAATTTTTGAAATATCGATAATTATTCACCAAAATTGCTGATATTTAATCTTTTTCTTGTAGAATACCTCCATAAATATTTGCATTTATTTGAATTTTTTATATACAGTAACACAAAAAAACAATAAAACACGTTGCTATAGTAAAAAGAAGGACCTTATTTACGTAAAACTTGAGACAGGAGCCACTTTACATTTAGTTTCAGAACAAGGATGCGATCATAATTTCCACTAATAGAAATCATGAAACCCAGATTTAGGTATTTAAAAATTTAGAAGTCCAGAAATCTCAAATCTGGAAATAAAAGATATGAAGTCTCCTTAGGCTCATTAGGTGACCGAAACCTAGATACGGGTACTTAGAAATTTTAAAGTCCAAAAATCCTAATTTTGAAAATATTATGTATGAAGCCTCTTTTTTTCTCATTAGAAATCCCGGAACGTAGATCGGGTATTTAGAGATTTAAAAGTCCAAAAATCCCAGTTCTAAAAGTAATAGATACGAATCCTCTGTCGACTTATTATAAGTCCCGAAACCCAAATTTGGGTATTTGGAATTTTTTGTTTCCATAAATACCAATTTTGGAAATAATACGTATGAAACCTCCTTTTCTTCTTATTAGAAATCCTAAAACCCAGATTCGGGTATTAAGAATAGAAATCCAAAATTTCTTCTTTCGTTTGAAGTCATTTGTAACGACATGGATTTCGCTCGGACCTAATCGATCGCTAAATCGACCAAGACCGTTTGAATCCCGCATACGCTAACTTTAGGCATACAACACATCAGAACAAATAACAGAAGACTTTTATAAACATCATAATAATGTTACATCTGAGTACAGGATATATAATCATAAATCGTTAATTATAAACTTGTCACCATCGACTCATTCTGGGGCATTTCAACGCAATCTCTAACGAGTTTTCTCATTCTAAGATACTACTAATCCTATCTCTAATGAGTATTCTTTTAAAGGATATTTCTAATCCTACCTTTGTTGAGTCTTTTGTTCAGTTCAAACGAGTTGTACCCCAAAGGTTTGAGTTATCCAAAGCTCTGATACCACATCTAATGACCCGAAATTCTCCGTCCTCGAATCGACTGCAAGGCCTGATCCGAAAGTCGAAAATCGTCGGTTCACTAACACCCAATACCCAGCCGGAATTGTGGTTCTTATGTGGACCACAGCGCCTGGGTGAGGTGTTAGTAAACCAATGATTTTTGACTTTCAGATCAGGCCTTGCGGTCGATTCAGAGGACGGAGATTTTCGGGTAATTACATCGTCCTTATATGTAATAGATGCCCAGAGTGTCCTCTTTCGGTTTTCAAAGTATGAAAGCACTTTTGGTTTTATATTCTCTTTTTGCTATTTTTAGGCTTTCCTTAAAGAAAAGGTTGGGCATGCTTTTGGTGCTCATTTTGAGCCTTTTACAAAATGGAACATAAGCAAAGTCTTGGAATGCTTATGTTTTGTTCAGAACCGGTATGTAATGGGAATAGATTACCCGTCTCTCTTTTAGAGGGTACCTTAACTATGTCAAGGACTTAAGGGACACAACTCATATGTCTTGGGTTTACCTTGGGGACGTTCTTGTATGTCATGGGCTTGCCGTCTCTATCTTCGGGGAGGAACCTAGGAATGCTTGGATTTTGTTGGGTGTCAGATGTCTGCTGCTTACCCCTCCTCCCTTTCAGGAGTGCCCCAACAGTGTCAGGTTTTTTTTTAAGTTAATCATTTATGAAGGGCATTTTACCCTCGGCTAAGTAGCGTTTCTTATTTTTTGGCGCATACCTTCATCCATATCTTTTGTACACAGTTTTACTTCAGGATAAAATTACTGGACGTGGGTAATTGTCGTGGATTCAACACACGCCAACTCTCGAGTGTATGTGTTATGAGCACGATAATCCAGATGAAAATAAAGTAATGCGGGAGAACATAACTTCTTATAATGTTTCGGCACTAAAGCCTATGTCCACTTTATAGTTATCATTCATCATATATTATTCGATTACAGTGTCGTCCATGTTCGGAAATATTCGAGTACAAAGCATTACAATAGAATAACAAAATAGTTGTTAATTCTAAACTTTAACTAGAATATCCTTCTTCTTCATTGAGTGAAAGCTGAGTTGACTTGGTCAACGATGTCCAAAAATAGCTTCGATGTCAAAGAAATCCAAAAATGTCCAATTCAGTTCAAAAGTCGTGTAATTGTCCTTCTAAATGTCCAAAAGTTGATGGAAAATGTTTGTGCAATGTTTTTGTGGTCCATGTTATGTCTAGTAGTCATGGGGAAGAAGATGGAAGTCATTAATGGTTCTTAAGAGCTCCAAGAAATCCAAAATTCCAAGGAAAAAAGGATCCCTTTGAATGCCAAGCTTGGGGGTATTTATAAGTGAGTGGGTTAGGTAGAAGTAGGTGAGATTTGGGGTCTACTAACAAAAATCATATCGTACGTAGGTCAATCATGAAAAATCATATCCTACATCGTGCTTGGATACGAAAAATCACATCGCATCCTGGTCCACAAAATCTAGCATTTAAGGAAATTTCGCATCCCTCCTGGGAGATGCGAAATTCACGTCATGAGGGATACAAAATTCGCATCACGAGGGATGCAACCCCATGCATTCGGATGCGAATTTTCGCATCAAACGGATGCGAAATATGGTGATGTGGAAGGATGCGACGTGGGGAGACGAAGAGGAGAATGCGAGATTATGGAGGATGCAAGACAATGGGGGATGCAATGTGATAGAGGATGCGATATTCTGGAGGCGAGGTGGAGGGTTACGAGGAAATGTGAATGTGTATAGGGTGATGCGAACTTCTGCACGCGCTCATGAAAACGGGCAAAACTTTCAGACTGTAAGGCTATTTGGACCAAACGAAAGTTGTACTAGAAATTAACCTAGAGGTCTACCAGAGTTATGGTGCAAAGCACTGTAATCCATGTTTTCTAGCCCAAAAAAGGTCATTTAAAGGGGGTTCCATGCCTTTTCCATGTTTACGCCGCGACTTCGACCAAATCGCTTTCTGTTTTTTGACGATGTTACTGACGCTTGAGCACGTTGCTAGCCAGAATCTTGATGTGTGGCAGTTTTGACCAAAAAGTGTGTCAAAATTTTCATTTCCTTAGTTTTTTTACAAAATTATCAAGTTTTCCTTTCTTAACAAAGTTGATAACTAATTTTTCTAAACCTTTGCATTTTTCGGTCTTATGTCTATTAACCTTGTGATAAATGTTGTAGTTTTTCCTTTTTCTCTTCTAAGCTCTCAGTGTTTCCCTACTGGCTGGCTGATATTCGATCTTTTCTCCAGCTGATAGATAAATATCCTTGATTGTGGCAGTTAAGTTAAGATCCTATATTGCTTGTGCCTTAGAATTTCCATTGAAAGAATTGGTTTTCGGTATCTTGAAAGCTATCAGAAGCTCATTGTAATACGATACCATTGCTTTTCTCTAAAGGAATTTGGATATTTTTAGAATAGGTTTTAAGCTTCCTTTACCCCTTTTAGGTGTTCCTTATGGAGTATAGAGTGATTCAGCATTCAATTCCCATTTTGGTAAGAAGATATGGTGCTTTTTTACTGTTCCTCTTTTAAACTCAATCCTTTGGAATAGTTTAGGATTTCTTTCCTTATCCTCATAAAAAAGTTATTATCCATTCGCAAAATTCTTTCGTAAGCAAAGATTGATGTTACTCCAGGGGATTTATAATCCATTTGTCTGGATCATAGGCTTCCTCCCACTTTTAGTGAGATATAGTTAATGCTTCCCTCTTTAAGGTTGGCTCCTTGTAGAATTACAGGCTTCCATAGTTTTCCTTTGGCTTTGCATGGTTATAAGCTTCATGCCTATACTTAATCAAACTATAATCCATACTGGGTTGCAATATTGTTGGAAGAGGTTCACATCTCTTTCTTTGGGAACTTGGTTTAATACTATTTTTGTTCTTCCTTCAATGTTATCTCATTGATGAAGTGAAAGACACACCACCTCTTTTCCTTCAGGAGACGGTGGAGGTGTCCGGTTCTCCTTTTTTAGGGTACATTCTTTACCCTTCGAGGCACTCTTTTGTTCTGAGGGAACTCTTTTCCAACTAAGGTTATTACTTATCAGTTGATTCGAAACATTCATTGAGGTATCTTTGATCCTTCATGTCTTATTCCAAATTCTTTCTCGTTTAAAGTCCATTTGTTAATCTTAAAAAGAAGCTCTTATTTAATTGGGAGGTTAAGGGTTCCGGAGGTCAAGCGCTATTTCTAATGCCAAAATTTTAGTCAAATTTATGGGTAACACCCTAAAAAGTGTGTTCCGGTAGAATCATTTTCTTACAAAAGGGATAAGTCCTGGATTGAATATTGTTTCCATAGCTAAGTTCCTATAGAACGTTTCCAGTGATCTTCCTAAAATGAATTACCGTAGATAATAAGATTTGAATAGTTAGACTTCCATAACTTACAAGATGGCAATGAATTGCTCTTCAATATTTCTTATGTATTTTAAGCATAACCTTTTCAATCAAATGGGACCTTTCGGTACTGAATGATTTCCATTTATTAGTATCTACTTGGGGTCTAAGATGCCCTTTCGATAACTTTGGAATCAGGACGCTTGATAGCATAAGAAGAAAAGTTTGGATCCGGGGATTAGGTCAATCATGGATAACCAAACCCTCTGTTTGAAAACTCTTTATATCGTTTAAGTAAACTTAATTTGTATAAAACTAGTTATTGTTTAAATGTCTAAAATTTCCAAAAAATCCTTTTTATTAATCACTTTAAAATGATTACTTATGTTATTGATGAAAACAAATGAGTTAAAAAACCATTTTTGGAATGTGTTATAAAAGCGGTGCTACAGGCTTATATTAGCTAGTTTAGTCAAAATGACTTTTATATTATCCAAATTTCACTTTATAAATTTAAATCACTCTTAAATGATTTATAATGATTTTACAGAAAAATCCATATTTTTCTTCATTTTGAAATAGTCGTTAATGAACTGCACTTATAACGACCTTTTCAAAAATGGTTTTACATATAACTTGAAATTTACATGTTGAATTTTAAAATTACTTTTCTATTTGAAAATTATTATCATTATAATGTAAATGTTTTTTTCTATTGAAGAAATTCGAATTAAATTGCTCCTGTTATGAGCGTTCGAAGTTTATAGTCGAAATTCGTGAACTACCACAGCACGACTAGTCCAAATTTAAACGTGCCATATATAGTTGAAATCTTTTTCAATTAAACTTCCGCCTTTACAGAAGTTTTTCATAAATACATTAATTTCATTTTCAAATCATTTTAGAATATAAATTCCAACTTTTAATTATACCCATTATTTAATTGAATATAATATTCATTTATATTACCCGAGACTTATTCGGTACCACTATATTCCCATATATGTGGTGTAACAACTCAAATTTCGATAAACTAAGTTTTTCTTTTAAATTACAATCTATCGAAGCTCGAGTTGGTTTGTTTGGTATTCTACAGAAAAGACAGAGATAATAAATATACCAGAGCTTGATAAAACCTCTCATAGCGGAAACGATAAAATATAATAATCAAATATAGCTTTACCGAAATAATAACACTGTCTAACAAGTGTCCAATGGCTAGCAAATCTCTTCCATAAACCTAACCTGCAGTATGTTATGAGGAGGGGTGAGAACACAAAGTTATGGTGAATGGACAAATTATACATTCTGAAATAACCCTACGTATCGTGGAGTTATGTTTTCTTAATTTTTTGGCTATTTAGGTTAAAAGAACTCAAGGCTCTATACTCACGTCGTACCCATCCACTCGCCGGTAAATTAAACCTAATAAAATATATGTGTAGCTTAACCTAACATCTCAAGATACTCCCTGTAGTACCCTCCTCGTACGGTCTCTGTCGTCGCGCCATGGAAGCGTATGCAAACTTCATCCTACACCGAACGACATACGTAAATATGTATGGTTACACCATGTAATCGCATAGAACTATCATCGTTGTGTCATGCAAGTGTACGGATCGCCATACCAAACTCCTCGGTTGAATCACGTCTCAATATGGAGTAATGCCCTACTATCTACATCACACTACCCAGTGCGTGTATCTTGACCCTCACATGAACCTACTGTTTATTATAACTCGAATTCCGTAATAAGGCTACTTCCAATGCACGAAACTCAGACAAGAGCTTTCACTATCTGTAAAGGACTGCTTCATTAGGCCTGCAATACAAATATTCAAGTATGGCATGTCTTTTTCATGATGGATATGGCCCCACCATAGCCCCTGCCTCAACTAATGAAAGACTACACCAAGAGCTAAGTGACATGTCCCTATCAATCTAACTTCCAATTTGGCGTGTCCCACTACCAACGTCTCGATAGTGAAATATCGAAGGTCTATAAGTTTAGCTCTAGTCTTTCTGCATCACACTGACTGCCGATGACAGGTATCCGACGATTACTATCCATAATTTGGTCCTGACCTATCTCTCCCGAAGAAAACCGCAGAATCACCAAATGCCATCTGCCACAACCTTTTGACTTCCAAACTACAGTTAGAGTCAAGGTATACTCATCGGGCGGTACCATATAGACAAACTCCTCCGAGTACAGCCTGAGCGTGTACCGCATAGGGGACCACCACAGAGTAACCTGCCACGTGAAGCAGTAGCCATGTTCTTCCCTCTTGTCCCATAGAATAATCAGTTGGATGTGCTCCTCTCATGTCTCCAAACACATCGATGATCTACCTAGTTGGGTTCTTCATCTTCATACGTACAGACTGGTCTAAGTACATTACACTATCATGTTATTAGATCCAACATCTAATCTTTTAATCACGTGTCTGCTTTATCTCATCCCGTTACTGATTAACTTGATTATCTACAAATTCAGTTGTTATTCAAATTACAAGGTTCATTAGCTCACAGTTGGCTGCTTTCTTTCTTTATTCAGCCATATATGCCACTGGAGCGGACTGCTGCTTATTATTTATTACAATTATTTGACTTAATACTCTCAATAATAAGTCTACCAGTAATAAACCTACTTTATTGATTCTTATTTAATCATAACCTTGTCTTACACTATTATCATAACCTGTTGTTGTTTACTTATTAACTTCGTTCTCTTAACTAAGGTTTATTAATAAGTTCTATATTCTAAATTATAACATATGGTACAATTTCTCTTGTCCCTGAGACAAGCCTACCTATTATATTTCATCCTTGTTCATATAATTATTTATAATAGGTTATATTCTTCGCTCATCACAATTCTTCTCAGGTTCCTTAATACTAACCAAACTTTTACTGTTGTAACCATTCATTAATTACCGTCATGTACATTCTTATTATTTCGGGGAAAATATTTCACACACCTCATTAGATTGATTAGCGAAAAGATGTAAAGATCTATTTTCATAACATACATAGGTTAAGATTTATAGTTGCAAGCTATTTCTTTTATTTTCAATATAACATACATATATATTTTATTTGATTAGTGTGCAATATGATAAAAGAATCTCTATTTCATACTAATCCCTTTTTCCTTTCTTTTCTTGCAACTACGTTTCCCATTAATTTTTTCGTTATGGAAATGTTTCCATTCTTCCCCAAATACATTTAACTCTATCCACTACAAATTTCCCATTTTTATTTTCTGAGTTAGATGTTGAATTCTTGTTTTCATGCACCTTTTTACAATTACTATAATTTTTCCATAAAAATTAGACATACCAATTCTTTTTCTCTTATTCCCAATTTCACTGTAATTCTATTTACAACATATCCAATTTGTCATTAAATAACAATTTTAAGAACATACTCATATTTATTATAAATTCCACAATTTAAACATTACAATAATTCTTAACCCAAACAGAAGATTAATGTTGTACGACAGCAATATTCTTAACGTACTTAGAAATAGATTATATTGCAATTACCACAAATTCCAATTTTTTATCAAGTTAAGAATTACGAGGAATGTAAATGATAAATATATCATTACCCAAAAGGTATAATTTTAAATCCACTCATCTGACTTCTTTCCAATCCTTGAATCTGATCCAGATCCGCTATTTTATGGTATTTCTAACTGAATGTAATATGAAAATAACTACATATTTATAAATATAATGCTAAAAGAAGAAGGAAAGGAAGAAGCCTAAGTTTCACAAGATTTACCTCATGTTGACAAGAAATCTTAACACTTATATTATAGATCTATAATCTATCTTCAAATATTGAATTGGAATTCCTAAAAACTAATATTCTAATTTCTGAAAGATTTGGAGAAGAAAGAAAATAGATGAGCTTTGGCGTCGTCTCAGAAAATATGAGTTGAAGGTTAGGCTCTACTAGTCTATTTATAGGTGTAAAGAAGATTTTGCTCTGTCAGAATAAAATAAAATCCAAAACGTACAAGTGGAAAAATACAACGTTAAATAACCTTTGCCATTAAAATTAATTTTTTCCTATATTTACCTCTTATTTAGCGTTGCTTGTGACATTTCTTTCTTGCAAAATAATGTTATGTAACTTATATTCTTCCATTTATAACATAAACTTAATATTTAAATTTCAAACTTATGCACATATATATGCTTATAACTCTTCAAATCTTTGTCTGTTAATAGCATCTCAATTAATGTCGTTAGTAACGCCATCAATTCATTGATTTCTTCATTTTAATATATATTCTAATTTCAAATGTAGCTATCTTCTTGTCCATTATTTTCCATTCATTATACATTTATTACTTTCCATCCTTAAATTACGTTTTAATTTCAAGTTTCAAACCTATGCATATATATTTACGCAAAATCTTCATTTCTTTTAAAATTCAAACAACGTTATGTCATCATTTATTTCTTACTCAATTTGATTGGTTGCAAGTTACTTTTTAAATTTTTTATTCATATATATACATATATGTATACACAAACACACACAAATACATATGTACGTATATTTATGCTTACCTATATGTATAATTTTTCTTATATCTACATCTATACAAAATTTTCTCTTAGAATATGCATTTCTTTAGCTTTTTATATGTACATCTATACATATTTTTCTCTTAGAATATGCATTTCTTTAGCTATCCCTCAAAACTTAAAACATGACGTTTATGGGACTCGAACATGCACCACTCACATGGAAGAGACATGCCCCTACCAACCCACCTACTTAGTCTTTTGTTCAAAATACTAAAAAATAGGTATTTATTATTCTTATTAGTGTTCTTTTATATCTTCCTTTTCATGTTTATTCTAATACTTCATTTAAAGATTACATTTTCATTTTAAATCCGTTTTCTGCAAACCATAGGTCTAAATTGATTAGAAAATTTCCATGGACGTAATGATGCTAATTCTATGACCAATTTCTAAAAACTTTTCAAAATTTTATTTTGTTATTTAATTAAAAATGCGGGGTTTTACATGTGTGTTAATGATATTTTTCGTTAACACCGAAGAGAGGTCCACGGGAACAGGTCTAAGGAAAAATAGGCCGTTCAACCTTTGCGAACTCCAGTTAGATCACCGTTTCTGGGGAGTGGGGCTCTAAGAAGAAGAATCACTCAACGCCCATAGTACGGGTTTAAATCTATGGAAATGGATATTACATCCAATCTATAGGAAAGCTCAAACAGGAAACCATATGTATATAGGAAACAAACGGTAAATCGTAACAATAACAATTACAAATAGTATAAAGAACTCACAGGAGAGTATTCCAAGTGTAGACTTGCTTTTTATTCATTTTTTCATTTGGAGTACATGAGTAAAATAAAAGAAATTCTCCAACCAATCTCTGTACTAGAGAGGAAAAAGTCTAAGAATTAGGAAAGTAATAGAAAAATGAGAGTCCCCATTCATTGTGACCCCTGGGTCTTATTTATTGAAGATTTAGATCCCCTTCCACTGTTAGGTTATTGGGCCCGCGCAGACCTTTGTTAGCCGCTTTTTCCTTGGTCTCGAATGTTTAGCTTCCGGCTATCCTTGTGGTGTTAATTATAGTCTTCAAAGTGAGGGTCCCAGTCAATCGAGCTCCTTTGAGATAGCTACGTTTTTGTTGATGAGGTGGCTTTCAAACGACATTTGAACTCCCGTTTGCAGCTCATGGATGTAGGCTTTCAGACATAAGCTCATGGATGTAGGCTTCCGGCTTTCTCGCGGATACTTAAAGGTGCTTGCCCTCACGATGCATGTGGAGAGTTGCTTGTTCGAAACCGCTGTTGGTTCCTGCACTAGGTAGATTAGTACGTGTAGCCTGTATCTACGCTTTGGTCCTGGTTAGCCTTCCGATGGAGCTTTTGGGCCAGTCTGGTTTTCTGGAAGGTAGCTTCTAGTGATGTTTATGTTGTTTTCTTAATGCGACCTTTCGATACCTGTGCGACAGTTGTTTTCAGAAGCAGGTTCCGGATGATCCTTGCATATCTCTGGTTTGGTGCCTTCCATGCCTTCTGGCATATCAGTGTTGAGCAGGTTAACACTGATAACCCATCCGGGTTTTGATGAGTGGAGCTCATGTCTTCTTCTTTCTTAGTTTCTGACTTCGATTACCTTTTTTCATGAGCCTTCCTGCCGGATAGGTCCTGTCGGATGGACCCTATCGGATGTACCTTGTCGATATTTTATAGACTTTGGGCACCTTCCTTACGGAGGGTGGCGGTTTCTGCTGCTCTCCGATCACTCTTTCTGTTTGCGGTTCTTCATATTACTCGGCTTCTTTCTTTTGGAAGATTTTCCTGTGCTAATGTTCTTCTGATACCCCTTCAATGTCAACTAGTCTCAGAGTTAATTTTGGTAGTAACATTTGCCCCCCTTAGGGGTATTTTCCACTTTCCAAGTCAAACTCTTTGTCCTTTTTTGAAGTATCATTTCTGTGTCTTTTGATCTCCCTCAATCGAGGCGTTGATTGGCCTCTCGTTGTGTGGTCCAGATTAACCCTGAATTTTGAATGCAATTTTTTTTTTTTTGAGCCAAAAGGCTATGAAGCTCAACAAAGCTTCATGACATACCAAAATACATGCAGCAGCCAAAACAGAGTTTACATTCGGTATAGTCCAAAATAAAACATCAATACATACAAGAAGTGTTCATGCAAGTGCCAAATACATCCCATGCAAACTAAAGAAAATAGTTAAGCAAATCAAACTACATCATCCATCTGCTTTGCGTGTGGCCGCCAAAGCTACCATTCAAAAATCAGTGAATTCCAAATGATCAACTCCTTCCATAGGGTTATTAAGGCCAAAGCTCCTCCCGATGATGCGTCTCGAAAGTGTCACACCAGAATATCCGACCACCTCCTTGCTCTTGCTGGACTTTCCAGCCGTTCCGGAAGAGCCAACCGCTCTTTTATGTCCAATAACTGAAGCATGCATCTCCATTTTCTCTTGAGTATCCAAAGTATTTGGAGTATCCATCCCAACGCTGTCATTAATACTCACATTTTCAAGCACCACATCAATAGCATCAATCCTCTCATCACCATCTTCAGAACTGAATGCTTCCCCCTTATCTTTGTCTGATTGTTCCTCCTCTTCCTCATTGAGATCTGAAAGAGCCACAAACGGATTTGAAGAGGATGCCCCACCAACACTAGAACTGCCAACAACCTTTATCTTCTTCTTTGGTTTCCAAACTTTTAGAAAACCATCCTATCCTTCCTAAAGACCCAATTCTTAAAATCGGCTGGTTCAGAAGGATCATTTGGATTTCCCGAAAATTTGCTAACCTCAATTTCATGATAAGAAGTCCTAGTAAAAAGCCTTATCAGTGATGTAATATACACTAGAGATGGGACTCTTAATTCCATCTTAAGATATGAAAAATCAGCAACATCCCACGCATCTTCTTGCATTCTTAAAACCCTTCCTACTTTCGACAATATGACTTTCACCATCGTAAGATTCCGAAACACAATGGGGGAGATTTCTTAAGGTAACCCAAAGAGAAACCTCTTGTTTCGGTCTCGAAGAACCAAAGTTGAGACTCCATAGCCGAATATGCAGGAGTACCCCTGTCATTCGAAATAGAGTAAAAATATCCCATAAAGAAATTCATCAGAATTTAACAATAAAGACATTACCAAACTTCTTGATTTTCCACTCCCATGAATACAGATAATCGAACTCCTTCTTCAAAGTTTGCTCGATGCTATTGATTGAGAATTGACCCAAGAAAATCGAGACAATCGCCCAAGAATTGAAGCATTGCAAATCATTGTCAAAAACAAGTGGCGACATATTGACCTTATTTCCAGTTGTCGTGTTTCTGTTATTTGAAGAGAAAGAACTAGAGCATTGAAATTCCTTATGCCCTGTCTATTTACGTTTGAAACAAATAATTGGGTTCCTACAATACTTGGTCCAATGGTCAGAATCTCCGCATCAAAAGCATTTTTTACGTGATTTGATCTCGCTCAGAGTTTTAGAATACGAAGAGGCCTTAGGAGCAAACAATGATGATTTCTTTAGCTCAATCTTAGGACCAGTCTTCTTTATTAATATTTCTTTAAAGGAATCTTTTAATGGAGGCACGTGAGCATTATCTGTGGCTTTATTAGCATGTAGAAATTTTCGATTAGTTTGTATAAAGTTTGAAGCAGATCGGAAAAATTCTATGATGCCATTAAAGAATGCGGAAGATGAAGACGAAGCGGTCGCCATTTTTAGCCAATTTTTTTTGCTTTCTTAGGATAGATCTTATTCGTCAATCCAATTTTAGATGTATGGCTGAGAGGGAAAGCGAGTCTCCCTTTCTCTAATAAATCGTACTCCCTCCTTTGGAGGACTATGTCAGAGATCCCACAATCAAGCATTGCCACGTTGAGAAAATCTTCTAGGCTTGAGATGAGGAACTTTCACCATAGGATGGATCATTCTTTTACTACTAGGTGGCATAGATAGGTTAAGGTCCATATGATAAGTTTTTACGATAAAGATGTTTTTGTCTTTCAAATCCCCTTGTAAATGATTATGCAAGATATAAAGTATTCGACATTTTGTCAGTCGAATATGATATTCCATAGTGATGGTGTTTATGAAATAGAAGTATTACTTAACACACAACCTCGTATTTTAAGTGTAAATGTTTTCTTTAGTTGCGGTTATGCCATGACAGGGTGCACGTCTCCGGCACACCTTGTTAAGCGTTTTTCCTACAGACTTTAGTCGAGCGTCCTGTGTTCTCAGTAGGGTCAATAGTGTTAAGGTGCATTAGATATGAAACACCTACAATGTTTTGTTTGTGTTTCGCGTGTTAGTGCAAAAATTCGATATACTCGATTGATGTATGCATAAATTAAAAATAGTTTCCTGAGCAAGCAAGAGGGTCATAGGTTCGCACCTACTGCTGGTGGAAGTATGCCTCCAAACCAGATTAGAGTTGGGAAGAGGTATGCCTAACTTTTTTTCGTTTAACTCTGAAAACATGGAGTCTAGATCTGGATGTTTTGTGATGAAACCAAAACTGTACATCCAGTTACGATTGACACCTGGGCTTGACGTTGAGATGAGTCTAGGTAGCTTCTTCCAATATTTGTGAGGAACTGAACCAACCCAGATTCGGGTACTAAAGATTGTAGACCAGAGATTTCCTTTCAGCATTAGTAGAAGTCTTGAACCGTCCTTTGTTCGGGCGATTTTAAGGATTGATGACCGAAAATCCTCTTCTGGCATTGGATAGAAATTCGGAGACAAACCTTGCTTAGGCGGATAAAAATTGAAGATTAGGAAACCCCATTCGGCGTTAAACAGAAATACCGGACCCATTTTTATTTGGGTAATTGAAGACTGAAAGCTGGGAATTTCCTTCTGGTATTATGAAGAGCCCAATTTATCCAGACCTAGGTATTAACATATAGGAGATCGGAACCCCTTCCTATATTTGTGGCGGAGTCGAAACAACCCAGATTTGGGTATTAATATAGATAGGAGACCAGAAACCTCTTTCGGTATTTGTGAGGAGCCGGATCGATCCAGATTCGTGTATTAATATATAAAAGACCGGAACCCCCTTCGGTATTTGTGAACAGCCGAATCGACCCAGATGCGGGTACTAATATAGATAGAAGACCAGAAACATCTTTCGGTGTTTGTGAAGAACTGAATCAATCTAGATTCGGGTATTAATATAGATAGGAGATCAGAAACCACTTCCGACATTTGTGAAGACCCGAATCGATCCAGATTCGGGTATTAATATATAGAAGACCATAAACCCCTCTGGTATTTGTGAAGAGCCGAATCGACCCAGATTCGGGTATTAATATAGATAGGAAACCGGAAACCACTTCCGACATTTGTGAAGAGATGAATCGATCTAGATTCGTGTATTAATATATAGAAGACTGGAACCCCTTTCGGTATTTTTGAAGAGCCGAATCGACCCAAATTCGGGTATTAATATTGATAGAAGACCGAAAACCACTTCCGGCATGTGTGAAGAGTCGAATCGACCCAAATTCAGGCATTAATATGTAGAAGATCGGAACCCCTCTGGTATTTATTGTTTTGGCATCCCTTTTGGATTTGATTTTTGAAGCAAAGATTGTATGTGCTTCCTGAGCCACCCCTTAGGCTTTGATGTCAAAGCACAGAATGTACGTGCTTTGTTGGCCACTCTCTGGGCATGTGCATCCGGTGCGCTTGGCTAGCTTATCCACAAGTAGGGCCCAAGGATTTACCCGACCTCCCTCCAGGAGGCACATTATCCTGACCATCATAGGAGATGATAAGGTCTTAGAAACTTAGACGGGGCCATCGTCGGCACAAAACTAAGGTTTACACTTTTGATGCTCTATACTGACCATCGTAGGTTCTGATAGAGGCTTATATGCCACCTCCTCCAAGGGGTGCCTCTTCTGACCATCGTATGCGATTATAGGGGTTTGCGCTCCCTTCTGCGGGTAACACACATAAGCAAAGGTAGGACGTGCTCTTCTGGGAGCAGAGGTAGGACGTGCTTAGTTCTGGCAGAGGCAGAGCGTACTCTTCTGTGAACAGAGGCAGAGCATCAAATGTTAGATGCACCGCTACAAAAATTTCTGGTGTGAAACAGAGGCTTACGCTTTTGATGCTTTTACCTAGCCCCCTCTGATTTGGGCATGGAGAAGGACTAACAAACCATCCCCCTCCGGGGGATGCCTCATCTTGATAACAAGGGATTTGATCCTTTTTTCAGCTTGACCCCTATTGGGTTTCTTTAAGCATTGAATGGAGGGTTTTCCATACCCTTAGTTTTCTTTTCCTAAGGATTCTTATTGAACCAAAACCAATATTATAAGTTCTCGTATTTGACCTTGACTGGCGAGTTTGATGATCCTTTCCCAAAGGATTCTGCAGCAATTGGTGTCATGTCCATTTCTCGTGTGGTAATGACAATAGGGTCCTCCCGTCTTCCCTTCGTGTTTGGGCTTTTTCTTCGTGGATGGCCAATAGTTGAGTTCGTGTTTAGTTAGGAAATAGTTATTCTCCTTCGAGGTAGTAAGATATTATTCCCCGAGTAGTCTTGTTGTGAACTTCTTCTCTTGTCATTAAGATCTAACCCTCTTGTCGTCCAACCCCGCTGTTTTTTTTACTTCTCTGTTCCTTCTCCCCAGAATACACTGAGATTGAAATGCAATCTCTTCAGACTATTTGTGGGTGAAGTGGTCAAAATCACTCATTATTTCTTGCTCAAATGTCGTTCTTCTAATTTGCTTGTGGAGAGCTTTCCTTAGGTGAAAGAAAACGCTAGTATCCTCTGATGTAGAACCACTTGGAGGGAGATGTTAAGGTTTGTCCTGTGTGGGAAAGGCTATTATCCCAAGTGTCATAAGTATGTGGTTCCATTTTTCTTTTCCGCTTTATTACTCGTAGGGCTTCTGCTCTCAATCTTTGCTCTTCTATTACTCCAGGATCGGCAATTTTCAACTTCTCCATTTGAGATCATGAAGGCTTTGCTCGGGCCTCTTACACATAACTTTTCTTCTTCAAAGCTTCAATCCAATCCGGGATGGAACAACGCACGTAGATATGTGGTAGGGTCAACCAAAGGGTCGGAGGTTCAGGACATCCTTCTAGCGCTAAAATGTTAATGAAATTTTTTGTAAACACCGAAGAGAGGTCCACGGGAATAGATCTAAGGAAAAATAGGTTGTTCAACCTTTGTGAACTCGATTTAGATTACCATTTCTGGGGAGCGTGGCTCTAAGGAGAAGAATCACTCAACTCCCATAGTATGGGTTTAAATCTATGGAAATGGGTATTACATCCAATCTATAGGACAGATCGAATAAGAATTCATATGTATAAAACATTAAATCGTAATAATAACAGTAAGAAATAGTATAAAGAACTCACAGGAGAGTATTCCAAGTGTAGGCTTGCTTTTTATTCATCTTTTAATTGGGAGTACATGAGTAAAATAGAAGAAATTCTCCTACTAGTCTCCATACTAGAGAAGAAAAAGTCTAAGAATTAGGAAAGTAATAGGAAAATGAGAGCCCCCCTTTAGTGTGACCCTTGGGGTCTTATTTTTAAAAGATTTGGATCCCCTTCTACTGTTAGGTGTCGGCCTCTTTTTCCTTGGTCTCGAATGTTTAGCTTCTGGCTGTCCTTGTGGTGTTAATTATAGTCTTCAAAGTGAGGGTCTCATTCAATCGGGCTCCTTTGAGATAGCTATGGGTTTGTTGAGGAGGTGGTTTTCGCATGGCATTTGAACTCCCGGTATTAGCTCATGGATGTAGGCTTCCAGACGTAAGCTTCTGGAAGTAGGCTTCCAGCTTTCTCGTGGATACTTAGAGGAGCTTGCCCTCATGATGTATGTGGAGAGCTACCAGTTCGAAACCGATGTTGGTTCCTGCACTAGGTAGATTAGTACAGGTAGCCTGTATCTTTGCTTGGGTCCTGGTTAGCCTTCCGTTGGAGCTTTTGGATCAGTATGGTTTTCTGGAAGGTGGCTTTCGGTGAAGTTTCTGTTGTTTCTTAACGTGACCTTTCGATATCTGTGCAACAATTGTTTTTCGGAAGCAGATTCCGGATGATCCTTGCGTACCTCTGGTTTGGTGCCTTCGAAGCCATCTAGCGTATCGGTGTTGAGCAGGTTAACACTGATAACCCCTCCGGGTTTTGAGGAATGGAGCTCATGTCTTCTTCTTTCTTAGTTTCTGACTTAGATAACCTTTTGTCAAGGGCCTTTCTACTGGATTGGTCCTGTCGGTTGGACCCTATCGGACGTACCTTGCTAATATTCTATAGACTTTGGGCACCATCCCTCCGGGAGGGTGTCGATTTATGCTGCTCTCCGATCACTCTTTATGGTTTGCGGTTCTTCATATTACTCGGCTTCCTGCTTTCGGAAGATTTTCCTGTGCTAATGGTCTTCCAATACCCCTTCATTGTCTGCTAGTCTCGAAGTTAATTCTGGTAGTAACAATTTGGGTGTAACTTGTGTAGTGAACCTATTACCTCTACTAGTAACCATATCAATATCCATATTCATATCCATATCCATAACGTCCATCACAACATATATTACACAACATTACTTGTATATAAATGTTTTGTTAATAAACGCTTATACTATAATTAATTAACAAATTAAACACACATTCATAACCATCAACCAATCACAAACATAATGATAACCATATATATATATATTACAACCATATATATATATATATATATATATATATATATATATAGAAATAGTGTTTTTCACCTTTGGGTTCCACACCATCATACTTTAACTAAACCGTCGGGTAGCATAACCGCATCTCACATTATATTTTCTCTCCACCAAAATTATATATATGTGTGTGTACGTATGTATGTGTATATATGTATGTATGTATGTATACATACATACCATTTTTTTATAGTGGCGCAAGGAGGAGGAAGGAAAGGAGGGCGATGGCGCACAGCCAAAGAGGATGAAGGGAAGCGAGGAGGAGGAAGAAGATGGCTCGGAAGCCATTAGAGAAAGAATAGAGAGCTTAAGAAAATGAATGAAATGGAAGGGGTTTAGGTGGATACTTATAGGAAGAAAGGAGGGGGCTAAGTGCAAAATGCTAATACATATGTCTTCTTCCCAACACTTCCCTTAGCTTAATAGTTAAGCAAGTGTGAAACCACTTACAAAACCATGTGCTTTAGTACCTTGTTTTGAAAAATGCATAAGTGGAAACTACTTTAGGATATTTCTTAGAATTTGTCACCCCATTTTTCACACTTTTGCTACACTTTTAATTGTTTAACCCTTGTAATGCTTATACATTTCGACAATAATATTATCATTTGTCAATTCAATTTAACCGACGACAAAATCAATTAAATTTGACTTTTTTTGTTCACAAAATCCAATGATGTTATGTTACTTAAGAAATCAATTAAAATTATTCTATTCACTAATTTATATTAAAATGATCATACTTATAATGTTTTTGTTAATAAAATTTTAATCTATTCATTTTGACAAAAGCATATACATTTTATCAATATTTTTCACCGCTATATTTTATAATTTTGAACAACTATTAGACCCAATCTAAAATCCAACTTAACATCATTAAATTAACGTTGTCAAATGTTTAAATCAGCTTAGATTTGTCTAATTATAAAATATCATTTTTGACAAACTTTTAATATTTGATCGAACCTGGTTTGGACAAAACTTGACATATTTTACTGCTGCATTTCATTGTTTTAAACATATTATTTTATCATTCATACTTATTTAAAATTTAAATTAAAATTAGTTTAATCTAGATTTCCAAATGATTAAATCAGATGAATTTGGCAAATTATAAAATTCTTATTTTGACAAAAGTTCCTCTTTTTAACAAATTTGTTAATCGCTATAAATTTGACAAAACTATATTTTAATATCAAATTTAGCTTATCATATCTTTGAAATCATATCAAAAATTCAATTCTTTTGTATTAATTTAAATTAAATTAGACTAAAAAATCTGGATTGTTACATACGTCCCTCCTTAAAAACTTTTCGTCTTTGAAAAGAAAAGAAGGTATAAGAAACTTTATTTATAATCCTTTTTAGATAATTCTTTTTAATTATTTACCAAATACCTTTTAGTCAAAATTAAGAAATTCAATTCATAAGGCATTCATAACTACTTACACATTTCATTTTCTTACCTAACAGGTTCAAAACTTATCGATCGTCTAAAATCATCGATAATTTTAATTTCTAATTCAAATTCTTTATAAGTACTATAAACAATCTTATTTCTATTCAAAATATAATTTTTAGAAACCCATTTTTATATCGACATTGCGCTCTCTTGTATTAATACTAAGAATTCTTTATAAGGCATTACTGGCGCAGTGTCCAGGATCTAACTCCACAAGAATTTATGGATCCGTGGAAAATCGATCAAGGATGGGATAGGTGCTCAACTCCGTTGATCTTTCGATGCCGGAATCTTGCTATCTTCAACACATTGATCTAGCAAGATACCATGTTTTCGATCTACGATTCTTCGAACGTTGATCACTCGCAAGTGATACCGTGAATCGGCTTTAAGTTCGTTGATTCGAGTGCACTCGGATATCCGGAGATGGAGAAAGGTGATTAAACTCAACTTCCAATTTTAATGGTGGCACAAAGCTCACACAAGGGATTTATTCAAATTTCAACCTTTACAACTCACACAAAGGCCGTATTTGTAGGCTCACACAAACATACTCACGCCCTAAAAAATAAGGAAACGACCTAAATACAACGGGCGACCCAACACAATCATGTAACAACCAACGGTGCGACCTAAATTTTGCGGCATGGCCTAAACAAACATAAGTCATAGTCCACACGACCCAACTATATGCACGATCCAAACGATGTAACATAACAGACATATATAACCTAAAATGCACGATCGACTTAACATCACACAGAGCTCCAGAGATAGCGATCCAAGTTCATCTTCTGGCGCTTCCTTCTAGCAGTGGCGCCCCAAAAGCACACGACCTTCCATCCTCCTTTAGCTCGTAGAATGATCCAAACAACATCCTTTCCTGCTACAGCTTGTAATCTAGCTTCATTAGGTCATTAGACTTCCTTAGCTCGCCGGGACAATGATTTAGAACGCACGTGGCCTTCTTTAGCAACAAAGATGACCCAAGATCTCCCTGTCCTTGTTTTAAGTTATTGGAACACTTCTTTGGGTCGCTAGGCGACCCAAAGCACAACAATGAACCATGATGTGTTGCATCATCCTCCCCTGGTTGATAAGAATTCGTCCTAGAATTCACACATTCTTCTTCCGTTATAAGCTCTTCCTCATAATATGGAATTAAATGCTTGACATTGAACACATCAGAAGTGTACATAACCTCCAGCAGCTTTAGCTGATAAGCATTATTGTTGATCTTCTTCATGATTTCTATGGGACCAATCTTTCTAGCCTTCAATTTATTGTAAGTTCCTATAGGGAAACGATCTTTCGTCAATACTGCGTAAACAAAATCTCCTTCTTTGCATTTCATCGTTTCGAATCTGCAAATTGCTTATACTTCATATTTGACTTAAGCAATTTTTCCTGCACAACTTTGTGACATTCTTGAAACTCATTTACAAAATCATTGGCTCTTTTTACAACTCCTTTCTGCTGCAGAATTATCGACAAATCTAAGGATCCTCTCGATACGATTGAATAGACAATCTGAAATGGACTGAACCCAGTACTTCGATTGACAGCATGATTGTGTGCAAACTCAGCTTGACACAATTCCGCATCCCAACTTTTCAAATTATCCTTCACAAGGCATCTCAACAAATTCCCCAAAGATCTATTTGCAACTTTTGTATGTCCATCTGTCTGCGGATGATAAGCACTACTAAATTTCAGCTTTGTCCAAATCATCTTCCATAAGATGATCCAGAATTGACTCAGAAAGCGGGTATCTCTGTTTGAAACAATGGATTCAGGTAACCCATGAAGACGATAAACTTCTTTGAAGAATAATTGAGCAACATTTACAACATCTGCCGTTTTCTTGCAAGCAATAAAATGAATCATCTTTGAAAATCGATCCACTACCACATATATGGAGTCATTGCCTCGCTGTGTTCTCGGTAAGCCAAGACAAAATCCATGCTAACATCCACCCATGGCTTAGTGGAAACAGGTAACGGCATGTACAATCCTGCATTAGTGGCAGTTCCCTTTGATACTTGGAAAATGTGGCATCTTTTTACAAACTTCTCGACTTCTTTCCTCATAGATGGTCAATAGTAAGAATCAGAAATCAACTTTAAAGTACGATCATGGCCCACATGTCCTTCCTTATGCATTCTTTGACGATCTTCATTCTCAAACTACAATTTGGAACACAATTGAGTTCCTTTGACTAGAAAACCATTGATTAGCACATAATCTTCCATATTTCCTCCTTTGACTCCGTCTATGACATGCGAGAAATATGAATCGGTTGTTAGCCATTCCGGAAGTACATCAAAACCGACTACTTCGACTCGCATAGTCATAAGCAAATGATTCCTTCGATTCAAAGCATCAGCTACGCGATTAGTCACTCCATACTTGTGTTTTACAACAAATGTAAACTGTTACAAATAAGAAATCCACGATGCGTGCCTGGCAGTAATCTTATCTTGACTTTGAAAATGCTTCAAAGCTTCATGGTCAGTATATAGCACAAAACTCCTTATGAAACAAGTAGTGTCTCTAATGCTTGATGACTTCTACAATAGCATAAAACTCCACGTCATACGTATTGTATTTCATCTTTGCTCCAGATAGCTTTTCACTGAAATATGCAATAGGATGGCCCTTCTGACTCAACACCCCTCCTATTTCAACTTTCGATGCATCAGTATGCAATTCAAATAACAACTGGAAATCTCGCAACACAAGGACTGGTGCGGTCGTTAAAAGTTCCTTGATCTTCTCAAAAGAAAATTGAGCTTCCTCCGTCCACATAAACTGCTTTCCTTTCAAAATCAGTAACAGGAGCCATCACACTATTAAAGTGTGGAATAAACCTTTGATAGAATGATGCCAATCCATGAAAGCTTCTGAGTTCCGTTATAGTTTTTGGTCAAGGCCAATCTTTGATTGTAACGCTTTTATTCTGATCCACCTGTATTCCTTCCTTGGACACAATGTACCCCAAGAACAGAACACTTTGGGTCACGAACACACACTTCTTTGTTGCAGCATAAAATTATTCTTGATGAAGAATCATCAACACTGCTTTCAAGTGTTGTATATGGTCCTCCATGCTAGCACTATAAACCAGAATATCATCAAAGTATACCACAACAAACTTCCCAATGTATGGTCTGAAAATCAGATTCGTTACTCTCATAAAAGTGCTTGGTGCATTCGATAGACCAAACGGCATAACCAACCATCCATACAACCCCTCATGATTCTTAAAGGCGGTCTTCCATTCATCTCCTGGTCTAATTCGAATCTGATGATAACCATTCTTCAAATCAATCTTTGAAAAGACAACAGATCCACTGATTTGATCTAATAGATCTCAAGTCTAGGCATAAGAAATTTGTATCTGACAGTGATCTTGTTGAGAGCTCCACTATCCGTACACATTCTCCATGAACCATCTTTCTTTGGAACTAACAAGGCAGACATGGCACATGGGCTAAGGCTCTCTCGTATTCGCCCTTGTTCAAGAAGCTCTTCAACTTGTCTCCTCAACTCTTCATGCTCCTTCGGACTAATTCGATAATGTGGCCTATGTGGTAACACTGCACCTGGCACCAACTCAATTTGATGTTGTATGTCCCTGAGTGGCGGTAATTCCTTTGGCAACTCTTCAGGAAACAGATCTTCAAACTCTTTCAGCACAGGCTTAGCTTCAGCAGAAATATCAGAATCTTCATGAGATTCACATCCAATCAACATAAACACTTCGTGATTCTCTTCTACTTCTTCAACAAATTCCTTCAAAGATAAAAGACTAGTCGAGTTCATTTTCTTCTCTGCTTTGGCTTCATTTTGTTCACGCTTCTTAGGAACTAACGTGATTTTAGTGCCTTCAAACATGAAACTATAGTTGTTGGTTCGACCATTGTGTTGAACTGATATATCATACTGCCATGGTCTCCCTAAGAGTAAATGACATACATCCATGTGAACTACATCACACCAAATTTCATCCTTGTACTTTAACCCAATGGCAAATGACACATATGCTCTTCTTCCTTCAGTGACTTCTCCTCCTTTCTTCAACCAAGCATGCTTATATGGTCTAGGATGTTTCTCAGTCCTCAATTCAAGCTTCTTAACAGCTTCTTTAGAAATCATGTTGTCACAACTTCCTACATCAATAACAAAGCGACAAACCTTTTTGAAAATAGTACACGTAGATTGGAAGATATTGCTTCGCAACCAACTAGAATCATCTACATGCTTTGGAGTTAAACATGATCTTCTCATCATTAGGCTACTTCCTTCGTCTCCTGACTCTATCTCTTCTACATCATTTTCAAAATCATCATCAAATTTAGGTGGTAGAGAATAGTCTAGTTCAGCTTCTACATCCTCAACTATCATTGTTCTCTTTTTTAGCTTTGGGCATTCATTGCTTTTATGACCCACTTCTTGACAATTAAAGCACTTGACAGTTGAATTAACATTTGTATTTGTAGCTTCATTGACAACAGGTTTAGGAACTATCCTGGGGACATTAGTGTTGCTACTAACACTCTTATTTTGAATATTGGAATTCGTGAACACTCCTCCTCCTCGTCTTCCTTGCTTCTCCCAAGCTAGAGCTTTCTGGTGAGCTTCAGCAACAGGCACTTGATGGAACATATTTACTATGTCCTGGATCTGTGTTCTCAATCCTCTAACATATCTGGCAGTCAACTGTTCCTCTGTTTCCATGATATCATTTCTTGCAATCAATTGATAGAATTCATCAGTATAATCACTCACAGACTTCGTCCCTTATCTCAAGTTCTGCAAACGTTGATATATAAGAGACTGATAATTGTGAGGTAAGAATGTAGACCTCATCATCTTTCTCATCTTCTCCCATGTGACAACCTTTGGCTTTCCCAATCTTTCATGAGTTAGCTTAGTTTGCTGCCATAAAGCAATAGCTCTTCCTCTCAAACGAGTGGCGATTAACTGAACTCTTCTATTGTCAGGCACATTCTTAAACTCTAAAATTTCCTCTACATTCGACAGCCAATTTAGGAATTTTTCTGCTAACATTCCTCTTTTGAATTATGGAATTTCTGTCTTTATTCCGGACTCCCAATTGTGTTATTTTCCAGTTGACGATATGGTTCTCAATCTTGAGAATGAGAATGACTAATACTTCCTTCTTCTTCAAAATTCAAATGATGGTGATGACGATCATGAACATCTTCATGTTTATGGTCATTCTTGTCTCTTCTATCTCGCTCCAATGGTGGTGATCTTCGTCTCCTTTCCGAATTTGATGGTGAAATTCGTTGTCCACCATGATTTGAATCGGGCGATACTCTTCGTCTAGCATGATTCATATCTAATATAAGCCTTTCTAATATTCCAATTCCTTCATCAAATTTATCATTAATTATCTTCTTCATTTGTTGGGCTTCTTCTCTTCGATGCATCTCTTCCAAATTTCGATGGAGATTAACACGTCTTGGAGGCATTATGATCAATCTTTTACCAAAATACTAAAACTTCAAATCTGAACAACATTTCGTGTCCCAAAAACAATGGAACAGTCTAAACTGGATTTGGTGGTTTGAATGATGGTATGTATCTGGTGGTTTAAATGGATGACGGTGGTCTAACGGGTAATGGTGGTCAGGTACTGGATGTCAACGGTCCAAGGATGTCGGTCCAAATAGGATGACGGTCCAATGGTGTTGACGGTCCAAATGTGGGTAGCGATTCAACTAGATCTGACGATCTAATTAGTGGTGGCGGTCCACTTGGTGGTAGCGGAACGAATGGTGATCTGGCGATCTGACGGTGGCGATCCAACTGGTGGTAGGCGGAATGAACGGTGATCTGACGGTGGCGATGGTGATAACCCGAATGGTTTCCGCGATCCAACCAAGTGATGGCAATCTCGCGTTGGCGATCCAAACAATAATGGTGATCCATGCTCCGGCGATCCAACCAAAAATATGGCGTTTTAACCAAAAATTGTGATCAAGGCTCCGGCGATCCAACCAAAAGATGGAAATCTCGCTCTGATACCAAGCTGGTGCAGCGTCAAGGATCTAACTCCACACAAATTGATGGATCCATGGAAAATCGATCAAGGATGGGATAGGTGCTCAACTCCGTTGATCTTTCGATGCCGGAATCTCGCTATCTTCAACACGTTGATCTCGCAAGACACCGTGTTGTCGATCTATGATTTTTCGAACATTGATCACTCACAAGTGATACCGTGTTGTCGATCTACGATTCTTCGAACGTTGATCACTCACAAGTGATACCGTGAATCAGCTTCAAGTTCATTGATTCGAGCGCACTCGAATATCCGAAGATGGAGAAAGGAGATTAAACTCAATTTCCAATTTTAATGGTGGCAAAAAACTCACACAAGGGATTTATTCAAATTTCAACCTTTATAACTCACACAAAGGCCCTATTTATAGGCTCACACAACACATACTCATGCCCTAAAAAACAAGGAAACGACCCAAATACAATGTGCGACCCAATACAATGATACAACAACAGATGGTGCGACCTAAATTGTGAGGCATGACCTAAACAAACATAAGCTATAGTCCACACGGCCCTACTACATGCACGATCCAAACGATGTAACATAACAGACGTATATGACCTAAAATACATGATCGACCTAACATCACATCGAGCTCCAGAAATAGCTATCCAAGATCATCTGCTGGCGCTTCCTTCTGGCACTGGCGCCCCAAAAGCCAAGAACTTCCCTCTTCCTTTAACCTGTAAAACGAACCAAATAGCATCATTTCCTACTTTAGCTCGTAATCTAGCTTCATTAGGTCGTTAGACTTCCTTAGCTCGTTGGGACCATGATTTAGATCGCACGTGGCCTTCTTTAGCAACAAGGATGACCCAAGATCTCCCTGTCCTTGTTTTAAGTTGCTGGAACACTTCTTTAGGTCGCTGGACGACCCAAAGCACAACAATGAACCATGATGTGCTGCATCAATTACAAACCCTATCTTTAATGAGTTTCTCTTCTAGGATATTACTAATCCTAGATCTGATGAGTCCTTTCCATTTGTTCTAATGAGTCGTAACCCAAAACTTTGAATAAACCATAGCTCTGATACCACTTGTGATGATGTGACACCCCATGTCCGTTAATGCCACTCATTAAGATAATGCATTAAGTTTTGTGAAGCGTTATAGGTAAAAAGAAATAGAAACATTACACGACAGATATAAAATAGTAGCAATTTGTTTTTATTAATTATAAAGCATAATTTCGTGGGTTAAAACATCATAAGTCTGAAAATACATAAATCCAGTACATCATCTTAAAATTTCTGTCTTGTACTTAAAGTATCAGAGTACAATAAATAAAGACGCATGATTCCCCAAACAAAAACATAGCCATAGTAGAAAGGATAAGAGCTCGAGCAATACATCTAAGCAGCTCCAAGCGGATGAAAGCAGAATCCTGTTCAAGCTTGAGTATTCCCCCCTGAGAACCTTGGGGGAGGGGGGGAGATGGAAGAGAATGAAGAGGAAACAAAATGGGTCAGACATAAAATCTGGCGAGTCCAGTTACTTTTAGCATACAAATAAGTAGAAGTATCATGACAAACATATAAAATGGATGAGAGAGATAACATCATAATACGCAGGTATGACAAGGTAAACATGATAGAGTATACTATGCTTCCCTAATGGTTTCTCTGCACCAATACCAGTTTCTTGCAAACAAGATGATCCCCAACAAGTATAAGATGGTAGACTTTGGTGTACTTCCAGTGAGAGGATTTCACCCCATACAATCAAAAAGCAGCCCAACATACTAGAGTTACCCTGAGAAGTCCCCACAGTAGGGTGTATCACTCCCTAAAGTGGCAACCCATCATTTTCAGGATGTGCACAACCATATCTATAGGTGTCAAGACGTCTAAACCTCCTCTACCGGACCTATGCATGCACATGGCCTCGTCAGAATGTGACGACACACCATCCCCCACGTTTGGATCTCTTACAATCAGCCCAGTAAGCGTGCCCTGACTCCGACCTAGTTCGGAATACTCGTTTGATACCTATATATAGGTTACTGACTGAAATGGGTCCCACACACAAGATGATACAAGCTTCCCCCTATGCTTGCATCCCCACTAGTTTTTCCATAGGTTATGCCATACTAGAGTAAAAGACTGCATAACCACATAGGTTAAGTTTGTGGACCTATATATATAAATATTACCCACCCACCCAAAGATTTATTTAACCCACCCACTGTTTCAAACAAGTTTACTTAGCCCCTACTCAAGTTATATGTTCATACAACCCTATGGATTCAACTAGGTTAAGTACTCCAATTCATTAACATATTCGTTTATGGTTATAATGTGCTGTACCTCCCACATTAAGCCTACCACTTATGGATGCTGGATATGTCGGCCGGTTCCGGGCAGAATTCTTCCACAAGTCGGACTTTACCTCGTGCCTTAGCACTTCTCCTGTTTATGCACTTAGACCCCTAACATTAGATTCACCACTTTTGGTCGCTGGATATGCCGGTCAGTTACGGGTAGACTTCCACCACAAGTATAATCTAACCTCGTGTCTAGGAACGATTAGAATTTCTAATTAATGTAATCCTAGGCATTCCAATTATTAACCAATTATTGCTATGTCGTTATAGGTTTTCATACCCCTTTTCCAAGTTATGTTCATAATGAACCATATACCCTAAATTAAGGTCTTTAATCACAAGTTGATTTATGTCCCCAAATTCATGTTCATATATTTCATTCAAGTCATGCCTAAACTTCCAATTACAAGTTATGCCCCAATTTTAATGGTTTCCCCTCGTTCCCAATCTAACGCATTCACATATTTCAGCGGCATACCTAGGCTCGAAGGTAGCCTGGCTATATAAAAATAAAAAGGGAAAAGATAGAGGGAAGATGACAGAAATGATCATTCTAACAAGATTGACATGTAGTGGTAGAAACAGGCATAAATATGTAGTGTACTGACAAGATAAGCATATAGGGGCAGATCTGATGAACATATGTCAATAGAAATGATTTTAATATAATAAGTACATCTTAAAGAGGCATGATGATATCTAAACAATGAATTAGATATCCAAATAATAACAGATCTGATTTATCCACAAACAAAATAGGAACAGGCCTAAGGTGATCTAAATAATGAATTAGATCTACAACAATGGATGATCTGACATGACAAATAAGTATAGGTTCAGATCTAGTTCATAGTCATGTCAAAATAACTTAGATAAATAGGTTATAGTAGATCCGATATGATTCGTATATTCACAGGCAGAGATCCAAATTATAGTCATGTCAATATTTACTTTTTAATTATTTAGATCTAAAATTAACATAGACTCACAGTGTTTGGATCTAGAAAAATAGAAGAAAGGTTGCAGATGTTGAATCATAGATCTCTAAACTCTAGTTGACTGCTGAAGAAGAAAAGGTTTGATTCAATCTAGGCAGAGACAACATCTAGTCCTCCATTATTTTTGGTGTGGAGAAACAGGAGAAATGAGGTCTTATTTATAGCCTAAAGCCAATGAATCAGGTCAAGAATGGAGTCTACATTCAGTCAGAAGGATCTTCCCAGATCTATCGCGTGGGGGGATGGGGTTGAACTCCCTTATGGGGTCGACATCCCCGTTGAGGGGTCGACCCAGGGGTCAGCACCCCCTTGAGGGGTCGACACCCCAGAGTGGGAGATTTCCGCTCACTTTTTTTTCTGATTTTTGAACAAATTTTTGAACTTTGGATATATATATATTCTTCTTGTGCGTATACAAACTTCAAACCTTAATAACTTCTTCATACGATGTCCGTTTTACACAGATCAGGTGTCTATTGTGACCAGAATTCCGGGATGAACGCAGTGGGCAGTCCGTTTCACTTTATTCTTAATATTAAATTAATTATTCTTTAATTTATTATCTTTTACTATTTGCTAAAATCTGGGGTGTTACATTTTACCCTACTCAAAGGATTTCGTCCCCGAAATCTCCAAGTTAAGAAGAATGTATATCCTAACATCCATATCCATCTACTCATCCACCAATCACAGGCATCCATTGTCCTTAAAAGATTTCTAATACTTATATGAACATATGCAAAGGTGTGTGTATATGTCCCAATACTAATGCGGAGATCAGGCGGTCTACTAATTCAGTCGACCTCCTTAATGCAATGTATGTTAGTGCCATGAATCCAACATGTATGCAAATAATCCTATTATAACTTATAAGTTTTATATATGTGCACAATTATTCGTCCAAATGCAACATCCATACGATGATACATCCATTCCATCCATAAAAAGATGAAAAATGCACACACATCCATATGCAGTATGAGAGTGATTTTGCCGATCGAGTGCCTAATGTGTGTGTATATGCATCCACAAGCAACCACTAGCAAACGCTTGCATCCACTTGTATCCATCAAACATGACATGTTTTCAAACACGTGTTTACATCCATGGGATTCCTACCTAAAGGTCGAAGATTCGATCGATAGGATATACTCAAATGATAGAAATAAGTAGGGCCATCAATTTCTTAAACGATTCGAAACATGACTTATAACCCGCACGAAAAAACCCCGACCCGACCCATTTATAAATGGGTCAATTTCGGGTCAATCCGCTCTTAACCGTTTAATAAACGGGTAGGTTACGAGTTGACCTATGAACCCGTTTATGACCCGTCATAACCCGTTTAACATAAAACATACCAAGCCCAAGCCCAATAAAAATTAAAACCATTTTCATGAAAATGATACGCCTCGCGGCCACAACCCAGTCCATCCAGCTGCATTACCATTTAGTAACTTATAGTTGGCCCTAGCCCTAATATACCCTGTTTACCGAGCTGCCACTTCTTGTCTTCTATGGTTCTTACTTCTTTCTTGAGCTCGACTCTCAAATCCTCGATCGCGCATCAGATCGGCAAGGTAACACCATTAGTGGTAATGCAACAACATCGACTCGAGACTCTCGATACTCGAAAATGAAGGTAATTTCAAGCAAAAATATGGACATAATGGGCACATTTCACTATATATTAACTGCAAAACTCATGCCTTTAATCAAAAGGAAAACAATGTTATATTTGTGTACCACATGATTGCATCATTTTAAGAAGTGCTTTGTCTGTTTGGATCACATCTTTCATAACAACCTACTATAGAAAATGCACCACAAATTAATGATGATGAATATTTAAGGTTAGATGCAATTGAAGACTACATCAAGTCTTATCAAATAAGAAAATTATGTCTTAGAATAATAAGGCAAAAAAACTGTTGTATTTTTGAAAAGAACATTCAACACTTTTTCCCTTGTAGCATTATATAGTTTTTCCATTCTATACACATTTCATGCTTGAAATGAGTAAAGTTCGTGATACTTTGTTTTATCTTTTTGATGTTTACATGCAAATGTATGGTAAGAAAGCAGATACCGCTTCTAATAACCAGAATCAATCTTCTGCAGGGGATGTCTTAGTTTCTAAAGAACGTTTGGATGTTATAAAGGTGAATTTTATATAACCATGCATTTAAACTTTAAAACAAATCATCCTATTGCGTAAAGTTTTATTTGAATGTAATGAAGAGTCCACTAGAACATAAATAATGGAAGAAATTTAACAATCTTTAGGTACTTAATCTATTTTTTGACAACATATTAGTTTATGCTAGATGGCCATACTGTTTGTATTTCAATTACCATTAGTACAAATAGTCATTTTATGCTAGCTGGTCATAGTGCATGGTCAATCTTGAAAATCGACATAATGGATAAAAATCTGATGTGGTCTAGAGCGTTGAATTTGTTGTTACTTGCTTATAAATCTATAAATTTGTTACTTGTTTACAAATCTGACGTGGTCTAGAGCGCTGAATTTTATGCTACTTGTTTATAAATATATATATTTGTTGTTGAAAGTGATATTGAAGTTTATATTAAATTTACTAGTTTTCGAATGTTTTATGAGCGTTGAATGTTAGAAATAAAGACTGCAATTACTAACAAAAAGACTGCTTCGAGCTGCTGCTTCTTTGCAGCAGCTAAGAAGTTGTTGCTTCTTTGCAGTAACACGGAGCTGCTGCTTTTTTGCAGCAGCTTCTTAGCTGCTGCTTCTTTGCAAAAGCTAAGAAGCTGCTGCAAAGAAGCAGCAACTCCGAGCTGTTGCAAAGCTTCTTAGCTGCTGCTTCTTTGCAGTAGCTAAGAAGCTGCTGCTTCTTTGCAGTAGCTAAGAAGCTGCTGCAAAAAGCAGCAACTCCGAGCTATTGCAAAGAAGCAACAACTTCTTAGCTGCTATAAAGAAGCAACAGCTTGGAGCAGCTGCAAAGAAGCAGCAGCTCCGACACTGAGCTGCTACTAAGAAGCAGCAGTGCTTCTTAGCAGTAGCTTAGATTCGGAGTTGTTGCTTCTTAGCAGCAGCTCGGTGATGCTATGCAGCGCTTTGGTGCTTGTCCAACAAATATACATGCGCCAATTTTTTAGCACTGCAAGAGAAATGTATAGTAATACCATTGTTTTTAATGCATGCAGGATTTAGATGTTGCAAAGTGCCAATGCTTCAGGGAATCTTCTATCAAACTGCTTGCAAGTTGCCTTATACTTGTATTGTATTTGTAATTTGTATGATCCGTTTGATGATTGTCTATTTGTTTACTTTATTGCTAGTTTGTATTGATGATTGCATTGTATGTTGCCTTAAAGTTTTAAGAATTGTACGATTTTGGACTATTGAATCATTGATACTTGATGTTGATGATTAGATGTTTGTTTGTTGCTAGGTCGTTGCCTCAAAAAGTTTTATCTTTTAAGTATTTGTTTGTTGCAACTTTCTAGAGCCTAGGGCAGCGTTCCCACTTGCCGCTTTTTTAAGTTTTAACTTCGAAATACTGTACAGTGTGGGATGAAAAAATGTTTCTGTTACAAATTAAACAAGTCAAACGGGTTGACTCGACCCGACCCAATTAGATGAACGGGTTAGGTGAGTCAGGTCGGGTCAACCCGTTTATAAACGGGTCGGGTTCGGGTTGGCAATATCTGACCCATTTGTTAAATGGGTTGACCCGACCCATTTAAAATTTGACCCGAACCCGTCTTGACCCGACACGACCCATTGACAGCCCTAGAAACAAGTATAAATAAAATCTTTGGAAAGGAAGTTAAGAACATACCCTAGAAAAGAAAAGGGTACGAAGCATGAATCTTGCCTTCGGTCTCCCAAGTTGCATCCTCTGGGTTATCTCCCCACTGAACCTTCATTAACCTGACTTCTCGGTTGCATAGCTTCTTAACTTCTAATCAAAGAATACGGGTAGGAACTCGCCTAACTGTCGCCTCCCATTCCACCTCTACTTCCTCCAATATACTCAGCTCAACTACTTCTGTAGTGTAATGCAAGCATTTCCACAAATGAAAAATGTGGAAAACATCATGAATACCAGACAGTCTTTCTTATATCTTTACTCTATAGGCCACTTGGCCAATCCTTTCTGTCATGGGAAATGGTCCTACAAATATTTGTGCCAATTTTTTTATAGATCCACAATGAACCACAGTCCTCAAAGGTGACACTTTAATGAAAACCATGTCTCCTACCTCAAACTCGATGTCATTCCTTCTCTTATCTGCATAGGACTTCTGCCTATCCTGAGCTATCTTCATTGACCGTCTAATAGGATCAATCTTTTCGGACGTCTCTCTAATGATATCTGGTCCAAGTAGTAGTCTTTCTGTAGATTCCCACCAACAAGTCGGTGATCTACAGGGTCGTTCGTACAATGCTTCGAAGGGTTCCATGCCAATACTAGTTTGATAATTATTTTTATAGCCGAACTCTACTAAAGGAAGATGCTCTCCCTAAGTCCCTTCGAAGACTAGGATACACAGCCTTAAAAGATCCTTGAGAACTCTGTTAACCATTTTCGTCCGTCTATCGGTCTGAGGGTGATACGTGGTGCTAAAAAATAACTGTGTACCTAATGCTTCTTGCATGCTCCTCCAAAATTCACTAGTGAAAATGGGGTCACGGTCATTTACAATGCTAGAAGGTACTCCATGAAGACAGACTATCTCACGAACGTAAACTACTGTCGTCCTCTTACTCTTAACTGGAGTGAAATGAACGCTCTTAGTAAGTCTGTCTACTACAACCCAAATATTGGTACTGTCTTTCTTTGAACTATCTATGAAATCCATAGAGACACTCTCCCACTTCCACTGCAGGACCTCCAAAGGATGAAGTAAATCATCGGGCTTCTTTTGCTCAGCTTTAACTTGCTGGAAAGTCACATTGAGAAACAAACTCCGCCATATCTTTCTTCAGCCCAGCCTAAAAGAAAACCCTCTTCATATCCCTATACATCTTATCGTCACCTGGATGAATAGTTATCTTAGAATGATTGGCTTCCTCTAGGACTGTCTTCAAAAGACTCCTGGTTTGGGGAACACAAAGCCTCCCACCTCGTCATAACCAACCTTTATCGTCTATGGAATATCTACTGAGGTGACTAGAAGTCTCCCCTTTACTGAGCCCATCCAAGATGTCTGAAATCCATGGATCCTCTCGTTGCGAAACTCCTATCTGATCAATAAGAGTAGGTCGCATTTCCAATGAAGCAAATAAACCAGGCAAAAATTCGGTGGAGGGTCTAAAGTCAAAAGTCGATATAAACTCCTAGCTTTTTATTTACACAAACAGTGGACATAAGGTCGTCCTTTGCCTATTCAGTGCGTCTGCCACCACATTACCCTTGACAGGGGAATAAGCAATCTCGAAGTCATAAGATGCTAGGAACTCCATCCACCTTTGTTGCCTTAAATTAAGATCCTTATACGAGAACAAGTACTTTAGAGATTTGTGATCGGTGTACAACTCGAACTTCTCTCCAAGCAAATAATGACGCTAGGTCTTAAGCGTGAATACTATGGCAGCTAGCTCTAAGTCATGGGTAGGGTAATTCTTCTCATGAACCCTTAGCTGTCTACCCCCATAACATACTACCCTTCCCTCTTGCATCAGAACCGCACCAAGCCCTGTACCACATGCATCAGTGTAAACTGTGAACACTTTGTTTACGTATGGAAAGGTCAAGACTGGGGCTGTTGTCAGAGCCCTCTTCAATCGTTGGGAAACAACATCACAATCCATATCCCATGAAAACGTCAAATTCTTCTTCGTTAGCCTGGTGAGCGGGGCTGATATCTTTGCAAAGTCCTTAATGAACTTCCTATAATAGCTTGGCAAGAAAGATTCTCACTTCCATTGCATTCTTAGGAATTTTCCAATCTTGAACTGCAACTACCTTCGTGGGATCTACTGCTATCGCATCTTTAGAGACCACATGCCCTAGAAATCTCACCTCTTTTCTTCAAAAATGACATTTGGAGAATTTCTCCTTATGCTGATGCACATGCAGAGTTTTCAAAACCTCTCTTAAATGTTGGGCATACTCTTCCTTGCTCTTTGAGAAGATCAAGATATCATCAACAAAGACCATGACAGATTTATTTAGAAACTCCCAAAACACCATACTCATCAGATCAACAAAATAGGCGGGTGCATTCGTCAACCCAGAAGGCATAGCGAGCCATTCAAAGAAACCATCTGGAGTCCTAAAAGCGGTCTTGTCTATACTGTCCTCCGTCACCCTCAACTGATGAAACCCCGTAGCCAAGTCTAACTGAGAGAATATAGATGCACCAATGAGTTGGTCGAACAGATCATCTATCCTCGGGAGTGGGTGCCTATTCTTCTTTGTGAGTTTGTTCAACTCTCTATAATCCATACATAAGCGAAGTGAACCATCGCCTTAAATGCGAATACCACCAGAGCACCCCATTCGAATATGCTTCGCCTAATAAACCCTTTCTCAAGTAGCTCCCCTACTTGCTTGCTAAGATCTCTCCTTTCTCTTAGAGCCATATGGCGCACAGGTAATGCAACTGGCATTGCATTGTCTACCAAGTATATACGAAAATCGATCTCGCGCCTTGGAGGTAGGCCCTGAACCTCCTCAAAAACATCAGAATACTCACGGACTACTGGTACAGATTGCAGATCATTAATAGATGCGTCAAGAGACTATAGGAAACTAAGCATGACAGAGCCCTTAGGGTCACAAGAAATCCCGAAGGTCCTCACATGGAAAGTCAAAAGTCTAACGATCCTCCTTTCACAATCTAGAATGGAACCATACCTGCTAGCCAATCCATCCTTAGAATTAACCCGTAGCCCATAAAACCGAGCACATATGCATCACACTCAAACTCGACGCCTAACACAGATATTCTCAAACCCCGAAAAATCATGGATAAATGAGCTGAACCACCAATGGGGTTTGAGACAACAATTAGATCCACTACCATACTAGTTTTAAGGTGCAGAGACTCAACCACAGAATCGAATATAAATGAATGTGAAGCCCCAAAATCAAAAAGGGTTCTAATAAGATGATTGGAAAGAAAAATAAAACCTTCCATGGAAACTTTCCTAACTCGATTTAGAGCACTGATCGCGAGAGCATGCACTTGCCTTCCAAAAGCTCTTGCCCTTTGACCTTGTCCTTACTTCTTCGAGAAATCCTTAGAAAAGCATCCCACCTCTCCACAACTGAAGCAAGCATTCTTCCTTCTTTTGCAATCCTTGATCAAATGACACTTGCATCCACAATTATGGCACTTCCTCTTATCCTTAGCCTTGTCATTCTTTCCTCCTTTCTATTGTTGTTGTTGTCCCTTCTTCGGCCATACCTTCATGTTTTGTGTTTCCTTAACCTTAACTTCCTTCTTCTCGGCTTTATCTTCCTCATGCATTAAGGCCATATCAACGAGCCTTTCAAAAGTTTCTCCCATTGGAATATGAGATATAGCTAACACATGAAGGGTTCATTCAGCCTAGCAAACCGCAAAGCTTTCTTATGTAGAGTATCCACTAGCTCCAGCCCAAATCTTGCTAGTTGGTTGAATTTGTTAACATACTCTTTGACAGTCATGCCTCCTTGCTTGAGTGCCAGAAATCTTTCCATTTGCATGCTTTTCTAGGCTTGAGAAAGAAACTTCATTTCAAACCTTTGCCGAAAATCATCCCAAGTCTCCATTGGACGCCCTGCTTGTGTCACTTCCCACTGGAACGAAGCTTCATCTTTCAATAGCCAGGCGGTTAGCTGAATCTCCCTACGATCGTCCACTTCGAAAATTCCAAATAGATCCTCCATCTCTTTGAGCCAATTCCTAGCCTCTACAAACGTCTCGGTTCCGCAGAATGACTTTCCTCCCATATCACTGAAAACATCGCAGATCTTAGACGAATTATCTAATGCAGAGGAGGAGGAATGACTGGTGCAGTTGGGAGAGGAACGTCTGCTTGACCACCTTAGGCGCCGTGGCCTCTAGATACCTATGGTACTAGCCTGGTATCGTAACACCCTCGGGAATATTAGGTTCCCCAGACATGTTGAAAAGAAAAAGGAAAGGGATTCAGAGAAAGGAAAGAAAGATATTACATACGGCTTTGGAGATTATGTTTTTCACAATAGACTTTTCTTTTAGAAAATGCTTTCTTTTAAAACCTTTTTGAAAATAATTTTCAAAATCTTTTATCTAATACAGTAACCTTCAGCTCTGATACCAAGTGCGACACCCCACGTCCGTTAATGCCACTCATTAGGAGAATGCATTAAGTTTCGTGAGGCGTTATAGGTAAACAGAAACATAAGAATAAACATTACAAGGCAGATATAAAATAGCAGCGGAATAGTATTTTTTTTATTAATTATAAAGCATAACTTCGTGGTTCAAAACATCATAAGTCTGAAAATACACAAACCCAATACATCATCTTAAAATTTCGGTCATGTACTTAAAATATCAGAGTACAATAAATGAAGAAGCATGATTCCCCAAACAAAAACATAGCCATAGTAGAAAGGATAAGAGCTTGAGCAATACATCTAAGCAGCTCCAAGCGGACGAAAGCAGAATCCTGGTCAAGCTTGAGTATTCCCACCTTGAGAAACTGGGCGGGGGGAATGGAAGAGAAAGAAGAGGAAACAAAAAGGGTCAAACATAAAGTTTGGCTAGTCCAGTTACTTTTAGCATATAAATAAGTAAAAGTATCATGATAGGCATATAAAATGGATAAGAGAGATAACATCATAATAGGCAGGTATAACAAAGTAAACATGACAAACATGATAGAGTATACTATGCTTCTCTAATGATTTTTCTGCACCAATACTAGTGTCTTATTAACAAGATGATCCCCAACAAGTATAAGATGGTGACTTAGGTGTACTTCCAGTGAGAGGATTTCACCCCATACAATCAACAAGCAACCTAACATACCGGAGTTATCCCTAAGGATATTAACGGGCTCCTAAACATAACGAAGTCTAGATGTAACCTACTTACTACCCTAATCAATCGGCTCCCTACTCCCCACAGTATGTTGTATCACTCCCTAAAGTGGCAACCCTTCGTTTTCAGGATGTTCACAACCATATCTACAGGTGTCACGGCGTCTAAACCTCCTCTACCGGACACATGCACGCACATGGCCCCGTCGGAATGCGCCACCCACACCTCCCCCCACGTTTGGATCTCTTACAATCAGCCCAATAAGCGTGCCCCGAATCCGACCTAGTTCGGAGTACTCGTTTGATACCTATATATGCGTTACTGACTGAAACGGGTCCCACACACAAGATGATACAAGCTTCCTCCTATGCTTGCATCCCCATTAGGTTTTCCACAGGTTAGGTCATACCAGAGTAAAAGATTGCATAAACCCATAGGTTAAGTTTGTAGACCTATATATATAAATATTACCCACCCACCCAAGATTTACTTAACCCACCCACTATTTCAAACAAGTTTGCTTAACCCCTACCCAAGTTATATGTTCATATAATCCCTATGGATTCAACTAGGTTAAGTATTCTAATTCATTACCATATTCATTTATGGTTATAATGTGCTAGAACTCCCACATTAAGCCCACCACTTGTGGATGCTGGATATGCCCGTCGGTTCCGGGTAGACTTCTTCCACAAGTCGGACTTAACCTCGTGTCTTAGCATGTCTCATGTTTATGCGCTTAGACCCCTCACATTAGATTCACTATTTTGGTCGCTGGATATGCCGATCGGTTTCGGGAAGACTCCCACCACAAGTGTAATCTAACCTCGTGTCTAGGCATGGTTAATGTTTCTAATTACTATAATCCTAGGCATTTCAGTTATTAACCAATTACTCCTATGTCGTTATAGGTTTTCATGCCCATTTTCCAAGTTATGTTCATAATGAACCATATACCCAAAATTAAGGACTTTAATCACAAGTTGATTTATGTCCCCAAATTCATGTTCATATATTTCATTCAAGTCATGCCTAAATTTCTAATCACAAGATATGCCCCAATTTTAACGGTTTCCCCTTATTCCCAATCTAACACGTTCGCATATTTCAGCGGTATGCCTAGGCTCGAAGGTAGCTGACTATATAAAAATAAAAAGGGAAAAGATAGAGGGTAGATGATAGAAATGATCATGCTAACAAGATTGACATGTAATGGTAGAAATAGGCATAAACATATAGTGGCATAATGACAAGATAAGTATATAGGGAAAGATCTGATGAACATGTGTCAATAGAACTGATTCTAATATAATAGGGACTTCTTAAACAGGCATGATGAGATCTAAACAATGAATTAAATATCCAACTAATAATAGATCTTATTTAGCCAAAAACAAAATAGGAACAAGAATAAGGTGATCTAAATAGTGAATTAGATCTATGTAACACCCCACCTCCGCTAGGGTCACTCTTTCGGGGGCACTAGCTTCTGGGGGGCGTTAGAACTGGGTAAGCATGCATAATGACATATCAAGGCAGAACATTAACATAAATATATATGTAAAACAGAGTAAGTGAGAATAAAACAGCGGAATATCTCAAACCATCTCAAAACAAGTCTTAGCACATCATAAAGTCATCTGCCAAAATAAACATGTCTAGTACAACATAAACAGAAATACTGAAATACACAGTGATATCCCCAAAATAAAGATGATAAACCATAACGAGCTCAATGTCCAGACATACATGAGCTATCCAGCGAACAAGCAAGCGATCCAAGCTAAGCACCACTGTTCCCTCCCTGAGAACCTGGGGGGGGGGAAACGGAAGAAAAGAAGCGAAAAAAAACAGGTCAGTCAAAAAGACTGGTAAGCCCTACTACGATCAGTCTATAAACTAATAAAGCTAACATCATGAGATGAACATACTGGCAGTAGATAAAGGTGTCATCACATAAAGAAGATTAAGCTTTGCACCACAGTGTACTAGCAAACTAACATAACAGGTATTGATCCCTCAGCCCAAACTTTGGCCCAATAGCATGAGGTGACCTTAATGCAAGGTCCAGCCCAACGGTCTAGTCGATCGGCTCCCTATAAACCTAACACGTCCAGTGTTGGTGTCCATACGGCCCACATATGGTTGTAGTCAGACTGTGCTGGGTCCACCTTCGGGTGTATCAAGCCCTCGGGTGTCAACCCCAGACACCTAAGCAATAATGCACAGTCTAAACCTACTGGTACTCGTGCCTCGAGTTTGTCCAACACCGGACTACGTGCACGTCCGTAGCCCGCCTGGACCCGCACCGCTGTACCACTCAGCCGTCGCTTTGGTCGCTTACATCAGTCCAGTAATCATGCCCCGCCCTAGCCTAGCCTCTAGGGTTGTGAATGATACCGAACTGGGATTACTGCTGGAACAGACCACGTTGCTAGGGTTTTCTAAGAGGGTTAAGTGTGGTTTAACCCCTCACTAATCATGGATTAAATTAGTTAAGTGTAACCAACAGTTCACCACTTAACCCCATTTAATCCCTCGTATCCCCAAAATTGGTTAAGTATTAGTGGGCCATGACTTAACCCTAATCATGAGGCATTAATTAATTTAATGCACCCAACCTCTCACATTAGACCTTGTTGTGGTTACTAGTTAGGCCGGGCGGGTCCGGGTAGCTTTACACCACAACTTGGTCTAACCTCGGGTCCAAGGTACACATGACCAACTTCTCACATTGGGTCCTATTGTTTGTAGCAACTAGTTAAGCCGGTAGGTTCCGGGTAGGTTTACGCTACAAACTCAACCCAACCTCGAGTTGGCCACACTTATGTTTTCTAAGTGTCATGTCCACTTTATTTTCAAAACGTAATTACAAGTTTAACAAATACTTGGGTAGACCTAACTTAATAGGTAAATTCCCAAGGGGTAGACCTAACTTAATAGGTAAATTCCCAATCTCATATTATCATGTATTTTAAGTTTTACCCCAAACCCCCCAACGTCATTCTATCGCTTACATATTCGTTATAACGCATAAAGGATAGAAAGAGGGAACTTGACACAACATACATGATGAATCTTACATATCATAGTAAACATGCATAACATGTTGGACTTGCATAACTTAGCATAGTGAACTTGCATAAACATGCATAACTTGTTAAACTTGCAAATCATGGCACAGTGAACTTGCATAAACATGCATAACTTGTTAAACTTGCAAATCATGGCATAGTGAACTTGCATAAACATGCATAACTTGTTAAACTTGCAAATCATGGCATAGTGAACTTGCATAAACATGCATAACTTGTTAAACTTGCAAATCATGGCATAGTGAACTTGCATAAACATGCATAACTTGTTAAACTTGCAAATCATGGCATAGTGAACTTGCATAAACATGCATAACTTGTTAAACTTGCAAATCATGGCATAGTGAACTTGCATAAACATGCATAACTTATCAAACATGCATAACATAGCATAGTGAACTCGCATACGCATGCATAACTTATTAAACATGCATAACATAGCATAGTGAACTCGCATAAGCATGCATAACTTATTAAACATGCATAAATCCCAACTTTCATCACATATTAACTTTAGAGTTTCTAAAATGAAGGTAAGAGGGCTTACAAATATTATGAAGACACAAATCTACTAATAAAGATTGAGAAGCCCTTTATGCAAGCATAAAAACCCAAAACAAAGCTCCAATTAACAAAAATCCCAAAAACTCTAGCTTAGCAAATAAAGCTTGCAACTTGATGATGTATGCAAGCTAATGATCATTCATACAACTTAGAAATGCTTGTATGAACATCAAAATCTTCATAGAAATGATTTTTGAAGAGGGTGGAGGCTAGGGTTTTTAGGTGGAGGCCATTTGAGAATTCAATTTGACATAGTTTGGTTGCTAGAATGAATAATGAGGTTTTAGGGTAGGATTAGGGGCTTATTTATAGAAGATTAGAGTGTTTTTAGCCCTAGGATTAACCCTAGGTTAGTTTAGGTCCGTCAGATTTCGGAATTCTCTAGAACCAAGCCACAAGACCAAGCCCAAATCAAAATGGTGCGCCAGGCAAAACTGCCCGGCCACCCCGTGTCGACAGGGCTGTCGACAGGGCAGTCGACACCCTTAGACCCCTGTCGACATGCCTGTCGACATGGGGGTCTTGGCGGGAGTTTTCCCGCCTGACGCCAGTTAGCCCTAATCCTTGTTTTTAATTTAAAATTTAAATCTGTTTTTAACATGGAAATTTATGAAAACTTCAATGGGCCTTAACTGGGTCATACGGACTCCGATTTTCGAAAACTCGGACTCTATTTCGCGTATTTTTCCGAGACGAACGCAATGGCATAGCCCGTTTCCCTTGATTCAGATTTTAGAATTAATTTCTGCCTCGATTTACGTTATAACAGGTTATTGAAAATACGGGTTGTTACATTCTCCCCTCCTTAAAGGATTTCGTCCCCGAAATCTTCAAGTTAGGAAGAACATATCCTACCATCCAACATCCATCTACTCAAAACATCATCCACGAGCAACCATTGTCCTTAAAAGATTCTAAATGCTGTATGAACATATGCAAAAGTGTGTGTATATGTACTTATCTAATGCAAAGATCAATGCAGAATATGTTAGTGAAATGTATCCATATGTATGCAAATCCCTAACATAATGTATAATATCTACATGCATGCTCAATCATACATCCATATGCAACATCCATGTGATTGCATGCAAATTTCATCCAAGAATAAGCATAAACACTCATGCACATGCAATATGAGGAGTGTGTGAGCCGATCTAGTGCCTAATGTGTATCATGCATCCACGAGTAACCACTTGCAAACACTTGCAACCACTTGCAACCATCAAACATAACATGTCTCAAGCACATGTTTCATCCAAAGGGTTTCTACCTAAGGTTCTCATGACAAGATTAGCACGATAACTAGATAAACATGGATAGCAAAGAGAAAGATATGCTAACAAAGGAAAGAGATTGAGAGTGTACCCTCAAAAAGGAATGGATAAAGCCCACGCATCTTCTCCTCGGTTTCCCAAGTTGCGCCTTCCTCGGCTTCACCCCATTGAACCTTCACCAACCTGACCTCTCGATTCCTTAGCTTCTTGGTCTCCGTCCCCAAGATACGAATCGGAGCTCTCCTCAAAGTTGCCTCTTTCTCCACTTCCACGTCTTCAAGAATGCTAGGTTCAACCACCTCAGCGGACTCATGTAGGCACTTTCGGAGATGCGAGACATGAAAGACATTATGCACTCCGGACAGCTTCTCGGGCAATTGCACTTTATAAGCCATCTTCCCAATTCTTTCTATGATAGGGAAGGGTCCAACAAATCTCGGTGCTAACTTCCCAACAGCTCCAAATCGGACCACATTCCGCAAAGGAGAAACCTTTACGAAAACCATATCCCCAACATCAAACTCCAAATCGGATCTTCGCTTATCAGCATAGGATTTCTGTCGATCTTAGGCCGCTTTCATTCGTCTCCGAATCAACTCGATCTTCTCGGACGTATCTCTGATCATATCAGGCCCAAGTATGAGCTTCTCTGTAGTCTCCCACCAACATGTAGGCGACTTGCACGGCCTCCCATATAAAGCTTCAAATGGTGCCATCCCTATGCTTGCCTGATAACTGTTATTATATGCAAACTCAACAAGAGGAAGGTGGTCTTCCCAAGTACCACCAAAATCCAGAATGCAAAGCCTCAACAAGTCCTCAAGTACCCTATTCACCCTTTCTGTCTGACCGTCCGTTTGTGGGTGATAGGCCGTACTCAGGTTCAACCTCGTGCCCATAGCTTCCTGCAAACTGTTCCAGAACTGACTAGTAAAGATGGGGTCTCGGTCACTGACTATGCTGGAAGGGACTCCATGTAGTCGTACTATCTCACGAAGATATACTGATGCTAGTCCAGATGCGGTCCTTTTGCTCTTTACTGAAATAAAATGAGCACTCTTCGTAAGTCTATCTACAATAACCCAAATGCTCGTATTCCCTTTCCTTGACCTTGGAAGCCCATCAATAAAGTCCATGGAGATACTCTCCCACTTCCAAAGCGGGACCTCTAGAGGATGCAATAGCCCACCGGGCTTCTTCGACTCGGCTTTTACTCTCTGACAAACAACACATCTAGAGACAAACTCTGCCACATCCTTCTTCATCCCAGGCCAGAAGAAAATGCGCTTCATATCCTTATACATCTTATCTCCACCCGGATGTATAGTCAACTTGGAGCGATGTGCTTCATCAAGAACTTTCCTCACCAAGTCTTCCACCATCGGAACACAAAGCCTTCCGTCTCTCCTCAACCAACCCTTATCATCTATAGAATATCGAGCAAGGTGACTAGATGTCTCCCCTCGAATCAGCTTATCCATAATCTCAATTATCTGAGGGTCTTCCTTCTGCGAAGCCCCAACTTGATCCAGAAGGGTAGGCCTGAGCTCAAGAGATGCTAAAGAACCAGTCATCGACTCAACCGCCAAAGAGAAATCAAAGGTTGCCAAGAACTCTAAATTCTTCATCTCAACAAATAGAGGACTTAGTGTCAACCTTTTTCTACTCAACGCATCCGCTACAACATTCCCCTTGCCAGGGGTATAGGCTATATCAAAATCATAGGACGCCAAGAATTCCATCCATCTTTGCTGCCTCAAGTTCAGATCCTTCTGCGAAAAGAGATACTTCAAAGACTTATGATCAGTATACAGCTCAAATCTCTCTCCCAGAAGATAATGACGCCAAGCCTTGAGTGCATATACAATCGCTGCCAGCTCTAGATCATGGGTGGGATATTTCTTCTCATGCACCTTAAGTTGCCTTCCACCAAAACATATAACTCTGCCTTCTTGCATCAGAACGGCGCCCAATCCCGTGCCACAAGCATCAGTGTACACGGTAAACATCTTACCACCATCGGGTAAAGCTAGAACTGGTGCTGAGGTAAGGGCTCTCTTGAGCCTCTGAAAAGCAAGCTCACAGTCCATATCCCAAGCAAAAACTAAGTGCTTCTTCGTCAACTTAGTAAGAGGAGCGGATATCTTCGCGAAGTCCTTGATGAACTTTCGGTAAAAACCCGCAAGACCTAGAAAACTTCTCACCTCGGTTGCATTCCTTGGAGTCTTCCAATCCTGAACTGCAACCACCTTAGCGGGATCTACCGCTAAGCCTTGCTTGGATACGATATGCCCAAGGAATCTAACTTCCCTTCTCCAAAAGTGACACTTGGAGAACTTGGCCTTTAACTGATGCGCTCTAAGCGTATCCATCACCTCTACAAGATGCCTCGCGTGCTCTTCTTCATCCTTGGAGAAGATCAGAATATCATCCACAAAGACCACGACAAACTTGTTCAAGAACTCTCGAAACACCCTACTCATCAAGTCCACGAAATACGCGGGTGCATTCGTCAAACCGAACGGCATAACAAGCCATTCAAAGAATCCATCTGGAGTTCTGAATGCAGTCTTGTCTATACTATCTTCAGCCACTCTGAGCTGATGAAATCCAGTAGCAAGATCAAGCTGAGAGAAAACAGAAGCACCAACAAGCTGGTCAAAGAGATCATCGATCCTCGGTAACGGGTGTCTGTTCTTCTTAGTCAGCTTATTCAATTCTCTATAGTCCACACAGAGTCGAAGAGAACGGTCTGCCTTAGTAGCAAACACCACAGGCGCTCCCCATTCGGATATACTTCGTCTGATGAAGTTCTTCTCAAGTAACTCCTTTACTTGCTTGCTGAGCTCCCGTCTCTCACGCGGAGCCATGTGCCGAACGGGCAAAGAAACAGGCTTAGCATTATCCACCAGATAAATGCGAAAATCAATCTCTCGTTTAGGGGGCAACCCCTTAACTTCCTCAAAAACATCTGGATAATCTCGGACCACCCTTACAGACTGAAGGGCTTCCTCTGACGAGTCGAGAGATTCAAGATAGCACAACATGACGGGATCCTTCGGATTGCATGAAATCTCTGAGGTGTTGCCAAGGCGAGTCTCAAGCCTCACAACCCTATGCTCACAATCAAGAATGGCTCCATATCTGGACAGCCAATCCATGCCCAATATCAATCCGTATCCCCTGAAACTAAGAACATACGCACTACACAAGAACTCTACACTGAGTATAGAGATCCTCAGATCCTCACATATCATAGATAGATGAGCAGAACCCCCAATGGGATTCGAAACACAAACGGGATCATCCACTAAGCTAGTACTAAGGTGCAAACTATCAACAAGATCAGATGAAATAAAGCTATGTGATGCACCAGAATCAAACAAGGTACGTACTGGAAGATCGGAAACATAAACAAGGTTCTCAACAGAAACACTACCTCGATCTGGAACTGGAGCGGTATTGAGAGCATGAACTTGCCCCCCTGAAGGTCCAGCCTGTCCTTTCTTCGTTGGGCATTCCTTGCTGAAGTGTCCAGTCTCACCACAGGAAAAACATCCACCACTAAGCTTCCTTTTCTTCTTCCTACAATCCTTAGCAAAGTGTCCAGGTGCACCACAGTAATTGCACTTTCCCTTGCCTTTGTTGTTGTTCCCCTTCTTGTTCTTGCTCTGATTCCCCTGACTGCTTTGACCACCTTGATTGCCTTTACCTTGAGAATCGGTCTTCTTTACTTGAGTATCACTCGTCTTGACCTCTTTCTTTCCATCTCTCTGAAGTAGAGCCATATTGACCAAACTCTCAAAAGTAGCCCCATGCGGAATATGTGACATCGCCAAACCCTGCAGCGGCTCATTCAACCCTCTAGCAAATCGAAGAGCCTTCTTCTCAGGAGTGTTCACCATATCCAAACCAAAACGGGCCAGCTGATTAAACTTGTTCACATACTCCTTGACAGACATATCACCTTGCTTTAATGCAATGAACTTATCCATCTGTAAATTCGCCTCAGCAGAAGATAGAAACTTGGTCACAAATCTAGCCCTCAAATCGGCCCAAGTCTCAACGGGCCTCGTCCCATTGGTGACCTCCCACCAATAGGCCGCTTCATCCTTCAAAAGCCACACTGTCAATAAGATCTTCCTCTCGTCATCAATCCCAAAGATAGCAAACAAGTCCTCAGTGTCTTTCAGCCAATTCCTAGCTTCAACAAAAGATTCCGTGCCTAGGAAATTCTTGCCTCCCATCGCCTTGAAGTCTTTACAAACCTTTGTGAACTCAACCTGAGGATGCTGAGGGGGAGGAGGAGGAAGAGGAGCCTCAGCAACAGGAGGAGGGGGAACATTAGCAACGGGAGGAGGAATATTAACATTAGGGGGAGGATTCTCAACTACAGGAGGAGGAGTAGGGTTTGCGGGGCCAGCTACCGCCCTAGCTTCTAGAAGTCTCCTATACCAGAGTGGTACATTTACTCCATCCGGGATGGCAAGATTCTCAGCCATACTGAAACGAAAGATAAGATAAGATTAGGTCAAGGGAACGAAGGATAACGCTAATGGCTTTTTGGGGAATAGCCTTTTAAAATACTAGACTTTTCTTTGGAAAATACTTTATACTTGTTTTGAAAATAGTTTTTCAAAAGTCTTTTAAAAACTAACTTTTTGTTCTTTCTCGTAAACCATATGCCATGATACCAAATTTGTAACACCCCACCTCCGCTAGGGTCACTCTTTCGGGGGCACTAGCTTCTGGGGGGCGTTAGAACTGGGTAAGCATGCATAATGACATATCAAGGCAGAACATTAACATAAATATATATGTAAAACAGAGTAAGTGAGAATAAAACAGCGGAATATCTCAAACCATCTCAAAACAAGTCTTAGCACATCATAAAGTCATCTGCCAAAATAAACATGTCTAGTACAACATAAACAGAAAAACTGAAATACATAGTGCTATCCCCAAAATAAAGATGATAAACCATAGCGAGCTCAATGTCCAGACATACATGAGCTATCCAGCGAACAAGCAAGCGATCCAAGCTAAGCACCACTGTTCCCTCCCTGAGAACCTGGGGGGGAAACGGAAGAAAAGAAGCGAAAAAAAACAGGTCAGTCAAAAAGACTGGTAAGCCCTACTACGATCAGTCTATAAACTAATAAAGCTAACATCATGAGATGAACATACTGGCAGTAGATAAAGGTGTCATCACATAAAGAAGATTAAGCTTTGCACCACAGTGTACTAGCAAACTAACATAACAGGTATTGATCCCTCAGCCCAAACTTTGGCCCAATAGCATGAGGTGACCTTAATGCAAGGTCCAGCCCAACGGTCTAGTCGATCGGCTCCCTATAAACCTAACACGTCCAGTGTTGGTGTCCATACGGCCCACATATGGTTGTAGTCAGACTGTGCTGGGTCCACCTTCGGGTGTATCAAGCCCTCGGGTGTCAACCCCAGACACCTAAGCAATAATGCACAGTCTAAACCTACTGGTACCCGTGCCTCGAGTTTGTCCAACACCGGACTACGTGCACGTCCGTAGCCCGCCTGGACCCGCACCGCTGTACCACTCAGCCGTCGCTTTGGTCGCTTACATCAGTCCAGTAATCGTGCCCCGCCCTAGCCTAGCCTCTAGGGTTGTGAATGATACCGAACTGGGATTACTGCTGGAACAGACCACGTTGCTAGGGTTTTCTAAGAGGGTTAAGTGTGGTTTAACCCCTCACTAATCATGGATTAAATTAGTTAAGTGTAACCAACAGTTCACCACTTAACCCCATTTAATCCCTCGTATCCCCAAAATTGGTTAAGTATTAGTGGGCCATGACTTAACCCTAATCATGAGGCATTAATTAATTTAATGCACCCAACCTCTCACATTAGACCTTGTTGTGGTTACTAGTTAGGCCGGGCGGGTCCGGGTAGCTTTACACCACAACTTGGTCTAACCTCGGGTCCAAGGTACACATGACCAACTTCTCACATTGGGTCCTATTATTTGTAGCAACTAGTTAAGCCGGTCGGTTCCGGGTAGGTTTACGCTACAAACTCAACCCAACCTCGAGTTGGCCACACTTATGTTTTCTAAGTGTCATGTCCACTTTATTTTCAAAACGTAATTACAAGTTTAACAAATACTTGGGTAGACCTAACTTAATAGGTAAATTCCCAAGGGGTAGACCTAACTTAATAGGTAAATTCCCAATCTCATATTTTCATGTATTTTAAGTTTTACCCCAAACCCCCCAACGTCATTCTATCGCTTACATATTCGTTATAACGCATAAAGGATAGAAAGAGGGAACTTGACACAACATACATGATGAATCTTACATATCATAGTAAACATGCATAACATGTTGGACTTGCATAACTTAGCATAGTGAACTTGCATAAACATGCATAACTTGTTAAACTTGCAAATCATGGCATAGTGAACTTGCATAAACATGCATAACTTGTTAAACTTGCAAATCATGGCATAGTGAACTTGCATAAACATGCATAACTTGTTAAACTTGCAAATCATGGCATAGTGAACTTGCATAAACATGCATAACTTGTTAAACTTGCAAATCATGGCATAGTGAACTTGCATAAACATGCATAACTTGTTAAACTTGCAAATCATGGCATAGTGAACTTGCATAAACATGCATAACTTGTTAAACTTGCAAATCATGGCATAGTGAACTTGCATAAACATGCATAACTTATCAAACATGCATAACATAGCATAGTGAACTCGCATACGCATGCATAACTTATTAAACATGCATAACATAGCATAGTGAACTCGCATAAGCATGCATAACTTATTAAACATGCATAAATCCCAACTTTCATCACATATTAACTTTAGAGTTTCTAAAATGAAGGTAAGAGGGCTTACAAATATTATGAAGACACAAATCTACTAATAAAGATTGAGAAGCCCTTTATGCAAGCATAAAAACCCAAAACAAAGCTCCAATTAACAAAAATCCCAAAAACTCTAGCTTAGCAAATAAAGCTTGCAACTTGATGATGTATGCAAGCTAATGATCATTCATACAACTTAGAAATGCTTGTATGAACATCAAAATCTTCATAGAAATGATTTTTGAAGAGGGTGGAGGCTAGGGTTTTTAGGTGGAGGCCATTTGAGAATTCAATTTGACATAGTTTGGTTGCTAGAATGAATAATGAGGTTTTAGGGTAGGATTAGGGGCTTATTTATAGAAGATTAGAGTGTTTTTAGCCCTAGGATTAACCCTAGGTTAGTTTAGGTCCGTCAGATTTCGGAATTCTCTAGAACCAAGCCACAAGACCAAGCCCAAATCAAAATGGTGCGCCAGGCAAAACTTCCCGGCCACCCCGTGTCGACAGGGCTGTCGACAGGGCAGTTGACACCCTTAGACCCCTGTCGACATGCCTGTCGACATGGGGGTCTTGGCGGGAGTTTTCCCGCCTGACGCCAGTTAGCCCTAATCCTTGTTTTTAATTTAAAATTTAAATCTATTTTTAACATGGAAATTTATGAAAACTTCAATGGGCCTTAACTGGGTCATACGGACTCCGATTTTCGAAACTCGGACTCTATTTCGCGTATTTTTCCGAGACGAACGCAATGGCATAGCCCGTTTCCCTTGATTCATATTTTAGAATTAATTTCTGCCTCGATTTACGTTATAACAGGTTATTGAAAATACGGGTTGTTACAATCTACAACAATGGCAGATCTGACATGATAAATTGGTATAGGTACAGATCTAGTTCATAGTCATGTCAGAATAACTTGGATAAACAGGTTATAGAAGATCTGATATAATTCGCATAGTCACAAACATATATCCAAATTATAGTCGTGTCAATATTTACCTTTTAATTATTTAGATCTAAAATTAACATAGATTCACAGTGTTTGGATCTAGACAAATAGAAGAAAGGTTGCAGATGTTGAATCACAGATCTCTAAACTTTAGTTGACTGCCGAAAAAGTAAAGGTTTGATCTAATCTGGGCAGAGACATAATCTAGTCCTCCATTTTTTTGTGTGGAGAAAAAAGAGAAATGGGGTCTTATATTTAGCCTAAAGCCAATGAACCATGCCAAGAAAGAAGTCCACATTCAGCCAGAATAATCTGCCCAGATCTGTCGCAAGGGGGTCGACCCATGGGTCGACAACCCCCTTGAGGGGTCGACCCAGGGGTTGACACCCAGGGTAGGAGATTTCCCGCTCACTTTTTTTTTATGATTTTTGAACTCTGGATTTATATATATATTCTTCTTGTGTGTATACAAACTTCAAACCTTAATTACTTCTTCATACGGTGTCCATTTTATGCAAACCAGGTGTCTATTTTGACTAGAATTCCAAGAAGAAAGTAGTGGCATAGTCCATTTCACTTAATTTTGAATATTAAATTTATTGTTCTTTAATTTATCGTCTTTTAGTGTTTGTTAAAATATAGGGTGTTATAGACGACCTAAAATTCTGACCTTTGAAAATCAGAATTTGACACAACTCAAGCATCAAACATCGGAAATTCAAATGACGGATTCCTAATCGCCATTGCATAAAAGCTTTCAGTGGAAATTCAAACGACGGATTCTGATTCAAGCATCAAAAGTAGGAAATTCAAATTCATTAATATCATCACAATATTACATCAGATTACAAGAAAATATCAGAGTAGAATGTATATTAGAGTACAATATAAAATACATAGTGGAAAATGTAAAACTCTCAACGGAAGACTAAGAAAAGATCTAGAGTATAGCTCCGGCCATAATCCATAATCCTACTCAAAAAGACTGCAAGACTAAATCTGCAAAACCTAAACTACCAGGCTATCCATATGGAAAATATGGGCACCAAGAGTTTATATGGAAGAATAATAAACTTTAGGTCGGCCATAGGATCGATATGAGAAACTAAACAGATTTACTTCATAAATAAGGTAACACATAGGACCATGCTGTATAAACATAGAACAGGTTTTTCTGTATGAATACCAGTGCATAAAAGCTCGCAATGTTTTTTTGAAAATGAATCTACCATAAGGTATCTCAGCTCACACACCATGCAAATGCAGACTTGGGAGAGGTATCTCCTTATGATAGCCAAACATGCTTGATATGAGAAAATCATTTTATATTATTTTTAATGTCTTGAAAGTGGAAATCACTTCCACAAATAAATGTATCAATCCTAGCTGGCATATGTACCATGTATTATGTCAATATATAGGTTTACAATTGAAACCGTACAAACTTGTAGTGGAGAATGGATTTTTAACATTTGACCGGGCTAAGGAATTTCCTTAATGATGGGTACACCTCTAGAGGCATGCTCCGAGAACAACACAAGCTATCTACAAACACAAGGCAGTCCATCCCTTAACTTGATGAATTCGAGTACTACTAAGTATTCCATCTCCCGCTTGTTACCAACCATTAACCAAGCGCCCGCAACATCAACAACCACAAAAATGTAGAAATCGCCACATAAGTAATAACTAAGCTTTGTACCATGGTACACTTTTTATCTGGATAGGAGATGACAACCCATAACCTCGCTGCATCTTTCCTCTTTTAGCCACTTCCGAGGTGTGAGGCTTGTCGAAGTCTCATTACACAAACCTACGCTCTCTAAGCCATGCTTTGATCATCAATAGAACAACACTCAGTATGCCACATTGTCATTCTACAATACACGACTGTTAATCACTAACCATATCACCTTTGAGCTCGTACATTTCAAAGAAGGGTGTTAAGCTAAGAGAATAAATTCTCTGCCACTAGCAGAAATATGTTTAGCAAAAAACCATCAATACATCATAAAATACAATGTTAGACACATATCCATACAAGTCTGTTCTGGGTAGGAATGAAACCAAAGGCACCTTATTCCTTATTTAATAAAGGAGAGAGGTCCTTGCAATCCAAAAATCCCCAAAATACGTCCGGACGTGCCGCCACAATTAACATCTCAATATAGGAGTAACCCAGTGAAGAGAAAATCAGTAGGCCAATCAATTCAGTGTGAAGATTCCCAGTCTTCATCACCATCTTTAATATCTTTCATTACGGCGTATTCTTATTGGAATGGTCTTCAGACATAAGTCTAATCCCTGACTTTCCTAATAACAATCGCTCTTTTAAAACTATATGCAATACAGGATTCACTAAATTTCTCTTCCATTTCTATTAGCTAATTAAAACCATATCATGACAATCCTTCATTTCAGAAATCCCTCTTCAAAACATATCTTTTTAAATTAATGATAGTTAAAATCTTTAATCAAGATTCATTAGTCCTCCAAATCCTTTCCATTCCCAAAACAAGATCATTAAGCATTTCTCTATTAGCTTTTTCGAAGATCTTAATTCATTTCATAAACTGCTCTTTAAAACTTATCTTTTTAAATAAAAGATATTTAAACTTCGAAAATCTTAAAAATCATTTATTATCATCATTCATTATGTTCTTAATACCTTTACATTTCTTTTGAAACTCATTAAAAAAATTGTTAAATATCGTCTTCATTAGTCCTTTATAAGATCTTAAACCTTTTTAAATATTCCAAAATCATAACATAATCTTAGTAGGTTAAAGAATGATGTTATTTAAGAAACCATTCGCAAAAACTCAACACCAATTGAATACGATTTATATTAACTTATATTCAATACTCATCCTCAAATCAACTAATACTAAAGGTGGAATAAGGTACGAAATACCTTTCTGTAATGACCCAAATTTTAGTTGATTTATAATATGTATTTAAATAAGAATAGTGGACTTAAAAAAGTGATTTAAAGGAAAATGTATAAAAATTCGATATTTTAATAGTATTTCAATAGCCTAAAAAGAGATATTTTGCAAACAACCCCGGATTTCAATGAAACCACTTTCATTGGATCCAAAATAGTAAGTTGTTGTTAGGTATAAAATTTCAAGTCAATCGGAGTTAGTGAGTAAGCATACGTACTATAAACGCGTGTTGAAAAACAAGTCGAAATTCAATAAAAGCTAGAAATAAGGTCATTTTTCAAACGGTCTCCGAATTCGACAAAACTAATTTTATCATATTTGGAACATCAAATAATGGTAATATTTCAAATTTCATAATTTTTGGAGTTAGTATATGAGCATAAGAAAAATAAACGCACACGGGGTCAACTAACCAAAATTAAGTAATAACGTAATAAAATAATAAGATGCATAGTCAAACGGACTCTAAGTTCGACGAGACCTATTTCATTGGATCTATAATTATGAAATATGTAAGGGTTCAAAATATCGTATCAATCAGATATACCATTTGATCATACGAGCGATAAACGCTTGAAAAAGACTTAAAAACTTCACCTTTAAACAAAGGAAGAAACACACATGTTTTAATATGAGGTGTGTAACGACCCGGAAAAAAACTCGACGCTCAAATTTTCGACAATAATACATAAACCTGTATTACTTGCCAAAAATCAAGTATCGAATCCCAGATTGTTAATAGAAAGAAATTAGAGGATGAGAAAAAAAGAAATATTAGACTAGAAGAAAGAAGAAGAACATCACATCAGAATCTCACAGCAGAACAGATAAAATATAATATAACAAATCTTTTTATACAAAAGAACAATATATACATACCAACTATCAGAGTACACATATATCAGTCACAGCGGAATAATAACTTTATGTAACTCCAAGCGAACCCTAACCTGGAAACATACTCGATCTGACCCGAGCACATTTAAAGCAAAGCAAAATACACCGGGTCAGTCTGGAATACTTTCAGTGATAAATTCACAGCACACACAACTTGTTTAACTTTGGAAAATCCTTTATGAAATCAAAGGATAATAGTACGACCAACCCACAAACAAACATGGGCGGATTTTACCTTACTATAACCCAAACGTTTTGAAATCATAACTTATTCTGATATTATAATAGTGTCTAAATACAATTAAATAACAATCTAGTGGAACGCTTGCATCTCACGCCCTACATATATAGTATAGAAACCAAAACCATGGGCGTTTATTGGAAATTGGATTCTGACTATGACAAGGTATGGGACCACCTTCCGATAGTGTATCTCTAGAGGCGAATACACTGGGTTCAACAAGAACGTCTTGTAACCTGACCCACACATGACCGACCACTCATTTCGCTTGAGTGTATCGAATGTATATCACCGACGGTTGGGATCAGCAACCGTCTCCTGAAAAAGGGACAACATCGAATATAGATTAAAGAAGCAAATGGAATTTCTCTAGATAGGTGATTATACACCCTAATGGGAGCGACCCACATAGCCATGCGGCCTGCCCGATTTTTGTCATTTCCTGGTTGATGAGGCTAGAATTTTCATTTAGAACATCTGGACACTATTCACTTTGAATGCCACATCGTCAGATCCGCCAGATATCACTAATTGACATCCACAAAAATACTCTGCGGTTAACTAAGAGAAGGTGTACGGCCTTCTCCGCCATCAACAGAAATACATTTGAAGAAATCAACGTACATGACCACTTTGGAAATACTCTGTCAGACACTCGTCCATACAAGTCATCCAGGAATAGGATGAACTGAAGGCACCCACCCACCGCATCCAATATAGGAATCACCCCAAGGAGCAGTAGCGATTAGTCATTGTAATCCGCAAAATCTCAACCATGACCGAATAACGTCAGAATACCTCTCGTTGCAACACAGAGGATATTCGTCAAGTAATCCTTCTGCTTATGAAGATCCACGGCCTTCAATTGACGCCTTCACGTATTTGCTGGTCGGAATGGTTTTCGAATATAATTCGATCCCGGTCTTTCCGTACCAACAATCGTATTTGGTCAGGTTTTGATAGTCGGTGATTTAACTATCAAATAACAATCGTGTATAGAAAATAAGTTTATTGATTTGGTACTTGTCATGACTTGGCCAGTTTAAAATTTATTAACAAAATGGTTATTCAACTTCTTATTTTTCAATATATTTAAACCTTATATTTTTCTTAATTATAACAAAAACGATTTTAAATACTTTAGAGCATGTATATATGTACATGCCTAACTTTCCATTCCATTTGGAAATATAGATATATTTCTTTAAAACCTTTTCCCTTTTTCTTCCTTATTTAGCCTCTCGATATATATACATATATGTAAATATATTACTTAATGATATTAACATGTTACCAATTCTAATTTGGTAAAAGCAAACGTCGACTTATATAATTTAAAACCAAAATTTTTCGATATTGAAACCACTACTGTAGTAGTATTTATAGTCCAAAATCTCGCACTTATGTTCATTACATCTCGTATGGAATACCACACTAATTTCAACACCTTTTACCCGTTTCAAACCAATACCATTCCTCGACAATAATGAAGCCGTTCAAGTTGGGGTATTTTATTTACCTCTCAGACCTTGATCGACAACGTTCTTATCTCAAAATGAATACCAGTTTGTAACTTAAACCCTTATAAAAATCTTGTTTACCATCTCGATTTCCCATATGGTTTTATAAACCATTTCTTACATTTGAAATCCTTGTTCAATATAATCTCTTTACTTAATTCCTTTGATTAAGTAAATATGCGCTAAAACATAACTTTGAAATTGAAACATTATTTCACTTTTACTTTTGGGTTTAAATGAAATCCCACATCCAATAATCAATTTCCATTGATTCGGGCAATCTTAAAATAAAACTTTTACTTGGATTCCATAACTAAATCCGCTTATTTCCTTCTTTACAATCAAACCCTTTTTGCCTTGGATTTCATTTCGAGAATTCATTAATCAATATTTAATACCAAAGCTATTGTATATAATTTCCCTTACATTTGAAATCCTTATTTCAAACACAACGTTTTCCCCAATTCAATGCTTTAACCCTTAAGGTCCTCCTTTTGGTTTAAAAACCCTTTTTAAAATCTTGTTGGATTTCTTTCTACATACTTATAATCATCCCCTAAGCAAACTTAAAACAACTTCTTATATTTTATTTAAAACCATTACCATTACCATTTCCAGTCTATCACTAATAGATTTATCATCTCTCGTAATCATTTCATTCCAATTGAATTCTATTTTACTTCATTTACTATTTAAGAAAAACATTATTTAAATCTCTATATTTACTTCCATAATCTCGTTTGAACACTTGGGTTATAATTCCTTTTATAACACCCTTAATCGAACTTATCGCTACCTACTTATTTCTGACTTGGATTCGAATTGAAATCATTACTTCAAATCATTATTAATTGAAATAATAATTCTTTTATAAACTTAATTAAAATATTTATTTATAAATTTCTAATTTAATTATTTATATAAAATGACTGAAAAGCTTCGGTTCAGTTATAAAATAATTTATAACTTTAAAACTGCGTCAATTCACCGAACGGTAACCCAACGTCTGAAACAACACATTTTAGGCCATTCACTGCCAATTACCAAATCAACACTGTCGATTGATTTTATACACAACACAGGTGAATATTTATTCAACCATCATGTTCGTACAGGTTTCACTACCATCTAGGGTTAAATCTATTCATATATCAAAATATATAACAAACAAACAACATATATAATATTTGAGGAATCTGGTAAGATCCCTCCAACCTGTTCTTCCCTGCATCACAGCTCGTTATACATTTCATAATATTATATGAAATAAATTTCATATGATCTACTAATTTAAAACGATGGAATATAAATAATAGCAACCAATCAAACAATAAATAGCCAATAGCAACCAATCAACCAATTTATATTTTTTAACGGTAAAGTATATTCTAATATGAATTTACCACATCACAGGATTCCAGAAGGTGCGAGAATTAACTCACCAGTTCATTTCGGTTGATGGTGGTCGCGTTTGTTGCATTTAATTTCAATCTAACGTTCAAATTTAGCTGAAATTTCAACTGCGACAGATCAGTTCCTAGTCAGTGCCATCACCTAGGTCTTGTCCCTGCGATCCCAACAGATCCAGTTTCGTTAGATTCTGTTACCGTATGGAAAAGTTACGACTGTTTTAAATTTATATAAATTATACGATTATTAACTAATTAATAAATAAATAAATACTTAATTACCTTTTTAAATTGCGGCGTCATCATCGTATGGAAAGAAAGCGGTTTCCCCCATTTGATTACCTCAAACCCGATACCCCCATCGAAGTGAACAACCGACCATCCCAGCCCCCCCCCCCCCACCGACGATCTGACGCACCGAAACCCATGCCACTGACCTCACCAGAACCGCCGCAGTTCACCCCTCCTTCGCCGATGACCATCGCCTCCCCAAATGAACCAAAACCACTAGAAAAGCCCTGCGTCCCAATCCCGTTCAACTGAGAAAATCCACCGCCACAGCCCACGTGGGACCCCCGGACCACCTCAATTCGACGCGGTCGACCACCCAACACCGGTTCCCCCTAGACCGTGACCCCCTTGATGACCACTGCCTCCGAAATCCGGCCAAAACCCATCGTGACTTCGAAAATAACCCAAAAAAACTGTCCTCAGTTCATCTCCTCACCATGCCTTCCACCGACCACCAGAGAACACCAGACCAGTGCCAAATCAAAGCCTGATCTCCCCTCGTTAATTCCCCCAAGGTCTAAACATCTATAACTGAGCCAATCCCCTTCAATTTAGAAAAGAATGAAAACTGTTTTTCTCGTTTTTGGCGAAATTCCGACAAACATAGGTCACGGTTGGTCGTGCAATTTTTGCTAGAGGTAGCTGGCCACTAGATCTACAACTTCCCTTTGGATTACCTCTACAAATTCCTTACAGATTTGTGGGAATAAATTATTTTATAAAGAGGGGTTTTTCTGCAATTATGTTTGCTGGAAAAAAGTGTTCGGACGGTGATGATCATGAATATGGCTGAAGAGTAGTGTATTTATAAGGAAAAATAATATTTATTTATATTGATGTGAGTAACGTATTATTTTTCGTGTCTATCGCAATTTTAAACGCTGTTTATTGGCTCCTGTGCTCACATACAAACCCCGTTCGAGATGCGAATGGACGACATAGTATAATTTGACGATACGGTCCTAATGAAACTTGTTTCAACGAATTTCAAGTCTGTTTGCTCAAACAGTACTCGTTCACATCCAAACGGTAGTTTTTATTTGTATTTAATTTTGCTGCGCTCACAAATTAAACCCGATTGACGCACAACTTGAAATCTAGCAATAATTTACTGTTGCGGTCCCAATAAAATTTGTTTCATTGAAAACGAAGTTCATTTGATTAAAGTCCCTTTTATAACTGCCCAATTCAAATAAAATTAACCAATTTTAAAATACCTCAATATAATAATAATAAAATATTATTATCGGCCATACACGAGCATAATTTCATATACTACTAAAATAAAATATCCCGGGTTGAATTTCAAGCCAAATCGATATTATAAAATTTTAAAAACCCTTTATTTAATATAAATAAACGTTATAATATATATAGGAATTCCACAACGACCTTTTCAAAATTTGATTTGGACATGAAACAAAATCTACAACACGAAAACTCGATTTTTCTCTTTTCATTAGAAAAATATTATCCAACAAATTCGAAAGTTTCTTGTTTCAAGAAAATCCAACTCATTTTGGGCCCTGTACAGCCGTTTAAAGTTCAAAACAACAAATTATGAACTACCGCGCCGCTGCAGCACGTTTTATAACATAATTATAAATTAAAAGTTGTAACGTCGTTTTAATAACGAAATCGCTGTTATAATTTCAATACGAACGATATTAAACCATTTTAAATCGCCCGATCACATTTTACAGCAGAATCAACATTTTCCCAAATATGCCGAAAATAAAATATTATTCAAAATAAATAAACATTCAAATTAAAATGGTTAAATTCTGTTATTTAAACTAAAATCAATATTTTAAATAAGTAAAATATTTCAATAAAATGGCCAGAAAATGCGGGACATTACATTCCTTCCCTCTTAAAATAATTTCGTCCTCGAAATTGCTAAGGTAGAAAGAACGCTACAACCCATTATCTTTATAAAAATAATAAATTTAAAATTTGATTTTATTTCCAAAATAAATCTAATCGGTCGTAAAACCAAATGAATTCAAATAAAAGAATTTCCCAAAAATCTTCAAAAAGTTTCGAACACTTTAAATTTTGGCAGTCTCCCCTGTACCGAGGGACATCTGCAATATCGTAGGTTCAAGAAATAAATATACCTTGACCGACACGGTTGGAAAAATCAAAATCCAAACTCAAAACCCAAACAAAATACAAAATTTCATATTTTTGTTTTTACGAGGTTATTATGCGATAAGCGATATATTATATGCAAGCTTGCTTAATTATAATGCAGCTTTATTCAAACCGGATCTGATTAAATCCAGAATTTCTCTTTTGGATGGATTTTAAAGCTGAATTGGCTCTTCAGCACCTGTTCTCAACTCAAATGAATTCATCAGTCATCACAACAATGCCAGTTATATTCAAAACATCCATACCATTCATATCAACCAATTCTACACACAGTTCAATCCACACGAGATTTTTTTTTATAACCAAGTCTTAACAGTTCATTTATATCCTTGATTATCCTTTCAGATTTATTAAATTTGGATTGATTTATCCAACTTCTTCATTTCATATGGGTATTAAACCAAGTCTCTCATTTCAGATTTATATTAAAGCAATCAACACATTCCAAACATATCATTCACATTAACATTAACAAATCTAAATGATTTTCCCACATCATAATAATTCGTGAAAATACTTACTTTTATTATTTTATAAAATAAATTGGGCAAAACAAATTTCAAAAATAATTTTATATCAAACTACAAATACGCGCTCTCATATATATACTCAACTCAATCTAGGGTATTAGTAACCCCATCTTTATTGAGTCACGCCACAGAGCCAAGGTTATCACTAAACTAATAGCTCTGATACCACTGTAACGACCCAGGAAAAAACTCAACGCTCGAATTTTCGACAATAATACATAACCTGTATTACTTGCCAAAAACCAAGTACCGAATCCCAGATTGTTAATAGAAAGAAATTAGAGGATGAGAAAAGAAAGAAAGAAATATTAGAGTAGAAGAAAGAAGAAGAACATCACATCAGAATCTCACAGCGGAATAGATAAAATATAATATATCAAATCTTTTTATACAAAAGAATAGTATATACATACCAACCATCAAAGTACACATATATTAGTCACAGTGGAATAATAACTTTATGTAACTAGCGGTGAAGCCTCCTGCTTCCAGCTCTTGAAACTCTAAGCGAACCCTAACCTGGAAATATACTCGATCTGACCCGAGCACATTTGAAGCAAAGCAAAATACACAGGGTCAGTCTGGAATACTTTCAGTGATAAATTCACAGCACACACAACTTGTTTAACTTTGGAAAATCCTTTATGAAATCAAAGGATAATAGTAAGACCAGCACACACATAAGCACATCCGGATTTTACTTTGCTATAACCCAAACGTTTTGAAATCATATCTTATTCTGATATTGTAATAGTGTCTAAATACAATTAAATAACAATCTAGTGGAACGCTTGCATCTCACGGCCCACATATATAGTATACAAACTAAAACCGTGGGCGTTTATTGGAAATTGGATTCCGACTATGACAAGGTATGGGACCACCTTCCGATAGTGTATCTCTAGAGGCGAATACACTGGGTTCAACAAGAACGCCTTGCAACCCGGCCCACACATGACCGACCACTCATTTCGCTTGAGTGTATTGAATGTATATCACCGACGCTTGGGATCATCAACCGTCTACCGAAAAAGGAACAGCATCAAATATAGATTAAAGAAGGAAATGGAATTTCTCTAGATAGGTGATTATACACCCTAATGGGAGCGACCCACATAGCCATGCCGCCTGCCCGATTTTTGTCATTTCCCGGTTGATGAGGCTTGAGGCTAGTATTTTCTTTTAGAACATCTGGCCACTATTCACTTTGAATGCCACATCGTCAGATCCGCCAGATATCACTAATTGACGTCCACAAGAATACTCTGCGGTTAGCTAAGAGAAGGTGTACGGCCTTCTCCGCAATCAACAGAAATACGTTTGAAGAACTCAACATACGTAACCCCTTTGGAAATACTCTGTCAGACACTCTACATACAAGTCATCCAGGAATAGGATGAACCGAAGGCACCCTCCTACCGCATCCAATATAGGAATCACCCAAAGGAGGAGTAGCGAGTAGTCCTTGTAATCTACAAAATCTCAACCACGACCGAATCACATCAGAATACCTCTGCATTGCAACACAGAGGATATTCGTCAAGTAATCCTTCCGCTTATGAAGATCCACGGTCTTCACTTGCTCCGTCATCAATCGACGTCTTCACGTATTTGCTGGTCGGAATAGTTTTCGAATATAATTCGATCCCGGTCTTTCCGTACCAACAATCGTATTTGGTCAAGTTTTGATAGTCGGTGATTTAACTATCAAATAACAATCGTGCATATAAAAAAAGTTTATTGATTCGGTACTTGGCATGACTTGGCTTGTTTAAAATTTGTTAACAAAATGGTTAATCAACTTCTTATTTTTCAATATATTTAAACCTTATATTTATTCTTAATTATAACAAAAACGATTTTAAATACTTTAGAGCATGTATATATGTACATGCTTAACTTCCATTCCTTTTGGAAATATCGATATAATTCTTTAAAACCTTTTCCCTTTTTCTTCCTTATTTAGCCTCTCGATATATATGTAAATATATTACTTAATGGTATTAACACGTTACCAATTCTAATTTGGTAAAAGCAAACGTCGACTTATATAATTTAAAACCAAAACTTTCCCATATCGAAACCACTATTGTAGTAGTATTTATAGTCCAAAATCTCGCACTTCTGTTCATTGCATCTCATATGGAATACCACACTAATTTCAACACCTTTTACCCGTTTCAAACCAATACCATTCCTCGACAATAATGAAACCGTTCAAGTTGGGGTACTTTATTTACCTCTCAGACCTTGATCGACAACATTCTTATCTCAGAATGAATACCAGTTTGTAACTTAAACCCTTATAAAAATCTTGTTTACCATCTCGATTTCCAATATGGTTTTATAAACCATTTCTTACATTTGAAATCCTTGTTCAATATAATCTCTTTACTTAATTCCTTTAATTAAGTAAATATTCGCTAAAACATAACTTTGAACTTGATACATTATTTCACTTATACTTTTGGGTTTAAATGAAATCCCACGTCCAATAATCAATTTCCATTGATTCAGGCATTCTTAAAATAAAACTTCTACTTGGATTCCATAACTAAATCCGTTTATTTCCTTCTTTACAATCAAACCCTTTTGGCCTTGGATTTCATTTCGAGAATTCATTAATCAATATTTAATACCAAATCTCTTGTATATAATTTACCTTACATTTGAAATCCTTATTTCGATCACAACGCTTTGCCCAATTCAATGCTTTAACCCTTAAGGTCCTCCTTTTGGTTTAAAAACCCTTTTTAAAATCTTGTTGGATTTCTTCCTACATATTTATAATCATCCCCTAAGCAAACTTAAAACAACTTCTTATATTTTATTTAAAACCATTACCATTACCATTTCCAGTCTATCACTAATAGATTTATCATCTCTCGTAATCATTTCATTCCAATTGAATTCTATTTTACTTAATTTTACATTTAAGAAAAATCTTATTTAAATTTCTATATTTACTTCCATAATCTCGTTTGAACACATGGATTATAATTCCTTTTATAACACCCTTAATTGAACTTATCGCTACCTACTTATTTCTGACTTGGATTCCAATTGAAATCATTACTTTAAATAATTATTAATTAAAATAATAATTCTGTTATAAACTTGATTAAAATATTTATTTATAAATTTCTAATTTAATTATTTATATAAAATGACTGAAAATCTTCAGTTCAGTTATAAAATAATTTATAACTTTAAAACTGCGTCAATTCACCGAACGGTAACCCGACGTCTGAAACAACACATTTTAGGCCATTCACTGCCAATTACCAAATCAACACTATCGATTGATTTTAAACACAACACGTGTGAATATTTATTCAAACATTACGTTCGAACAGGTTTCACCACCATATGGGGTTAAATCAATTCATATATCAAAATATAAAACACACAAACAACATATTTAATATTTAAGGAATCCAGTCGGATCCCTCCAACCTATTCTTCCCTGCATCACAGCTCATTATACATTTCATAATAATATATGAAATAAATTTCATATGATCTACTAATTTAAAATGATGAGATATAAATAACAACAACCAATAAAACAATAAACAGCCAATAGCAACTGATCAACCAATTTATACTTTTAACGGTAAATTATATTTTAATATGAATTTACCACATCACAGGATTCCAGAAGGTGTGAGAATTAATTCACCAGTTCATTTCGGTTGACGATGGTCGCGTTTATTGCATTTAATTTCAGTCGAACGTTCAAATTTAGCTGAAATTTCAACTGCGATAGATCAATGCCTAGTCAGTGCCATCACCTAGGTCTCATCCCTGCGATCCCAACGGATCCAGTTTCGTCAGATTCCGTTATCGTATGGAAAAGTTACGACTATTTTAAATTTATATAAATTATACGATTATTAACTAATTAATAAATAAAAATTTAATTACCTTTTTAAATTGCCATGTCATCATCGTTTGGAAAGAACGCGGTTTCCCCCATTTGATTACCTCAAACCCGATACCCCCATCGAAATGAACAACCGACCATCCCAGCCCCGCCCCTGACGATCTGACGCACCAGAACCCACGCCACTGACCTCACCAGAACCGCCGTAGTTCACCCCTCCTTCGCCGATGACCGTCGCCTCCCCAGATGAACCACAGACACCAGAAAAACTCCGCGTCCCAATCCCGTTCAACTGAGAAAATCCACCGCTACAGACCACGTGGGACCCCTGGACCACCTCAGTTCAACGCGGCCGACTACCCAACACCGGTTCCCCCCAGACCGCGACCCCCTTGATGACCACTGCCACTGAAATCCGGCCAAAACCCATCATGACTTCGAAAATAACCCAAAAAAAACTGTCCTCCGTTCATCTCCTCGCCACGCCTTCCACCGACCACCAGAGAACACCAGACCAGTGCCAAATCAAAGCCTGATCTCCCTTCTTTAATTCCCCCAAGGTCTGAAAATCTATAATTGGCCCAATCTCCTTCAATTTAGAAAAAGAACGAAAACTGTTTTTCTCGGTTTAGGCAAAATTTCGGCCAACATAGGTCATCGTTGGTCCTGCAATTTTTATTGGAGGTAGCTGGCCACTAGATTTACAACTTCCCTTTGGATTACCTCTGCAAATTCCTTACAGATTTGTAGGAATAAATTATTTTATAAAGAGGGGTTTTTCTGCAATTATGTTTGCTGGAAAAAAGTGTTTGGACGATGATGATCATGAATATGGCTGAAGAGTAGTGTATTTATAAGGAAAAATAATATTAATTTATATTGATGTGACTAACGATATTATTTTTCGTGTCTACCGCAATTTTTAACGCTGTTTATTGGCTCCTGTGCTCAAATACAAACCCCGTTCGAGATGCGAACGGACGACATAGTATAATTTGACGATACGGTCCTAATGAAACTTGTTTCATTGAATTCCGAGTCTGTTTGCTCAAACAGCGCTAGTTCACGTCAAATGGTCGTTTTTATTTGTATTTAATTTTGCTGCGCTCACAAATTAACCCCGATTGATGCACAACTTGAAATCTAGCAATAATTTACTGTTGCGGTCCCAATAAAATTTGTTTTGTCGAAAACGAAGGTCGTTTGAATAAAGTCCCTTTTATAACTGCCCAATTCAAATAAAATAAGCCAATTTCAAAATACCTCAATATAATAATAAGAAAATATTATTATCGGCCATACACGAGCATAATTTCATATACTACTAAAATAAAATATCCCGGGTTGATTTTCAAGCCAAATCGATATTATAAAAATTTAAAAACCCTTTATTTAATATAAATAAACGTTATAATATATATAGGAATTCCACAACGACCTTTTCAAAATTTGATTTGGACATAAAAAAAAATCTACAACACGAAAAATCGATTTTTCTCTTTCATTAGAAAAATATTATCCAACAGATTCGGTCGTTTCTTGTTTCGAGAAAATCTGACTCATATTGGGCCCTGTACAGCCGTTTAAAGTTCAAAACGCCAGATTACGAACTGTCGCGCCGCTGCAGCTCGTTTTATAATATAATTATAAATTAGACGTTCTAACATCGTTTTAATAACAAAATCGCTATTATAATTTCAATACGGACGATATCAAACCATTTTAAATCGCTCGATCACATTATACACAGAATCAACATTTTCTCAAATATGCCGAAAATAAAATATTATTATATTATTCAAAATAAATAAACATTCAAATTAAAATGGTTAAATTCCATTATTTAAACTCAAATCAATATTTTAAATAAATAAAATATTTCAATAAAATGGCCAGAAAATGCGGGACATTACAAGGTGTCACTCCCCTAGACCCCCTTGGTGTGCTTTCTCTCCTCTCCCATTCTCGTGACACTTCAGCGATCCAGGTCAATGCCCTCCTTATAAAAATAAGATTCCTTTCTTCCTTTTGTTTTTCATTTACGTCTTCCATTTTCTTAGGCTTCCACTCCTCCTCTAAGCTTCAAGCCACGGACGCCACATGCCTAGCCTAAACTAGTCCTGTTCCGCTCATTTCTTCCCCTCCCACTACCTGCGCAACACCCTACCTGACCCCACCCCCATGTCAAGGCTCCACCCCCTCTAAAAATCCTAAATACCCCTTTATAAACCCAAATTTACACCTCTAAGCTAAATTTGTCCCAAATCTCCACTCGTCTACACCCACCAGCCCTACGTCTGGCCCCTTATTGTACGCATGTGTAAGTAACTGTAATAATTATTTTAATAATTATGAATAATTATTTTAATAATTATGAATAATTATTTTAATAATTATTACTTGTAACATGAAACAAGCTTGTAACTGTAACAAGATTTTTATTTTGAGATCATGGGGAACCTTAAGATCACAATATATATTGATACTCACTTAAGTAAACTCCATGTTGTGTGTCTACCCTGCTTTTGTTAGTCATCGCATAATGATGCTTAACGTACTAGCCCCCAAAGTGGTTCACTGCGGGTTTCGAACCTGCCCGCACCCAGTACTTAAATCCCCATCTCCCAACTCCTGAACCACCCGAGCTACAAACAGTGGGTAATTGTAATAAGACTTGTAACAAGAAACATGCTTGTTTTTACTACCCAATTTCCGTCCAAGGGAAATCAGGTGAGGTTCTATTCCCTTGTTTTCGACCCCACTCCAGCCACTCAACATGGTGGACCCCACCCAACCTCCTCAAGACATGGGCTCCACTAGCCTTTACAAACCCTTAAACACATTAAAATCACATTTCTCCTCTTCTAATTGCAAGTATAAATATATATGTTGTCAGTGAGTGACGTTTTGGATGGATAAAGTCTTGATTTTGGTTACATAGAGGTTCGAGGAGATACTACCTAGAAGAATCACGGTGTGTGATAACTATTGGTGTGAACTTTTACACCGATTAAGGGCTAGTTTAATTTAATTTCTATGGTGAATTGTTTGTGTTATTTATTGACTTGTGGTTGATGAAATAAGTTCATTATAGTGTTTCATGATGTTTAGCATGATAAAAACATGTTTTTTAAGTGAATTACTGATAGTTACTTGGGTAAGTGACACTTAGAACTAATAGTGTTGACCTGAAAAATGACCAGAACCTTAAATGGTTATTAATTAGGAAAATTAACCAGATATTGGTTATTGGGTTTTGGCATGAACACCATTGGGCATTGAATGATATGATTGTGTTGAATGCATGTGATTGTTGATGATTGATATTGCGGTTAATCTATTGATTAACAAATCCGTATAAGCGTTAATGGTTAAGGCTTATATAGTATATACCACGAGATGTGGTAATCGGATGTTAATAGTTAGTAATAACTATTATTGGATGTTATTGATGAGTGAAATCCATATAAATTGAATTATATGGTTATTGGATGAATTCATTCCAATTAAGAATCAATTTGAATATTTTATTAATAAAATATTCAGTGAAAATTAAAAGTTTGAATATAGCATCCGATTTTGGATGGACACAAAGTTTATGTTATTACAATGAATCTTCTTAAAAGAAATAAATTAATTTGAATATATTTCCACATAGTTATTGCTTATTCATGTTTTATTTTTAAAATGAATAGTAACGGGCAAGAGTGAAGTTTGGTTAGGGTAAGGTTTCAATGAAAGTTCCTTTTCAAAACTATCTTATTTATTTTTATAACAATTTTCAAGAAAAATTGGACTTCAAATAATAAGTTTGAAAAATATTATTATTTTAATGATTAAAATAATATTAAAATGGTTAAATAATTGGATATCAAAGAGAAATAATTGAAATATAGTTTCCAAAAATAATTATGTATGGTTTATATAAATAATAAATTATTTTGGAAGGGTTTCAGTTTAATTTTAATTATAAATTGAATTGGGTTTGAATTTGGACTTGTCGCATAGGATAGTTCGAAAACTTTGACCATTAACTTTGAATTGACATACTGGGAGATCCGACCATTGGATTCTTCCAAAACGAAAAATATTGAGTTTAAAATGAAAAGAGTTTAAAAATGGAATAGTACGATTAAAAATCCAGCGGTCATATTTCAAGATAAGTTCAAATCTATTTTTGAAAAGTTTGCTACAAATGTAGTTTAGTGGCTGGAATTGGAAACTGACTGAAACGACTTTATAAAAAATGTTAAAAATATGGAAAAATCATGATAAATCATGATTAATGATTTAAGTAAGAATTGTGAAGTTTCGAAATATGATTTGAATTTCTGGACCTTTGACCAGATTTTCTCAAAATAGTAAATCAATATTTTAGAATTTAGTTTAGGATTAAACTAAAAGTTTTCAAACTTAAGTTCATTTGATTTGAATGGAAATAATATTCGGATATTTCAATATTGGATTCTGTGCTTATACGGATGTCATTTGAGGAATTTGTTAGATATAGATATCGTTATTCCCTATATGGTATTTGTTGATTTCATAATTTAATGTTAAATATAAGTCAAATATGATTTCTATCTAGGGTCTTATATTTGATATCAAATTGGATTTTGAGTTTGTCGGGAATGATGTCTTGTATAACATCTAATCATTAACCCAAATAAAGATAGAACTTGTTTCCAAAGTTAAGTTATCATTGAATAATGATTTTAGAGATTAAAACTATGTTGGAGTTTTAACAAATCTCTCAATAAAGATTTGATTGAATGAAACAGAGATTAAAACTATGTTAGAATTTTAATAAATCTTTCAGTAAAGATTTGATTGAATGAAATGGAGATTAAAAATACATAAGAGTATTAATTAATCTTTCAGTGAAGATTTGATTTAATGAAATAGAGATTAAAACTATGTTAGAGATTTAGTAAATCTTTCGACAAAGATTTGAAATGAAAGAAGATAACTAAACTTACCAAATACGAGGATATTAGATATGAAGTACCGCCCGTTTTGCTCCATGGGATAACTAGGATAAGAATTAGAAATAATTTCCAATGAAATATTTAAACAAGAGTTTGAATAATATAAATCTTTGATAATATTAAATGGAGTAATTCCCAATGTAAAGAATGAATTGAGTAACAAGAATATTCCAAATTGGAATGAGACTTATGATATGTTTATATATCACTTGATTTTAAAGATGCAATAGTTACTTTAGAAAGACCGGGTTTCAACCTACTCCGAATAACTGATACGACGATTGTCGAAGATATCGAAGGCGATGGTTGAAGACCGGAGATCTTTACATTGTTTGGATTATTGTCAAGCCTTGGGTAGCTCCTGTTATAAGGTTAAAGTGGTGGTCGTCTAGACGTACTTGGAGATCGACCGGATATACAAGGGCCTTTCTCCCTTAAGGGACGAGGAAGAAGGTACCTACAGCTTCCTTTAAACGCAAAACGAACTTGTAAATGGGTGTATGTCTGACATTGTAAGTAACGGCGTAATAAATTGATGTATGTTGATGTTATATCAGTTGATGACGGAGAATTTATTCTGTTAACTTAACACCCTCCTCTGGGACTTAGGAACTAAGAGGGTTATATATTAATTGTAACACCCCACGTCCATTAATGTCACTCACAAAGGGAAATGCATTAACTTCTATGGAGAGTTTTAAGTGAGTATAGAACAGAAACTTAACAACAAGACAGATATAAAAAGTACTTGAAAAATTAAAAAACTTTATTTCATTGCAGCGGAAAATACATATGTTGGATTACATCATCAAAACCAGAGCCAAGCACATAATATCCATCTTGACTAAATCAAAGTACATAAACTGAAAGACATAATCCCGAATACAAAATAGCCGTAAATAAAAGAGAGGCTGAACTTTACTTCAGCGATCCAAGCAATCTTCTAAAAGCAGGAAGCATAGTTGTCCAAAATCAAGCTCCACTGGTGCTAGTTCCAACCTGAGCACCTGGGGGGGGGGGGAAGAAGAAAAGAGGAGGAAACAAAAGGGGTTAGACATAAAGTCTGGCGAGTGCGATAACTTTAACAATATAATCACCAAAGTAACTAGGCTAAGGTATAAGTTGGAAAATCAAGAAGTGACCATGAACCATTGAGTATGGCAGAGTAAACAAGGAAACCAGATGAACAACGATATCATTAAAGTGCACTTAACCTACTGTAAGATAATTACTAAACTACACAAACACTATGAGATAATTGCTATACTGCACCACCACTAGTATACTGCACCACCACTAGTCACCCTATGGTTGATCCTGCCTACTGAACATAAGTGATAATAATAATGGTAGTTTCGTGTACCCCTAGCTGCTGTCAAAGGTGCCGCCTGCTCCTATCTCCACTAGTGGTACCTACTACCCTCCCCATTCTAATTACAATATTCATAATATGGTAGCTGTACTCCTAGCTGCTGTCATAGGTACCGCCTGCTCCTATCTCCACTAGTCGTACCCACTACCTTCCCCATTCGATCAACTCCCTAACTCGTAGATACCCGTGCTAGTCCCACAGTGGGGTGTATCACTCCCCAAAGTGGCAACCCAATACTACCAGAGATGCACGGCTTATACCTACACGATGCAACAACGTCTTACCTACCAGCCCGGGTCCACACACGCATATGAACCCGTTGGACTTGCGTTGCCACTGCTAAACCGGTTTGGCCTCTTACATTCAAGCCAGTATGCGTGTCTTGTCCTCGACTTGGGTCGAGCCCACAAAGATACGTATGGGTTACTGGTTGAAATGGGCCCCCATGACTTGACACAAGCTATCCACCTAAGCTTGGTCCCCTCTAGTATTTCCCACTTAACCCACTTCTTATTCATGTTTCAATTACATGTTTCAATTTTGGTTAAGTATTTCTAATCGTATTTCAATTGCCACCCAAGGCACCCACTAGATTCCACATGCCACCCAAGGCACCCACTTAACCCCCTCATGTCCCACTACATGTTTATCTGGTTAAGTGTTTCTTAATTCATTAAGACCATAACCTCATAAAGACCTCTCAAATTAGACTGGCATTTGTGGCAGTTAGATTTGCTGGGCGGGTCCGGGCAGTCTTACACCACAAAAGAGCCTAACCTCGTGTCTTTACAATTGTTACGTATTTAATTTATGCCTAAGACCTCCCACATTAGACTGGCATTTGTGGCAGCTGGATTTGCCGGGCGGGTCCGGGCAGTCTTACACCACAAAAGAGCCTAACCTCGTGTCTTAGACGATTAATTACTCCTAATTAAGCATTCCCCAATTTGAATTACTTTCCCTATACAAATTATCAATCAATTCCAAATTTAACGATGTCCATAATTGACTCAATTATGTCCATCCATTTATGGTATGTAAAATCATACCAATTTTCATCACAAATTTATTTTATGTCTTTTAAGGAATTTATGCCAATTAAATCTTTTAATATTATCCCCTTTACCCCACGTTGTACATTCGTTCGTTTAACATAAAATATACGTTAGACTCGAATAGTCTAACTTATGGAACAAAAAGAAAACATCACAATATACACATAATGAAAACATAGATCTAAACATAAGGATGAACTTGCATATGTGAATGATGTTCTACATCTAAAACTTGCATAGGCCAAAATTACAACTTGCATAAACAACATATGTCATGGATCCAAATCTAAAGGTGTGAACTTGCATAAATCGTGTATGTCATAGATCTACATCTAAAGGTGTAAACTTGCATAGGCAATAACCCTAAACTTGCATAACATGATTCATATCCCAAACTCATATATTTATATAAACTTGCATATGTGATTTATGCATCATAACAATGGTGTAAACTTGCATCTAACATGTAAAATATCATGTAGAATTCAGCATATAACTCACACATGTCATAGCCTAACTTTTAATCAAATTTTCACATAAACTAGATGTCATAACCATGTAAGGTCACATATAATTTTACCCAACTTGTATATGATTCATGTTTACATAAAAATCTAAACTTGCATACATATGATTTATCATATGAATCGACATAACTAAACTTAGCATATGTACAACATGATGATTCAACTAGACATAGGCTAATCATAGAATTACAACGTGGGTGATAGCATCATAACTTTACATTGTAAATGATAGCATCATAACATAACATAATAGAGATTTCAACACAATTCTACAACATAATTACAAAATACGATTAATAATTCACATCACATCCATACAATCCGCATCATAACTTAATCCAATTAAATTACTAATTATTTTATTAAAACTATTGAACTCACAACTCAAAAGCGGTCTTGAGTTCTGAATTCTGATTTCTGAAGTTGTATTAGCTCTCCTTTGAAGAATATTCGTTGTTATGGTTGAATAGAACTGATTTGATTTGCTGTTCTCCCTCTCTAATTGGTGGCGGCTGCTCTAGGGTTGAAGACGACAGCATGACGGCCATAGTTTTAGTTTTAATTTTGATTTAGGGTTTGAGTCTATGGGTCTTTTTATAGAGTTTTGAATTTATTTACAGCTGTCGGATCACTCTAGAATCCATCTAGGCCTTAAAAACCAAGTAATGATGTCAACGGACCAACCAGAAATCGCCACCTAAGCCCTAAAACAAAAAATTTTGTCATAGACCATTTAGGGCCGATGGGACTAATTCCAAACCTCCTGAGTCGACCCTGGGGTCGACCCAGCGTGTCTCGGGTCGACCCATAAAATAGGTCGGTTTGGTGTTTTGCCTTCCCGCTTCCGCTGTTTTGAATTTTTTTCTGAAATTTTAGGTTGAATTTTATATTATTTTTATAAATATATCTATATATATTTATATCTTCCTAATTAACCATTTTCACACTAAAATACTTTTTGAACCGCGTTCACAATAAGCCGCTTTTTAGCCATTCCCCTAAAACAAAATATGGCGCTGGCGGGGATCGAACTCTGTACCCCTTATATGAAGTCACGTGTTCCAACCAAATGAGCTACTAAGACTTTTGCTTACAAATCTTAGAACAATGCTAAACATTTATTCTTTTCTCGTTCTTTTTTTTGCTGCAATATTAAATTTAAAGATATCTTTTTCATATGGAGTCCAATTTACGCAAACTCGGACTCTATCTCAAACAGAATTCCGAAACGAACACAATGGCGCAACCCGTTTCCCTTAATTCTCACATCTGAGATTAATTATTCTTTAATTTAGTTGATTCGATTATTCAAAAATTCAGGGTGTTACATTCTTCCCTACTTGAAGGATTTCGTCCTCGAAATCTCTAAGTCAAGAAGAACGTATCCTACCATCCAAACAACCATCAAACACAGGCATCCATTGTCCTTAAAATTTTCTAATGCTGTATAAACATATGCAAGAAGTGTGTGTATATATTCCTTATCTAATGCAAAATTAGGCAGTCTACTGATTCAGTTGACCTCCTTAATGCAAACCATGATAGTGCCATGCGTCCATTATGTATGCGAAAGAATCCTGTCGATACATATTATCTCTACATGCGTGCACAACCATTCACCAAAATGCAACATCCATATGATAGTACAACCATTATACATCCATTACTTAAATATGTACACACATTTATATGCAATATGCAATATGAAGTGACTGAGCCGATCTAGTGCCTAAAGTGTGTGTATATGCATCCACGAGCAACCACTAGCAAACACTTGCATCCACATGCATCCATCATACATAACATGTCTCAAACACATGTTTCAATCATAGGACTACACTATCTAAAGGTCAAAGGTACTAACGAGAGGACATACTAAAGATAAGATAAGTATACGATAAGCGATAAAGGAGAAACTAAAAGACATACCCTCGAAAAGGAAAGGGTATAATGAACACATCTTCTCTTCCGTCTCCCAAGTAGCGTTGCTTTCATCATCTCCTTAATAGGAAACGACCCTACGAACCTTGGTGCTAACTTCCCAATGGACCCAAAGTGAACGACGTTCCGTAATGGAGTCACCTTGACAATGACCATGTCCCCAATATCAAACTCAGGATCTATCCTCCTCTTGTCCGCATAAGATTTCTGCCTATCTTGCGCCATCTTCATCCTCCTTCGAATCAAATTGATCTTTTCTGAAGTCTCTCTTATCATATCGGGCCCAAGTAAGATCTTATCTGTAGACTCCCACCAACATGTAGGCGAACGACACGGCAGTCCATAAAGAGCTTCAAAAGGTGCCATGCCAATGCTAGACTGAAAGTTATTATTATACGCGAACTCCACCAACGGAAGATGCTCTTCCCATGTACCTCTAAAGTCTAAGACACATATCCCCAAAAGGTCCTCTAGAATACGATTCACCCTCTCGGTCTGGCCGTCCGTTTGAGGATGATATGCGGTGCTCAAACATAACTGAGTCCCTACCGCCTCTTGTAAGCCCTTCCAAAACTCGCTAGTAAAGATAGGATCTCGATCGCTCACTATGCTAGAAGGAACACCGTGCAAACGGACTACCTCTCGAATGTATACGAAAGATAACCATGGAGCAGTCCTCTTACTCTTCACGGGAATGAAATGGGCGCTCTTTAGTAAGTCTGTCTACCACAACCCAAATCCCCGTATTACCCTTCCTCGATCTCGGCAATCCATCGACAAAATCCATTGAGACACTATCCCACTTCCATTGTGAAACCTCCAAAGGGTGAAGCAACCCACCGGGTTTCTTTTGCTCCGCTTTTACTTGTTGGCACACCAAGCATCTAGTGACATACTCGGTCACATCCCTCTTCATACCGGCCCAAAAGAAAACTCGCTTCATGTCTTTGTACATCTTGTCCCCGCCGGGATGAATGGTCATCTTCGAACTATATGCATCATCAAGAATAGCCTTCCTCAAGCTCTCATCCCGTGATACACAAAGTCTATCGTCCCTACGCAACCAACCCTTATCATCTAGGGTATACCTACTTAGGTGGCTTGATGACTCCCCTCTTATGAGCTTCTCTACTAACTCCATCAACTATGGGTCATCACGTTGTGCCTCTCCAACCCGTCCCAAAAGCGTAGGTCTGACCTCAAGGATGCTAGCAAACTGGGTACAAAATCAATGGACGATCTAAAGTCAAAGGTAGAGATAAACTCTAAGCTACGTCGCTCGACAAACAAAGGGCTCAATGTCAACTTTTTTCTACTCAAGGCATACGCCACAACGTTACCCTTGTCAGGGGTATATGCTATCTCGAAATCGTAGGACGCAAAGAACTCCATCCACCTTTGTTGCCTCAGGTTTAGATATTTCTGAGAGAACAGGTACTTTAGCGACTTATGGTCTGCAAGCAACTTAAACTTCTCACCAAGCAAATAATGACGCCCAGACTTGAGCGCAAAAACTATGGCAGCCAATTCTGAGTTGTGGGTAGGTTAATTCTTCTCATGGACTTTCGACTGTCTTCCACCATAACATATCACCCTTCCCTAGAGACCACATGCCCTAAAATTCTCGCTTCTTTCCTCCAAAAATGGTATTTTGGAGAACTTAGCTTTAAGCTGGTGCGCTTGTAGGGTCCCTAAGCTTTCCCTAAGATGTAGGGCATGCTCTTCTCTGCTTGTAGAGAAAACCAGGATATTATCCCATGCAAAATCATCACAACTATCCATCTCTCACATAGGCCATCCTAGTCGAACTCGACATCCCCCAAGTGCAAGCCCCAAAGGCCTAAACCAATATCAGACAAACACCCAAGGGATACCTCCTTCGAATTCAGATGATCTACGTGAGATGATACTAGTAAGACGGCCAATCAATTGAGCACTTGATCGACTCTGGCTGTCCTTGCCAGTCTTGCTCTAAAACCACCGCTGATCACATAACTGGCTTTGCTTAATCTATTAAGAACATACGAAAATTTATTTCGCACCTCTGGGTAAACCCCGCACTTTATCAAAGACGTCTCCATACTCACGGACCACAAAAACAGACTCCCAATCATCGTTGGATGCGTCAAAAGATTCTAGGCAGCTAAGCATCACTGAACCCCTAGGATCACAAGAAATATGAGGGTCTTTCCATAACGAATCAATAGTCTAACTACCCTCCTTTCACAATCTAGGATGGCACCCCGCCTAGCTAGCCAATCCACCCCTAGAATCAAACTATAGCCCGTGAAACCAAGGGCGAAGGCATTGCATTCAAATCCAACGCCCAAGATAGACACTCTCGAATCCCGACAAACCATTGAAGGATGAGCCAAACCACCAACAGGATTTGAGACTAGGATGGGATCCTTAACTAGAATAGTATTTAGGTGCAGTGTTTCAACTAACGAAGCAGATACTAACGAGTATGAAGCGCAAGAATCAAACAAAGTTCAAACAGGATGATAAAGAAAACCAAATTTCAACCTAGACGGTCCTACCCCCATCAGGTATACCAGCCTGAGGGAATACAACTACCCTCCAGAAGATCCTGTACTTTGTCCTTGCCTCTTTGGACAGTCCTAAGGTGTCCTATTTCTCCAAAACAACTAGCCTTCTTCTTCACATTCTCCATTCGTGACCTCCCACCATGATGAGGTTTCGTCCTTTGTTAACCAAACAACTATTTGAACCTTCCTCCCATCGTCTATCTTAAAGGTACCAACAAGCCCTCCACTTCCTTGGACTAACTTCTAGCCCGACAAACGTCTAAGTCCCTTGAAGTGGTTTTCCGTCCGTATGGAAGTCCTTATTTATCTTAGAAAAAACATCTATACGCAGAGGGGGGGGGACTCAAAAAGAGAAAGAGGAAGAGATTCAAAACGGAGAATCGAAGGAAGGATATATGGCTCTTGGGGATTATGTTCTTAAAGTAAACCTTTCTTTCAAAAATACTCTTCTACAAACATATTTTTGAAAGTATTCTTTATAAAAATGCTTTTGAAAAATAGTTTTTCAAAATATCTTATTTGTTCTGGTAACCTTCAGCTCTGATACCACGTGTAACACCCCACGTCCATTAATGTCACTCACAAAGGGAATGCATTAACATCTATGGAGCATTTTAAGTGAGTATAGAACAGAAACTTAACAACAAGATATATATAAACAGTACTTGAAAAATTAAAAACTTTATTTCATTGCAGTGGAAAATACATATGTTTGATTACATCATCAAAACCAGAGCCAAGTACATAATATCCATCTTGACTAAATCAAAGTACATAAATTGAAAGACATAATCCCCAATACAAAATAGCCATAAATAAAAGAGAGGCTGAACTTTACTTCAGCGATCCAAGCAATCTTCTAAAAGCAAGAAGCACAGTTGTCCAAAATCAAGATCAACTGGTGCTAGTTCCAACCTGAGCACGTGGGGGGGGGGGGGGGAAGAAGAAAAGAGGAGGAAACAAAGGGGGTCAGACATAAAGTCTGGCGAGTGCGATAACTTTAACAATATAATCACCAAAGTAACTAGGCAAAGGTATACGTTGAAAAATCAGGAAGTGACCATGAACCATTGGGTATGGCAGAGTAAACAAGGAAATCGGATGAACAACGATATCGTTAAAGCGCACTTAACCCACTGTAAGATAGTTACTAAACTACACCAACACTATGAGATAATTGCTATACTGCACCACCACTAGTATACTGCACCACCACTAGTCACCCTAAGGTTGATCCTACCTGCTGAACATAAGTGATAATACTAATGGTAGTTTCGTGTACCCCTAGCTGCTGTCAAAGGTGCCGCCTGCTCCTATCTCCACTAGTGGTACCTACTACCCTCCCCATTCTAATTACAATATTCATAATATGGTAGCTGTACTCCTAGCTGCTGTCATAGGTACCGCCTGCTCCTATCTCCACTAGTCGTACCCACTACCTTCCCCATTCGATCAACTCCCTAACTCGTAGATACCCATGCTAGTCCCATAATGGGGTGTATCACTCCCCAAAGTGGCAACCCAATACTACCAGAGATGCACGGCTTATACCTACACGATGCAACAACGTCTTACCTACCAGCCCGGGTCCACACACGCATATGAACCCGTTGGACTTGCGTTGCCACCGCTAACCCGGTTTGGCCTCCTACAGTCAAGCCCCGTATCCGTGTCCCGTCCTCGACTTGGGTCGAGCCCACAAAGATACGTATGGGTTACTGGTTGAAATGGGCCCCCATGACTTGACACAAGCTATCCACCTAAGCTTGGTCCCCTCTAGTATTTCCCACTTAACCCACTTCTTATTCATGTTTCAATTACATGTTTCAATTTTGGTTAACTATTTCTAATCGTATTTCAAATGCCACCCAAGGCACCCACTAGATTACACATGCCACCCAAGGCACCCACTTAACCCCCTCATGTCCCACTACATGTTTATCTGGTTAAGTGTTTCTTAATTCATTAAGACCGTAAACTCATAAAGACCTCTCACATTAGACTGGCATTTGTAGCAGCTGGATTTGCCGGGCGGGTCCGGGCAGTCTTACACCATAAAAGAGCCTAACCTTGTGTCTTTACAATTGTTATGTCTTAATTTATGCCTAAGACCTCCTACATTAGACTGGCATTTGTGGCGGAAGGATTTGCCGGGCTGGTCCGGGTAGTCTTACACCACAAGGGTAGTCTTACACCACAAAAGAGCCTGACCTCGTGTCTTAGACAATTAATTACTCCTAATTAATCATTCTCCAATTTGAATTACTTTCCCTATTCAAATTATCAATCAATTCCAAATTTAACGTTGTCCATAATTGACTCAATTATGTCCATCCATTTATGGTATGTAAAATCATACCAATTTTCATCACAAATTTATTTTATGTCTTTTAAGGAATTTATGCCAATTAAATCTTTTAATATTATCCCCTTTACCCTACGTTGTACATTCGTTTGTTTAACGTAAAATATACGTTAGTCTCGAATAGTCTAACTTATGGAACAAAGAGAAAACATCACAATATACACATAATGAAAACATAGATCTAAACATAGGGATGAACTTGCATATGTGAATGATGTTCTACATCTAAAACTTGCATAGGCCAAAGTTACAATTTGCATAAACAACATATGTCATGGATCCAAATCTAAAGGTGTGAACTTGCATAAATCATGTATGTCATAGATCTACATCTAAAGGTGTAAACTTGCATAGGCAATAACCCTAAACTTGCATAACATGATTCATATCCCAAACTCATATATTTATATAAACTTGCATTATCTATCATAACAATGGTGTAAACTTGCATCTAACATGTAAAATATCGTGTAGAATTTAGCATATAACTCACACATGTCATAGCCTAACTTTTAATCAAATTTTCACATAAACTAGATGTCATAACCATGTTAGGTCACATATAATTTTACCCAACTTGTATATGATTCATGTTTACATAAAAAACTAAACTTGCATACATATGATTTATCATATGAATCGACATAACCAAACTTAGCATATGTACAACATGATGATTCAACTAGACATAGGCTAATCATAGAATTACAACGTACGTGATATCATCATAACTTTACATCGTAAATGATAACATCATAACATAACACCGTAGAGATTTCAACACAATTCTACAACATAATTACAACATACGATCAATAATTCACATCACATCCATACAATCCGCATCATAACTTAATCCAATTAAAATATTAATTATTTTATTAAAAATATCGAACTCACAACTCAAAAGCGGTCTTGAGTACTGAATTCTGATTTCTGAAGTTGTATTAGCTCTCCTTTGAAGAAGTTTCATTGTTAGGGTTGAATAGAACTGATTTGATTTGCTGTTCTCCCTCTCTAATTGGTAGCGGCTGCTCTAGGGTTCAAGACGACAGCATGACGGCCATAGTTTTAGTTTTAGTTTTAATTTTGATTTAAGGTTTGAGTCTATGGGTCTTTTTATAGAGTTTTGAATTTATTTACAGCCGTCAGATCACTCTAGAATCCATCTAGGCCTTAGAAACCAAGTAATGATGTCAACAGACCAATTAGAAATTGCCACCTAAGCCCTAAAACAAAAAATTTCGTCATAGACCATTTAGGGCCGATGGGACCAATTCCAAACCTCCTGAGTTGACCCTGGGTCGACCCCTAAAATAGGTCGGTTTGGCGTTTTGCCTTCCCGCTTCCGCTGTTTTGAATTTTTTTCTTAAATTTTAGGTTGAATTTTATTTTATTTTTATAAATATATCAATATATATTTCTATCTTCCTAATTAACCATTTTCACACTAAACTACTTTTTGAACCGCGTTCACAATAAGCCGCTTTTTAGCCATTCCCCTGAAACAAAAATATGGCGCTGGCGGGGATCGAACTTTATACCCCTTGTATGCAAGTCACGTGTTCCAACCAAATGAGCTACTAAGTCTTTTGCTTACAAACTTTAGAACAATGCTAAACATTTATTCTTTTCTCATTCTTTTTTTTGCTACAATATTTAGTTTAAAGATATCTTTTTCATACGGAGTCCAATTTACGCAAACTCTCTATCTCAACCAGAATTCCGAGACGAACACAATGGCGCAACCTGTTTCCCTTAATTCTAACATCTGAGATTAAATATTCTTTAATTTAGTTGATTCGATTATTCAAAAATTCAGGGTGTTACATTAATAATTGCCGATTATATGTTGTGAATTGACAACATGGCATGCTAAATGCTGATAGATCAAAGCTTTTGTTGAAAAGAGGGGCTTTGTGGCTGATAATCAAAACATGACTAACATAGCGTAGATTTGTGTTGAAATGTGACTTTGACAAGCCTTACAACCCAGGAATTGGAAAAAACAGGATGATGGACAACAAAGTAAGAACTGACATTCCCATTTAGCTGTAAAGTGATGCCACGGTATGGAGCCTAGGCAGTTTACTTATGTGGATGATGGATTGAGGTGCCTTGGATGATGGTCAACCAATGACCAAGATGACAGCTAAATATGACCGGGGAATGTTATGTTTAGGAGTAACCCAAACCCACCGGGAATTGGTGGGCCAAGCTCTGCCGCTCCAAGGTCACATGCGCATGATTGCTGGGACATGTGCTGGAATGTACTGAATGGTTAAGGAAGATCCTTTGCCTTGGTCATTGATGGAAATCCAACTTCCAAAACGAACCTTTCATTTTCAGTTGTAAATCTATATGGAAACATAATAGGATAGGGTGTTACGCCATCTAAGAATGATACATTTATTTTTGAAAATTTATTTCCATGCTATGCACAAGTAATAATAAAAGATAAATTTCACGTATCAAGCATATTTAGCTATTATAAGGTAAAACTTTATCCTCCTGTTCGCGTTGCATTGTGTGATGGGACATAAGTCTTATAATAGTTTCATTTTTCAAAAAGTGTTGCGAGATTTTATGATTGGTATTCGTGTGGAGAAAACATGTTCCATGTTATACGGCATGGTCACGTGATTTACCCAACTTTAAAATAAAGTAAATAACTGTTGTGGTTCCCATACCAATCCCATGATTGACTCGGAGTTTACTTTTTCTCACCTAAACTTTGGGTGCCCATATTTTTCATACGGGAAGCTAGTAGTTTTGGGTTTGTAGATATTTTATAGAGCAAGATTCTGGATTGAAATTAAAGCTGAATGTAATTATGTTTTCCGCTGTGTATTGTAATTCATAATTCTATGATCTATTCTTGTACTCTAATGTAAAATTGTTCTAATAACAATGAAATGTTCTTTTGTGTTTTGTTGTAATGTGTTGTATCCCATAACGGTTCAAGGAATTCTGCCATTTTGGATTAGACTTGTGTGGTTTACGGTCGATTCGAAAGGTGGGAATTTTCGAGTCGTTACACTTTCAAATTCCCCAAACAGTAAAATCTGAACTACTAGTTCAAATATCGAATAATTGAAAATTTATTTCCATATAACTTTCCCAAATCCAAAACTAATTTATATTGAGTATTAGAATTAAGCAAAAATTGTATCAGCTTGTACTCAATATCAATTTCGGTATTCAACACATACTATAGGCGGTATAACGGTATAAATACCTTTCAAATTCCTCCGATAGTATAAGTTTAATTTATGGATCCTAATACCAATTATATGGACATTAATTCCATTTGATTTCAAATAAACCCTTTCATCTGAAAAATCTTTTTATCCTTCAAGTAAACCTAATTCGTTTAAAACCATTTTTTTAAATGTCTAACATTTCCAAAAAAACATTTTTATTAATCACTTTAAAATGATCACTTAAGTTATAAATGAAAACATATGAGTTAAATACCGTTAAATAAAATATTTTCAGAAAATATTGTACAAACGTTACAAAAAGCATTACTAAAGGCTTATATTAGCTTGTTTAGTCAAAACGACTTTTACATTTTCCAAAACTGCACTTTATAAATTCAAATCACTTTTAAATGATTTATGATGATTTTACAAAAAAATCCACGTTTTTCTTTATTTTAAAATAGCCGTTTTCCGTTATGGTCAACGAACTGCACTTATAACGACCTTTTCAAAAATTGTTTTACACATAACTTGAAATCTAGTTATTGAATTTTAACCTTTTTCATTTGTAAACTATTATCATTAGAAAAAAAATGTTTTTCGTTTCAAACAAATCAAATTTAAATTTCTCCTTGTTAATCCCTAAAAAATCCATACGCACATTGAGCAAAGGAGGTGGAACGAGCCCCATTAGGGTCGGTCGTGCTTAATGTTATCTAAGGCTCTTAAATGACTCACAACAGATAGGATGCAACAGCACAGAGCCAGATCCAAATGACAAATCCAAGTCAAGTCAACCAGTACAACCAAATATGATGGCGCGATATGAAATGAGAAATGCGGACCAAAAAGGATAGAGATCGCATATCCCGTAAAGTCGCTCACTATTTTCCTATCAAAAGACTAAGCCTGAAATGAAACTGCAATACGAGCACTTGCAACATCATATGTGACCATACCTCCAATCAAAGTTGGACACGAATCATGACTTAGGTGCGAGAGCCAAGGTCTATCATTCAAGCACAAAAGCAAAGCAAATCGCCCATTTAACATAAGTGGGAGCAACCTTGTGGTGTAGCCGCAGGGACAAACAGCGCCATACAAAGGCAGCCAAAAGACAAGCACCCTTGAGCTAATAAGAATGGTCGCGCAAGGAACACGGGAAAGCTAGGTCCAGTCCCACGTCCCGCTCTTATAAAAGTTTCCAAGTTTTTCAAAGCATCGTACTTATAGGAATGCCTACACCTATGGATCCACTCAACCACTTAAGGCGCTCGCTCCACTAAGTCACTCGTGCACAACAACCAAATGCAGATCTGGACAGCTGGTTACAGCTAGTCATTGGCATGATTGTAATTAATAGAATGGGCAATCCGTAGCCAGCATAAATGGATTCAAGATCATTTCCCAGAGGGAGCTCACCTATAAATACACCATGGCTACCAATACAAAAAGGGATCCGATCTTGGAGACCATGAAGTGCTGCCGAATTCTATCCTCAACCACTGATTCGGCCATGGCGTCGAGAACAATCTCATGATCATGGAAGACAGTTCCATTCTCTTTCTCAATCATCCGTCTATTCTCCTTCTCCTCAAATTTTACCACTCTCTTGTGTAATCCCAAGATTGAAGTATATAAACGAGGGTGTATTGAGTGAATGCAAAGATGTATGAAAAGAGAGAATTGATGTATTTTGTACTCCTCATTATAAGTTGAAACTCACCTTCACACTGGACGTAGGCCTAGTTAACGGCTGAACCACTCTAAATCTCGCTTCTACTTTACTTTTCTTACATTTTTCACTTTTTGTTGCTGATTAAACACGGTTCCATTTAGATCCTACCAAGTTGGTGAAGTAAGGCTTAGTACCTTGGGCGTTTACACCATTTTTGGTGTAAAAATTTTGGCGCCCACCGTGGGGCCGTGTTCATAATTCCCTTTCGTAGTTCAGCAAAAGAAAAATCCCAAAAAATGCTTTCTCTTTCAAAACCATGGTTGGATTGAAGAAAGGCAGCAAACCAACTAAAGTTACTACGATCAGTAGGGGTACTACTACTGATGAAGCAGCACCTCAAATCTCGAATCAAGGGGCAGGGGGCGCTCCTAGGCCATCTATAACGCAAGATGAATTGAATGTGGTTGTAACCGGTCTGAACGAAAGAATGGGTAATACAACGAAGATGATAATGGAAAGGTTTGATGTCCTAAGCAATGTTAAAGCTAATTTGTTACCACCAAACACAATGGTTAATACTGGCGAAAAAGAGGACTCATCGGCCTCAGACCCTGAATGACCTCACACCCTAGTGGAAGACAGGGAAGAGGCCGACGTTGAGAATTCTAAGGCCAAATCTCCACATCGCAAAAAAGAACGTACGGATCGGGCCGCCGTGAGCGCCACCAACATAACATCCCTCAAAAAGGACGTACGGTGCCGAAGATTAAACCGAGGTCGCACCGATAAAAACGTCAGTGCCAATCCCGATGAACAAGCAGGTGTCGAGAGGCGCATCACAGACGTGATCCAGTGAATAATGAAGGAGAAGGCGAGCCGAGAAGATGAGGAAAAAGAGTAGGAGTTTTCCCCCAGCAGAAATCTATTCACAGAGGAAATCCGTCAAGCAAAATTCCCGAAGAAAGTTATACCCCCAGCAATAGCACCTTATAGCGGAATCGGAGATCCAACCATTTTTCTGTTCAAGTATGACCCACATGAATGGAGCTAGGGCCACTGACGAAACCAAGTGTCTGTACTTTCCCATGTGCCTGGAGGGTGTGTCCTCGTTATGGTTCACCAGACTTCCACCTAAATGTATCGACCGATTTGCTAACCTGGCAAGGAGATTTCAAGATCAATTCTGATTGCAAATCACCAAAGCAAGGGACGTGATGTCACTCAGCGAGATGGAATAAAGGCCCAGAGAAACCATTAGAGCTTTCCTTACACGCTTCCATGCTGTAGCGGCAAAGGTTATAAAGCCAGAGCCATGGTACTTATTGGCAGCCCTGAAAGGGGCTATCGATAAGAAGTCAGAATTTGGGAAGTGGCTCAAGATGAAGAAACCAAAGACTCTAAAAAAATCAATAAGAAGCGTGGAAATTGATACCCTAGACATCCAGAAGGACACAAAGAATGGCACTATTAAGGAAGGGAAGAGCAATGAATCTCCATAGATAATTCAAAAGGATGATTCTAGGCATAAGAGAGGGTTTGATGGAAGAGATAGTAAAATACATAAGAAGTCAAAATTCTTTAACCAAACAGAATTGACACCCTTGAATGAAACTCCAGACAAAATCTACTCTTCCATGATGGGCTCAAGTATATTTCCCTGGGTAAAACCACAAAGAATCACGGAACAACAGGCAAATTCCGGAAAGATCTGCCGGTTTCATAATCAACCGGGGCACAATATGAATGAATTTCGACACTTCATAAATTTAATTGAAGAGCTCATCTGGAAAAATCAACCGCAGCAATATGTCAAGAGTCCTTTAAATGCATCAGAAAGCAAGAGGCACAGGAAGGTTGCCGATCAGGCCGGGTCGCACGAGATAACCCAAGCTCCCGAAGACTTACGGCCGATCATAGACTAGCGGCCACTGGGCGCAACCCAGTATCCAGATCTAGAAATGCGTGACCCCCATTTTCTCCAAATTTTTACTCTTTTTACAGTCCTTTTTTTCGGTTGTATTTCCATGAAATGACCTATGATTCACCTTTATTGTGTTAAGCAAAAAACTTTGCATGATAAAAGATGTTCATTCACAAAGAGTAATCTCATGAAAAAAAATTGTTTCCGAACTAATGCTCAGAATTGGTCTCTAATGTAGGGCAAATCGTGCATCATGCACCAAAAGCATTGGTCAAACCAGGCAGGATAGTCGAACCCGCCATCTTGCAGAACTCAAAGGGAAAGAATCATTCCCAATTAATTCATGGAGGGAACACTAATATCCGGAGGCTGCACTCTTTGTTTTCTTTAAATAAAACCTAGGCTGGATAACACAAGTTCTAGGATCGGAAGGTCCCATAAACATGCTGAAAAGACCAGCGCAAAAATAGAAACCCTAGCCGAAAGGGGTTATCCATTCTTGTTCTTTGTTGTTAACAAAGTCAAACAAAGCTGAGATTGGATTGCAAAATCAGAAATCCTAGTCGAAGGGGGTGTCAGAAATCCTAGCTGTATGGGGGTGTTCAATTTAGGTATCTATTTGATCATAATAGCCGGGTCATATAAAGTCGAAATTGGGCCGAAAATTGTAACCCAAGTCCTCCCATAGGGGCACGTACTCAAAACCAGTCTCCGAAAGACTTGGGTCACTGAGTTAGTGAGATATGGGATTGAGTATATAAAAAAGAAAATACACATTGAACATATGAATTGCATTTAATCGAGTTTCCGAATGATTTGGGATGCCAAGTCAATGAGGAACAGGATTAAATATACAGCAAGATACCTGAACCTTATAAGTTTCACATTCAAAAATAAATTTTAAAAGTCTGAATTACTTGGATATTAAAGAATGAGAATATATGCATAATAAGAACTAAACCCCTCAAAAAAGGGGGGCAAAATAAGAAATATGATATCCTAAAGTTAAAAGCAAACTAACATTATTAACGATGGACGACGTAAAGACGTATCCGTCGCACAACCCATAAAAGCGTAACACGATGCAAAGAAATATACAATACGATAAGTTACTGCGTAACAACGCTAATGAGAAATAACAAAGTACAAATTCATTACAAGATGCATAGTTATCAAGTTAGTACTGCAAAACACAAAACAACAACACATCATTTGGCGATGTTTTCATGTATGGAATGGTCATCAACCAAATGAACCTTACAAGTACCTTCAGCAACCACGAAAGGTTCTATCAGGAAAACCTGTGATCCCGAAGCTCCATCTCCTACAAGACTTGGGGCATAAGCAAGAACAACATTTTGGACTTCTTTTCCAAAGGATCAAGTTCGTTCATCAGCCATTATTCTCCTACCTTTTTCCAATGCATCACGATCTTTTGCCTCTAGGAGGGCCTCTTGTAAAGCACCGTCATCCTTGTATTTGGAATAACTAAGCACTTGCTCCCAGACAAGAGACAATGTACGGGGGAAGTCCTTATTCAGATAGCTCAAGCTTCCGTGGGTCATAACACTAAGGGTGTAAAATCGAAACAGGGTCTCTACAGTTTTAACTCTGGCCTGCTCAAGATCGTTGGTTAACATCGCTTTATCTTCTTCTAAAGTTTCAAGGACCCTATTTTTGGGAAGCGAGCTTACCTTCGAGCATTGCCTTTTCCTGTCAACAAGAAACCACAACCTGTTGTATTAAGTAATTTGAGATTCAGCAAACTCGCAGTTGGATTGAGCCTCATTATGTTGTCATCTGGTGGCTTCAATCTCCTCCTGCTGTTTTCTATTGTCGGCCTCCAAGCTGTTCATCCTACTGTTCCCATCCTTAAAGAATGCAATTTCAGCCGCCTGACTTTCGACCACACGGATCAATTCAGTCTTATCGTTCTCCAGAAGCTCGATACGCTCGAGATGTTAAGTATTCAACTTCTAAAATTAGAAGTAGAACCTGTTCCAAGACTCGAATCGCCCTCCGGAATCATTTTTGGCCTCTTCTAACTGAGCTTCAAACTAACCCATGACAATGGCAAGCTGGGAGGACACATATTTTTTTATAGCGCCCAACTCCCTGATGATACTCTGGTCATCATGTGGAGACAAGTCCAAGTCAAAGTCCATTCCTCTTAGGTCCCAGTCTCCGAACCTGTCCTTCAACTTAGGATTTCAGGGGGCGACTCTGTAGGAGGGTCTGTTAAGAATCGCTTGGATCTGACAAAGAGCAGGTGCATTAGGCATGGAGGATTTGGGCAATGACTCCACAGGGACCAAAGAACTAGGGCATAAAGGTTCAGTCGGCTCAAAGGACCCACCAAGTCTATCCTTATCTTGTTTATCATTACCTTCCCTCCTCTCGTCATCTTGGTTTTCTTCTCCAGATACCCGAGATTGGTCACGTTTCCTCTTCTTTAGCAAACTCGCCAGTGGTGCTTCAAGAGCATCTTGGGCTAAAAGATCTGAAGGTGGACGGGGAAGCTTGGGGGTAGTGAGAAAGACTGGATTGCAAGACATTTCATGGATCGACGAGAGAAAATTGCCGGGAAAAACTATCCAATAAAGATGATCCCATTTTTGAATCTAAGGAAAAAAAAGAAGATCTAAGCACCTTAATAGTGGGAAGGTGAGAAAGGAAACCAAGAAAGCGGATACATAGAATATATGAAAACAACAAGGCTAAAGCATTTCCAGACTTTATGAGATATCACTTTGACCCAGAAACAAGGGGTTTTCTCATAAAACTCTTACGATTAAAAGGTTTTTCAAATATACATGATCAAGTAGCGATCTCACCTTGAACAAGGTCTCCAGCTAGGTCAGGGGGATCAAGACCTTTAAAAGCCTCTGAGCCATCTTCCTCTTGGTTGTCCTTAGGAGAATTCTCTCTACCTCCCGGGTTTTCTTTAGATGCTACTACAGTTTTATCGAGTTGTTCCGCTTCCCGCACTTGATCCGAAATAATCTTCGAAGAAGTTACGTTCGCGCCTCTGTGGGTAGTTTCCTCTAAGGAAGATCCGTCTTCTTCGCGCAAAACCACTGATGTCTTAGAACCTTTGCGCCTTGGATGCTTGGATAATACCTTTTTAGCAGAGGTCACTTTGTTTTTGAAAGATGCCTCGCTGCCCCCTACAGTGCTAGAACATCCCTTTTTGATGATTTCTTGGCAGTGGATATGCTGATAGCTTCTTTTTTATCGGAAGTAGCCACCGGGAAGGTGCATAGAGAGGAAAGCAAGTTGTATTACTTCAAGAACCCTTCAGTGATCAAGAATTTCCTATTCCTCCGGCCCTCATCGACAGCTAATAATGAGTTGCATAGATCTTGGTCAAAGGGTATGCCCTGCTCAGGAAGCGCTGCAATATATCCAGAAGTTAAAAAAAAAAGAGGAAGAGGAGGCCAGATGGGATTTAAGGAATAAAATACTCATTGCCTTCCATCCAAAGACCGCAGAAATTGTTGGGACATCGGTCAAAGAAATACTAATTGGGAAATCCTCGCACGCTATCCACCAAACCAGTAATTATTTTCGGACCCCGGCTTTCTACAAAAACAAATAAGGGACGCTGGTTACTTGTCCTGAAAGCATATAATGAGCATATGTCCTTAAACGAAGGAGCCCGATGTTTCTCCCTCATAAAAAGAATGTAAAGACTTGTCAAGATCACGTAACCATTAGGATGTAATTGACACGGGGCGATGGCCAAGCTCCGGAGAATCATTTCTATATAAGGATTAAAGGGAGGAAACGCTCCTGTAACACCCCGGAATTTTGAATAATCGAATTAACTAAATTCAAGAATAATTAATCTTTGATGTGAGAATTAAGGGAAATAGGTTGCACCATTGTGTTCATCTCGGAATTCTAGTGGAGGTAGAGTCCGAGTTTGCGTAAAACGGATATCGAATGTAAAGACCTGCCAAGTGCTCCCAGGCAGAGCAGCAGGCCTGCACAGCTTTCTGGTTCAGTCTGATCCATGTTGTGACTCATTGCTGAGTCCTTTCTGACTCCTTGCTCAGTCATTAGGGCTGAGGTGTCACCCTATCCCGACTGAATGGTTTTGATTAACCCTAAGATCATCCGACGACTATAATTAAATTAAAATTCTATATAAACATAGGTAGACTCAAACCCTAAATCAGATTAAAAACTGAAACTGTGGCTGTCATGCTGTCATCTTGTAACCTAGAGTAGCCGCCACCAACAAGAGGGAAATCAAAGATAATCAATTCAGTTCTATTTAACCCTAATCTAATCAACAACGAATCTACTACAAAGGCGAGATAAATCAATTTCAGAACTCATATTTCAGAACGCAAGACCTTCTTTTTATGAGTTCGATTTTTTAATAAGATAATTAACAATTTAATTGGGCTGAGTTATGATTTGGATTATAAGGTTATGTTGTGAATCATTGACCGTATGTTATTATCTATGTTGTAAATTTTATGATGTTATCATCTATGTTGTACATTCTATGATGTTATTATCTATGTTGTAAAGTTGTGATGTTATCATCTATGTTGTAGATCTATGATTGGCTTATGTACAATCAATTCATAATGATGTTTCATATGTTAGTTTGGTTATGTTGTTAGAATTGATTCATATGTAAAATCATATGTATGTATGCAAGTTTAGATGTTAATTTAGATATGAATCATATGCAAATTAGTGAGAATCATATACAACCTTACATGTTTCATGACATCTATTTTATGTGTAAATTGGATCTAAAGTTAGGCTATGACATGTGTGACTTTAGATGCAAGTTTACACTACAGTTTATGTTGCATAAATCACATATGCAAGTGTGTATATATATATATATATATATATATATTGGAGTGTGAATCATGTAGTGTAAGATTGTAACTATTGTCTATGCAAGTTTACAACTTATGATTAGATCCATGACACTCATTGTCTATGCAAGTTTAGATGAAACACCTTGTTCACACATGCAAGTTCACCCCTTATGTTTAGATCTATATGCCAATTTATGTTATGACTTTTTGTTCATATGTTAGATCTAATTTATATACTATGCATGTTGTGATGTTTTCTCTTATTTCCATAAGTTAGACTATTCGAGTCTAACGTATATTTTACGTTAAATGAACGAACGTACAACGTGGGGCAATGGGATAATATTAAAAGATTTAATATTGAGAATTGGCATAAATCCTTAAATGTGATGTTAATTGGTATAATTTTATATACCATAAATAGATGGACATAATTGAGTCAATTATGGACATAGTTAAATTTGTAATTGATTGACAATTTGAATAGGGAAATTAATTCAAAATGGGGGTAATTAATTAGGTGTATTTAATCGCCTAAGACACGAGGTTAGACTCTTTTATGGTGTAAGACTGCCCGGACCCGCCCGACAAATCCAGCTGCTACAAATGCTAGTCTAATGTGAGAGGTCTTAGGCATAAATTAAAGGCGTAACAATTGTAAAGACACGAGGTTAGGCTCGTTTGTCGTGTAAGACTGCCCGAACCCGCCCGGAAAATCCAACTGCCACAAATGCCAGTCTAATGTGGGAGATCTTTATAAGGTTACAGTCTTAATGAATTAAGAAACACTTAACCAAATAAACATGTAGTGGGACATGAGGGGTTAAGTGGGTGCCTTGGGTGGCATGTGGAATTAAGTGGGTGCCTTGGGTGGCATGTGAAACACGATTAGATGTCTCAATAATTAATTAATGCTGACTAAAGACAAATATGGATGACAAACAGAAGTTTAGTTGAGTGAGGGATTCTATGAGTAACAATCTAATGTTGATCTCGGTCTTCAGGGTTGGTACTTAGGGAGTTATTCTCTTAACCAATGTATCTGTGGACCAAGAAGAACCTAATCATAAACTAAGTGAAAGGGTTAAGACCAGCTTAACCAATAAATTGATAAGTGGGTAGGGTTAAGACCAGCTTAACCAATAAATTGATAAGTGGTTAGGGTTAAGACCAGCTTAACCATTAAATTGATAAGTGGGTAGGGTTAAGACCAGCTTTAACCAATAATTTGATAAGTGGATAGGGTTAAGACAAGCTTAACCAATAACACATGTTGATTTGTCGAGTAAGTAACATGGGTGACATACGGGATATAATTATAAACACTTAACCAAGTTGAAACATGTAAGAAGACATGAATAAGAGGGGCTAAGTGGGAAATTCTAGTGGGGACCAAGCATAGGGGGAAAGCTTATGTGGGGACCCTTTTCAAACCAGTAACCCATTTGGTATCTTTGTGGGCTCGACCCAAGTCGAGGACGGGACACGCGTACTGGATTTGATTGTAAGAGGTCAAAACGGGTCAGCGGTAGTAACGCAAGTCCAACGGGTTCATATGCATGTGTGGGCCCGGGCTGGTAGGTAAGACGTTGTTGCATCGTGTAGATATAAGCCGTGCATTTTTGTTTGTACCAGGTTGCCACTTTGGGGAGTGATACACCCCACTGTGGGGCCAGCACGAGTATCTACGATTTAGGGAGCCAATCGAATGGGGAGGGTAGAGGGTACACCTAGTGGAGATAGGAGCAGACGGCACCTATGAAGACTGCTAGGAGTATAACTACCATATTATGAATAAATATTAGAATGGGGAGGGTAGTGGGTACACCTAGTGGAGATAGGAGAAGACTGCACCTATGAAGACAGCTAGGAGTATAACTACCATATTATGAATAAAAATTAGAATGGGGAGGGTAGTGGGTACACCTAGTGGAGATAGGAGCAGACGACACCTATGAAGACAGCTAGGAGTATAACTACCATATTATGAATAAATATTAGAATGGGGAGGGTAGTGGGTACACCTAGTGGAGATAGGAGCAGACGACACCTATGAAGACAACTAGGAGTATAACTACCATATTATGAATAAATATTAGAATGGGGAGGGTAGTGGGTACACCTAGTGGAGATAGGGGCAGACGGCACCTATGAAGGCAGCTAGGGGTACACGAACTACCATTGTCATTATTAAGTTCTGTAGGCGGGATCAACCTTTAGGGTGACTAGTGGTGGTGCAGTATAGTAATTATCCTATAGTGATTTGGGGGGCCTTTAACGATATATTGGTTCATCTTATTTCCTTGTTTGTTCTGTCGTACCCAAATTTTCACAGTTATTTCCTTATTTTCCAACTTATGTCTTATCCTAGTTATTTTGATAATTGTATTGTTAAAGTTATCGCACTCGCTAGACTTTATGTCTGACCCCCTTTTCTTTCCACCTCTTTTCTTCCTTCCCCCCTCAGGTTTGCAAGGAGGGAATACTACAGCTTAGTGCGGATTTCTTTCAGTTGCTTGAAGAGAGTAGATGCATCGCTTTGGACTCTCTCATCTTTATGGCTTTGCTTATGCTCAATGGGGATTTATGCATTTATGTTATTTAAGTATTTGCTTCTTTATGTACTTTGAAGTTTTTGGAAAAAGACTATTGATCCTGTTGTAATGGTTTTGGAGACTACTCATGTAAACTCATTTTTGAGTTATGAAGCAATAAAATAAGTTTTAACTTCCGCTGTGTTTATTTATTCTTGTAATTTATCTATTCTATACAACAATAACGCTTCATGGACATTGATGCATTCCATTTGTGAGTGACATTAATGGACATGGGGTGTTACACGTGGTATCCAGAGCTATGGTTACAAGAATAGATAATAAGTTTTGAAAAGTGTTTTCAAAAGTATTATTTTCCTAGAAAGTATTTTCAAAAACTTGTTTTAAAGAAGCTATTTTCAAGGAAAGTTTACTCAAAAAAGCATAATCCCCGCAAGCCATACATCTCTCTTTCGCTTCCCTTGTTTTGAATCTCTTCCTCTTTCTCTTTTGAATCTCTTTCTCCGCGTATAAATGTTTTTCCCAGGATATATGAGGACTTCCGTACGATGGGCGGAAAAACCGCTTCATGGGACTTAGACATTTGTCGAGGCTAGAAGTTGGCTCAAGAAAGTGGAGGACTTGTCGGTATCTTTGAGATAGATGAAGGGAGGAAGGTTCGACTAGCTGCTTGGTTGATGAAGGACGAAGTTTCTTGTAGGTTGGAGATCACGAATGGAGAACGTATAGTGGAGGCATGGATAGGGCACAGGGTAAGAAAGTAGAACCTAAGAAGGGTGCAAAGAATAATAAACCCCGTGACAAGAGGAAATGTCTTTATTGTGGAACACTAGGCCATCTGAGCAAGGACTGTAGGAAGAAAAAGAAGATTGGCTTTTTCCACTGTGGTGAGGCAGGACACCTGATCAAAGATTAAAGACTGCTGAGGAAAAGGGCAGAGGACAGGGTCTACTTCTGGAGGGCAGCTTCAGTCTCACATGGCACCAGGATAAGAGAGAGGTAGAAACATATCCGTTGAGAGTTTAGTTTTTTCTGTTTGATCATCCTATTCGTACTTTGTTTGACTCTGGCATATCACACTCGTTTGTATCTGCTTCAATAGTTGAAACACTGCACCTAAGTACTTGTCTAGTTTCGGATCCCATAGTAGTCTCAAATCCTATTGGTGGTTCGGCTCATCTTTCCATGATTTGTCGGGATTTGAGAGTGTCTATCTTGGGCATTGGGTTTGAATGCAACGCCTTTGTTCTTGGCTTCATGGGCTACGACTTGATCCTAGGTATGTATTGGCTAACTAGATACGGTGCCATCCTAGATTGTGAGAGAAGGGTAGTTAGATTTTTGACTCATTGTGGAAAGATCCTTGATATTTCTTGTGACCCTATAGGTCCAGTAATGCTTAGTTACCTAGAATCTCTTGACGTATCCAATGATGATTTGAAATCTATTCGTGTGGTCTGTGAATATAGTAACGTCTTCAAAGAGGTTTGAGGTTTACCCCCGAGGCGTGAGATAGACTTTCGTATTTATCTTGTAGACAATGCAAAACCAGTATCTCTGCCAGTACGCCACATGGCTCCTCGTGAGAGGAGGGAGCTCAATAAGAAAGTAGGGGAGTTTCTTGAGAAGGGGTTCATAAGACGTAGTATATCGGAGTGGGGTGCTCAATTGTTTGGTTGCTTTGCTAGTATCATTTCACGTAGATTATCCAAATTTGGAGGAGATATTCCTTGGGTGCTTGTTTGATATTGGTTTAGGCCTTTGGGGCTTGTGCTTGGGGAATGTCGAGTTCGACTAGGATGGTTTGTGTGAGATAAATAGCTGTGGCGATTTTCATTGCATGATATCTTGGTTTTCTCGAGAAGTGAACTCCAGCCGTGACATGATAAGACTATTCGATGGTATGGGCTGCCCCGAGTTAGATTCAATAGGGTTATGAGATGACACGAGTGGGATGTGAAGTAATGGATTGTTTAGGACCCTATGTTGATGCCATTTTTTTGAGGAAGAAGGCAGGATTCTTAGGACACGTGGTCTCTAAGGAAGGGATAGCTGTGGATCTCGCGAAGGTGGAGACAATCCAAGAATTGAAGGTTACAAGAAAAGCAACGAAAATAAGAGGTCTTCTAGGAGAGGATTGGACAGATGGCGTATAGAGTAGATTTTCCTGAGAGACTTAGTGATGTACACGATGTATTCCATGTATCACATTTGAGGAAGTGCTTGCACGAGACCACGGAAGTGGTAGAGCTGAACTTGCTTAGAGAGGTGGAGATAGAGCATGATGCGACGATTCGACGAGCTCCTACATGCATTCTTGGGTCGAAGATTGAGAAGTTGAGGAATCGGGAGGTCAAGCTAGTCAAAGTGTAATGGAGATATGATGAGAACGACGCTACTTGGGAGACAGAAGAGAAGATGCGTTCATAGTACCCTTTTCTTTTCGAGGGTAAGTCTTTTAATTTCTCCTTTATCGCCTAGCTTGTACTATCTTTAGTTTGTCCTCTCGCTAGTATCTTTGACCTTTAGATAGGGTAGTCCTATAGTTGAAACATGTGTTTGAGACATGTTATGTATGATGGATGCATGTGGATGCAAGTGTTTGCTAGTGGTTGCTCGTGGATGCATATACACACACTTTAGGCACTAGATCGGCTCAGTCACTTTCATAATGCATATTGCATATAAATGGATGTATTTAGTAAAATGAATGTGCATTGAATGTGTGTTATCATATGGATGCTACATTTTGATGAATGGTTGTGCACACATGAAGAAATAATATGTATCGATAAGATTCTTTCGCATACATAATGGACGCATGGCACTATCATGGTTTGCATTAAGGAGGTCAACTAAATCAGTAGACCGCCTGATTTTGCATTAGATACGGAACATATACACACATTATGCATATGTACATGAAAAGCATTAGAAATCTTTTAAGGACTATGGTTGCTAGTGGTTGATGGTTGAGTAGATGGATGATTGGATGGTAGGATACGTTCTTTTGACTTAGAGATTTCGAGGACGAAATCCTTTAAGTAGGGGAGAATGTAACACTGCGGATTTTTGAATAATCAAATAAACTAAATTCAAGAATAATTAACCTCAGATGTGAGAATTAAGGGAAATGGGCTGCGCCATTGTGTTCGTCTCGGAATTCTGGTTGAGATAGAGTCCGAGTTTGCGTAAAACGGATATCGAATGAAGGAGATATGGACGAACGAAGTTAGGCGGAAAAACCAGAAGAAGAAGATAGAAAAAAAATATTGCACTGGCGCACTTGGGAAGTGCGCCAGTACAAATTTGCACTGGCGCACCTTCCAAGTGCGCCCAGGCCGAGCATTAGGCCTGCACAACTTTCTGGTTTAGTCTGATCCATGTTGTGACTCATTGCTGAGTCCTTTCTGATTCTTTGCTGAGTCATTAGGGATGAGGTGTCACCCTATCCCGACTGAATGGTTTTGATTAACCCTAAGATCATCCGACGGCTATAATTAAATTAAAATTCTATATAAACATGGGTAGACTCAAACCCTAAATAGAATAAAACTGAAACTATGGCCGTCATGTTGTCATCTTGTAACCTAGAGTAGCCGCCACCAACTAGAGGGAAATCAAAGATAATCAATTCAGTTCTATTTAACCCTAATCTAATCAATAACGAATCTACTACAAAGGCGAGCTAAATCAATTTCAGAACTCAGATTTCAGAATGCAAGACCTTCTTTTTGTGAGTTCGATTTCTTTAATAAGATAATTAATCATTTAATTAGGCTGAGTTATGATTTGGATTATATGGTTATGTTGTGAATCATTGACCGTATGTTATTATCTATGTTGTAAATTTTATGATGTTATCATCTATGTTGTAAATTCTATGATGTTATTATCTATGTTGTAAAGCTGTGATGTTATCATCTATGTTGTAGATCTATGAATGGCTTATGTACAATCAATTCATAATGATGTTTCATATGTTAGTTTGGTTATGTTGTTAGAACTGATTCATATGTTAAATCATATGTATGTATGCAAGTTTAGATGTTAATTTAGATATGAATCGTATGCAAGTTAGCGAGAATCATATACAACCTTACATGTTTCATGACATATATTTTATGTGTAAATTGGATCTAAAGTTAGGCTATGACATGTGTGAGTTTAGATGCAAGTTTACACTACAGTTTATGTTGCATAAATCACATATGCAAGTATATATATATTGGAGTGTGAATCATGTAATGTAAGATTATAACTATTGTTTATGCAAGTTTACACCTTATGATTAGATCCATGACACCCATTGTCTATGAAAGTTTAGACGAAAAACCTTGTTCACACATGCAAGTTCACTCCTTATGTTTAGATCTATATGCCAATTTATGTTATGACTTTTTGTTCATAAGTTCGATCTAATTTATATTCTATGCATGTTGTGATGTTTTCTCATATTTCCATAAGTTAGACTATTCGAGTCTAACGTATATTTTACGTTAAACGAACGAACGCACAACGTGGGGCAATGGGATAATATTAAAAGATTTAATATTGAGAATTGGCATAAATTCCTTAAATGTGATGTCAATTGGTATAATTTTATATACCATAAATAGATGGACATAATTGAGTCAATTATGGACATAGTTAAATTTGTAATTGATTGAAAATTTGAATAGGGAAATTAATTCAAATTAGGGGTAACTAATTAGGTGTAATTAATCGCCTTAGACACGAGGTTAGAATCTTTTGTGGTGTAAGACTGCCCGGACCCGCCCAGCAAATCCAGCTGCCAAAAATGCTAGTCTAATGTGAGAGGTTTTAGGCATAAATTAAATGCGTAACAATTGTAAAGACACGAGGTTAGGCTTGTTTGTGGTGTAAGACTTCCCGGACCCGCCCGGCAAATCCAGCTGCCACAAATGCCAGTCTAATGTGGGAGGTCATTATAAGGTTATGGTCTTATTGAATTAAGAAACACTTAACCAGATAAACATGTAGTGGGACATGAGGGGTTAAGTGGGTGCCTTGGGTGGCATATGGAATTAAGTGGGTGCCTTGGGTGGCATGTGAAATACGATTAGGTGTCTCAATAATTAATTAATGCTGATTAAAGACAAATATGGATGATAAACAGAAGTTTAGTTGAGTGAGTGATTCTCTGAGTAACAATCTGATGTTGATCTCGGTCTTCGGGGTTGGTACTTAGGGAGTTATTCTCTTAACCAATGTATCTGTGGACCAAGAAGAACCTAATCATAAACTAAGTGAAAGGGTTAAGACCAGCTTAACCAATAATTTGATAAGTGGGTAGGGTTAAGACAAACTTAACCAATAATTTGATAAGTGGGTAGGGTTAAGAAAAACTTAACCTATAAATTGATAAGTGGGTAGGGTAAAGACCATCTTAACCAATAAATTGATAAGTGGGTAGGGTTAAGACCAGCTTAACCAATAAATTGATAAGTGGGTAGGGTTAAGAACAACTTAACCAATTAATTGATAAGTGGGTCGGGTTAAGACCAGCTTAACCAATAAATTGATAAGTGGGTAGGGTTAAGACCAGCTTAACCAATAATTTGATAAGTGAATAGGGTTAAGACAAGCTTAACCAATAACACATGTTGATTTGTCGAGTAAGCAACATGGGTGACATGTGGGATATAATTGTAAACACTTAACCAAGTTGAAACATGTAAGAAGACATGAATAAGAGGGGTTAAGTGGGAAATTCTAGTGGGGACCAAGCAAAGGGGAAAAGCTTATGTGGGGACCTTTTTCAAACCAGTAACCCGTTTGGTATCTTTGTGGGCTTGACCCAAGTCGAGGATGGGACACGTGTACTGGATTTGATTGTAAGAGGTCAAAACGGGTCAGCGGTGGCAACGCAAGTCCAACGGGTTCATATGCGTGTGTGGGCCCGGGCTGGTAGGTAAGACGTTGTTGCATCATGTAGATATAAGCCGTGCATTTTTGGTTGTACTGGGTTGCCACTTTGGGGAGTGATACACCCCACTGTGGGGCCAACACGGGTATCTACGAGTTAGGGAGCCGATCGAATGGGGAGGGTAGTGGTTACACCTAGTGGAGATAGGAGCAGACAGCACCTATGAAGACAGTTAGGAGTATAACTACCATATTATGAATAAATATTAGAATGGGGAGGGTAGTGGGTACACCTAGTGGAGATAGGAGCAGAAGGCGCCTATGAAGACAGCTAGGAGTATAACTACCATATTATGAATAAATATTAGAATGGGGCGGGTAGTGGGTACACCTAGTGGAGATAGGAGTAGGCGGCACCTATGAAGACAGTTAGGAGTATAACTACCATATTGTGAATAAATATTAGAATGGGGAGGGTAATGGGTACACCTAGTGGAGGTCGGAGCAGACGGCTTCTATGAAGGCAGCCAGGAGTATAACTACCATATTATGAATAAATATTAGAATGGGGAGGGTAGTGGGTACACCTAGTGGAGATAGGGGCAGACGACACCTATGAAGGCAGCTAGGGGTACATGAACTTCCATTGTTATTATTAAGTTCTGTAGGTGGGATCAACCTTTAGGGTGACTAGTGGTGGTGCAATATAGTAATTATCTTATAGTGATTAGGGGCACCTTTAACGATATCTTTGTTCATCTTATTTCCTTGTTTGTTTTGTCATACCCAATTTTTCATAGTCATTTCCTTATTTTCCAGCTTGTGCCTTATCCTAGTTATTTTGATAATTCTATGGCTAAAGTTATCGCACTCGCCAGACTTTATGTCTGAATCCCTTTTCTTTCCACCTCTTTTCTTCCTTTCCCCCCTCGGGTTCGCAAGGAGGGAAAACTACAGCTTATTGCAGTTTTCATTCAGTTGCTTGAAGAGAGTAGATGCATCGCTTTGGACTCTCTCATCTTTATGGCTTTGCTTATGCTCAGTGGGGATTTATGCATTTATGTTATTTAAGTATTTGTTTCTTTATGTACTTTGAAGTTTTTGGAAAAAGACTATTGATCCTGTTGTAATGGTTTTGGAGACTACTCATATAAACTCGTTTTTGAGTTATGAAGCAATAAAATAAGTTTTAACTTCCGCTATGTTTATTTGTTCTTGTAATTTATCTGTTCTATACAACAATAACGCTTCATGGACATTGATGCATTCCCTTTGTGAGTGACATTAATGGACATAGGGTGTTATAGCTCCGCTTTTCAACATCCCATGAGTAACAGCAACATACCCTGTGGGAGGGATATCTGCGAATTCTTTTTCCCCAGGTAGCTTAGCCTCTTCTTTTTCCGAAATACCAAATTGTTTGCACAGTTGATGAAACGAACTGGGAGGAAGCTCCGTCGAGTGCCTCCCGCTAGATACTCCAGAGAGTGCACGAGGTTGTGGAAAACCTTGGGCAATACCTAACGAAGAGACGACATGAGGTATAGACACAACCTGATCAGAATTTTCTGCTCGATCAGACATTTCAACCGGGTCCGACATAGATTGCTTCCTGAAATTATGGATTATAGGAAAGAAGAAACCCTACTAAGAAACTTCAAATCTGCATGATTAAAATTTATCTTCAAAATTGGGTCGAAATAAAACCAAAGGAGGAATTTACTTACAGACGAACGAACAATCTCGGATCTATACAGACAGTTCGGTCAAATTGACCTCGAGATTGCGGAGGCCTCGATGGCAGTGCTGCGCATGAATGCAAATCAAAACAATGAAAGAACTAGAGTAATTGGGAGTTATAAAAGGAACCCAAGCAGTGAAAAGGATCGCATAGAATAGCGCCACCATTAAATCTTTCTTCTGAGAATGAAGAGGATAGCACAGTAATGAATAAAAGGGAAGATGAAAAGAATTGGCTAACCGAAGTAGTGTTTCCATCCGGTCGCTCGCACGAAAGGCAGCCATATATTCAGACTAGTGGGCATAGGAGTCGAGCACTTGGGAAATTCACTCAGAAAAAGCACACTTAGTCATGCGTGGGTGGGCCAATAAAATATGTACAGGTAAGAGAATAAGAAGGAAGATTAAAAGGCATATATCTAGGGTACTCTCACCACATCAGCCTAGTACTCGAGTATGCAAATAAATGTCCTATCAAGCTCCAGTTGGCATCCCGAAATTCAGCTATTCGCACGATAATAAAAAAAGATGCATCAAGCCTCTCGCCTACGGAAAGAGACAATACGAATCAGCTACAATGAAGCAATCTTAATATTTGACACGAACGACCCTTCGACAGGATAGGATAAATCTACCAAACAATGTGCGATCAAATATGTCGAAGCCAGTAATTTCTTACTAAAAGAAATCATGGACTTCAAGGGGCAAGTGTTAATCCCTAAAAAATCCATACGCATATTCAGCAAAGGAGGCGGAACGGGCCCCATCAGGGTCAGTCGCGCATAATGTTATCTAAGGCGCTTAAACGACTCACAACAAATAGGATGCAACCACAAAGAGACAGATTCAAATGACAAACCCAAGTCAACCAGTACAACCAAAGATAATGGCGCGATATGAAATGAAAAATGCGGCCAAAAAAGGATAGAGATCGCATATCCCGTAAAGTCGCTCACTATTTTCCTGTCAATAGACCAAGCCTAAAATGAAACTGCAATACGAGCACTTGCAACATCGTATGTGACCATACCTCCAATCAAAGTTGGACACGAATCGTGACTTAGGTGCGAGAGCCAAGGTCGATCGTTCAAGCACTAAAGCAAAGAAAATCGCCCATTCAACATAAGCGGGAGCAACCTTATGGCATAGCCGTAGGGACAAATAGCACCATACAAAGGCAACCAAAAGACGAGCACCCTTGAGCCAATAAGAACGGTTGTGCAAGGAACAGGGGAATGCCAGGTCCAACCCCATGTCCCATTCTTATAAATGTTTCCAAGTTTTTCAAAGCATTCATACTCACAGGAATGCCCGCACCTATGGATCCGCTCAACCACTTAAGGCGCTCGCTCCACTAAGTCGCTCGCGCACGACAACCAAATGCAGGTCTGGATAGCTGGTTACAGCTAGTCAATGGCATGATTGTAATTAATAGAATGGGCAATCTGTAGCCAGCATAAACGGATTCAAGATCATTTCCCAGAGGGAGCTCACTATAAATACACCATGGCCACCAAAACAAAAGGGATCCGATCTTGGAGACCACGAAGTGCTGCCGAATTCTATCCTCAACCACTTATTCGGCCATGGTATCGAGAACAATCTCATAATCATGGAAGACGACTCCATTCTCTTTCTCAATCATCCATCCATTCTCCTTCTCCTCAAATTTTACCATTCTCTTGTGTAATCCTGAGATTGAAGTATATAAACGAGGGTGTATTGAGTGAATGCAAAGATGTATGAAAAGAGAGAATTGATGTATTTTGTAATCCTCGTTATAAGATTGAAACTCACCTTCATAGTGGACGTAGGCCTAGTAAACGGCTGAACCACTCTAAATCTCGCTTCTACTTTACTTTTCTTGCATTTTTCACTTTTAATTGCTGATTAAACACGGTTCCATTTAGATCTTACCAAGTTGGTGAAGTACAACTTAGTACCTTTGGTATTTAGACCATTTTTGGTGTAAACACTCCTATCATGAGTGTTTGAAGTTTATAGTCGAAATTCGCCAACTAGCATAGTGTAAGTAGTCCTATTCAGACTATATTTTAATTTAAATTCAAAAATCATCCAGTTTAGTTCTGATATGATTTAAATATTGTTATTAAATGAATATTATATTAGTATTTTATTATTAAAATAATATTATTTTTAAATTTAATCTTTTTACACTCAAACTTTCCTGAAATCCATTTAGAAATAATATAGGATAATTTGAATAATAAAATTGAGCTTTCAACCTTATTTACATATCAAACTCAACTTCACTTTTCCAATTTACTATTCACAACTGATTTCAAATTTGCTATATATACTTGAAATCTTTTTCAATTAAACCTCCAACTTTACAAAAAAAAAAAATCATAAATACCTTAATTTCATTTTCTAACCATTTTTGATTAAAAATTTCAACTTTTATTTTTACCTTTTATTTAAATAACATAATATTCATTTATATTACCCGAGACTTATTTAATACCCCTATATTCCCATATCTGTTGTTGTAACTTGTGTAGTGTACATATTACCACAACTAATAACCACATCAATATCCATATCCATAAAATGCATTCATCCATCACAACATTTGTTTCACCATAATACATGTATATATGTGTTTTGTTAATAAATGCTTATACTATAATTAATAACTACTTAACCACACATTCACAACCATTAACCAATCACAAACATACATGATAACTATATATATATACACACACAGAACCACACACACACACACACACACACACACACACATATATATATATATATATATATATGTGTGTGTGTGTGTGTGAATATATATATATATATATATATAATGTTTCTCACCTTTGGGTTCCACTCCAGTCCACCATATCCATAAAAGTCTTTCTTTCTGTCTCTCTTTTTTCTTCCCTTTTTTATATAGTGGCGCAAGGAGGAGGATGGTGGTGGAGCATGACCAAAGAGAAGGAAGGGGAGGGAGGAGAAGGAGGAAGAAGATGGCTTAGAAGACACTAGAGAAAGAAGAGAGAGCTTAAGAAAATGAAAATGAAGATGAATGAAATGGAAGGAGTTTATGTGGCTTCTTGTAAGGAGAGAGGAGGGGACTAAGTGCAAAATTCTAAGACATGTGTGTTCCTAATCTTTCTCTTAGATTAATGGTTAAGCAAGTGTGAAACCACTTACAAAACCATGTGCTATAACACCTTGTTTTGAAAAATAAACATAAGTGTAAAGTGCTTTAGGATATTCCTAAGGATTTGTCACTCCATTTGTCGCACTTTTAAGCGTTTCAACCTTGTAACTCTTATACATTTCAATAATAATATTATCTTTTGTCAATTTAAATCAACCGACAACATAACTGATTAAATTCGACAACTTTTTTTGATAAAATCCAATGATCTAATGTTACTTAAGAACTCAAATAAAATAACTCTATTCACTAATTTATATTAAAATGATCATACTTAAAATGATTTTGTGAATACAAATTTAAACATTTCATTTTGACAAATGCTGATACATTTTCATCAATACTTTTCACCGCTATAATTTATAGTTTTGAACAACTACTAAACCGAATTAAAAATCCAACTTAACATCATTAAATTAACATTCTTAAATGTTTAGATCAACTTAGATTTTTCAAGTTACTAAATCTCGTTTTTGACAAACTTTTAATATTTGATCGAACCCGATTTTGATAAAAGTCGACATATTTTGTCATTGTATTTTACCATTGCATTTCATTGTTTTAAACTAGTTATTTATCATTTATACTCATTTAAAATTTAATTTAAAATCAATTTAATCTTGATTTCAAAATGATTAAGTCAGATGAATTTGACAAATTACAAAATTCTTATTTTGTCAAGTTCCTCTTTTTGACAAATTTGTTAATCGCTATAAATTTGACAAAACTAATCTTAATATAAAATTTAGCTTATCATATCTTTGAAATCATGTCAAAAATTCAAATATTTTGAATTAATTTGAATTTGTGTTTTGTTACACATGGGGTTCTATTTATAAGTGCGGCTTGGCCCTTTGGTTGGCATATGGGCTCCGTCTCGGCTTTCCATCGGAAGTACATATATAAGCTTTTTGGTTTTGCCTTCCATCAAACTTTGAGAGAGAAAATAAAGGGTTGGTGCAAGAGCTTTCTAAAGGATATGCTATGTAGGTGGATATGCTGGAGCTTCGCCAGCCAGTGATGCCAACAACATCTTTTCCCTTCATGCTCAATGACTTACTGGTAAGGGCTCAAGCATTCCTATATTCCCGTTTTGGGTAAGCAAAAGGTATACTAAGCTTAGTCTTTTCCGCTTGGAAAGTGCATATCAGGTTGTTACCCTTTGGGTTAAGCCGACAAAGGCTTTTTGATAGCAGTGGTAACTTCTTTCCTTTCTTCTCATGGTTCCAAAGGTGTATATGAGCTCTTGTTTCGATTCTTCCGAAGGAATACTGACTTCTGCACCCCTTCACATTGTTTTTGTCTTTTCCTTATTTAATTTGGTGTTAATTGAAGAAAAAAATTCTTTCATCATAGACCCCCATGGTCTAAAAGGCCGATCTATCATAAAAATTGTGACGAAGACCAAGAAATTAAGTGATATAATGGATCCTCCAAAGAATAATAATGAATCTATAGCAGCTTCAAGAAATGTAGCGGAACATACCATTATTTCCCCGTTTCACAATAATCCAAGTGCTGCTTACACCTAGAGAGGGACCGTAATGCGGAAAGAACTAGATACCATAATCGAGGTTTTGAATAAACACACAGAAACAACCAAAAAAGCTTTGATGGATAAGTTGGTTGCTTTATTGGCCATAAGGCCCAACTTGGGGAAGAATATAAGTGGAGAAAGACTTGGAGGAAAGTTGAATTCATCTGTCTTCGATCGTCGTAGAAGAAATCAGGGTCCAACATTGAGAGTGCACATCACAGACATGAATCGAGCTAATATAGGAACAAATGAGGCTTTTCTTCCTCAAAACATAAATACTGAGCATAATCCAGATTACGAAGCCAATGCTTCTAATGAATTGGATCAAATGCGGGTTTCAAATGACGTGCATGACACTAGGATGGAACATTCCAAAGCCAATGCTATTTTGATTGGAAGGAACTAACAAAATTTTGTACAATTCACAAGACAACCTCCTCAAAAGTTAGCCAGCACAACCAGAGGAGCACTTCCACATACTAGAAGAATAATGCATCAGTCTGCTAACTGATATCGTCTGCATAGTCAAGCGCTCGAAGGTGCTATGGACGTCCACCATGTGGACCAACATATCAAACGAGGAATACATCTCTGGGATGATTAAGAAGATAATGAAAGATATCATAGGAAGGAATTATGATGATGATGAATCAGGATTCGCTCCTAGTCGAACTCCATTCATAGAAGAGGTATTATGAGCTGAATAGCCTACTAAGCTCATTCCCTCATCCATGCCTGCGTATAATGGAACAAATGATCCAAATTTGTTTCTCTACAAGTATGATTTGGACATGAACGGGGCTCGACATGGAATAGTTGGAATATTGATATTTTCATATTTATTTAAACGAATTCACATTGCTATGGACTTGGAGAAATATATATCGGTCGATTTGGATAATTGGTGTATAAGTTTAAAGAGAAATTCATTCACTATATAAAGAAGTATAAGGACTTTTTGGCCCTGTCTGGAATAACTCATGGCCCTCAGGAATCGTTAACATCCTTCTTGGATCGTTGTAACACCATGGTGATGAAGGTTGGAAATCCAGAGCCTAAAATGGTAATATTTGCATTAGCACGTGCTCTTGACAAAAGGAAAATTTTGGAAGGTGGATTTAGATAAAAGAACCCAATTCATTGGAAAATTTTATAAAAGACTGATGAATTCATTAGGCTGAAGGATGCTGGATATACAATAGCAAGCTCCATTGGAAGCATTTAGAATCAAGACGCATTTGATCATGAGAAGGACGAGAACATCCAAAAATGGAGGAAAACTAGGAAATCATTAAAGAGTAAACACAAATAGAGATAGAACGGCAATGGCAAGAAGACTAATCATGAATTGCGGGGGTGTCAGTGAATATCTGTTCAAGTAAACATTCAATTGGAGGAAGTTGTCCATGATAGATGTATCTCCATGTTAAATAAAAATAAAAGGGTTATCAAGAGAAACAAAGTAGCCCATTAGGACTATTGACTTGTCTTTGGACTCAAAGAAACAGATGATTCATATTGATCCAGACACTTGCTATTATTGATGAATTTTCTGCTTTCAATCCCTTTTTGGGAAGTCATGCTATGATGGATTTCAAGAATGTTGTAGCACTATGTTGTCTAATTATGTGCTTTCCTACAGAAAATGGAGTTGGTGTGATCAAATAAGACTAGAATGCAGCTAAAAAATGTTGCATAATTGAGTTAAAGGAGGTAAAGAGAAAGGAGAAGATGAAATAATGTAATCTCGATGTCAAGCTAAATCATGTATGGAAATGCCATTAATGGAAACATATATCGAATGGCAATATTACTTCCTTTCTCCTTCATCAAGGGAGCACTTGACCAAATGGAAATGAAAGCCAATATATATCTCTATGATTTGTCCCAACAAGGCAGGACCACCTTCTATACTGGGCATAAGCTCGAATATCATGAGCTTATCCACTGACTACTACAATTCCATCATTCATTCATCGAATTGAATCAATCAGCTTTCAGTTCGATCTGTAACGAATCATATTTTAACGATTGGATACTTGAATATTTTATTTAAATATCGATCATTAACTAATCAAATGACGATTTCGAATGGCGATTTATACAAATAATCAAATCAGGACTCGAGATTAGTTCCATTGAGTCTAGATTGTTTGTCACATGGAGCAAAAGTGTGCACATTGCTGTATTTCAAGATTAGGCAATTTGAGGGTCAAATCATCTCGAAATAAGTGAAAAATTATCATTCTGGGGCACAGACTCAGATTTTAATGGAACTTGTACTATTGGAAATGTATTGTCGAAGTGATACACATCGTTTAGTTTCATAGCATTTGGATAGGAAGTTTTATCATGGAGTGATAAAAACACTCGTCGATTTCATTTTGAATATAAATGAGAATTTAAAATTGAGGGAATAAATTAATTAAAGAAGAAAAACCAAATCCCTAATTTTTCATAGCCAAACCGCTTGCTTTCTTCCCTAAATACACAGTTATTGTTTCAATCTTGAATGGCCGCCCCTCTCTCAAATACTTCAATAATTAATATCTCTAGATTTATGTTGCTAAAAAACCTAAAAACAGTTTTGTTGGACTCATATTGTGGAGAGATATATATCAATTCAATTTCATGGTGTTTGATCACCACTTGTCACATTTTGGGTTTAAAGGCACCACTTAGTGTTTGAGATTTTTGCAGATACAAGGTGAGATAAAGGAGGAATTAATATCCTTTAGTTTGTCTCCATATTGTGCATCGATCGATGATACTCATGAGGGGTCCCATTCTTCTTTGCTACTCACAAGTTTTCCTGGGCTTTGGCATCCAGAGGTCGCAATTTAGTCCAAGGTGCCAACATTGATGATCCTAGCATGTATAGTTTTAGCATTGAATGAGAAGCATGTTAATGTGTTTTAATTCTTCCCTCGACCGTCGGTGTTCTATATCATTGTTTTCGTGCACACGTTTGGTACAAGGAATTTTGTGTTAGCAAATTGGGGAAGAAAGATTTAGGGACGGGGATTAGTATAATGAGGTAATTAGATTAAGTTATTTAATTTCAGTTAAGCCAATATAATTATCGAATTAATTCATGAAATTTATGCGTATGATAACTTTTGCGTACGAAGTTGGAATTAGACGGCGTTTTTTCCATTGGACCCATATTGATGAGCTCTACGCTTTAGAGCTTGTTTAGGATGGTTTGTCTAAGGTGAGGGATATTATCTCTCACTTTACTATAGTAGATTTTATAGTGTATAAACACTATTTTTGAATTTAATTGAATTTTAAATGGGATTTCTAAAATAATAAAATCATGCTAATAATTTTATAAATGGATTAAAATGTACTTCAAAAAAATTTAAGAATAAATATCACATTTTCTCCTATTTATACACGATTTGTCGATATTGCTAGATTTAGGACATTTTGTCGGATATCCCACTTTGATTGTTATCGATAGGTTTTTTTATCCACATGATAACACCATGGGTGTTAGTGTGCTGTTTTATACATTTGTAGGATTAGTGATTACATTGTTCTTATTCGCGTTGTTTGGTTGTATACGTCATTTATTGACGATCTAAGATTAGGATAGATTTTCAAAGAAGCTCCGGGATGTGCATATCAATTTGGAGGAAGTAGATGGACTCGACGATAAGCATGATTTCGATATGAACGTCGGATGGTTTCAATGGATATTTACCAATTTTGGTTAAAAACTTAGTCTGAGTAGTCGTTAGCATATATAGTATAGTGATCAACATCAACTGCTAAATTTGTTGGACGTTTTGACCAAATTTGACGTAGATGATGAAAAAATTTCATAGAGCTGGATCGGATGGCTTGTTCGATGGTGGATTTGAGGTGGTGTCTCTTTGATTGGATATACTAGTACGAGGCTGGATAGTTGCTTTGCTAGTGAGTACAGATGGATGACATAGTCCACGGATTGGGCAGCGAGATCTCCAGAGTAAGCCGGGGGTTGTAACTCTTTGATTTCAAGGATCAAATGTTCTTCAGATGGAACGATGGATGGGTCGACAGTATGCAATTCATAGATTGGCGAGATTGCGGGACGAATCATTGGATGGATAAGTGTTATACATTTCATGGTGAGGCGAGGCTGCAAGATAGATTCATTGTTATGCAGTTCATAGTAGGACAAAGTTACTAGATGGGCCAGCGTGATGCATTTCTTAGTGAGGAGAGCCTGCAGGATGGATTAAGGCTATGAAATTCATGGTGGGACGAGGCTGTGGGATCATGGATCGATGTGACATATTCTTCATGGTGGTAACAAAGTTATTGGATAGTGGACTCAAAGTAGGGTATCTTGGGGGACACCCATTAGAATTGGAAGGATTGTGTATCTTATGCAACAAGCCTAGGCTGCTAGGGAACATGCCGGTGAGACATGGAGTTCGATTATCACTGGATTGATTGGAGGGCGTGCCCCTCCAAAGATGGAGTTGGGAGCTCAAATGATTTAGGAGTTCCTGTGATTTTTTGTTAGCTCGAAACGTTTTAGTGGAATAAAGCAGGAGTATTGTGGGGGGCACCCATTAGGATCGAGAGGATCGTGTACTCTAGGTAGCAAGCTTAGGACGTAGAGGCACATTTGGTAGACATAAAGTTCCATTATAATTGGGGTCTCATTAGCCCTTGAAGGATGGTATAGCCAGTCCTAATATGCTTTCCACGTAGGCACATATTTAAGAGGTGGTGGATAGGACTCGTTTGATGGTTGTTATGATTGTTATGGTGGCTCTTTTCTTATTTCTCTTAGTAAAGTATCACCTCTAAGATTTTGGAGAGAGGAAGGAAAGTAGGGCTGGAGCGGTCTATTGAGATTCTTTTATCCTAATTCAGTTTCCTCTTTTGTTATTCTGAGTATCATATATTATATTGATTATATGTGCTAACTCTTTGTGTCCAGAGACAGGATAGCTATTTCATTCCATATCTATGTAACCTATACTATTACGACTTATGTAGTATTTTGAGAGTTGGTTATCGCTCGCACCAAACAGTTGTATGAATCAAGGTTTTACGTTCCCTCTTTTTACCTTAGGTACTAATCAATGATGCAGATGAGTAGGAAAAGAGACATGTATTAGCTTCTTGGAGCTGCGGAGGTGGATTTGTAAGGGAGACAGTCGACACCTTTTCATGTTAAACCTATAATATTGTTGTTTATTCCATTGTATTATATTGTGGATCCTTGATAGTGTTATTTATTATTTGATGTGGTTTATTAGTGAGTTTATTCATCTCTTATATAAACTGTATAACTGTATGAGCATGTACTCAGATTACTTGGTATATATAGTTATCATTATCTCGCCAGTTATATAAATTATTATTATTATATATTATCTGATGCGAAATATTTGATAGGTTCTATGATTGTGTTCTGTTTTTTCCTCCTTATCACCCCATTCCTTGGAATGACTCGCCATATGGACATGTAAGTGTCTATATAGTATGGCATAGTCAACTCGTGTACCTAAGCGCCATAATTCGTTATACATGTTCGAGCATCCTAAATAATGGTTAGTAACATTGTTGGAAACCTAAACTGTAAATGAAGAGTAGTTATTCTCGATTCTTAACTCCAAAGATGGATTTATTGTAGGTTTCCATCGTTCACTAGATCGTCGCGTATAAGTGGTAGAGATGATTAGTTGCTAATGAAGAAGACTAATCCTATGGCACTCATATGCAAAACAACCTATACTATATATATATATATATATATATATGGAAATCAAAATATATAAAATATGCACTCTCTCCTTTATATTTACTCTCGAATTTAGTACTGCTTAGGTTAACTAATAGGTAATAAAATTTGATACCAAATGTGATGACTCGCTATACACCATCGGTGCTTATATAACTCGATAATGTGTTGTACAAGCACCCGATATATGTAAAGCAATCGTTAAAAGAAATAAATAGTAGAAAATAAAAGGAAAGAAAAGAAGGAAATAGAAGAGAAGATAAAGAAGAGGAAAAAAACCTATCATAGAACTCGCGTATATCTCACAACACATCAGATAACATATAATAATCTATCATACATATAAAACAGACGAGATAGTAATAATTGTATAAACCGTATAACCAAATTACATAGGCTCATGTAGTTATATAGAGCAGTAGTCGAGTTTATACAAATGATAAATAAACTTGAGCTGATAAACTGTCTCTACTGAAAATTCATAACACTGTCAAGGCTCCCGAGTGTCACATAACGGGATAAATAATTGGGATACAAGTATAAATAGGTAAAGTGTTGCCTCCTGCTAGTCCAACTACATAGCTCTGAATAATGCCATTACCAGCCACTTGGTCTGCTCATCAGCATCGTGGATGAGCACCCAAGGTAATAATAGAGAGAAAACATCTTGACCCAGACAGCAGTCTGGTGTTAGCAATAAATAAATTTCAAATTACTGTACAAATTGCAAAGGTATATATGGCATGGAGGGTATTAGAAACCATATAAGTCCTTCCCTTACATCCCCAAAGTTAGCACATAGCAATCAATATATGTTGTAGTATAATAAATATAATATAAAGAGTGTGTGATAGAGTCTCAGTACTAAAAGGTGATAAATAAGTTTATAAAAACATAACACCCATTGGTCATCCTCACATTCACTTACTCAGTGCATTGGATATTCGAAAACAAGTGGTTTCCGCGGTACTCAAATCCATGCTACTCATTCAGCTAGGACCTAGGTTGTACCTACTCGCATGCCCCAAGGTAAGGACAAAATTGATCCAGATGTATGCTATACGTCACTCAATTATTTAAACAAGAAGGGCCCAGCTGATCCAAATGGACATCACACCTACTACGCCTCCTTTCCGAGTTACCGCTAAAACTACATGTACCCATAATCCATTTAAACACATCATTCATAAAAAGTCTTTCTTTGGAACTACTCTTATGACCCCTGACTTGGAGTTTACTGGGTTGGGACTAAGTATAGACAAATGTAACACCCCGAATTTTCTATAAACATAAGAGTAACAAAATTAAGTATAATTAATTTAAAATATGAGAATTAAGGAAAACAGGTTATGCCATTGCGATCGTCTCGGAATTCTGCTTGAGATAGAGTTCGAGTTTGCGTAAATCAGACTCCGTATGAAGAAGTTATAGCCTTCGGAAGTTTCTGAAAATATAAAACAGCTCGAAAATAAATTCCAAATTCGAAATTCAAAAATCTGAACCCGGAAGCGGGCTAGGCGGGAAATTCCCAGCCCAGGATCCAGGTCGACCTGGGTAGGAAGGTCAACCATAGGATCGACCTGGGTAGGCAGGTCGACCATAGGGTCAACCTGGGGGTCAACCTTAGTGTCGACCTCCCCCCTACAGGTCGACCTTTTTGCCCAGATCCGATTTTCTTCGGCCTGTGACATGGTTTTGGCTATTTTGATGGTCTGGATTGGTTCTAGGTTGATATCTAAGGCCCTGGACACTTCTATTCTCTATAAATACATCCTTAAGCCAAAACCTAAATCTCCTGCACTATTCTCTAGCCTCCATAGCTCTCTCCTTCTTAGGAAATAAAATAATGGCGTCGCTACTCTGCTGAAACCTAGGATAAAACTAGTGCATCTTCTTCCAAACTGAATAGGATTAAAAGAACAACTAGTCTACATCAAAGAAGCGCTATTCAATGTCAGAACACAGATTCCAGAATACAAGAATCGTTCCCCTTTTGTGATTATAGTTATTTTCAGATATGCAATTTAATAATTATCTTGACATTTTTGTGAATCTGGATCTGAGGTTATGCATACTTTTCTGTGGATCTATCTTGACTATGACTATTCTATATCTGTTCACTCTTTTCTTCTTCTTTTTTTATAGCCAGGCTACCACGAGCTAGCGCAAAATCTCATAAGAGATTTACGTACGAACGCTAAATTTTGGGTCAAATAATGGATAATGCATAATTGGACATGACTGATCTTTGACTGATTTGAGAAAAGAACATAGGTTGTAAATTAAGATTTGGAATCAGTGCATACTATGTATGATGGACCGTGATTTGGAAGAAGAATTATTATATGATAGCATATGACTTGGAATTTGGAATATAGTGCATGTTATAGTGCAAAATCTGATTGTAAGGACATAATACATGATTAAAATTTAAGATCTAGATTTGGGCATATTTTATATCATGATCTATGACTTGAAAAGAAAAGAAGGATTTGTGACTTAGGAATAAAGATCTATGTTAAAATAAGATAACTATTAATGTGAATGCGCCTAAATATGGGTTTTTGGATATTTGACATCGTAGGCTATAATTTAGCATAACTCATATTGTTTGGGGATTTTTGAGAATATTCTGTACTATGCAAAGCTTAACTAAAATTTGGGCATATGTTGTATTATGAATTATGACCACGATTTAGGCATGTAAGGTTAGGCTTAATTTATGATTAGGCAAGATATGTAAATAGAATTTTAGAAATGTTTAATATGTTGAATTTCCTATAATAATCTATCATACATATAAAACAGACGAGATAGTAATAAGTGTATAAACCGTATAACCAAAGTACATAGGCTCATGTAGTTATATAGAGCAGTAATCGAGTTTATACAAATGATAAATAAACTTGAGCTGATAAACTGTCTCTACTGAAAATTCATAACACTGTCAAGGCTCCCGAGTGTCACATAACGGGATAAATAATTGGGATACAAGTATAAATAGGTAAAGTGTTGCCTCCTGCTAGTCCAACTATACAGCTCTGAATAATGCCATTACCAGCCACTTGGTCTGCTCATCAGCATCGTGGATGAGCACCCAAGGTAATAATAGAGAGAAAACATCTTGACCCAGACAGCAGTCTGGTGTTAGCAATAAATAAATTTCAAATTACTATACAAATTGCAAGGGTATATATGGCATGGAGGGTATTAGAAACCATATAAGTCCTTCCCTTACATCCCCAAAGTTAGCACATAGCAATCAATATATGTTGTAGTATAATAAATATAATATAAAGAGTGTGTGATAGAGTCTCAGTACTAAAAGGTGATAAATAAGTTTAAAAAAACATAACACCCATTGGTCATCCTCACATTCACTTACTCAGTGCATTGGATATTCGAAAACAAGTGGTTTCCGCGGTACTCAAATCCATGCTACTCATTCAGCTAGGACCTAGGTTGTACCTACTTGCATGCCCCAAGGTAAGGACAAAATTGATCCAGATGTATGCTATACGTCACTCAATTATTTAAACAAGGAGGGCCCAGCTGATCCAAATGGACATCACACCTACTACGCCTCCTTTCCGAGTTACCGCTAAAACTACATGTACCCATAATCCCTTTAAACACATCATTCATAAAAAGTCTTTCTTTGGAACTACTCTTATGACCCCTGACTTGGAGTTTACTGGGTTGGGACTAAGTATAGACAAATGTAACACCCCGAATTTTCTATAAACATAAGAGTAACAAAATGAAGTATAATTAATTTAAAATATGAGAAATAAGGAAAACAGGTTATGCCATTGCGATCGTCTCGGAATTCTGCTTGAGATAGAGTTCGAGTTTGCGTAAATCGGACTCCGTATGAAGAAGTTATGGCCTTCGGAAGTTTCTGAAAATATAAAACAGCTCGAAAATAAATTCCAAATTCGAAATTCAAAAATCTGAACCCGGAAGCGGGCTAGGCGGGAAATTTCCAGCCCAGGACCCAGGTCGACCTGGGTAGGAAGGTCGACCATAGGGTCGACCTGGGTAGGCAGGTCGACCATAGGGTCAACCTGGGGGTCGACCTTAGTGTCGACCTCCCCCCTACAGGTCGACCTTTTTGCCCAGATCCGATTTTCTTCGGCCTGTGACATGGTTTTGGCTATTCTGATTGTCTGGATTGGTTCTAGGTTAATATCTAAGGCCATGGACACTTCTATTCTCTATAAATACATCCTTAAGCCAAAACCTAAATCTCCTGCACTATTCTCTAGTCTCCATAGCTCTCTCCTTCTTAGGAAATAAAATAATGGCGTCGCTACTCTGCTGAAACCTAGGATAAAACTAGTGCATCTTCTTCCAAACTGAATAGGATTAAAAGAACAACTAGTCTACATCAAAGAAGCGCTATTCAGTGTCAGAACACAGATTCCAGAATACAAGAATCGTTCCCCTTTTGTGAGTATAGTTATTTTCAGATATGAAATTTAATAATTATCTTGACAAATTTTGTGAATCTGGATCTGAGGTTATGCATACTTTTCTGTGGATCTATCTTGACTATGACTATTCTGTATCTGTTCCCTCTTTTCTTCTTTTTTTTTGTTTATAGCCAGGCTACCACGAGCCTGCGCAAAATCTCATAAGAGATTTACGTACGAACGCTAAATTTTGGGTCAAATAATGGATAATGCATAATTGGACATGACTGATCTTTGACTGATTTGAGAAAAGAACATAGGTTGTAAATTAAGATTTGGAATCAGTGCATACTATGTATGATAGACTGTGATTTGGAAGAAGAATTATTATATGATAGCATATGACTTGGAATTTGGAATATAGTGCATGTTATAGTGCAAAATCTGATTGTAATGACATAATACATGATTAAAATTTAAGATCTAGATTTGGGCATATTTTATATCATGATCTATGACTTGAAAAGAAAAGAAGGATTTGTGACTTAGGAATAAAGATCTATGTTAAAATAAGATAACTATTAATGTGAATGCGCCTAAATATGGGTTTTTGGATATTTGACATCGTAGGCTATAATTTAGCGTAACTCATATTGTTTGGGGATTTTTGAGAATATTCTATACTATGCAAAGCTTAACTAAAATTTGGGCATATGTTGTATTATGAATTATGACCATGATTTAGGCATGTAAGGTTAGGCTTAATTTATGATTAGGCAAGATATGTAAATAGAATTTTAGAAATGTTTAATATGTTGAATTTCCTAATCTGCTAAATCGGTTATCTGCTAAATCTGTTGAATTGCCTAATCTGCTAAATCTGTTACCTGCTAAATCTGTTGAATTGCCTAATCTGCTAAATCTATTTAATTGCCTAATCTGTTATCTGCTAAATCTGTTGAATTGCCTAATCTGCTAAATCTGTCGAATTGCTTAATCTTCTAAATCTGTTATTTGCTAAACTGTTGAGTTGCCTAATCTGTTGAAAGCTAAATAGTTGTAAATTGGGTATGAAAATCCGTAGGCTTGATCTAAGATTGAGTAAAAACATGGAAATCTAATTAATCTGCTGTAACCTGTAAAAGTATGTTTAATCTATTAAATGGACATAATTAGTCTGATATTTGTATAATCAATATTGGAATAAATTGGCTATGACACGAGGTTAGACTCTGTTTGCAGTAGAAGCCTGCCCGGAGCCAACCGGCTTAACCACCAACCGGCTTGTGGCAGAAGTCTGCCCGGAACCGCCCGGCATATCCAGCGGCCACAAGCTACCGACCTAATGTGAGAGGTTTGTGCATTGATATTTAACTAGTGCAAATCTGAGATAAATATGATGTGTAAAACGTGTCGGGTGGATAGGGTTAAACTAACTGCACTGATGAATCTAATAAACCCGTTTCGTGAATCTGTAGGCCCAATACAAAGTTAGACAATCTGTAAGTCTGTTAAATCCGTACATCTGATTTGTTAATCTGAAAAATTGTTAACTTGACAGTCTGATTTGTGAACTAGAAATCTGAACTCTGTCTGAAATCTGTAAACAAGTTAATCTGAAATCTGTTAGTCTGGGTACACAAGGTTAGGAGGGGAATTACTTGTTTCATCTGTTGTGTGGAACCCATATTAGTCAGTAACCCTTTCTGGTATCAAAACTTTGACCCCACGCTATGTAGGGTTCCGGGGATGCTTACTGAACTGATTATAAATGGTTCATTCTGATAAAGGCGAGGGGTGTTGATGGCGCGTTCCAACCAGGTCATGTGCGTGCATGGATCCGGTCTGCTCTAAGGATGTAAGACACCGTGACATCTGTAAATAGGTATGTGCCAATAGGTTGCCACTTTAGGGAGTGATACACCCTACTGTGGGGCCGACACAAGGTATTTATGTATTAGGGAGCCGATCGCTTGGGGTGGACTTAGGGTACACTTAGTTCTGTCTGTTTCTGTTGGTACCGTCTGTTTCTATTAGATGGTAACACCTGTCTGTTTCTGCATGGTACCGTCTGTTCGGGTGGTAAAGGCTCGTTACTAGTGTACACCTAATTCTAACATTCTGTTTCCGTAGGGATTATTCTGTTTCTGTCTCTGATTCCGTTTCCGATTCCGTTTATGTACCTTCTATCTGTTGGGGGTGGTGAAGGCCCATTATTAGTATTTTGCTTATGTACCTTCTGTCTGTTCAGGTAGTAAAGGCCCATTACTAGCATTTGTATTTCTGTAGAGATTATTCTGTTACCATTTCTGTTTCCGTTTCAATATTAGGGTAAACACCTAATCTTGTAATACTAGTATTAGTGCAGAGAAGTGAAAAGCTTACCTTAGCCTATATCATTCTGTTTCTTCTGTTTACCTGCTATTTCTGTTACGGTTATCTCTCATCCAGTTTTATTTACATGTCATGATACTATTATCTGTTTATATGCTGAAAGCCACTGGACTCACCAGTCTTATGTCTGACCTAGTTTCTTTTGCCTCTTTTCTTTCCGTTCCCCCCTTCCCCAGGTTTTTAGGGTGCAAACTTAGGAGCTGGATTCGTATTCTCTCTGCTTGAAGTGTTTGAAGTATTGCTTTGCTTTGGCTCTATATTTCCATGGCAGTTTATATTGGGGATTATGGCTTTGAAAACTATGCATTCTGAAGGCTTTTGTACAAGACTGATACTTATGTACTTGAATTCCGATATTGTGATTTTGAAAGATGTAACTAAACTCATTTCTGTTTCTGTTGTAATAAAGTTACAAAATTTTCAAGTACTACTTTTATCTGTCTTGTAAATTTCTGTTTTGCCTTCTAAAAACGCTCCACCAAAGTTAAGGCATTCCCTTTGCGAGTGACCTTAACGGAGGTGGGGTGTTACAATTGGTATCAGAGCTGAAGGTTACTAGATTGGATAAAAAAAATTTGAAAACTATTTTCAAAAAGGTTTAAAAAGGAAGTATTTTCAAAAGTAGAGTTTATTTTGAAATACATAATCCCCAAAGCCATAGCCTATCTTTCTATCCTTTGTTTTGAATTTTTCCTTTTCTTTCGTTTCAGCATGTCTGGGGATCTTAACCTTCCAGAGGGCATACCGATGCCTGGCTGGTTCAGGAGGTACCTAGAAGCTTGGGCTAAAGATGCGGGCCTACCAAACGTCCCTCCTCCCCCAACTGCAGCGGTTCCTCCTCCTCCGCGCGTGAATACTTTTCCAAAGATATGTAGAGACTTTCGAGCCATGGGTGGGAAGAACTTTAATGGAACCAAATCCTTCGTGGAGGCAAGGAACTGGCTCAAAGAAACTGAGGATTTGTTCGTTATCTTCGAGGTGGACGATAGGCAGAAGATACAGTTGGCGGTATGGTTGCTTAAGGATGAAGCTTCTTTTTGGTGGGAAGTAACAAATGGAGAGTGTCCGATAGAGAGATAGATGGATTTCAGGCATAGGTTCGAGATGAAATTTCTCTCACGAGCGGAAGAGAGTCAATACGTAGAGAGGTTCTGGGCATTGAAGCAGGGGAATTTATCAGTAAGAGAGTACATCAACAAGTTTAATCAGTTGGCAAGGTTCGGCTTAGATTTGGTAAATACACCACATAATAAGGCACTAAGGTTTGCTAAAGGTTTGAATGAGCTGTTACACGGATTGGCAATGTCCCACATTCCTATAGGGGTTACCTTTGAGAAATTAGTTGACATGGCATTGATGGATGAAGAGGAAACCAAAAGTGAGAAGAAAGAATAAAAGCTTGAAGGACCACAGAACAAGAAAGCGGGGCCCAAAAAAGAAACACAAAAGAAGGATGAGAAGTCTGAAGACAAGAAGGAGAAGAAGTGCTTTACTTGTGGAAGCTTGACCCATCTGAACAAGGATTGCAGAAAAAGGAAGGGCACTTGCTTTAACCGTGGATAAATGGGACACTTAACTAGGGACTGTCCAAAGAAACAAGGACAAGAGCAGAGGGCAGGACCAACTTCTAGAGGACATGCGAATACCCTCGAGGCTCATGGATAGGATAGAAATAGGAAAAATTTATGTAGAGGGATTAATCTCTTTATCTGATTGTGGAATTAAAAACTCTTTCTGATTCTGGTATGTTGATTCTATAATTGAAACTCTGCAATTTAATACTAGTCTTGTTTATGATTCCGCTATAGTCTCAAACCTCATGAGGGTTACGACTCATCTGTTTGTGATAAGTTGGGGTTTGAGGGTATCTATGTTGAGCGTTAAGTTGGCTATGACGCATATATTCTGGGTTTTTATCATGCTTAGTTTCCTAAGAATCATTTGGTAATCTGATATGTATCAGTAATCTGTAGGTATCTGAATATTTCCGAAAAGGATAGGGGTTTTTACTCAAAGCATGAAGTAGATTTCCAGTTAGGCATTTGTTTAATGGAATGATTCTCTGAGTGCTAATCTGATGTTGATTTTGGTCTTCGGGGTTGATACTTAGGGGGTTATTATCTTAAACCGGTGTCTAATGGGAACCTAGCTGTTGTTTTAATTGTACTTGCTTCTATCACTCGACTTTATCGACCGAATCTTCGACCTTGAGGTAGAAACTAATGGGTGTAAACATGTGTTTGAGACATGTTATGTTTGATGGTTGCAAGTGGATGCAAGTGGTTGCTAGTGGTTGCTCGTGGATGCATATACACACATTAGGCACTAGATTGGCTCAAAAACACTCTCATACTGCATATGGATGTGTGTGCACTTTTCAATATTGTGGATGAAAAATGGTTGACTCAACACATGGATGTTGCATATGAATGAACGGTTGTGCACTCATTTAGAAATGATATGTATCAAATAGGAAAATTGCATACATGTTGGACTCATGGCACTGACATAATTCGCATTAAGGAGACCAACTGAATCAGTGGACCGCCTAATCTTTGCATTAGATAAGGAACATATACACACACCTTTGCATATGTTCATACAACATTAGAAGTTTTCTAAGGACAATGGATGCCTGTGGATGATGGTTGAGTAAATGGGTGATTGGATGGTAGGACGCATTCTTCCTAACTTGAAGATTTCGAGGACGAAATCCTTTAAGGAGGAGAATGTAACACCCCGAATTTTCTGTAAACATAAGAGTAACAAAGTGAAGTATAATTAATTTCAAATTTGAGAATTAAGTTAAACGGGTTACGCCATTGCGTTCATCTCCGAATTCTGCTTGAGATAGAGTCTGTGTTTGCGTAAATCGGACTCCGTATGAAGAAGTTATGGGCTTCTGAAGTTTCTGAAAATATAAAACAGCTCGAAAATAAATTCCAAATTCAAAAATCTGAACCCAGAAGAGGGCTGGGCAGGAAATTTCCTGCCCATGACCCAGGTCGACCTAGGGGTCGACCTGGAGGTCCACCTGGGTAGGAAGGTCGACCATAGGGTCAACCTGGGTAGGCAGGTCGACCTGGGGGTCGACCTCCCCCCTACAGGTCGACCTGTTTTGCCCAGATCCGATTTTCTTTGGTCTGTGACGAGGTTTAGGCTATTCTGATGGTCTGAATTGGTTCTAGGTTAATATCTAAGGCCCTGGACACTTCTATTCTCCTATAAATACATCCCTAAGCCAAAACCTAAATCTCCTACACTATTCTCTAGCCTCCATAGCTCTCTCCATCTTAGAAAATAAAATAATGGCATCGCTACTCTGCTGAAACCTAGGATAAAACTAGTGCATCTTCTTCCAAACTAAATAGGATTAAAAGAACAACTAGTCTACATCAAAGGAGCGCTATTCAGTGTCAGAATACAGATTACAGAATACGAGAATCGTTCCCTTTTTGTGAGTACAGTTATTTTCAGATACGAAATTTAATAATTATCTTGGCATTTTTGTGAATCTGGATATGAGGTTATGCATACTTTTCTGTGGATCCATCTTGACAGTGACTATTCTGTATCTGTTCCCTCTTTTCTTATTTTTTTGTTTATAGCCAGGCTACCACGAGCCTGCACCAAATCTCATAAGAGATTAGCACACGAACGCTAAATTTTGGGACAAATAATGGATAATGCATAATTGGACATGACTGATCTTTGACTGATTTGAGAACAGAACATAGGTTGTAAATTAAGATCTGGAATCAGTGCATACTATGTATGATAGACTGTGATTTGGAAGAAGAATTATTATATGATAGCATATGACTTGGAATTTGGAATATAGTGCATGATCTGATTGTGAGGACATAATACATGATTAAAATTTAAGATCTAGATTTGGGCATATTTTATATCACGATCTATGACTTGAAAAGAAAAGAAGGATTTGTGACTTAGGAATAAAGATCTATGTTAAAATAAGATAACTATTAATGTGAATGCGCCTAAATATGGGTTTTTGGATATTTTACATCATAGGCTATAATTTAGTATAATTCATATTGTTTGGGGATTTTTGAGAATATTCTGTGCTATGCAAAGCTTAACTAAAATTTGGGCATATGTTGTATTATGAATTATGACCATGATTTAGGCATGTAAGGTTAGGCTTAATTTATGATTAGGCAAGATATGTAAATAGAATTTTAGAAATGTTTAATTTATTGAATTTCCTAATCTTCTAAATCGATTATCTGCTAAATCTGTTGAATTGCCTAATCTGCTAAATCTGTTATCTACTAAATCTGTTGAATTGCCTAATCTGCTAAATCTGTTATCTGCTAAATCTGTTGAATTTCCTAATCTGCTAAATCTATTGAATTACTTAATCTGCTAAATCTGTTATCTGCTATATCTGTTGAGTTGCCTAATCTGTTGAAAGATAAATAGTTGTAATTTAGGTAAGAAAATTCGTAGGCTCGATCTAAGACTGAGTAAAAACATGGAAATCTGATTAATCTTCTGTGACCTATAAAAGAAGTTTAATCTGTTAAATGGACATAATTAGTCTGATATTTGTATAATCTGTATCATAATAAATTGGCTATGACACGAGGTTAGACTCTATTTGCGGTAGAAGCCTGCCCGGAACCAACCGGCTTAACCAGCAAATGCAAACTGTCAGTCTAATGTGAAAGGTCGTAGGCATAACTAAAATATGCTTACACATGATTTTAGGTCCGGCTTGTAGCAGAAGTCTGCCCGGAACCGCCCGACATACTGCCCGGAACCGCCCGGCATATGTAGGGGCCACAAGCTACCGACCTAATGTGAGAGGTCTGTGCATTAATATTTAATTAATGCAAATCTGAGATAAATATGATTTCGAAAATGTGTTCGGTGGATAGGGTTAAACTAACTGGACTGATGAATCTAATAAACCCGTTTCATGAATCTGTAGGCCCAATACAAAGTTAGACAATTTGTAAGTCTGTTAAATCCGTACATCTGATTTGTTAATCTGAAAACTTGTTAACGTGATAGTCTGATCTGTGAACTAGAAATCTGAACTCTGTTTGAAATCTGTAAACAAGTTAATCTTAAATCTGTTAGTCTGGGGACACAAGGTTAGGTGGGTAATTACTTGTGTCATCTGTTGTGTGGAACCCAAATTAGTCAGTAACCCTTTTTGGTATCAAAACTTTGACCCCATGCTATGTATGGGTCCGGGAACGCTTACTGAACTAATTATAAGCGGTTCATTCTGATAAGGGCGAGGGGTGTTGATGGCGCGTTCCAACCGGGTCATGTGCGTGCATGGATCCGGTCTGCTCTGAGGATGTAAGACACCGTGAGATATGTAAATAGGTCTGTGCCAATAGGTTGCCACTTTAGGGAGTGATACACCCTACTGTGGGGCCGACACAAGGTATTTATGTATTAGGGAGCCGATCGCTTGGGGTAGGACTTAGGGTACACTTAGTTCTATCTGTTTCTGTTGGTACCATCTGCTTCTGTAGGGTGGTAATACCTGTCTGTTTCTGCATGGTATTGTCTGTTGGGGGGTAAAGGCCCATTACTAGTGTACACCTAATTCTAACATTCTGTTTCCGTAGGGATTATTCTGTTTCTGTCTCTGATTCCGTTTCCGATTCTGTTTATGTACCTTCTGTCTATTGGGGGTGGTAAAGGCCCATTATTAGTATTCTGCTTCTGTACCTTCTGTCTGTTCGGGTAGTAAAGGCCCATTACTAGCATTTCTATTTCTGTAGAGATTATTCTGTTTCCGTTTCTATTTCCGTTTAAATATTAGGGTAAACACCTAATCCTGTTATACTAGTATTAGTGTAGAGAAGTGAAAAGCTTACCTTAGCCTATATCATTCCATTTCTTCTGTTTACCAGCTATTTCTGTTACGGTTATCTCTTATCCAGTTTTATTTAATAATATTATCTGATTATATGCTAAAAGTCACTGGACTCACCAGACTTATGTCTGACCTAGTTTGTTTCGCCTCTTTTCTTTTCGTTCCCCCCTTCCCCAGGTTTTTAGGGTGGAAACAAAGGAGCTTGATTTAGATTCTCTCAGCTTAAAGTGTTTGAAGTATTGCTTGGCTTTGGATCTATCTTTCCATGACAGTTTATATTGGGGATTATTGCTTTGAAAACTATGCAATCTGAAGGCTTTTGTACAAGACTGATATTTATGTACTTGAATTCCGATATTGTGATTTTGAAAGATGTAACTAAACTCATTTCTGTTTCTGTTGTAATAAATTTATAAATTTTTCAAGTACTACTTTTATCTGTCTTGTAAATTTATGTTCTGTCTACTAAAAATGCTCCACCAAAGTTAAGGCATTCCCTTTACAAGTGACCTTAACGAAGGTGGGATGTTACACTCTATATCAGAGTTGAAGGTTACCAGATTGGATAAAAAGTTTTTGAAAACTATTTTCAAAAAGGTTTAAAAAGGAAGTATTTTCAAAAGTAGAGTTTATTTTGAAAAACATAATCCCCAAAGCCATGGCCTATCTTTCTATCCTTTGTTTTGAATCTTTCCTTTTCTTTCATTTCAGCATGTCTGGGGATCTTAACCTTCCAGAGGGCGTACCGATACATGGCTGGTTCAGGAGGTACCCAGAAGCTAGGGCTAATGATGCGGGCCCAACAAACTTCCCTCCTCCCCCAACTGCAGCAGATCCTCCTCCTCCTCCTCCGTGCGTGAATACTTTCCCAAAGATATGTAGAGACTTTCGAGCCATGGGTGGGAAGAACTTTAATAGAACTGAATCCATCGTGGAGGCAAGGAACTGGCTCAAAGAAACTGAGGAATTGTTTGTTATCTTTGAGGTGGACGATAGGTAGAAGATATAGTTGGCAGTATGGATGCTTAAGGACGAAGCTTCTTTTTGGTGGGAAGTCACAAATGGAGAGCATCCGGTAGAGAGATGAATGGATTTCAGGCATAGGTTCGAGATGAAATTTCTCTCACGAGCGGAAGAGAGTCAATACGTAGAGAGGTTCTTGGCATTGAAGCAGGGGAATTTATCAGTAAGAGAGTACGTCAACAAGTTTAATCAGTTGGCAAGATTCGGCTTAGATTTGGTAAACACACCGCATAAGAAGGCACTAAGGTTTGCTAAAGGTTTGAACGAGCCGCTACACAGATTGGCAATGTCCCACATTCCTATGGGGGCTACCTTCGAGAAATTAGTTGACATGGCATTGATGCATGAAGAGGAAACCAAAAGTGAGAAGAAAGAAGAAAAGCTTGAAAGACCACATAACAAGAAAGCGGGGCCCAAAAAGGAAACAAAAAGAAGGATGAGAAGTTTGAAGACAAGAAGGAGAAGAAGTGCTTTACTTGTGGAAGCTCGACCCATTTGAACAAGGATTGCAGAAAAAGGAAGGGCACTTGCTTTAACTGTGGAGAAATGGGACACTTAACTAGGGACTGCCCAAAGAAACGAGGACAAGAGAAGAGGGCAGGACTAACTTCTGGAGGACAGGCTAATACCCTCGAGGCTCGTGGATAGGAAAGAAATAGGAAAACTTTCTGTAGAGGGGTTAATCTCCTTATCTGATTTTGGATTTAAAAACTCTTTCTGATTCTGGTATTTTGATTCTGTAATTGAAACTCTGCACTTTAATACTAGTCTTGTTTCTGATTCCGCTATAGTCTCAAACCCCATGAGGGTTACGACTCACCTATTTGTGATAAGTTGGGGTTTGAGGGTGTCTGTGTTGAGCGTAATTTGGCTATGACGCATATATTCCGGGTTTTTATCATGCTTAGTTTCCTAAGAATCATTTGGTAATCTGATCTGTATTAGTAGTCTGTAGGTATCTGAATATTTCCGAAAAGGATAGGTGTTTTTGCTCAAAGCATGAAGTAGATTTCCAGTTGGGCATTTGTTTAACGGGAGTGATTCTCTGATTGTTAATCTGATGTTGATTTCGGTCTTCGGAGTTGATACTTAGGGGGTTATTCTCTTAAACTGATGTCTAATGGGAACCTAGATTTTGTTTTAATTGTACTAGCTTCTATCACTCGACTTTATTGACTGAATCTTCGACCTTGAGGTAGAAACTAATGGGTGTAAACATGTGTATGAGACATGTTATGTTTGATGGTTGCAAGTGGATGCAAGTGGTTGCTCGTGGATGCATATACACACACACTAGGCACTAGATCGGCTCAAAAACACTCTCATATTGCATATGGATGTGTGTGCATTTTTCAATTTTGTGGATGAAAATTGGTTGACTCAGCACAGGATGTTGGGTATGAATGAACGGTTGTGCACTCATTTAGAAATGATATGTATAAAATAGGAAAATTGCATACATGTTGGACTCATGGCACTAACATGATTCGCATTAAGGAGGCCAACTGAATCAGTGGACCGCCTAATCTTTGCATTAGATAAGGAACATATACACACACCTTTTCATATGTTCATACAACATTAGAAGTTTTCTAAGGACAATGGATGCTTGTGGATGATGGTTGAGTAGATGGGTGATTGGATGGTAGGACACATTCTTCCTAACTTGAAGATTTCGGGGACGAAATCCTTTAAGGAGGGGAGAATGTAACACCCTGAATTATTTGTGAACATAAGAGTAACAAAATGAAATATAATTAATTTCAAATGTGAGAATTAAGGAAAATGGGTTATGCCATGCGTTCGTCTTGGAATTCTGCTTGAGATAGAGTCCGAGTTTGCATAAATCAGACTTTGTATGAAAAAGATAGGGCCTTCGGAAGTTTTTGAAAATATAAAATAGCTCGAAAATAAATTCCAAATTACAAATTCAAAAATCTGAACCCAGAAGCAGGCTGGGCAGGAAATTTCCCGCCCAGGACCCAGGTCGACCTAGGGGTCGACCTGGGGGTCCACCTGTGTAGGAAGGTCGACCATAGGGTCGACCTGGGGGTCGACCTGGGTAGGCAAGTCGACCATAGGGTCGACCTGGGGGTCAACCTTAGTGTTGACCTCCCCCTTACAGGTCGACTTGTTTTGCCCAGATCCGATTTTCTTTGGCCTATGACATGGTTTTGGCTGTTCTGATGGTCTGGATTGGTTCTAGGTTAATATCTAAGGCCCTGGACACTTGTTTCTCCTATAAATACAACCCTAAGCCAAAACATAAATCTCCTACACTATTCTCTAGCCTCCATAGCTCTCTCCTTCTTAGAAAATTAAATAATGGCGTCGCTACTCTGCTGAAACCTAGGATAAAACTAGTGCATCTTCTTCCGAACTAAATAGGATTAAAAGAACGACTAGTCTACATCAAAGGAGCGCTAATCAGTGTCAGAATACAGATTCCAGAATACAAGAATCGTTCCCTTTTTGTGAGTACGGTTATTTTCAGATATGAAATTTAATAATTATCTTGACATTTTTGTGAATCTGTATCTGAGGTTATGCATAATATTCTGTGGATCTATCTTGACTGTGACTATTCTGTATATGTTCCCTCTTTTCTTTTTCTTTTTTTGTTTACATCCAGGCTACCACGAGCCTGCGCCAAATCTCATAAGAGATTAACACACGAACGCTAAATTTTGGGACAAATAATGGATAATGCATAATTGGACATGACTGATCTTTGACTGATTTGAGAAAAGAACATAGGTTGTAAATTAAGATCTGGAATCAGTGCATACTATGTATGATAGACTGTGATTGGGAAGAAGAATTATTATATGATAACATATGACTTGGAATTTGGAATATAGTGCATGTTATAGTGCATGATCTGATTGTGAGGACATAATACATGATTAAAATTTAAGATCTAGATTTAGGCATATTTTAAATCATAATTTATGACTTGAAAAGAAAAGAAGGATTTGTGACTTAGGAATAAAGATCTATGTTAAAATAAGATAACTATTAATGTGAATGCGCCTAAATATGGGTTTCTGGATATTTGACATCATAGGCTATAATTTAGCATAATTCATATTGTTTGGGGATTTTTGAGAATATTCTGTACTATGCAAAGCTTAACTAAAATTTGGGCATATGTTGTATTATGAATTATGACCATGATTTAGGCATGTAAGGTTAGGCTTAATTTATGATTATGCAAGATATGTAAATAGAATTTTAGAAATGTTTAATCTGTTGAATTACCTAATCCGCTAAATCGGTTATCTGCTAAATCTGTTGAATTGCCTAATCTGCTAAATCTGTTACCTGCTAAATCTGTTGTTTGCTTAATCTGTTATCTGCTAAATCTGTTGAATTGCCGAATCTGCTAAATCTGTTATTTGCTTAATCTGTTGAATTGCCTAATCTGTTATCTGCTAAATCTGTTGAATTGCTTAATCTGCTAAATCTGTTATCTTCTAAATCCGTTGAGTTGCCTAATCTGTTGAAAGCTAAATATTTGTAATTTGGGTACGAAAACCCGTAGGCTTGATCTAAGATTGAGTAAAAACATGGAAATCTGATTAATCTGCTGTAACTTGTAAAATAAGTTTAATTTGTTAAATGGACATAATTAGTCTGATATTTGTATAATCTGTATTGGAATAAATTGGCTATGATACGAGGCTAGACTCTGTTTGCGGTAGAAGCTTGCCAGGAACCAACCGGCTTAGCCAGCAACCGCAAGCTGTCAGTCTAATGTGAGAGGTCGTATGCATTAATAAAATATGCTTAGACACGAGGTTAGGTCTGGCTTGTGGCAAAAGTCTGCCCGGAACCGCCCGACATATCCAGCGGCCACATGCTACCGACCTAATGTGAGAGGTCTGTGAATTAATATTTAATCAGTGCAAATCTGAGATAAGTATGATGTCTAAAACGTGTTGGGTTGATAGGGTTAAACTAACTGGACTGATGAATCTAATAAACCCGTTTAGTGAATCTGTAGGCCCAATACAAAGTTAGACTATCTGTAAGTCTGTTAAATCCGTACATCTGATCTGTTAATATGAAAATTGTTAACTTGATAGTCTGATCTGTGAACTAGAAATATGAACTCTGTCTGAAATCTGTAAACAAGTTAATCTGAAATCTGTTAGTCTGGGGACACAAGGTTAGGAGGGAAATTACTTTTATCATCTGTTGTGTGGAACCCATATTAGTCAGTAACCCTTTCTGTTATCAAAACTTTGACCCTACGCTATGTAGGGGTCCGGGCACGCTTACTGAACTAATTATTAGCGTTTCATTCTGATAATGGCGAGGGGTGTTGATGGCGCGTTCCAACCGGTTCATGTGTGTGCATAGATCCGGTTTGCTCTGAGGATGTACGACACCGTGACATCTGTAAATAGGTCTGTGCCAATAGGTTGCCACTTTAGGGAGTGATACACCCTACTGCGGGGCCGACACAGGGTATTTATGTATTAGGGAGCCGATCGCTTGAGGTAGGACTTGGGTACACTTAGTTCTGTCTGTTTCTGTTGGTACCGTCTGTTTCTGTTGGGTGGTAACACCTGTCTGTTTCTGCGTGGTATTGTCTATTGGGGGGGGTAAAGGCCCATTACTTGTGTACACCTAATTCTAACATTTTGTTTCTGTAGGGATTATTCTATTTCTGTCTCTGATTCCGTTTCCGATTCTGTTTCTGTACCTTCTGTCTGTTGGGGTGGTAAAGGCCCATTATTAGTATTCTGCTTCTGTTGCTTCTGTCTGTTCGGGTAGTAAAGGCCCATTACTAGCATTTCTATTTCTATAGAGATTATTCTGTTTCTGTTTCTATTTCGGTTTAGATATTAGGGTAAACACCTAATCCTGTTATACTAGTATTAGTGCAGAGAAGTGAAAAGCTTACCTTAGCCTATATCATTCCGTTTCTTCTGTTTACCTGATATTTCTGTTACGGTTATCTCTCATCCAGTTTCATTTACATGTCATGATAATATTATATATTTATATGCTGAAAGTCACAGGACTCACCAGACTTATGTCTGACCTAGTTTGTTTCGCCTCTTTTCTTTCCGTTCCCTCCCCCCAGGTTTTTAGGGTGGAAACATGGGAGCTTGATTCAGATTCTCTCTGCTTGAAGTGTTTGAAGTATTCCTTGGCTTTGGCTCTATCTTTCCATGGTAGTTTATATTGGGGATCATGGCTTTGAAAACTATGCATTCTGAAGGATTTTGTACAAGACTGATATTTATGTACTTGAATTCCGATATTGTGATTTTGAAAGATGTAACTAAACTCATTTCTATTTCTGTTGTAATAAAGTTATAAATTTTTCAAGTACTACTTTTATCTGTCTTGTAAATTTCTGTTCTGTCTACTAAAAATGCTCCACCAAAGTTAAGGCATTCCCTTTGCGAGTGACCTTAACGGAGGCGGGGTGTTACAACAAACAACTTGTTGTTGTGCCCAATCAATCATTCCCAACCCTCTCCAATAGCTTCCCTTCGATCCGTTGTCACTACTATACTTCCGTAGTATTTTTATCCTTTTTTGAAGTCGTGTTTTGTTTCTAATCCTGGAATCACCATTGTTGGATAAAAACCACTGATTGAAGATCCGTCATGTCTAAATTGCCATGGAACAGACATCATGTCTTGCTCCATGAAACCACACCATCGTCCATGCCAAATTGACCAAATGACCACTAATGATGGCAGACCATATTGACGACTCCATAGTAATCGATAACGACAATTCAGATAATGTATTCAACAAAAATTGCTTACATACTCATCCAAGGGAAATGTCCAGCATACATCGTGAATTCAGCTTATTGCCAAGTCCATCCACCATCTTTAGATTGGCTATTAAGCTCTAGTGTCCCTCCGTCTTCAAATCTGTAGTTGTTCTCCAATGCTTCTCCAGCGTTAAATCCATCCATGTGCTCTTAAGCTCCTTCGAGCATTTATCTCATCCATTCGAATCTATCATCCTAGTGCATTCAATTAGCGTACACCGACATGTGCGTTTGATCAGTAAGAGTCCAATCTCTAATGAACGAGGTTTCCTAATACTAAATTTCCTATGAACAACATTTGAAGTTATTCTAAGCAAATAATTCAACAATTGCAACCAAGAGTCAAACAAATTCCCAAACTAGCATTCATATGTCCATAATAATAATAATAAATCAAGAAAAGCCTCTCTATAGAAATCGATGTGAAATAATTGTCTAGATAACTTATAAGAATTGTGTGCAAAATAGTGCGTAAACAGGTAAATAGCGCGTAATAGCATGCAAATAGATTGAAATGTGACAATTAGGTCTAATCTATTAAATCACTATTTGATCTTTTTTTATTTGTTAGGATCAATTATCGTAAATATTACATTTTATGGTTAGACATCATTTACATAATTAGACCATGTCAGAACATGTGTTATTTATTAAAGAAAAATTGTAAATAACCGAATTATCAACATTTATCTATTACTCCTCTTTTCTTCTTTCCTTTATTTCAGGTTTCTTACTTACACTAAATGTAGGCTGAAGCCACTTAGCTGGTTACAAAAATTGCATTATAATCTATTTCCTTATTTTAATATTAATACTAAAAGATAGGAAAATTAAATAAATTAAAATCAGATCTGAAGAACTTGCCTTATACGGACAAAGAATTCGAATATCGATACCCTAGGTCTACAGTTTCTACCTTTATACTTTGAATCAAAAAATTTAAAGCTAATCTTTTCAATTACTAAAGGATTAGAGGGGAAAGGAAATGAAGGGATTCCACACCCACTTAGAAAAATATGAGTTTAGAGGCAACCACCGCACATTTATTTATGGATGTCCAAAAAACCATGTCTGTTCGGTTTAAACAAAAGAAGATATCAGTGTAAAAAAGGGCCAAGACACGTCAGTTTGATGTAGTTGGGTCGACCTTACCCCTACTTGTGTAAACCCCAAGGTTGACCCAAAATGAGTTGAAATTGGTTTTACCCCGTGTCCTTCCATTTTTGTTTCATTTGTATTTATTTCGTTAACGTTATTTTTGAACATTGGTTTAGTTTTCAGCTTTATTCCATTTTTGACGTGTGACTAATTTCATATTCAAACGCATGCAATTTCTAGAATTAGTAAGCACATGTATTTTCAAAATAAATATATTTACACACATTTACACTATTTCCCAACATATAACTTTGAACTTTATTCATTTTTCTATATGTACTCAGTCTAGCTCATATTATATATGTAAATTTATCGGCAAATCACTACAAACAGAATGGTATATGTTTCAAGGTGAAATTCTGACAATTCCAAAAATGTATATTTTTTCCTATTAATAATTTCTGAAATAATTTTGATTACTTTTGTTACTTAGAAATGAAGGGTGTTACACTGTGAGCCAGTACATTTTGCATTTGGTGCTTTTTGAACCACTCAAAAGCGAGAGGGTTGTCTTTGAAATCTGGATGAATGAGCTCCCTTAAATCCCTCTAACGCTCGATCTCAGCCATATCTTTAGAAAGTTGAGAACATGGCCCTTCCGACAAGGATGTCGACATTAGTGAAGTTTCTAAATAATTAATAAAAGGCATCACTCTATATTTAAAAATAAGTTCTTCATTTCATAGAAATAAAAAACAATTCCAAATTACATCCATAATTTTGAGGTAGCATTTTTGTCCTTATGGTTCTACTCCTCAGCGAAAGATGTGTAACACCCCGAAATTTTAACAATACCAAAAGAGGATAAATTAAATAATAACTAATTTAATATTCAGAATTAAGGAAAACAGACTGCGCCATTGCGTCCATCTCAAAATTATGGTCAAGATAGACATTTGGTTTGCGTAAAACGGACACCGTATGAAGAAGTTATGAGGATTTTTATTTTGTATATGCGTAGAAGAAATATGTATATACATATGATACACATATGAGTCAGCACTTATCTAGAAAGGATCCAAATATCGAAAATTCGTATGGCGGCAAGTTTCCCGCTCTAGGTGATTAACCCCCTAGAGGCGTGTTGACACCGGGTTTGACCCCCTTAAGGGGTGTCGACACTAGGTTTGACCCACCTATAGGGGTGTCGACACCCCTAAGGCTGATGTGGAAGTCTGTTTCAGAGGGGCTGGCAACTATAAATACATGGTTATTTCTCTTGTTTTCTTCATTGAGAATCCATGGGGACCAAACTCTGCCGGTGTCTGAATTGAACTAAATTGGATCCGTTAATCTCCTACGACTGTCAACCTAAGCAATCAGTTAGAGATTCAAGATCCATTCTTTCTCTATTTTCTAATCCAAACTCTGTGAGTTCCTAGTCGCTTTTAGATTTAAATATATAAAATTAAATGTGATATGATAATAGTTTGGATTTGTTCATTTGCCTATGTTATATTGGATCCATTGTAAATTGCGAACATATGACATCCTAAATTGCATATAACTTAGATGTAAATCTCTATCTTGTTGGATCTATTGTAACTTTTGTTGCATGCTATGATGTGGATCTTGACCTTATCCGTGTTAGATCTACTTTTCTACTATTGGATCTGAATTATGTGGACATCTAAATTTTTAATCAGATCTAGTTTATCACCTTATGCCTATCATATTAGATCTAAACCAGTTGGACATCTAAATTGTTAATTTAGATCTTATTATGCTTATTATGACATCATAGTTATGTTATAATCAATTAACTGCCACAAATTCATTAGATTTATGCTTATATGTCCACCTTATCACAATGCTAATTTATGTTTATGCCAAAACAATCACCTTTGTCATATTCCCATCACTTTTCCCATTTTATTGTGTATGACTAGGCTACTTTCTAGCCTAGATGCCGCCAAATATATGAGAATGCGTTAGTTAGGGAACGGAGGAAAAAGGGTTAGAACTGGCATAATTTAAATAATGTTTATATTAATTCGACATATAATTCAAATTGGGGAAGTGGGGACATAATCACCTATAAAGATATAGGTAAGAATTGAATAAGAATGAAATGTCTAATAATTACAATTATAATTTGTAATTGCACTTATGACACGAGGTTAGGTTGCATTAGTGGTGGAAGTCTGCCCGGACCCGATCAGCATATCCAACAACCACTAATATTGAACCTAATGTAAGAGGTCTAAGTGCGCAAATACGAGACGGGCTATGATATGAGGCTAGTCCCAACTTGTGGAATATGGCTACCCGGACCCGATCGGCATATCCAGCATCCACAACTTGTACGCTTAATGTGGGAGGTCCAGCCCATTATAAACCATAAATGGACATGGTAATAAATTGGACTACTTAACAAAATCTAATCCATAGAGATTGTATGATGTGAACTAAAGTCAGGGTTAAGTAAAATTGGTTGGACAGTGGATGGGTTAAGAAAATCTGAGGAGATGGGTAATATTTACATATAGGCCCATAAACTTAACCTGATAAGGTTATGTAATTAAAGACACCAAGTGGTATACATGACCGAGGAGAATAATAAAGTTATGCAATTAAAGACACCTTTTAGGGTAAGCATAACTTGTAGAAATGATAGGGTTATGTAATTAAAGACACCTAGTGGCATACAAAGCCAAAGAAAACCTAGTGGGGGATACAAGACAAAGGGAGAGCTTGTATCATATTGTGTGGAACCTGTTTCATCCAGTAACCCGGAGTAGGTATCAAAAGATGTACTCCGTACAACGTCGGAGAAGGGGCACGCTTACTGGACTGATTGTAAGGGATCCAAACATGGAGGACGGTGTAGGCGGCGCAAACCGATTGGGCAATGTGCGTGCATGAGCCGGGCAGAAGGGGATAAGACGACCATGACACCTATAAATATAGGGATGTGCATATCAGCGAGGGGTTGCCACTTTAGGACGTGATACATCCTACTATGGGGTTGGCACAGAGTATCTACGGAGTAGGGAGCCGATCGATCAGGGTAGTAGTAGGGTACATTTGGACGTATGCCTAAGTTTACCACCTTATAATGGAAGGGATCAACTCATTCCGATTATACTAGTAATAGTGCAGAGTAATCATTAGAGAAGCATATATACCTTATCCTGTTTACCTTGTCACACCTGCCATTTATGTAGTGATCTCTCTTATCCACTTTATATGCCTGTCATGCTACTTTTATTTATTTACTTGCTAAAAGTAACTAGAATCGCTAGACTTATTGTCTGACCCTTTTTGTTTCTCCTTCTTTCTTCCATTCCCCTCCTCCAGGTTCTCAGGGCGGAAATATTCAGGCTTGACCGTGATTCTGCTTTCTTTTGCTGCAGCTGCTGATATGTATGGCTCAAGCTCTTATTCTTTTTGCTATGTCTATATTTTATTTTTGGGTAATTTTATTTCTTTTATGTACTTTGTTATTTTTGAAGTACAAGACAATAACTTTTATGTTGTAATGGGCTTTTGTGTTTCAGACATGTGATGTTTTTGGACCACAGTATCTTATGATAAATAAAGTTTTTATTCTGTTTTTATTATATATGTCTGTCGACGTGGGGTGTCACACTTGGTATCAAAGCTGAAGGTTACCAGACTGGATAAAGTTTTTGAAAATTATTTTGAAAAAGGTTTTAAAAGAAAGCGTTTTCTAAAAGAAAAGTCCATTTTGAAAGAAATTCCCCAAGAAGACATATGTAATATCCTTCGTTGCTTTGTCTAAATCTCTTCATTTTTTTTCTTTTCAGCATGTCTGAGGAACCAAACATTCCTAATATTCCGGTGGGCGTTAAAATACCCAGATGGTTCCGCAGGTATCTGGAGGCCACGACACCTGCCGAGGACCAAGGAAACGTTCCTCCCCCAGCTACACCAGTAGTTCTTCCTCCACCCCCTCCAAGAGTATATAATTTTGCTAAAATCTGCAAAGACTTCCGTGCTATGGGAAGGAAGCCATTCTTTGGGAACGAGACATTTGTAGAACTGCCGAATTGGCTCAAGGAGACCGAGGACTTGTTCATACTCTTTGAAGTAGAGGATAGAAGTAAGGTTCAATTAGCCGCCTGGCTACTGAAAGACAAAGCTTCATTTTGGTGGGAAGTTACCCAAGCTGGACGTCCAATGGAAACTTGGGAAGATTTTAGACAAATATTTGAAATAAAGTTTCTTTCCCAAGCCGAGAAAAGCATGCAAATGGAGAGGTTCTTGGCACTCAGACAAGGTCACTTGACGGTGAAAGAATATAAAAACAAATTCAACCAACTAGTAAGGTACGGGTTAGAATTAGTGGATACTCCACACAAGAAGGCATTGTTGTTTTTCTAAAGGGCTAAATGAGCCCCTACATGGGTTAGCCATGTCCCATATTCCAATGGGAGCTACTTTTGAAAAGCTTGTCGATATGGCCCTAATGCATGAGGAAGACAAGGGAGAAAAGAAGGAAGTAAAGGCTGAGGAAACATCACAAGATAAGAAGGTGTAGCCCAAGAAGGGGCAAAAACAACAACAACAAAAGAAAGGTGGAAAGAATGACAATGGCAAGCATAAGAGAAAATGTCACAGTTGTGGGAAAGAAGGTCACTTGATCAAAGACTGTAAAAGAAGGAAGAAAACTTTCTTTAATTGTGGAGAAGTCGAACACTTTGCTAGAGAGTACCTGAAGAAACAGGGATCACAGGGACAAGGTCAAAGGGCAGGAACTTCTGGAGGGCAGGTGCATGCTCTCGCGCTTAGTGCTTCTGATAGAGGTAGAAAAATTTCTGTGGTAGGTTTAATTTCTCTTTCAAACCATCCTATTAGAACACTTTTTGATTCTGGTGCTTCACATTCATTTGTATCTAGTTTTGTGGTTGAATCTCTGCACTTAATTACTAGTATGGTAGTGGATCCCGTAGTTGTTTCAAACGGTTCGGCTCATTTATCTATGATTTTTCGGGGTTTGAAAATATCTGTGTTAGGCATCGAGTTTGAGTGCGACGCGTATGTGCTCAAGTTTATAGGCTATGGGTTGATTCTAGGAATGGATTGGCTTACCACGTATGGTGCCATTCTGGATTGTGAGAAGAGGGTTGTTAGGCTTTTGATTTATCATGGGAGGACCCTCGAGATTTCTTGTGACCCACAAGGGTCGGTTATGCTTAGTTTCCTAGGGTCTCTTGATTCATCTATCGATGATCTGCAATCTGTTCCAGTAGTCCAAGATTATTCCGATGTTTCTGATGAGGTACGGGGTTTACCTTCGAGGCGCGAGATTGATTTTCGTATATATCTGGTGGACAATGCAAAGGCAGTTGCATTACCGGTGCGACATATGGCTCCAAGGGAAAGAAGGGAGTTGAGTAAGCAAGTAGGGGAGCTACTTGAGAAAGGATTTATCAGACGAAGCTTATCTGAATGGGGTGCTCCTGTTGTATTCGTAACTAAGGCAGATGGTTCGCTTCATTTGTGCGTTGACTATAGAGAGTTGAATAAACTCACCAAGAAGAATAGGCACCCGCTCCCGAGGATTGATTATTTATTTGACCAGCTTGTTGGTGCCTCGGTATTTTCTCATTTAGACTTGGCCACGGGATTTCATCAGTTGAGGGTGGCTGAGGACAGCATAAATAAGATCGCTTTTAGATCTCCGGGTGGTTTCTTTGAATGGCTAGTTATGCCTTTTGGGTTGATCAATGCATCCGCCTATTTTGTTAATCTAATGAGTAGGGCGTTTCGGGAGTTTCTAAACAAATTTGTCGTGGTTTTTGTTGGTGGTTTTTGTTGATGATATTTTGATCTTCTCCAAAAGCGAAGAAGAACATGCCCAATAATTGAGTGAAATCTTGAAAACTCTCTGTGCGCATCAGCTTAAGGCGAAATTCTCCAAGTGCCATTTTTGGAGAAAAGAGGCGAGATTCTTAGGGCAAATGGTCTCCAAAGAAGAGATAGCTGTAGATCACGCAAAGGTGGTTGTAGTGCAAGATTAGCAGATTCCTAAAAATGCAATCGAGGTGAGAAGCTTTCTTAGGTTGGCAGGTTATTATAGGAAGTTCATTAAGGACTACGCAAAGATATCAGCCCCACTCACTTGGCTAACAAAGAAAATTTTGGCGTTTTCATGGGATATCGATTGTGATGTTGCTTTCCAACGACTAAAGAGGGATCTGACAACAGCCCCAGTCTTGACCTTGCCTGATGGGAGTAAAGTGTTTACCATTTACACTGATGCATGTGGTACAGGGCTTGGTGCAGTTCTGATGCAAGAAGGGAAAGTGGTGTGTTATGGGGGTAGAAAGTTGAGAGTTCATGAGAAGAACTGCCCCACCCATGATCTAGAGCTAGCTGCCATAGTATTCGCGCTTAAGATGTGGCGCCATTATTTACTTGGAGATAAGTTTGAGTTATACACCTATCATAAATCTCTCAAGTATCTGTTCTCGCAAAAGGATCTCAATTTAAGGCAACAACGGTGGATGGAGTTCTTAGCTTATTATGATTTTTAGATTGCTTGTACCCTTGGCAAGGGTAATGTGGTGGCTGACACACTAACTTGGCAGAGGATGGCCTTAAATCCTTTGTTTATGGAAAGGAAAAGCTTGGAGTTCATATCATCCTTTGATTTTAGACCCTCCATCGAGAGTTTTCCTGATTTGTTTGCATCCTTGGAGATACGATCAACTCTTATGGATCAGATGAAAAGGGGTAGTTGTGACGAGATGGAAGGCTTTGTGTTCCTCAAACTGGAAGCTTGATAAAGGCAGTCCTAGAAGAAGCAGACCATTCTTAGATGACCATTCATCCAGGTGGTGATAAAATGTACAAAGACATGAAAAGGGTTTTGTTTTGGGCGGGGATGAAGAAAGATGTGGCTGAATTTGTTTCCCAATGTCTAGTTTTCTAGCAAATTAAAGCTGAGCAAAATAAGCTCGGTGGTTTACTTCATCCTTTGGAGGTCCCTCAGCGGAAATGGGAGAGCGTCTCTATGGATTTCGTAGATGGTTTACCTAGATCGAAGAAAGGCAACACCAGTATTTGGGTAGTAGTGGACAGGTTGACTAAGAGAGTTCATTTCATTCTAGTGAAGAGTAAGAGGACGGCATCATGGTTGGCAGCAATTTATGTCCGTGAGATAGTTCGTCTTCATGGAGTACCTTCCAGCATCATAAGCGTTCGTTACCCCATCTTCACCAGCGAATTTTCGAGGAGCTTGCAAGAAGCATTAGGTACACAATTGTGTTTGAGCACCGCTTATCATCCTCAGACCGATGGACAGACAGAGAGGGTCAATAGAATTCTTGAAGATCCTTTAAGGCTGTGTATCCTAGACTTCGGAGGGACTTGGAAAGAGCATCTTCCTTTAGTAGAGTTTGCCTATAACAACATCTATCAATCCAGCATCGGCATGGCACCCTTCGAAGCACTGCATGGATGACCCTGTAGATCACCAACTCTTTGGTGGGAATCTACAGAAAGATTATTACTTGGACCAGATATGGTTAGAGAAACATCCGAAAAGATTGACTATATTCGACGGCGAACGAAAACAGCTCAAGATAGTCAGAAGTCCTATGCAGAAAAGAGAAGGACTGACATTGAATTTGAAGTAGGAGACTTAGTTTCTATCAAAGTATCACCTCTGAGGAATGTGATCTGCTTCAGATCTGTAGGGAAGTTGGCGCCTAGGTTTGTGGGACCAATACCCATAACCGAGAGGATTGGCCAAATGGCCTATAGAGTAAAGCTCCCAGAAAATCTATCTGCCGTTCTTAATGTTTTCCACGTTTCTCATCTGCCGAAGTGCTTGCATGACACCGCAAAAGTAGTAAGCCGAGTGCATTGGAAGAAGTAGAAGTGGAACGGGAGGCAACAGTCTTGCGAGTTCCTTCGTGTATTCTTGGATCAGAAGTTAAGAAGCTACGCAATAAAGAGGTCAAGTTGCTAAAGGTTCAATGGGGAGATAACCCAGAGGATGCGACTTGGGAGACTGAAGCCAAGATTCGTGCTACATACCCTTTTCTTTTCGAGGGTATGTTCTTAACTCCTTTTTCCAAAGTTTTATCTGTGCTTGCTTCTATCATTTGAATATATCTTATCCAGTATTTTAGATCTTTAGATAGGAATCCTATGGACGTAAACATGTGTTTGAGACATGTTTTGTTTTATGGATGCAAGTGGATGCAAGTGTTTGCTAGTGACTGCCTGTGGATGCGTATACACACACATTAGGCACTAGATCGACTCAATCACTCTCATACTGCATATAGATGTATATGCATTTTCTTTTCTTTTATGGATGAAAATGAATGTTTTAGCATATGGATGTTGCATATGGACGGATGAGTGTGCACACATATAGAACTTACATGTTATAATAAGATTATTTGCATACATATTGGATTCATGGCACTAACATATATTGCATTAAGGAGGTCAACTGAATCAGTAGACCGCCTGATCTTTCACATTAGTGTTGGGACATATACACACACCTTTGCATATGTTCATATAAGCATTAGAAAGTTTTAAGGCCAATGGATGCCTATGATTGGTGGATGAGTAGATGGATGATAGATGGTAGGATACATTCTTGTCAACCTAGAGATTTCGAGGATGAAATCCTTTAAGTAGGGGAGAATGTAATACCCCGAAATTTTAACAACACTAAAACAGGATAAATTAGATAATTACTAATTTAATATTTAGAATTAAGGAAAACGAACTGCTCCAGTGCGTCCATCTCGAAATTCTCATCAAGATAAACATTTGGTTTGTATAAAATGGACACCGTATGAAGAAGTTATGAGGGTTTTAGTTTGTATACATGCAGAAGAAGTACGTACGTATATATTATACACATATGAGTCAGCACTTATCCAGAAAGGGTCCAAAAATTGAAAATTCATATGGCGGCAAATTTCCCGCTCTAGCGGGTCGACCCCCCTAGAGGGGTGTTGACACCCGCGTTTACCTCCTTAAGGGGTCGACACCCCTAGGGCTGATGTGGCAGTCCATTTCAGAGGGGCTGGCAGCTATAAATACATGGTCATTTCTCTTGTTTTCTTCATTGAGAATCCATGGGGGCCAAACTCTGTCGGTGTCCGAATTGGACTAAATTGGATCTGTTAATCTCCACAACTATCAACCTAAGCAAATCAGTTAGAGATTCAAGATCCATTCTTTCTCTCTTTTCTAATCCAAACCCTGTGAGTTCCTAGTCGCTTTTAGATTTAAATATATAAAAGTAAATGTGATATGACAATAGTTTGGGTCTGTGCATGTGCATGTGTAATGTTGGATCCATTGTAAATTGCAAACATATGACATCCTAAATTGCGTATAACTGAGATCTAAATCTCTACCTTGTTGGATCTATTGTAACTTTTGTGGCATGTTAGGATGTGTATCTTGACCTTATCCGTGTTAGATATATTTTTCTACTATTGGATCTGAATTATGTGGACATCTAAATTTTTAATCAGATCAAGTTTATCACCTTATGCCGACCATATTAGATCTAAACCAGTTGGACATCTAAATTATTAATTTAGATATTATTATGCTTATTATAACATCATAGTTATGTTAGAATCCGTTAACTACCACACATTCATTAGATTTATGCTTGTACGTCCCCCTTATCACCATGCTAGTTTATGTTTATGCCAAAACAATCACCTTTGCCATATTCCCATCACTTTTCCCATTTTATTGTGTATGACTAGGCTACTTTCTAGCCTAGATACCGCCAAATATATGCGAATGCATTAGTTAGGGAACGGGGCAAAAAGGGTTAGAAGTGGCATAATTGAAATAATGTTTATATGAATTGGACATATAATTCAAATTGGGGAAGTGGGGACATAATCACCTATAAAGATATAGGTAAGAATTGAATAAGAATGAAATGTATAATGATTACAATTATAAATTGTAATTGCACTTATGACACGAGGTTAGGTTGCATTAGTGGTGGAAGTCTGCCCGGACCCGATCAGCATATCCAACAACCGCTAATATTGAACCTAATGTAAGAGGTCTAAGTGCGCAAATACGAGACGGGCTATGATATGAGGCTAGTCCCAACTTGTGGAATAAGGCTACCCGGACCCGATCGGCATATCCAGCATCCACAACTTGTACGCTTAATGTGGGAGGTCCAGCCCATTATAAACCATAAATGGACATGGTAATAAATTGGACTACTTAACAAAATCTAATCCATAGAGATTGTATGATGTGAACTAAAGTCAGGGTTAAGTAAAATTGGTTGGACAGTGGATGGGTTAAGAAAATCTGAGGAGATGGGTAATATTTACATATAGGCCCATAAACTTAACCTGATAAGGTTATGTAATTAAAGACACCAAGTGGTATACATGACCGGGGAGAGTAATAAAGTTATGTAATTAATGACACCTTTTAGGGTAAGCATAACTTGTAGAAATGATAGGGTTATGTAATTAAAGACACCTAGTGGTATACATAGCCAAAGAAAACCTAGTGGGGGATACAAGACAAAGGGGAGAGCTTGTATCATATTGTGTGGGACCCGTTTCATCCAATAACCTGGAGTAGGTATCAAAACATGTACTCCGTACTAGGTCAGAGAAGGGGCACGCTTACTGGTGGAGGATGATGTGGGAGGCACAAACCGACCGGTCCATGTGCGTGCATGAGCCATGAATAAGGGGATAAGATGACCATGACACCTACAAATATGGGGCTATGCATATCAGCGAGGGTTTGCCACTTTAGGACGTGATACATCCTACTATGGGGCAAGCACAGGGTATCTACAGAGTAGAGAGCCGATCAATCAGGGTAGTAGTAGGGTACATTTGGACGTATGCCTAAGTCTACCACCTTATAGTGGAATGGATCATCTCATTCTGGTTGTACTAGCAATTGTGCGGAGTAATCACTGGAGAAGCGTATACATTTTATCCTATCTACCTTGTCATACCTGCCATTTATCTCTTATCCACTTTATATGTCTGTCATGCTACTTTTATTTATTTACTTGTTAAAAGTAACTAGACTCGCCAGACTTATTGTTTGACCCTTTTTGTTTCTCCATCTTTCTTCCGTTCCCCCCCAAGGTTCTCAAGGAGGAAACACTCAGGCTTGACCATGATTCTGCTTACTTTTGCTGGAGTTGCTGATATGTTTGGCTCAAGCTCCTATCCATGTTGCTATGGCTATATTTTATTTGGGGGGAATTTTATTTCTTTTATGTACTCTGATATTTTTGAAGTATAAGACAGTAGCTTTTTTGTTGTAATGGGCTTTTGTGTTTCAGACATGTGATGTTTTTGGACCATGGTATCTTATGATAACTAATGTTTTTATTCCACTGTTATTATATATGTCTGTCTTGTATTATTTCCGTTTTTTTACTATAATGCTTCACGAAACTTAATGAATTCCATTTGTGAGTGACATTAACGGACGTGGGGTGTCATAAGATGTACCATGTTCGACAATCAGTTTAAAATGTAACGTCTAGCTTACCCAAAGGACTTCATCCTTCTCTTCGCCAAGAAAGTCAATGTGAAACCTTGGGAATAACATTTGAAGTCTATGTAATTCCCTGAGAAAGCAGTGTCTAATTGATTATAACATCTTATTTAAAGAAGACATTTCTTTGCAATTTCTCCTTAGCTTAGCAAATTTAAATGGGATGTCTTGTGTAATAGGACTAATGGGGATATCGTTTTCCTATCACAACATGAAAAAACAATTTCAATTGTGAAAGAACAAGGTGTTAACACCCAAAATAAACAAGGGAAAGCCGGAGATCAAAATCAAGGTGAATAGGTGAAGACGCTAGCGTTTCTTTGGAGGACACGAAACTAAAATCCCATTATACACTTTTGGAACAAACAGAAGAGAGGAACGAAGTTCGCAGTCCTTTCTAAAAGCCCCTATCGGCTTAGCCTATAAGCCAACAACCAAATATGCACTTTCCTAGCATAAAGGACTAAGACTAGTGTACCTTTCGGGTACTCAAAACAGAAATACAGTAAAACTTTAGCTCTTACCAACAAGTCATCTAAGCATAAAAGGAACAGAAGCTGCTGACATCACAATCTGATGAAAGCTCCAGCAAAAGCCATCTCCATATTATTCTTCTAAGACTTCCGCCTTCGAAAGCCTCCTTTTGAAAACTCTTGCGATAATGCTATAATCGCCCTCTTAAGGATTGACGAAAGGCACAACTATAAAAGGTTCTATATATATGACTCTAATAGAAAAATGGGATAGAGCCCCTATGCCAGTCGAAAGTCCAACCCGTACCCATATATAGGACCCTATTGGTCTAGAATCGAGGACCAACTTTTCATTCTCAAACTTATACTGTTAAAATCTGAGTTGTAAACCCTAATTTTATATCAGTTTGGGGGTAATTGTTTGTAATTCTTGAAGTTCTCAATTAAAAAATTCAATCAAGTCCTTAAGGTAACAAGTGAGAAATTATTCAACTAATATATTATTATTTTATGCTAACTTTGTAGCTTCTTTCGTGGAGTCGTATGAAAATGTTACAATATAATCGACGACCCCTTTGGTCCACTTTTCTAGGGTCACAAGTAATGAGATTAACCATCTTCCTCCGTTGTTGGTACAAATGATCAGAAACGTTGTCGAAGCTTATCGATTGATAGTTTCTTTAGCTCACCGTTGGTTCTAGATCCCGTTCCAGCTATCCGACAAGGCCTTCGTAAGTAAACTGAAACCACATAAATCTATGGTTATTCGAGACTACTTAGTCCAATTAGGACCCAGTTTCCACATTTTAGGCTTTCGAGAAATATGATAATTTGTTACCTAAAGGATATCAAACCCTTGAAATGAATAATAGAATCCCTCACTATCTTTCGTCGGAATGCCAAAAGATCATAACAAAAAAACAAGGAAATACAGACTTTTTAATGGACTTCTTTTTCCCAAAGGCTATGTAAATCTCCTCTATTGATGAGGTCCCTTCTCCTGCTAATAAAGTGGCATGGGTGGCTGCCTAACTGGCCTTCTCTTTGGAGCTTCGTACTGAGAAAGTCTTCCTTCGCGAAAATGCAAGGATCAAGTTGATCGTCGAAGGAGATACAAACTACAAATTCTTTCATTATTCTATTCGTAAGAAGAATTACATCCTCTCGATTCATCAGGTTCTGTGCTCTGGTCTCTCTTTGACCTCCATTCCGGAAGATGTTAAAGACACTATCTTGCCTCACTTCTACTCTATTCTTGGTGCTCCTTATGTGGTTGTCACTGATTTGTCCCTTCTAGATTTTATCCCTAGATTGTTCTTACCATCTAATAGTGCCAACCTTGTCACTCCTCCTTCCACAAAGGAAATCCAGGCTTATGCCTTCGCTCTCAGCAAGGACAGTGCCTGTGGCCCTGTTGGCTACAATGGCGTTTCTACAGAAGTGTTTGGCCGATCATTCAGGAAGATTTTTGTCTTGCCATTCAATTTTTCTTCTCTAGTGAACTTCTTCCTAAGTGATGGACTTCCACCAATTTGGTTCTTATCGCCAAGAATGACAATCCTCACTCATGTGTGAATTTTTGTTCGATGAGCTTATGTAACTTTTCTAACAAGTTTATGCCTAAGGTGATAACCTCTCGTCTTGATCCTTTCCTGGAGCGTATTATCTCTTCCACTCAAGCTTGGTTCATTAAAGGACGATTGATTACTGACAATGTCCTTTTAGCTCAGGAGACGATTTCCCAAATTGATTGCAAGATCAGGGGTTCTAATGTGGTCATAAAGCTAAACATGTCTAAAGCTTATGTCTGTCAGTCTTAGTTCTTCATCATTAAGGTTCTGAGGCTTTCGTCTTTCTGGAAACCCTAATCGTTATTATATAAGGGCTCATTTCTAACTGTTGTTTCTCCGTTCTCATTAACGGATCGTCCAACATATTTTTCAAGTTCAGAAGGGGTTTACACCAAGGAGACCCCCTTTCGCCGACATTATTCGTCATTTCTGCCGAGGCTTTCATGCGAGGATTGGATTCTCTTACCATATCGAGCCAAATTCATATATTTGGCATTCCCAGAGGTTGTCCTATTATTCTTCCTTATCTTTTGCGGACGACATCATCATTTTCACTAATGGTTCCTGTCGGTCCATCTTTCGCCTTATCTGCTTCATTCACCAATATGAGAGGTGTTCGGGCCAACTCGTCAACTCTGCTAAAAGTTGTTTCATCTCTGCGAAAGACTTGTCTTTGGTTAGGTCTTCTTGGTTGGAAACCTTCGTTGGGTTCAAGGCTGCCACCCTTCCCTTACCTTACCTCGGTATTATCCTTTATAAAAGAAGGAAGTTCAACGCTATATTCGATCCCCTGACCGACAAAGCTAGGGGTAATATTGTTGGGTGGAATGCGACTCTCCTTTCTCAGGCAGAGAGATTAGTTATTATAAAGTCAGTTCTCGACTTTATAGGATCACATGTCCTTGCTATTGTGACTCTTACTTCCTCCTTCTTCCATTCGTATCGATCCTTGGCAAGGTCCTTTTTTTGGATTAAAAAGGACAACGCTAATCGTCATCACTGGATTTCTTGGGATGTCATTAGTCATTCCAAAAGTGAAGGAGGCTTTGGCCTTCGAAATCCCAAGGATATGTGTATTTTCTTTGCTTGCAAATTATGGATTCAGTTTGGAGCAAGTGATTCCCTTTGGGTGAGTTCCCTCCACGCTGAAAACCACAGGCTTTAGTCCCGAATATCGCAGGTGTCCTGTCCTACTCTAGTGAGACGTGGAAACATACGCAATCCATAAATTCCTTCTCTGACTCACATGGTGGTGCATCTGGTTGGTACGGCGGTCATATCTCGATTAGGAAGGCGTGGAGTGCGGCGAGAACCTCTTCTCCAATGCTCTTATATTCTCTTTCATCTGGCATCGCCGACTCCCCCTGAAGGTTTCTTTGTTTATATGGAGAACTCTTCACGAAGGGTTACCACTAGATGAGAATCTTCAGAGGATTGACATCCCACTCGTGTCCCATTGCAGATGCTGTAGAACATGTGACTTGGAGCCCACTGCTCATTTGTTTTTCCTTCGGTTCTACTGCTAGATATGTCTAGAATTACTTCTAGAACTTGGTTGGTCTCCAGGGCAATGTCACTTCCCTTGTAGATTTACTGAGAAATTGGTGGTCCGACATCTTAGGCAAATATAATTCCTTGTCCTATCTGTTGGATCATTTGGAGCACGCAGAATAAGGGCATTTTCGATGAGGTTCCTATGGACTCTCCCTCCATCATTCGAAGGGTAAGGAATGATGTGTTCCTTGCCTTCTGTGGTAGACCTTTTAAGGGAGTTGTCGACTCCCGCTCTTTGCGGCTGGCCCGTTTCTTCGATATTACATCTAGTCCACTGTCCCCTCATGCGGGAATTGGTTGATTTGTCAAGCTGTTAGTTATCGATTCCTACACTTCCCCTATTTTATTTCTTATGTTGTTCTCTAGTCATACATGTCCTTAATTACAGGTTATTATGCAAGTAGACAGGAAGATGGGGATGTGGTAATCATGCTTGTAGTAGAATGGCTTTATCTGTTACCCTTTCTGGCATCACCATTGACACGGGTGATTTGGGATCCACACGATGGCGCATGTGTCGTCTCTCATTGATTTGGCCTAACTACTGTTAGAGTCCCCGGTTTCTTCTTTGGCTTTGCTTGGCTCACCCGTTTAGCACTTCTTACATCAAAATGTGGACACTTTGTCTTGTGGCTTTAGAGTCCCACTCCTTCTGTTATTATATTTGTTGATTTTCCTTTATGATATTATAGAATCTGTAGTCGTTTATTAAATACGATTCTATTTTTTGTACGACATTGGAGAAAGGCTAGTTTCTCCCATTTTGATATATGGTATTTTGTTGATTTAAAAAAAACTCAATTTTAACCTTCTTTCTTTCATAGGAATTTGCTTTCAGAAAATCCCGGAACTCTCTACTAAGATTCTCCTTAACCTAACTCATTCCCTTTGTAAGCAAGGAATTCTGCAAGAAAACTCTATTTTTGGTGTTAACTTAAAACGACCCAGAATTTCTGATATTTTGAAAATTCAAGTTCTTAAGAATTTGAAATATTCGCGCACTATTCTGCATACATACACTCATTTTTCAAATACGATTTCAAAAAGTATAACGATCAAATAAATTATTTAAATGAGTTTTATCAACTTATCAGGCCAAACAATTTTCGTCAAAAATGAGAATTTGACACTGTTCACTGATATTGTAGATTTTGAAACTTTGAAATAATAATTGAATATGACTTATAAAATATTTAAAATAAGGTTACTGGGTTTTTAAAATAATAACTTCAAAGATATGATAAGTTAAATCTGAAATTATTATTTTTTTGTCAAAATTGTAGAAATTAACAAATTCATCAAAATAGGATTTTTATCAAAAAGTGTCAAAATATGATTTTATAACTTATCAACTTGAATGCAAATTCAATTTGAGTTTATAAAATTGATATAATATAGTTGTTTAAAGTATAAAATAACTTGTTTGGAGTAATGGGATTCAACAGCAAATTATATTGACAAAAGTTATATTGACAAAATGTGTCAACTTTTGTCAAAACCAGGTTTTATCAAAAAAAATATCAAAAGAAAAATTCTATAACATGGCAAGTTTAAGATGGTTTAAACATTTTAAAATGTTAATTTAAAGATATTAAGTTGAATTTTGAATTTAGTTTAATAGTTTTTCAAAATTATAAAACTTAACGGTAAAATATCGACAAAAGTGTACTGGCTTTTGTCAAAATGAAGCGTAGTAAGACTATTTTTACTATGGTTTATATTGATTTAATATAAGTATTTAATGAAGGTTATTAAAATAACTACTTTAAAACAAACAATTTTTTTATGAATATCGTTATGTTTAATCGACAAAAGTTGTAGTTGTTTTGTAGACAAAAGTGCAAATTGAATTGTAACATATAAGTGTAGCAACTTGAAACACTTCCAAAATGTGACAAAAGTGTCACAAAAGGTTAGTAATAAACCATATTTAAGACAAATGGCTTTTGTCTTATTAAGCACATGTATTTTGTCTTATTAAGCATATGGCTTTTGTCTTATTCACAAAAGCACTTTACACATGTTAAGCATCCATGCTTATTTCCATGTTAAGGAAGATGACATGTGACTAAGCACATTTTCAGTTTACCTCCTCCTTCTCACTTATAAAAGAAGCTTCCTTCTCTTCCATTTCATTCATTTCAGCTCCTTTTTCCTAAGAGCTCTATGTTCTTCTCTAATGGCTTCTAAGCCTCTTCTTCCTTCTTCCTCTCTCCTCTTCCCCTCTCCATGGTCGTGCACCACCTCCTCTTCCTCCTCCTTGCGCCTCCTTATAAAAAAGAGGAAGTATATATATATATATATATATATATATATGTATGTATGTATGTATGCATGAATGAATGAATGTATATACTTATATCATATACATATATAAGTGAGGGAGAGAAAATATTTTGCGGCACGGTTACACTGTCAGATGGTCCAATAAAGTATGGTGGAGTGGAACCCAAAGGTGTAACACCCCATAATTTTATAAGAATACTACAATGATAAACCAAGGAATACTTAATTATATATTAGGGATTAAGTAAAACGGACTGCGCCATTTCGTTCATCTCGGAATTCTAGTCAAAATAGACACTTGGTTTGCGTAAAACGGACATCATATAAAGAATTTATTAAGGTTAGAAGTTTATATGCGCACAAGAGAAATATATATAAATAAAATAAATTTAGAATTCAAACAAATTCAAAAATCGAACAGCAAAAGGGGAGCAGGAAAATTCCCGCCTATGGGTGTCATCCCATGGGTCGACCCCATCAAGGGGGTGTCGACCCCTGGGTCGACACACCAAGGGGGGTCGACCCCATATGGATCTAGGCAGATCCCTGCTATCTAACGTGGACTTATTTCTGTGCAAGATTCGTCGACTGATGGCTATACATAAGACCCTATACCCATTTTTTATTCATCTAAATCAACGGTGATGGTGAGATGCTGCTCCAACTCAGATTAAATTAGACTTTTCTTCATCAACGGCGATTCATACATATTCAAAGATCGCTAATTCAACATCAACACTCTTTCCTCGGTTTTCTTAGATCCATTCTCTGTGGATCTACGTTATTTTAGATATAAACATTTAAAAGTTATTTTTGACATGCCTATGAATTGGATCTAAGCCTATGACTAATTGAATCATATCAGATCTGCCATAACCTGTGTATCTAAGTTACTTTGACATGACTATGAATTGGATCTAAGCCTATGCCTGTTTATCATGTAAGATCTTTCATTATTTGTATATCTAATTCACTGATTAGATCTCACCATGCCTGTTTATGATCAGGACTCATGACACTATGCCTAATCAGTTCTATTATCACATGTTCATCAGATCTATTCCTATATGCCTATTCTGTCATTATGCCCAATTTTGTTACTATATGTTTATTAGTTGCTATGCCTATTCCTGCCATCATATGTCAGTCTTGTTATTATGATTGTTTTTGTTCTCTTCCCTTCTTCTTTTCCCTTTTTATTTTATAGCCAGGCTACCTTCGAGCCTAGGCATACCGCTGAAATATGCGAATGCGTGAAATTGGGAACGAGGGGAAAAAGTTAAAATTGGGGCATAACTTGTATTGGGAAATTTGGGTATAACTTGAATTAAATACATGAATATGGATTTGGGGCATAAATCAAATTGTGATTTAGATCTTAATTTGGGGCATATGGTGCATGATGAATATGACTTAGAAAAAGGGGCATGAAAACCTATAATGAAATAGGGGTAATTGTTAAACAGTAAAAATGCCTAGATTTACAGTAATTAGAAACTGCAACCGCGCTTAAACACCAGGTTAGATTACACTTGTGGTAGAAGTTTGCCGAACCCGCCCAGCATAACCAGCAGCCACAAGTGGTGAATCTAATGTGAGGGGTCTAAGTGCATAAACATGTAACAGGCTAAGACACGAGGTTAACTCCGACTTATGGAAGAAGTCTGCCCGGACCCGCCCGGCATATCCATCATCCACAAGTTGTAGGCTTAATGTGGGAGGTCTAGCACATTATAACCATAAATTAATAAATGGTAATGAACTGGAATACTTAACCTATTTGAATGCATAGGGAGTACATGAACATGTTGACTTGAGTAGGGGTTAAGTAAACTTGCTTGAAACAGTGGGAGGGTTAAGTACATTTTGGGGTAGTGGGTAATATTTATATATAGGCCCACAAACTTAACCTGTTAGGGTTATGCAATCTTGTTACTCTGGTAGGGCATAACCTGTGGAAATCCGAGTAGTGGGGATGCAAGCCTAGAGGGATGCTTGTATCATCTTGTGTGTAGGACCCGTTTCAGTTAGTAACCCATATATAGGTATCAAACGAGTACTCCGAACTAGGTTGGAGTCGGGGCGTGCTTACTGGGCTGATCGTAAGAGATCCAAAAGTGGGGATGGTGTGGGCGGCGCATTCCGACGGGTCATGTGCGTGCATGGGTCCATCCAAGAGGAGGCTAAGACACCATGACATCGGTAGATATGGTTGTGCATGTCTTGAAAACTTTAGGTTGCCACTTTAGGGAGTGATACATCCTACTGTGCGGCCAGCATAGGGTATCTATGGAGCAGGGATCCGAACGATTGAGATAGTAATTAGGGTACATCTAGACTCTGGTATGTTTAGGATCCTGTTATTATCCTTAGGGATAACTCCTGTATGTTCAGTTGGGTTGCCTATTAATTGTATAGGGTTAAACCTCTCACTAGAAGTACGCCTAAGTCTACCATCTTGTACTTGTTGGGGATCATCTTGTTCTAGTGATACTAGTATTGGTGCAGAGAAAGAAAAGTGTTAGGGAAGCGCTATTTATTCCATCCAGTTTTTCATGTTTACCTTGTCATACCTACCTTGCATGCTTTATACCTCTTATCCAGTTTTATGCCTGTCATGATGCTTTTACTTATTTATATGCTAAAAGTAACTGGACTCGCCAGACTTTATGTCTAACCTATCTTATTTCCTCTTCTTTCTCTTCCCTTCCACCCTAGTTTCTCAGGGTCAGAATACTCAAGCTTGATCAGGATTCTTCTTTCCTTCTTCTTGGAGCTGCTTAGATGTACTACTTGATTTCGTACCTTCTCTACTATGGCTAAATTTTTGGGGATTATGCTATTTTCATGTTTATTGTACTCTGATGATTTTGGTACAAGACAGAAGTTTAAAATTGATGTATTGAGTTTTATGCATTTCAGATTCATGGTGTAACTATGTTTTGAACCACAATGTTTTCTGCTTTATAAAATTTTAAATTCCACTGTTATTTTATATCTGTCTTGTAATGTTTCTGCTTCTGTTTACCTATAACGCCTTACGAAACTGAATGCATTCTCTTAATGAGTGACAATAACGGGCATGGGTTGTCATAAAAGGTGAGCAAACTTCGTTAACATTTGGTTAATTTATTTATTTACTGAGCAATTTATAGCTCACATATGAATTAAAATGTTGCATATATGTTTGTTAGGTTGTATATGGTTACAAGTAAATTATATGCTATGTTGTTAATGTAGCTTATGGTTGAAGTATACATATGAATTATATAAGTCAATTAGTGATTTACATGTTAATGTAAGTGATTTAGAAAGTTGAGACCATAAAGAAAAGTTTGGTTAAATTGGATTATAACTTGTTTGACATGTTATTGTACGTTGGGTGAATAGTAACATTTGTTTACGTTGATGCGACTTTTGTCAATATAAACATGACATGGGTGGATAGTTTTATATGTTTATTGTAACAACCCGTAATTTTAAAACATGACATAAGAGATAATTAAAGAATAATTAATTTTTATAAGAAGAACTTGGTAGAACGGCTTATGCCATTGCGTTTGTCTTGGAATTCTGCTTGAGATAGAGTCCAAGTTTGCATAAAACGGATACCGTATGCAGAAGTTATGGACGACAGAAATTAGACAGAAAAATTAGAAAACAGGCTGGGATAACTGGCGCACTTGTGAAGTGCACCAGAACAAAATTGCATTGGCGCACCTGGGAAGTGCGCCCATGCCGAAGCCAAATCTGCAAAGAATTCTAGAGAGTTCTCTGATGATGTGCCCTTTGGGGATTGGCTGGATAACGTGTCTTTTGAGCTGTGTGGTTCTGATGATCTCTAATCTAATCTAAAGGCCCTAATTCACCTAATACATCTATAAAAACACACCTAGACCTAACCCTAATACACTAATCCATGGTGCCTTCATGCTGCCCTAATCTAAATTAAAACTAGCCTCTCTTCTCTTCTCTAAAGAAAATCAAAATTAGAGTATTCAAATTGGAAGATAAGAATCAAATTCTACAACAACGGTTTAGCTAATCAAATTCAGAAATCAGATTCAGATCTATTCTCTTTTCTTAATCCTTTCGCTGTGAGTCTAAGTTACGTTCACATATAATTAATTTAAAAGTGATTATGATAGGATTGTAAGTTGGATTTTATGAACATGCCTATAAGATGAATCATATCAAGTTTTGTAGATCCTTATCTTTCAGATTTATACCCAAATTATTGTTGTCATATGCCTAATTGGATCTATTTTATTGTTAAATGCCAGTTCATGTTTCATATGTCTCTTTTATGCCAGTTTTGATGACATGATTCTCTTCCCTTCTTCTTTTCCTTTTTTTATGATATTAGGCTAACTTCGAGCCTAACATATTTCATTGAGATTTGTGTACGAAAAACGTTTGAACGATTGGGAAAAGTTGGGGAAATATGTTACAAAATGAGATTTTTGGCATAAATCAATTTGGACATAATTGTGTATAAATTAATGAGATTTGGCATAAGTTGGATAGGATAAATGGATATAATTTGTATACATGAGGTTTGACATAAATTGAACATAAATTAATTTGGGTGTAATTTGGCATAACATGTATACATAAGATTATAGGCCTAATTTGGATTAAAATTATGAACATAATTTAGATTGGAAAACATGGGAAATTGGGATATAATTTAATCCAAGATTTAAAGTTGGAACTTGAATCAAGAAAGTGATAATGAACGCCTAAGACATGAGGTTGAATTCGAATTGCGGTATAAGACTGCCCGGAACCGCCCGACACATCCAGCAACCGCAATTTTGTAATCTAATGTGATAGGCCAAAGGCAGAAATTAGATACGTAATAATGAAAAGACACGGGATTAGATTCGGATTGCGGTATAAGACTGTCCGGAACCGCCCGGCATATCCAACAACCGCAAAATGACAATCTAATGTGGGAGGTCTTGCAAAATTATGGTTATAATGAATTAATGAACACTTAACCAAGATAAGACATGTAGTAAGACATGGGGGCTAAGTGGGTGACATGGGTGACATGCGAAATATAACTACATGCACTTAACCAAGGTGAAACATGTGATTAGACATGGGGATAAAGAGGGGTTAAATGGGAATTCCTAGTGGGGATCAAACGTAGGAGGGAAGCTTGTGTCAAGTGGGTGGAACCTTTTCAAACAGTAACCCATTTAGTATCTATGTGAGCTCGAACTAGGTCGAGGATGGGACACGCTTACTAGGTTTGATTGTAAGAGGTCAAAAGAGTTAGCGATGGCAGTGCAAGTCCAACAGAGTCATGTGCGTGCGTGGGTACGGGTTGGTAGGTAAGTCGCTATTGCATCGTGTAGGTATAAGCCGTGCATTCTAGTAGTATCGGGTTTCCACTTTAGTTAGTGATACACCCTACTGTGGGACCAGCATGGGTATTTACGAGTTAGGGAGCCGATCGAATATGGAGGGTAGTGGGTACAACTAGTGGAGATAGGAGCAGGCGGCACCTATGACAGCAGCTAAGAGTACACGAAACTACCATCATTATTATTATTATGTTTGGTAAGAGGGATCAACTTTCAGTGTGGAACTATCATTGGTGCGGTGTAGGAATTATCTTATATTGATTAGAAGCGCAATCAACGTTATATCTTGTTCATCTGGTTTACCTTGTCATATCTGCTTATGTTACAGTCATCTCTTATATCCAGTTTATGTTCTTATCCTGTTACTTTACTGATTATATTGTTAAAGTCACTAGGCTCGGCAGACGTATGTCTTACCCTTTTATTTTCTCCTCTTTTATTTCCTTCCCCTCCACCCCATGTCCTCAGGGTGGGACTAGCGGAGCTTGACTTGGACATATTTCTTCTTGAAGTTCTTGAAAGTGTTGAAAGTAATGCTCGACTTTATCTCTTTTCCATTATGGCTATTTGGAGTGGGATTATGATTTTACTTTTATGTACTCTGATAATAATTTTGTACAAGATGGATATTTGTGTACTTGACTCCAATATGTGGTTTTGATGTTGTACCCAAACTTATTTTGCTTTTCCGCTGCAATGAATAAATTTTGAATTTTCTTAAGTACCAATTTATATATCTGTCTTGTGATATTCTGTACAATACTCTTATAATACTCCATGAAAGTTAATGCATTCCCTTAGTTAGTGACATTAACGGACGTGGGTTGTTTCACGTGGTATCAGAGCTAAAGGTTACCAGAATAGATAAAAGATTTTGAAAATCGTTTTCAAAAGTATTTTTAGAAAGAAGTATTTCCAAGAACATGTTTTAAAAAGTGTGTTTTCAAGAGAAAAGTTTATTTTGAAAAACATAATCCCCAAAAGTCATATATCTATCTTTCGATTCTCTGCTTTGAACATCTTCCTTTTTCCGTTCAGCATGTCTGGGGTACCCGAAATACCCGAGGGCGTATCGATACCAGGCTGGTCCAGAAGGTATCTAGAGGCTAGGGCTACTGCCGCAGGCCCAACTAACGTTCCTCCTCCCCCAACTGCAACTCCTCCTCCTCCCCGTGTAAACGCTTTTCCTAAGATATGAAAAGACTTCCATTCGATGGGCGGAAAACCGTTTTATGGGACTGAGACATTTGTTGAGGCTCGGAGTTGGCTCAAGGAAGTGGAGGACTTATCTGTTATCTTTGAGATAGACAAGGGAAGGAAGGTTCAACTAGCTGCTTGGTCGATGAAGGACGAACCTTCCTTTTGGTGAGAAGTAACTAATGGAGGATGTGCAGTGGAGAAGTGGATAGACTTTAGACAAAGGTTCGAGTTGAAATTTCTTACACAAGCGGAGGAGAGTTTATACATGGAGAGGTTCTTGGCTTTGAAACAAGGGAGTTTGTCTGTGAAGGAGTACGTTAGTAAGTTTAACTAGTTAGCAAGATTTGGTATGGAATTAGTCAATACACCATATAAGAAGGCTTCGAGATTTGCCAAGGGTCTGAATGAACCATTACACAGGTTGGCTATGTCCCACATTCCTATGAAGGCTACTTTCGAGGAATTTGTTGACATGGCGTTCATGCGTGACGAGGAGAAAGGTGCTAATGTAGATAAGGCACAAGATAAGAAAGGGGATTCAAAGAAGGCACAACAACAAAAAAAGAAGGGTGGAAAGGATAACAAGGGCCAAGGGAAGAAAAGGTGTTTTAATTGTGGAACACCCGACCACTTAAGCAAGGACTGTAGGAAGAAGAAGAAGACGGGTTGCTTCCAATGTGGTGAGGCAGGACATATGATTAAAGACTGCCCAAATGAGGCAAGGACAAGGGCAAGGGCAGAAGACAAGACTTACTTCTGGAGGGTAGGTTTATGCCCTCATGGCGGCTATGCAAGAGAGAGGTAGAAACATTTCTGTTGAAAGCTTGATTTTCCTTTTTGATCATCCTGTTTGAACTTTGTTGATTCTGGTGCTTCACATTCGTTTATATCTGCTTCATTAGTTGAAACATTTCACCTAAATGCTAGTTTAGTTGTGGATCCCGTTGATGTCTCAAGTCCTATTGGGGGTACGACTCATCTTTCTATGTTATGTCGGGATTTGAGAATATATGTGTATGGCGTTGAGTTCGAATGCAACGCTTATATGCTTGGTTTCACGGGCTATGGGTTGATTCAAGGAATGGATTGGCTATCCAGATATGGTGCCATTCTCGACTGTGGGAAGAGGGTAGTTAGACTGTTGACTAGTTTGGGTAATACTCTCGATATTTCTTGTGACTCTAACGGTCCTGTTATGCTTAGCTACCTAGAATCTCTTGACACGTCTATTGATGATTTGCAATCTGTTTGAGTAGTTCGTGAGTATGCAGATGTCTTTGAGGAGGTTAGGGGCTTACCTCCAAAACGCGAGATAGATTTTCATATATACTTGGTGGACAATGCAAAGCCAGTTGCATTACTAGTGCGCCAAATGGATCCAAGAGAAAGGAGGGAGCTTAGCAAACAAGTGGAAGAGTTGCTTGAGAAAGGATTCATAAGGAGAAGTATCTCGGAGTGGGGTGCTCCTGTTGTTTTTGCCACAAAGGCTGATGGTTCGCTTAGATTGTGCATGGACTATAGGGAGCTGAATAAGCTCACGAAGAAAAATAGACACCCACTGCCGAGGATAGATGATTTGTTCGATCAGTTGGTTGGTGCTTCGGTTTTCTCGCAATTGGACTTAGCTATAGGATTTCATCAGTTGAGGGTAGCTGAGGATAGTATAGATAAGACTGCCTTTAGGACTCCCGACAGTTTCTTCGAATGGCTCATCATGCCTTTTGGTTTGACAAATGCACCCACATATTTCATAGACTTGATGAGTAGGGTTTTAGGGAGTTTCTAAACAAGTCTGTGGTGGTCTTTGTGGATGATATTTTAGTATTTTCTAGAAGCGAGGAAGAGCATGCCCTACATTTTAGGGAAGTCTTAGAGACCCTTCGAGCACATCAACTCAAAGCTAAGCTCTCCAAATGTCATTTTTGGAGGAATGAAGTGAGGTTCTTAGGACACGTGGTCTCCGAGGAAGGGATAGCTATAGATCCCACGAAGGTGGTGGCAATCCAAGATTGGAAGGTTCCTAAGAATGCAACAAAAGTAAGAAGTTTTCTTGGTTTGGCGGGGTATTATAGAAAGTTCATTAAGGACTTTGCTAAGATATCAGCCCCACTTACACGGTTGACGAAAAATAATTTGACCTTTTCTTAGGATGTTGACTGTGACGATGCTTTCCAACGTTTGAAGAGGGCATTGACGACAGCTCCAGTTTTAGTTTTGCCGGATGGGAGTAAACTGTTCACAGTGTATACCGATGCTTGTGGGACAGGGCCTGGCGTAGTTTTGATGCAAGAGGGAAGGGTGATATGTTATGGTGGAAGGAAGTTAAAGGCCCATGAGAAGAATCACCCTACCCACGATTTAGAGTTGGTTGCCATAGTTTTTGCGCTTAAGTTTTGGCATCACTATTTGCTTGGTGAGAGGTTTGAGTTGTATACAGACCATAAGTCACTAAAGTTTTTGTTCTCCCAAAAATATTTAAACTTAAGGCAACAAAGGTGGATGGAGTTCTTAGCATCCTACGATTTTGAGATTGCATATACCCTTGGCTAGGGTAACGTTGTAGCTGACGCCTTGAGTGGAAAGAAGTTGACCTTGAGTCCTTTGTTTGTCGAGCGGCAGAGTTTAGAGTATATCTCTACCTTTGACTTTAGACCCTCCATCGATTATGTACCTGGTCTGTTGGCATCATTAGAGGTGCGACCTACACTTTTGGGACAAATAGGTGCGGCACAGCGAGATGACCCACAACTGATAGAGATAGTAGACAAGCTCATAAGAGGGGAGTCTTTGAGCCATCTTATAGGTACACTATAGATGACAAGGGTTGGTTGCGTAGAGATGGGAGACTTTGCATATCTCAAGATGAGTTTTTGAGAAACACAATCCTTGAAGAGGCACATCGTTCTAAGATGACCATACATCCCGGTGGTGACAAGATGTATAAGGACATGAAGCGAGTTTTCTTTTGGGCCGGAATGAAGAAGGATGTGGCTGAGTTCGTTTCTAGATGCTTAGTGTGCCAGCAAGTCAAGGCTGAGCAAAAGAAGCCTGGTGGTTTGCTTCACCCTTTAGAGGTTCCACAGTGGAAGTGAGAGAGTGTTTCCATGGATTTCGTTGACGGGTTGCCGAGGTCAAGGAAGGGTAATACGGGGATTTGGGTAGTAGGGTATAGACTTACCAAGAGCGCCCATTTCATTCCCGTCAAGAGTAAAAGAACAGCGACATGGTTAGCATCTGTTTATCTCCGAGAGTTAGTTCGTCTGCACGACATACCTTCTAGTATCGTAAGCGACCGAGATCCCATTTTCACTAGTGAGTTTTGGAAGAGCTTGCAAGAGGCAGTAGGAACGCAATTTTGTTTGAGCACCACTTACACCCTCAGACGGATGACCAAACAGAAAGAGTGAATCGAATTCTAGAAGATCTTTTAAGTTTATGCATCTTGGACTTTGGAGGGACATGGGAGGAATAACTTCCATTAGTAGATTTCGCCTACAACAACAGTTATCAGACTAGTATTGGCATGGCACCTTTTGAAGCTCTATATGGACGACCTTGCCGATCACCTACTTGTTAGCGGAAATCTACGGATAAGTTTTTACTTGGTCCCGAGATGATTAGGGAAACTTCAGAGAAGATAGACTTGATTCGAAGACAAATGAAGACGAAACAGGACCGGCAAAAGTCATGTGCTGATAAGAGAAGGACCGATCTTGAGTTCAATGTTGGATACATGGTCGTTATTAAAGTATCACCATTGAGGAATGTAGTTCATTTTGGGTCTGAAGGGAAATTGGCAACAAAGTTTGTATGGTCATTCCCCATTACAGAGCGAATTGGACAGATTGCCTACAGAGTGAAGTTGCCTGAGGAGCTTAGTGGTGTTCATGACGTATTTCATGTGTCGCATTTGCGAAAGTGTTAACATGATACCGCGGAAGTATTGGAGTCGAGCATGCTTAGAGAAGTAGAAGTGGAGCGAGATGCCACGGTTAGATGAATTCCTACATGCATCCTTGGATCGGAGATCAAGAAATTACGCAACCGAGAGGTCAAGTTGGTTAAAGTCCAGTGGGGAGATGATCAAGGAGACGCGACTAGGGAGACCGAAGAAAAGATACGCGCGTCGTACCCTTTCCTTTTTGAGGGTATGTTCTTAACTTCTCCTTTTTCTACCGCTTTGTTTATACCTATTCTATCATTTAGTGTATCCTCTCGATTATATCTTTGATCTTTAGGTAGAAAATCCTAATGTTTGTAAACATGTATTTGAGACATGTTATGTTTGGTGGATGCAAGTGGATGTAAGTGTTTGCTAGTGGCTGCTCGTGGATGCATTTACACACACATTAGGCACTAGATCGGCTCAATCACTTTCATATTGCATATGAATGAGTGTGCATATTTAAATAAATGGATGTATATTGAACGTGTTATCATATGGATGCTACATTTGAATGAATGGTTGTGCACTCATATTTAAATGATATGTATCATTAGGATTCTTTTGCATACATAATGGATGCATGGCACTATCATATTTTGCATTAAGGAGGTCAACTGAATCAGTAGTGTAACACCCCACCTCCTTTAAGGTCACTCACAAACGGAATGCCTAAACTTTGATGGAGCGTTTTAGTAGACAGAACAGAAATTTACAAGACAGATAAAATAGTACTTGAAAATTTTATAACTTTATTACAACAGAAACCGAAATAAGCTTGGTTACATCCTTTCAAATCACAATATCAGAATTCAAGTACAAAATATCAGTCTTGTACAAAAGCCTTCAGAATGCATAGTTTAATATCATAATCCCCACAGAAGAAGACAAGCCATACTTTAAGAACTTCAAACAGAAGGAATCCGGATCAAGCTAAAGTATTCCCTTCTACAAAACCTGGGGGGGAAACGGAAAAAGGAGGCGAAACAACAAGGGTCAGACAAAAAGTTTGGCAAGTCCAGTGATTTTCAGTTATGAACAGATAATAATAACATGACATGAAAATAAAACTGGATGAGAGATAACAGTAACAGGTGTAGCGGATATTACAGAAGAACAGAATGACACAAGCTATTTCTTTACACTTCTCTGCACTAATACTAGTACAACAGAATTAGGTGTCACCCTAATGTCTAAATTGAAACAGAAACGGGTACAAAATAATTTCCACAGAAGAGAATGCTAGTAATGGGCCTTTACCACCCCAACAGAAACGGCAGAAACAGGATGCTAATAATGGGCCTTTAACACCCGAACAGAAACAGACAGAAGCAGAATGCTGATAATGGGCCTTTTCCACCCGAACAGAAACAGACTGAAACAGGGTATTAATAATGGGCCTTTACCACCCGAACAGAAACAGTCAGATTAATGCCTATGGAAACAGAATGTAGAATTAGGTGTACACTAGTAATTGGGCCTTTACCACCCGAACAGACGGTACCACGCAAAAACAGACGGGTGTTGCCACCCAACAGAAACAGACGGTACCAACAGAAACAGACAGAACTTAGTGCACCCTAAAGCCCTACCCCAAACGATTAGCTCCCTAAACATAAATACCCTGTGTCGGCCCCACAGTAGGGTGTATCACTCCCTAAAGTGAAAACCAATTGGCACAGACCTATTTACAGATGTCACGGCGTCTTACATCCTCAGAGGCAGACCGGGATCCATGCACGCACATGACCCGATTGGAACGCACCATCAACACACCTCGCCATTATCAGAATGAACCGCTTATAATTAGTTCAGTAAGCGTGCCCGGACCCTACCTACTGTTGGGTCAAAGTTTTGATACCAGAAAGGGTTACTGACTAATATGGGTCCCAGACAACAGATGACACAAGTAATTTCCCTCCTAACCTTGTGTCCCCAGACTAACAGATTTCAGATTAACTTGTTTACAATTCAGACATACAGAATTCAGATCAACCAGTTCACAGATTAGACAAGTTTCCAGACCAACGGATCAGATATACAGATTTAACAGACTTACAGATTAATCGGTTACAGATTAACAGACTTACAGATTAACCGATTACAAATTAACAGACTTACAGTTTGTCTAACTTTGTATTGGGCCTACAGATTCATGAAACGGGTTTATTAATTTCATCAGTCTAGTTGGTTTAACCCTATCCACCCAACACTTTTTAGACATCATATTTATCCTATATTTTCATTAATTAAATATTAATGCCCAGACCTCTCACATTAGACTGACAGTTTGTGGCTACTGGTTAGGCCAGTTGGTTCCGGGCAGGTTTCTGCCACAAACTGAGTCTAACCTCGGGTTTCAAGCACGTTATGACTAACTTCTCACATTAGAACCTATTGTTTGCGGCCACTGGATGTGCCGGGCGGTTACGGGCAGAATTACGCTGCAAACTCATTCTAACCTCGAGTTAGCCTTATCTTTGCGACCAATTAATTAATGATTTGCCATTTATGCCCACGCCTAATATACATGTCAATTATTCATAGCTAATTCAGATTATGTCAATAACAGACTAAATATATCAACTTAACAGATGTAGCAGATAACAGATTTTCGCAGATTAGGTGACTTAACGGATTCAGCAGATTAAGTAATTTAGCAGATTTGGCATATAACAGATTTGGCATTTTCAGCAGACTTAGCAGATGACAGATTTGGCAGATGAATAGATCTAGCAGACTAAGCAGTAGAGCAGAACTAGCAGATTGAGCAATATAACAGAACTAGCAGATTAGGCAATATAACAGAACTAGCAGATTAGGCAAATATAGCAGAACTAGCAAATTAGGCAAACAGATTTAATCATTCCTTAAAGTTTCACAAACATATCTTGCCTAATTATAAATTTGTCCTAAGTTTGCGTGCCTAAATAGTTGTCATGATTCACACTATGATCATATACCCCACGCTTGCATTGAATTTACATGTCACAGATTATGGTCATAATTTACATGTCCCAATTTAGTTCAACTTTCCTAGTACAAAAGATTCACATATAAATTATACCAAATATAGCCATCGATTTCAATGCATGTCATATATTCAAAAATCTCCTACTTAGGTGTTATTCACATTTGATAGTTATCAAATCTTAATATAGATCTTCACACCTAAGTCATATTCTCTTTCAAATCATGAATTGTTATATAAACAATATGCCCAACAATCTAGTGATAACAGATCTTAATTCAAAATATGCGTTATGTCCAATGTCCCAAGTAATATGTTAACATACCATGGTTCCTCTTCTTCCAATTCACATAATATGCATAGATCTAAATCTAGTTTACAACCTATGTCCTTTTTCTTAAATCAGTCACAGATTAGCCATGTCCAATTATGTCACATTCATTATTTGTCCCAAACATTTTAGCGTTCGTGCATTAATCTCTTAGGAGATTGGCGCAGGCTCGTAGTTGCCTGGCTATAGAACAGAAAGAGGAAGAGATACAGAATAAAATAGATCAGAACATACCCAATCTCAAATTCAGATTTACAATCATGTCACAATTATGATTAAAGTTTATATCGGAAAATAACTGCACTTGCCTTGATTGGATTCTAAAAGAAAGATAGTTGTAGCGACGTTAGTTGATCTTCTTTAACTGTTGTTGAAGTTTCAAGCTTGAATTGAGTTGCTTAGGTTGATGTTGATTAGCTTCTAGTTTTGATTCCAGCAGAGTAGCGACGCCATTTTTATTTTTATTTAGAACAGAGGCTGTGCAGAATATAATTGTGTGTAGAGAAGGCTAGTTTTGGGGCTGTTTAAATAGGTTTAGGCAGACGAATCTAGGCAGAAAACGAGACCAGATACATAAGAATGCACCCAGCCTAAAACCAGGTTCGGGGACCAGGTCGACTGCCCAGTCGACCTGGTCTGGGGGGTCGACTGCCCAGTTGACTCCCCAATCGACCTGGGTCTGGGGGGTGGACTGCACAGTCGACTCCCCAGTCGACCTGGGTCTGGGCGGGAAATTTCCCGCCCAGTCTGTTTTGCGTTTGAAATTCGAATTTTGAATTCGAATTCGAGCTGTTTAGAACTCTGAATATTTCTGAAACTTTGGAGGGTCATATCTCCGTCATACGGACTCCGATTCTTGCAAACTCGGACTCGTTTCCAAGCGGAATTCCGAGATGAACGCAATGGCGCAACCCATTTCCCTTGATTCTTATTTTAAAAAATAATTATCCTCTAATTTTTTACTTATACGTTCACAGAAAATATGGGGTGTTACATTCTCCCCTCCTTAAAGGATTTCGTCCCCGAAATCTTCAAGTTAAGAAGAATGTGTCCTACCATCTGTGATAACCCCAAACTTCCACGGGTGAAAGCAGGAGAAATCATTTTTGGAATACAACATAAATACAATAAAACAGAACACAGATACAATATAGCAAAGGAGATTCATAGAGTAATAACATTATAGCAGCGGAAAAAAAATATAATGTCATCAATCACAGAAATTCCACAGTCACAGAAAACTAAGATTATTACAACAAGTTTGCAGAAAAGAAATAAGTTTGATGTCTAAAAAGAAAAGAAAAGATGCCATAGAAACAAAAGATAAATGTCTTCAAGCTCCAAGTCATCACCTCTTCTCCCAAGCAGAATCCAAGAGAGAGAAAATAAGCAGCTTCAAAGAAAAGCTCCAAGCAAAGAAAAAAAACCTGTCTACTTGGCTGCCCGTGTAGAAGAGAGGGCACCCAAGTTTGCAAAAAGGTGAAACAAACTATGGGTCAGTCGTGGGACTGGTGTGAGAATTCTTAAATAACTTATACTAATAAAAATAAGGCAAATCCAAAAGACCACGCCGCTAACGCGGAACGGGTTTACTCTAAGGGACTGCCGTGCATAACTATAGTGTCAATACAAATAAGTAAAACGTAACAAAACGCAATGTCTTTTGAAAAATGGAACCACCATAAGACTCAGGTCCCATCACACAATGCAACGCACACCAAGAGGATAGAGTTTTACCTTATGGTGGTTAAACATGCTAAATACGCCAAATACGTAACTAATACTATTATTAGTGTATATGGTTTCAAAACAATTCAAATTATAAGTATCAATCCTAGGAAGCATAGGTACCATATAGTATGCCTCCAATACTAGTAATACAATCAAATCCGTCGGGGTCGTATTGGAAATTTGGGTTTCCATCATGAGTCCAGGCTAGGGAGGACTCCTTACCGATTCGAGACGCTCTAGTTAACGTCTCAGGATTACCCGCAGTTAACCCTTGGAAATGGCAGGGCCGGTCCTCACATACAGCTTAGAGGATTAGTTATTCCTAAGTACACGTTCCCCGGTCCTATAGGACCTATCCGAGGCGCCTCATTTCATCATCCTCCAAAAGTAAAATGACTACTAACTAGAAAGAAACGTGCTACTTTCCCTGCGTTCCCTTCCCCCTTTTTAGACTCTACCGGTTTGTGAGGCTCGTGAAGTCATGTTCTTCATACCACAAGGTTCTGCTTTTCAACAAGTAACCCTGATCATTGCATCTTAGTATGCCACACCGTCACTCCATACCGTACTATTGATCGTCCGTCACTATATAAACGGGTGTTAAGTAGAGAATAAATTCTCTACCGCCAATCGTTTATATATTAACTGAATATCAACAACATAATATTTTGTGGGGTACGATGTCAGACACACTATCCATTTATACCCATGCTCTAGGTCTGAACTAGGGTCAAACCCGTGAAATCAACACGTACGTTTGGGCAATTATCCCGACCCTTGAATTGGGATCAAACCAATTCAGAGTCTTGATCGTTGTCCATTCGAGGGGAGATTTACGGTCTTCATACGCCGTCTTCATACTTGAATTCTTGAAATCGTACGATCATTTGGAATGGGATTAACCCGGTCTTTCCAAATAATCTCGCATTCATATATTTTGAGAAAAACATATTTCATATCGTTATTTTATTTTATAATGATTAATTCTTGCCTTAATTATTTAATATAATTAATTTCTTATTTAACGACGCTTCAGGTCAAGGGCGACCTTGGCGCTGTTTTCAACCAATTTTGATTTTCACTTTTCTCGAAATCTAACCGTTGGATTTTAACGTAGCATATATCGTTGGAAAGATTTTTCCAAGACGGTCCTAACGGTTTCAGTTTTGGGAAAATCCGACGGTCGGATCTTCCGGTATAATCATTTAAAAGTTCGATTTCAAAACGCGAACTACCGCGCTCGATTCGTTATATTTTAATTATATATATATAAAAATATATAAATAATTCGTTTAACTTATCGTCCTTACATACAGCTTACATTTCTCTTATCTCCCACTTTTCTACTTACATGATAATGTAGTTTAGGATTAGACGATAATTCTTCTTTTATTTCATTATTGCTTATTTTTATATTTTATAATTTACATTTGAAAAATGTAAATTATAACATACCATTCCATTCATCTCTTTATATATTTCTTCATGAACAATTTCATTATGAATAATGAACACTTTCTTATGAAGTAAATTCCCTTTTATTATGCAAAAAAAAAAAAATGAATATGTTCTTACAATGCAAATTCTCTTTTTATTTTACATTATAAATAATGTATAAACTTCCTACGGTCAAGTTCTTTAAATCTTAACGTTATAAAATAGTGTAACTATCATACGGTGAAGTTTTCCTTTTATTTAACATTGTGAATGACGTTAAATTTACATACACTTCATTTTCCTTTTTATAACATTGAAAATATATTATTAGAAAATATAGATTTCCCAATATTATTTCTTTATCTTTTACATTAAAAATAATGTTAATTCTTTTCATACAGTTTCATTTCTTTTGCTTAACATTAAAAATAATGTTAATTCTTGCATATAGTTTCATTTCTCTTATTTAACATAAAATAAATGTTAATTCTTCCTACGGGGTGAATTCTCTTTTTATTTACATTATAAATAATGCTCATTATCTTACAATGCAAATTCTCTTTTAATAAACATTATAAATAATGTATATTTACATGACATGCATTTTCTATATTGTTGACATGACAAAATATTATTTTTCATACAATGCATGTCTTATTTTAACATAACAAAAATATTCTTTTACCTACAATGCATTTATTATTTTCTAACGTAACAAAATAATAGTTTCATACAATGCATTTCTATTTCTCTAACATGACAAAATAATATTTTATGCAATGCATTTCTATTTCTCTAACATGACAAAATAATATTTTCATACAATGCATTTCTATTTCTCTAACATGACAAAATAATATATTCATACAATGCATTTCTATTTCTCTAACATGACGAAATAATATATTCATACAATGCATTTCTATTTCTCTAGCATGACAAAATAATATTTTGTGCAATGCATTTCTATTTTTCTAACATGACAAAATAATATATTATGCAATGCATTTCTATTTAACGTTCTAACTTGACAAAATATTATTTGCATACAATGCATTATTTTTTTCTATTTTGACAAAAATAATATGCAATACATAAAATGCATTATATTTTTTTCTATTTTGACAAAAATAATATGCAATACATAAAATGCATTATATTTTCTATTTTATAACATGACAAATATGCTATTTTTATATAGTGCCATCTTTTATTTTATATAATGGACAAAATATAGTTCATTAACATACTATGCTATTTTTATTTTTAATAATGAACAAAATATAGTTCACTAACATACGATGCTTTCTTCTTTTGATAATGAACAAAATATATTCACTTACATACGATGTTTTCTTATTTTGATAATGAACAAAATATATTCATTCAACATACGGTGCTTGCTTATTGTTACTAATGAACAAAATATTAGTTCATTACATATAGCGACCAATTCTATTTTTATTAACGAACAAAAAATGGTTCGTTTCACATAGCGACAAATTTTATTTTGAATAATGACACAAAATATAATTCTTTACTATAGCAACAAATTCTATTTTTTTAATGACACAAAATATAATTCTTTACCATAGCGACAAATTCTATTTTGTTAATGACACAAAATATAATTCTTTACCATAGCGACAAATTCTATTTTGTTAATGACACAAAATATAATTCTTTACCATAGCGACAAATTCTATTTTGTTAATGACACAAAATATAATTCTTTACCATAGCGACAAATTCTATTTTGTTAATGACACAAAATATAATTCTTTAACATATAGTGCTTTCTTATTTTATAAATGAACAAAATATAATCATTCACATATAACGACCAATTCTATTGTATAAATACACAAATTTGTTCATTCAACATACGGTGCTTGTATTCTATTATAACACAAATTTGTTCATTCAACATACGGTGCTAATTTTCTTATTTTGATATTGACAAAAGTGTCAATTTACATACGGTGTTCATTTTCTTATTTTGATATTGACAAAAGTGTCAATTTACATACGGTGTTCATTTTCTTATTTTGATATTGACAAAAGTGTCAATTTACATACGTGAACAATTTCTTATTTTAATATTGACAAAAGTGTCAATTTACATACGGTGTTCATTTTCTTATTTTGATATTGACAAAAGTGTCAATTTACATACGGTGTTCATTTTCTTATTTTGATATTGACAAAAGTGTCAATTTACATACGGTGTTCATTTTCTTATTTTGATATTGACAAAAGTGTCAATTTACATACGGTGTTCATTTTCTTATTTTGATATTGACAAAAGTGTCACTTTACAACATACATGAACCATTTCTTATTTTAATATTGACAAAAATGTCACTTTACAACATACATGAACAATTTCTTATTTTAATATTGACAAAAATGTCACTTTACAACATACATGAACAATTTCTTATTTTAATATTGACAAAAATGTCACTTTACAACATACATGAACAATTTTAATATATTTAATTTTGACATATCAACATGTCACACAACATACATGAACGATTTTAATATATTTAATTTTGACATATCAACATGTCACACAACATACATGAACGATTTTAATATATTTAATTTTATATTGTAACATCTCAACATACAGTGGGTTTTGTCCTAGCATACGCATACAGATTAAGTCATAGCAGATTCACATACAGTTTATATCTTAGCAGATTCACATACATATATGATTATGAATGCGAACATCCATAATTAAAACATAATTACTTAAATAAAATAAATAGGATTCTCACCTCAATTAGATTAGAGTTTGTTCCCAATTGCTCTGTATTAAAGTGGTATTCGAAGTCACGGTTCCACCGGATCTGAAATTTTCAGAATCGGTGTTTATATGAAAAAGTTATTGATGTTTTAATTAACCAGACTTTTAACAACTGCTTCTGTCACGCTTAAAAGCGTTACAAAATCTGAAGCATACCTCAATTTCAGAATTTGTTCAAAACTTCAAATCCCGATAACTTTTGATTTACTGAACGGTTTTGGGTGCCGTTTTTTGGAGAATGACCGCCTTGGAGAGATCTTTGCACGGCCAGAAGAGGGTGGAGTTCGATCGAGCGTGGTGGGCCCGGCGTGGCTGCGACGGCGGCGCCTTCTCGGGCTCGGGGCGGGCGGCACAGGCGACGGAAAGGGACGGGACTTGTCGGAGATCGAAGAGCTCGGCGAGAGCTTCGAAACGTGTACTCACACGCTAATTTTCGTTGAGAAATGAAGGAGTTATGAAGGAGAGAAGTTTCGGAGCTGATGGGTTTGTGCGGCTCAGCAAAGAGGAAGAAGATGGACGTGAATAGTGTTTTTATATTAAAATATTAGGTTAAACTAATCATTATTTAATTGGCCCGCTTAAGCCCGTTTTGGTCCGAACTCCGATTCAAGCCTGCTTACTGTCGTTCATACCATTTAGCCCCCGTTCCGAACTCATTTGGATATGTTTCATCAGCCCACGAGATCGTCTTGGCCTTCGTTTTTCAGTTTTAAATATAAATCATTATTTTAAATTCAAACGTACGTAGAAATTCACCCAGGTCACCAATTAACTTCAAAAATCCTCGAAAAATATATTTAGCTATGTTTTGATGCTGTGGACCTATGAAAATTAATTTCGTTTAATTCTGAGCCCGTTTGAATTTTTAATGAATTTTTAAAGTCAAAAATTTGCCCGTTTATGCTGAAAAATCAATTATAATTATATATTAATTCTAAAAATCACCAAAAAATCATTTTTAGCTTTGTTTTGATGATACGAACCCAACAAAATTTATTTCGTTCGATTCTGAGACTTTTTGAAAAATGGCTATTTTCAAGGCGAATATTTTTAATATTAAAAATACATTTTTAAACAAATATCTTCTGAAACTCGAAACATATAAGTGTTTACTGTTTTTCAATGCAGAAACGTCATTCTGAAACCAATGGAAGTGGTTTCAAGTTCAAATTCCTACATATGTGAAAAGTAGCATTTTTGTCCTATGCAAATTACCCACCGACCTTTCTAAAAATTGAATTAGCCATAACTTTTGATTTCCGCTATGAAATTTCGATTTTTCGGATTCGTTGGAAAGATATTTTTAAATAGATTCTAATATTTTTGGTTTTACTAAAATCCGTTAAATTTTGCATCTTGTATGGTTAGTCAAAGTTCAAGTTTGACTTTTCAAACTACCGCGCCATTTCTAGCTCTTTTTATATTTAAAATTAATTTATTCATTCTAACTTCGATTTGAACCAAATTTGTGATCCTTATTATTTAAAATAGATTATTTTAAATATCAAAAACTCATTTAAAATCACTTAAAATAAATTTAACTTGGCCCTAAAATCCTGGGTCGTTACAATCTCCCCCACTTAAGAACTTTTCGTCCCCGAAAAGGAAAAAGAAAATAAAAGAGGAGAAGAGGAAGAATAAACACAGAGAATGTTGAAACGTTTTAACAGAAATAGTACCGCCTATAACATCAGGCTTTCTACCGAAGAAGTTGGTCCTTTCGCTCCTTCGTACACATGTGCCAATTGAGCATCGCCACTTCTCTTAGTCTTCTTCGAATGCACGATCAAGGGAAGAGTCAAAACAACTGAAATGGTGATTCTAAGAGATAGAAAAGATCGAAGAATGAATGAAAAGATGACGATAAAGTGACTGGCTATTATGTATCTCATGAACTGTTCGCCATAGAATATAGTGATTCTATGTAAACGAATTATTATAGATATGTTGTACTCCGCTTTGTAAACCAAAGCTCTGATACCAACTGTGATAACCCCAAACTTCCACGGGTGAAAGCAGGAGAAATCATTTTTGGAATACAACATAAATACAATAAAACAGAACACAGATACAATATAGCAAAGGAGATTCATAGAGTAATAACATTATAGCAGCGGAAAAAAAATATAATGTCATCAATCATAGAAATTCCACAGTCACAGAAAACTAAGATTATTACAACAAGTTTGCAGAAAAGAAATAAGTTTGATGTCTAAAAAGAAAAGAAAAGATGCCATAGAAACAAAAGATAAATGTCTTCAAGCTCCAAGTCATCACCTCTTCTCCCAAGCAGAATCCAAGAGAGAGAAAATAAGCAGCTTCAAAGAAAAGCTCCAAGCAAAGAAAAAAAACCTGTCTACTTGGCTGCCCGTGTAGAAGAGAGGGCACCCAAGTTTGCAAAAAGGTGAAACAAACTATGGGTCAGTCGTGGGACTGGTGTGAGAATTCTTAAATAACTTATACTAATAAAAATAAGGCAAATCCAAAAGACCACGCCGCTAACGCGGAACGGGTTTACTCTAAGGGACTGCCGTGCATAACTATAGTGTCAATACAGATAAGTAAAACGTAACAAAACGCAATGTCTTTTGAAAAATGGAACCACCATAAGACTCAGGTCCCATCACACAATGCAACGCACACCAAGAGGATAGAGTTTTACCTTATGGTGGTTAAACATGCTAAATACGCCAAATACGTAACTAATACTATTATTAGTGTATATGGTTTCAAAACAATTCAAATTATAAGTATCAATCCTAGGAAGCATAGGTACCATATATTATGCCTCCAATACTAGTAATACAATCAAATCCGTCGGGGTCGTATTGGAAATTTGGGTTTCCATCATGAGTCCAGGCTAGGGAGGACTCCTTACCGATTCGAGACGCTCTAGTTAACGTCTCAGGATTACCCGCAGTTAACCCTTAGAAATGGCAGGGCCGGTCCTCACATACAGCTTAGAGGATTAGTTATTCCTAAGTACACGTTCCCCGGTCCTATAGGACCTATCCGAGGCGCCTCATTTCATCATCCTCCAAAAGTAAAATGACTACTAACTAGAAAGAAACGTGCTACTTTCCCTGCGTTCCCTTCCCCCTTTTTAGACTCTACCGGTTTGTGAGGCTCGTGAAGTCATGTTCTTCATACCACAAGGTTCTGCTTTTCAACAAGTAACCCTGATCATTGCATCTTAGTATGCCACACCGTCACTCCATACCGTACTATTGATCGTCCGTCACTATATAAACGGGTGTTAAGTAGAGAATAAATTCTCTACCGCCAATCGTTTATATATTAACTGAATATCAACAACATAATATTTTGTGGGGTACGATGTCAGACACACTATCCATTTATACCCATGCTCTAGGTCTGAACTAGGGTCAAACCCGTGAAATCAACACGTACGTTTGGGCAATTATCCCGACCCTTGAATTGGGATCAAACCAATTCAGAGTCTTGATCGTTGTCCATTCGAGGGGAGATTTACGGTCTTCATACGCCGTCTTCATACTTGAATTCTTGAAATCGTACGATCATTTGGAATGGGATTAACCCGGTCTTTCCAAATAATCTCGCATTCATATATTTTGAGAAAAACATATTTCATATCGTTATTTTATTTTATAATGATTAATTCTTGCCTTAATTATTTAATATAATTAATTTCTTATTTAACGACGCTTCAGGTCAAGGGCGACCTTGGCGCTGTTTTCAACCAATTTTGATTTTCACTTTTCTCGAAATCTAACCGTTGGATTTTAACGTAGCATATATCGTTGGAAAGATTTTTCCAAGACGGTCCTAACGGTTTCAGTTTTGGGAAAATCCGACGGTCGGATCTTCCGGTATAATCATTTAAAAGTTCGATTTCAAAACGCGAACTACCGCGCTCGATTCGTTATATTTTAATTATATATATAAAAAAAATATATAAATAATTCGTTTAACTTATCGTCCTTACATACAGCTTACATTTCTCTTATCTCCCACTTTTCTACTTACATGATAATGTAGTTTAGGATTAGACGATAATTCTTCTTTTATTTCATTATTGCTTATTTTTATATTTTATAATTTACATTTGAAAAATGTAAATTATAACATACCATTCCATTCATCTCTTTATATATTTCTTCATGAACAATTTCATTATGAATAATGAACACTTTCTTATGGAGTAAATTCCCTTTTATTATGCAAAAAAAAAATTGAATATGTTCTTACAATGCAAATTCTCTTTTTATTTTACATTATAAATAATGTATAAACTTCCTACGGTCAAGTTCTTTAAATCTTAACGTTATAAAATAGTGTAACTATCATACGGTGAAGTTTTCCTTTTATTTAACATTGTGAATGACGTTAAATTTACATACACTTCATTTTCCTTTTTATAACATTGAAAATATATTATTAGAAAATATAGATTTCCCAATATTATTTCTTTATCTTTTACATTAAAAATAATGTTAATTCTTTTCATACAGTTTCATTTCTTTTGCTTAACATTAAAAATAATGTTAATTCTTGCATATAGTTTCATTTCTCTTATTTAACATAAAATAAATGTTAATTCTTCCTACGGGGTGAATTCTCTTTTTATTTACATTATAAATAATGCTCATTATCTTACAATGCAAATTCTCTTTTAATAAACATTATAAATAATGTATATTTACATGACATGCATTTTCTATATTGTTGACATGACAAAATATTATTTTTCATACAATGCATGTCTTATTTTAACATAACAAAAATATTCTTTTACCTACAATGCATTTATTATTTTCTAACGTAACAAAATAATAGTTTCATACAATGCATTTCTATTTCTCTAACATGACAAAATAATATTTTATGCAATGCATTTCTATTTCTCTAACATGACAAAATAATATTTTCATACAATGCATTTCTATTTCTCTAACATGACAAAATAATATATTCATACAATGCATTTCTATTTCTCTAACATGACGAAATAATATATTCATACAATGCATTTCTATTTCTCTAGCATGACAAAATAATATTTTGTGCAATGCATTTCTATTTTTCTAACATGACAAAATAATATATTATGCAATGCATTTCTATTTAACGTTCTAACTTGACAAAATATTATTTGCATACAATGCATTATTTTTTTCTATTTTGACAAAAATAATATGCAATACATAAAATGCATTATATTTTTTTCTATTTTGACAAAAATAATATGCAATACATAAAATGCATTATATTTTCTATTTTATAACATGACAAATATGCTATTTTTATATAGTGCCATCTTTTATTTTATATAATGGACAAAATATAGTTCATTAACATACTATGCTATTTTTATTTTTAATAATGAACAAAATATAGTTCACTAACATACGATGCTTTCTTCTTTTGATAATGAACAAAATATATTCACTTACATACGATGTTTTCTTATTTTGATAATGAACAAAATATATTCATTCAACATACGGTGCTTGCTTATTGTTACTAATGAACAAAATATTAGTTCATTACATATAGCGACCAATTCTATTTTTATTAACGAACAAAAAATGGTTCGTTTCACATAGCGACAAATTTTATTTTGAATAATGACACAAAATATAATTCTTTACTATAGCAACAAATTCTATTTTTTTAATGACACAAAATATAATTCTTTACCATAGCGACAAATTCTATTTTGTTAATGACACAAAATATAATTCTTTACCATAGCGACAAATTCTATTTTGTTAATGACACAAAATATAATTCTTTACCATAGCGACAAATTCTATTTTGTTAATGACACAAAATATAATTCTTTAACATATAGTGCTTTCTTATTTTATAAATGAACAAAATATAATCATTCACATATAACGACCAATTCTATTGTATAAATACACAAATTTGTTCATTCAACATACGGTGCTTGTATTCTATTATAACACAAATTTGTTCATTCAACATACGGTGCTAATTTTCTTATTTTGATATTGACAAAAGTGTCAATTTACATACGGTGTTCATTTTCTTATTTTGATATTGACAAAAGTGTCAATTTACATACGGTGTTCATTTTCTTATTTTGATATTGACAAAAGTGTCAATTTACATACGTGAACAATTTCTTATTTTAATATTGACAAAAGTGTCAATTTACATACGGTGTTCATTTTCTTATTTTGATATTGACAAAAGTGTCAATTTACATACGGTGTTCATTTTCTTATTTTGATATTGACAAAAGTGTCAATTTACATACGGTGTTCATTTTCTTATTTTGATATTGACAAAAGTGTCAATTTACATACGGTGTTCATTTTCTTATTTTGATATTGACAAAAGTGTCACTTTACAACATACATGAACCATTTCTTATTTTAATATTGACAAAAATGTCACTTTACAACATACATGAACAATTTCTTATTTTAATATTGACAAAAATGTCACTTTACAACATACATGAACAATTTCTTATTTTAATATTGACAAAAATGTCACTTTACAACATACATGAACAATTTTAATATATTTAATTTTGACATATCAACATGTCACACAACATACATGAACGATTTTAATATATTTAATTTTGACATATCAACATGTCACACAACATACATGAACGATTTTAATATATTTAATTTTATATTGTAACATCTCAACATACAGTGGGTTTTGTCCTAGCATACGCATACAGATTAAGTCATAGCAGATTCACATACAGTTTATATCTTAGCAGATTCACATACATATATGATTATGAATGCGAACATCCATAATTAAAACATAATTACTTAAATAAAATAAATAGGATTCTCACCTCAATTAGATTAGAGTTTGTTCCCAATTGCTCTGTATTAAAGTGGTATTCGAAGTCACGGTTCCACCGGATCTGAAATTTTCAGAATCGGTGTTTGTATGAAAAAGTTATTGATGTTTTAATTAACCAGACTTTTAACAACTGCTTCTGTCACGCTTAAAAGCGTTACAAAATCTGAAGCATACCTCAATTTCAGAATTTGTTCAAAACTTCAAATCCCGATAACTTTTGATTTACTGAACGGTTTTGGGTGCCGTTTTTTTGGAGAATGACCGCCTTGGAGAGATCTTTGCACGGCCAGAAGAGGGTGGAGTTCGATCGAGCGTGGTGGGCCCGGCGTGGCTGCGACGGCGGCGCCTTCTCGGGCTCGGGGCGGGCGGCACAGGCGACGGAAAGGGACGGGACTTGTCGGAGATCGAAGAGCTCGGCGAGAGCTTCGAAACGTGTACTCACACGCTAATTTTCGTTGAGAAATGAAGGAGTTATGAAGGAGAGAAGTTTCGGAGCTGATGGGTTTGTGCGGCTCAGCAAAGAGGAAGAAGATGGACGTGAATAGTGTTTTTATATTAAAATATTAGGTTAAACTAATCATTATTTAATTGGCCCGCTTAAGCCCGTTTTGGTCCGAACTCCGATTCAAGCCTGCTTACTGTCGTTCATACCATTTAGCCCCCGTTCCGAACTCATTTGGATATGTTTCATCAGCCCACGAGATCGTCTTGGCCTTCGTTTTTCAGTTTTAAATATAAATCATTATTTTAAATTCAAACGTACGTAGAAATTCACCCAGGTCACCAATTAACTTCAAAAATCCTCGAAAAATATATTTAGCTATGTTTTGATGCTGTGGACCTATGAAAATTAATTTCGTTTAATTCTGAGCCCGTTTGAATTTTTAATGAATTTTTAAAGTCAAAAATTTGCCCGTTTATGCTGAAAAATCAATTATAATTATATATTAATTCTAAAAATCACCAAAAAATCATTTTTAGCTTTGTTTTGATGATACGAACCCAACAAAATTTATTTCGTTCGATTCTGAGACTTTTTGAAAAATGGCTATTTTCAAGGCGAATATTTTTAATATTAAAAATACATTTTTAAACAAATATCTTCTGAAACTCGAAACATATAAGTGTTTACTGTTTTTCAATGCAGAAACGTCATTCTGAAACCAATGGAAGTGGTTTCAAGTTCAAATTCCTACATATGTGAAAAGTAGCATTTTTGTCCTATGCAAATTACCCACCGACCTTTCTAAAAATTGAATTAGCCATAACTTTTGATTTCCGCTATGAAATTTCGATTTTTCGGATTCGTTGGAAAGATATTTTTAAATAGATTCTAATATTTTTGGTTTTACTAAAATCCGTTAAATTTTGCATCTTGTATGGTTAGTCAAAGTTCAAGTTTGACTTTTCAAACTACCGCGCCATTTCTAGCTCTTTTTATATTTAAAATTAATTTATTCATTCTAACTTCGATTTGAACCAAATTTGTGATCCTTATTATTTAAAATAGATTATTTTAAATATCAAAAACTCATTTAAAATCACTTAAAATAAATTTAACTTGGCCCTAAAATCCTGGGTCGTTACACCATCCATCATCCATCTACTCAATCATCAATCACTGGCGTCCATTGTCCTTAGAAACTTCTAATGTTGTATGAACATATGCAAAAGTGTGTGTATATGTTCCTTATCTAATGCAAAGATCAGGCAGTCCACTGATTCAGTTGACCTCCTTAATGCGAAATATGCCAGTGCCATGAGTCCAACATGTATGCAATTTTCCTACTCGATACATATCATTTCTATATGAGTGCACAACCATTCAGTCATATGCAGCATCCATGTGCTGAGTCAATCATTTTGCATCCACAAAAATTGAAAATGCTCACACATCCATATGCAGTATGAGAGTGTTTTCGAGCCGATCTAGTGCCTAGTGTGTGTATATGCATCCACGAGCAACCACTAGGAACCACTTGCATCCACTTGCAACCATCAAACATAACATGTATCAAGCACATGTTTACACCCATTAGTTTCTACCTAAAGTTCAAAGATTCGATCGATAGGATACAGTCGAATGATGGAAGCGAGTACAGATAAAACAAAAACTTGGTTCCCATTAGACATGGGTCCTAAGTATCGGCCGCGAAGACCGAAACCAACATCAGATTGACACCCAGAGGATTACCCTCTTTAGATAATGTCAAAACTGGAAATCTTAACCTTATCGGGAATATTCAGACATTTACAGATTACTGGTACAGATCAGATTACCGAACTAAGCATGATAAAACCCAGAATGTATGCGTCCCACTTGACGCCTAACACAGATATCTCTCAAACCCCAATCTATCACAAACAGATTAGTTATAACCCTTATGGGTTTGAGTCTACAGCGGAATCAGAAACAATACTAGTATTAAAGTGCAGAGACTCGACTACGAAATCAGAATGCCATAATCGGAAAGAGTTCTAACTCAATAATCAGATAAGGAAACTAAACTCTCTACGGAAATTTTCCTACTTATATCCTATCCACCAACTATGAGAGCATTCGCCTGCCTTCCCGAAGTAGGTCATGTCCTCTGTCCTTGCCCCCGTTTCTTCGGGCAGTCCCTAGTGAAGTGTCCCATCTCACCACAGTTGAAGGGAGTGTCCTTCCTCTTTCGGCAATCCTTGTCCAGATGAGTCAAGCACTTTTCCCCTCCTTTATCTTCAGACTTTTCTTCCTTCTTTTGTGTTTCCTTTTTCGCCTCCTTTGTGAACCAAGTCCATATCCATGAGTTTCTCATCCTTGGGTTGTGCTCCTTAGCCAATCTCCCTCATTCTCATCTTTACTGTTTGACAAGTCCCTCGAAAGCTGCCTCCATCGCATGGGAAATCCTACAAATCTCGAAAGAAAATTAGCCGTAGGCAAGACTACTGCAGCTACAGATGGAAGTCAGGCGTTTATTTGCCCTTTGACCGGTGTCGTAATCTTATCAAGCCTACAGAACCATGCCGCGATGAGGTTACCTCCCAGAAAGCCGGGAGCCCCGGAGAAAGAAGGAAACAAAGATTCAAACAGAGGATCAAAAGATAGATATATGGCTTTTGGGGATTATGTTTTTTAAAAATAAGCTTTACTTTTGAAAATACTTCCTTTTAAAACCTTTTTTTTTTGAAAATAGTTTTCAAAAACTTTTATCAAATCCGGTAACCTTCAGCTCTGATACCAAGTGTAACACCCCACCTCAGTTAAGGTCACTCACAAAGGGAATGCCTTAACTTTGATGGAGCGTTTTAGTAGACAGAATAGAAATTTACATGACAGATAAAACAGTACTTGAAAAATTTATAACTTTATTACAACAGAAACCGAAATAAGCTTAGTTACATCCTCTCAAATCACAATATCAGAATTCAAGTACAAAATATCAGTCTTCTACAAAAGCCTTCAGAATGCATAGTTTAAAATCATAATCCCCACAGAAGAAGACAAGCCATACTTTAAGCACTTCAAACAGAAGGAATCCGGATCAAGCTAGAGTATTCCCTTCTACAAAACCTGGGGGGAAACGGAAGAAAGGAGGCGAAACAACAAGGGTCAGACAAAAAGTCTGGCAAGTCCAGTGATTTTCAGTTATGAATAGATAATAATAACATGACATGAAAATAAAACTGGATAAGAGATAACAGTAACAGGTGTAGCGGATACTACAGAAGAACAGAATGACACAAGCTATTTCTTTACACTTCTCTGCACTAATACTAGTATAACAGAATTAGGTGTCACCCTAATGTCTAAACTGAAACAGAAACGGGTACAGAATAATTTCCACAGAAGAGAATGCTAGTAATGGGCCTTTACCACCCCAACAGAAACAGACAGAAACAGGATGCTAATAATGGGCCTTTACCACCCGAACAGAAACAGACAGAAGCAGAATGCTGATAATGGGCCTTTTCCACCCGAACAGAAACAGATAGAAACATAGTATTAATAATGGGCCTTTACCACCTGAACAGAAACAGTCATATTAATCCCTATGGAAACAGAATGTAGAATTAGGTGTACACTAGTAATTGGGCCTTTACCACCCGAACAGACGGTACCACGCAGAAACAGACGGGTGTTGCCACCCAACAGAAACAGACGGTACCAACAGAAACAGACAGAACTTAGTGTACCCTAAAACCCTACCCCAAGCGATCGGCTCCCTAAACATAAATACCCTGTGTCGGCCCCACAGTAGGGTGTATCACTCCCTAAAGTGACAACCAATTGGCACAGACCTATTTACAGATGTCACGGCGTCTTACATCCTCAGAGGCAGACCGGGATCCATGCAAGCACATGACCCGGTTGGAACGCACCATCAACACCCCTCGCCATTATTAGAATGAACCGCTTATAATTAGTTCAGTAAGCTTACCCGGACCCTACCTACTGTTGGGTCAAAGTTTTGATACCAGAAAGGGTTACTGACTAATATGGGTCCCAAACAACAGATGACACAAGTAATTTCCCTCCTAACCTTGTGTCCCCAGACTAACAGATTTCAGATTAACTTGTTTACATGTTCAGACATACAGAATTCAGATCAACCAGTTTACATATTAGACAAGTTTCCAGACCAACGGATCAGATATACAGATTTAACAGACTTACAGATTAACCGGTTACAGATTAACAGACTTACAAATTAACCGATTACAGATTAACAGACTTATAGTTTGTCTAACTTTGTATTGGGCCTACAGATTCATGAAACGGGTTTATTAATTTCATCAGTCTAGTTGGTTTAACCCTATCCACCCAACACGTTTTAGACATCATATTTATCCCAGATTTTCATTAATTAAATATTAATGCCCAGACCTCTTACATTAGACTGACAGTTTGTGGCTACTGGTTAGGCCGGTTGGTTCCGGGCAGGTTTCTGCCACAAACTGAGTCTAACCTCGGGTTTCAAGCACGTTATGACTAACTTCTCACATTAGAACCTATTGTTTGCGGCCACTGGATGTGCCGGGCGGTTCCGGGCAGAATTACGCCGCAAACTCATTCTAACCTCGAGTTAGCCATGTTTATCTTTGCGGCCAATTAATTAATGATTTACCATTTATGCCCACGCCTAATATACATGTCAATTATTCATAGCTAATTCAGATTATATCAATAACAGACTGAATATATCAACTTAACAGATATAGCAGATAACAGATTTTCACAAATTAGGCGACTTAACGGATTCAGCAGATTAAGTAATTTAGCAGATTTGGCATATAACAGATTTGGCATTTTAGCAGATGACAGATTTGATAGATGAACAGATCTAGCAGACTAAGCAGTAGAGCAGAACTAGCAGATTAAGCAATATAACAGAACTAGCAGATTAGGCAATATAATAGAACTAGCAGATTAGGCAAATATAGCAGAACTAGCAAATTAGGCAAACAGATTTAATCATTCCTTAAAGTTTCACAAACATATCTTGCCTAATTATAAATTTGGCCTAAGTTTGCATGCCTAAATAGTTGTCATGATTCACACTATGATCATATACCCCACGCTTGCATTGAATTTACATGTCATAGATTATGGTCATAATTTACATGTCCCAATTTAGTTCAACTTTCCTAGTACAAAAGATTCACATATAATTATACCAAATATAGCCATCGATTACAATGCATGTCATATATTCAAAAATCTCCTACTTAGGTGTTATTCACACTTGATAGTTATCAAATCTTAATATAGATCTTCACACCTAAGTCATATTCTCTTTCAAATCATGAATTGTTATATAAACAATATGCCCAACAATCTAGTGATAACAGATCTTAATTCAAAATATGCGTTATGTCTAATGTCCCAAGTCATATGTTAACATACCATGGTTCCACTTCTTCCAATTCACAGAATATGCATAGACCTAAATCTAGTTTACAACCTATGTCCTTTTTCTTAAATCAGTCACAGATTAGCCATGTCCAATTATGTCACATTCATTATTTGTCCCAAACATTTTAGCGTTCGTGCACTAATCTCTTAGGAGATTGGCGCAGGCTCGTAGTAGCCTGGCTATAAAATAAAAAGAAGAAGAGATACATAATAAAATAGATCAGAACAGAACATACACAATCTCAAATCCAGATTTACAATCATGTCACAATTATGATTAATGTTTATATCGGAAAATAACTGCACTTGCCTTGATTGGATTCTAAAAGAAAGATAGTTGTAGTGACGTTAGTTGATCTTCTTTAACCGTTGTTGAAGTTTCAAGCTTGAATTGAGTTGCTTAGGTTGATGTTGATTAGCTTCTAGTTTTCATTCCAGCATAGTAGCGACGCCATTTTTATTTTTATTTAGAACAGAGGCAGAGCAGAATTGAATTGTGTGTAGAGAAGGCTAGGTTTGGGGCTTTTTAAATAGGTTTAGGCAAACGAATCTAGGCAGAAAACGAGACCAGATACATAAGAATGCACCCAGCCCAAAACCAGGTTCGCGGACCAGGTCGACTGCCCAGTCGACTCCACAGTCGACCTGGGTCTAGGGGATCGACTCCCCAGTCGACCTGGGTCTGGGCGGGAAATTTCCCGCCCAGACTGTTCTGCGTTTGAAATTCGAATTTTGAATTCGAATTCGAGCTGTTTTGAACTCTGAATATTTCTGAAACATTGGAGGGTCATATCTCCCTCATACGGACTCCGATTCTTGCAAACTTGGACTCGTTTCCAAGTGGAATTCCGAGACGAACGCAATGGCGCAACCCGTTTCCCTTGATTTTTATTTTAAAAATTAATTATCCTCTGATTTGTTACTTATACGTTCACAGAAAATACGGGGTGTTACAAGTAGACCGCCTGATCTTTGCATTAGATAAGGAACATATACACACTTTTGCATATGTTCATATAGCATTAGAACTCTTTTAAGGACAATGGATGCTTGTGGATGATGGATGAGTAGATGGATGATTGGATGGTAGGATACATTCTTCCCAACTTGAAGATTTCGGGGACGAAATCCTTTAAGGAGGGGAGAATGTAACACCCCGTAATTTTAAAACATGACATAAGAGATAATTAAAGAACAATTATTTTTTATAAGAAGAATTAGGTGAAACAGGTTATTCCTTTTCATTCGTCTCGGAATTATGCTTGAGATAGAGTTTGAGTTTGTGGAAAACGGATAACGTATCTAGAAGTTATGGACGATAGAAGTTAGGCAGAAAAATCAGAAAACAAGCTGGGATAACTGGCGCACTTGTGAAGTGTGCCAAAACAAAAATGCACTGGCGCACATGGGAAGTAAGCCCATGCCGAGGCTAAATCTACATAGAATTCTAAATAGTTCTCTGATGATGTGTCCTTCGGGGATTGGTTGGATGACGAGTCTTTTGAGCTGTGTGGTTCTGATGATCTCTAATCTAATCTAAAGCCCCTAATTCACCTAATATATCTATAAAACCACACCTAGACCTAACCCTAATTTCATTACACTAATCCATGGCGCCTTCATGTTGCCCTAATCTAAATTAAAACTAGCCTCTCTTCTCTTCTCTAAAGCAAATCAGAATTAGAGTATTCAAATTGGAAGATAAGAATCAAATTCTACAACAACGGTTTAGCTAATCAAATTCAAAAATCAGATTCAGATCTATTCTCTCTTCTTAATCCTGTCGCCGTGAGTCTAAGTTACTTTCACATATAATTAATTTAAAAGTGATTGTGATAGGATTGTAAATTGGATTTTATGAACTTGCCTGTAAGATGAATCATATCAAGTTTTGTTGATCCTTATCTTTCAGATTCATACCCAAATTATTGTTGCCATATGCCTATTTGGATCTATTTTATTGTTCTATGCCAGTTCATTTTTAATATGTCTCTTTTATGCCAGTTTTGATGACATGATTCTCTTCCCTTATTCTTTTCCTTTTTTTATGAGATCAGGCTAACTTCGAGCCTAACATATTACGTTGAGATTTGCATACAAATAACGTTTGAACGATTGGGAAAAGTTTGGGGAAATATGTTACAAAATGAGATTTTTTGCACAAATCAGTTTGGGCATATTTTTGTATAAATTATATACATGAGATTTGGAATACGTTGTATTTGGCATAAATGGATATAATTTGTATACATGAGGTTTGACATAAATTGAACGTAAATTAATTTGGGCACAATTTGGCATAACATGTATACATAAGATTATATGACTAATTTGGATTAAAATTATGAACATAATTTAGATTGGTAAACATGGGAAATTGGGATATAATTTAATCCAAGATTTAAAGTTGGAACTTGAATCATGTAACAACCCGTATTTTTAATAACATGTTATAATGTAAATCAAGGCAGAATTAAATTCTAAAATCTGAATCAAGGGAAACGGGCTGTGCCATTGCGTTCGTCTCGGAAAAATACGCAAAATAGAGTCCGAATTTTCGAAAAACGGAGTCTGTATGACCAAGTTATGACCCAATGAAGTTTTCAGAAAATCCTAAACCCGAAAACAGCTCAAATTCGAATTCAGATTCGAATTTCAACCAAACAGGATGGCCGGGAATTTTCCCCGCCCCAGGCAGGGTCGACACAGGGGTCGACACAAGTGTCGACCCCCCCACCCCCAATGGGTCGACACCCATGTCGACCCATGGGTCGACACCCATGTCGACCCAGGGGTCGACCCCCCCGGTCGGACCAGTTTTTCTGGTGCACCATTTGTGACGTGTTGAGTCTGCTCTAGAAGCTTTTGACGAGATTTGATGGACCTGATGTGTTTTAGGGTTAATCCTATGGTCTAAACTAACCTAATCACCTATAAAAAGGCCCCTAGACCTAGCCTAAATCCTCATTAATCATTCCTACAACTAAACTATGTCAAAATGTTTCTCAATCATGGCCTCCACCTTCTTCATGAGAGCATGAGTGTCTCAAATCAATCTACGTCATAAAAGAACCATCTTTCTTAAGTAAAAGAGCCTCCTTTCTTTGTCTTTGGGGTTATTACTTCTTGTTTCAAGGCGTTTAAGTGGAGCTTATTATTTTCTTTGCGGATTTTTCTTGTGGCTTCGTCTCAATCTTTATATATATTGATCTAGATCGCATAACCGCTCATTGTAAGCCCTATACTACTCTTAGATTCTAACTATGAAGTTAAATGTAATATGTTGCAAGTTGAGTTTGGGCCTAAGTATGATATATGCTTTGATCTTATCATGTTATGCATGAATATATTCTATGCATGTTTGAAAACCTATCACCTTGACCTTGTGGGCTAAAAGCTATAAGCTTTATGTTGAAATGTTGCATGAGAACTCTTATAACCTTTATGATAACTTGCATCTAATACTATATGCGAACTTTTAGCCATCATCCTATGTCATTCACAATCATGTTTCACCAAATTTCTTAAGTTGATATTATGCATGTTTTGAGGCCTATGATGTAATATGCAAGCTTATGAACCTATTTATGCCTCATATGCCACCATGTTTAACTTTTGGCCAACCTTATTACCTTATGCCCTTTTTGTCATGCTTTTGCCAAGTTCCCCGTTTTGATCTATGTTATGTTATGCGAAACGTACATGCGATGGGAATACGTTGGGTTGGGTAATATTAATGACATGAAACATGATTTTAAAATATGACATGAACATTGACTTGTGATTGTGTTTGTAAACATAATGGTGGACATGACACTTAGAAAACATGAGTGTGGCCAACTCGAGGTTGGGTTGAGTTTGTTGCATAAATCTACCCGGAACCGACCGGCTTAACTAGTGGCTACAAGCAATAGGACCCAATGTGAGTAGTTGGTCATGTTGCACTAGAAACCCGAGGTTAGACCAAGTTGTGGTGTAAAGCTACCCGGACCCGCCCGGCTTAACTAGTAACCACAACAAAGTCTAATGTGAGAGGTTGGGTGCATTAAAATAATTAATGCCACATGATAGGGTTAAGTCATGGACCACTTGAATACTTAACCAATTAAACATGATGGGTTGACGCGGTTAAGTCATGAACCTTGGGTACACTTAACCAACTTGATACATGGTTTGGATGGGGTTAACCACACTTAACCCACTAGAAAACCCTAGTTACGCGGTCCTTCTCAGTAGTAACCCACTAGGGAGTATCGGATACCCTAGGGACTAGGCTAGGGTGGGGCACAATTACTGGGCTGGAGTGTAAGCGACCAAAAAGACGGCAAAAGTAGGTGCGCCATAGTAGATTCCGACGGACCATGGTCGTGCACATTGTCCGGGGATGAAAGACAGACTTGGGCACCAGTAGGTTTTGACTGTGCGTGCTTGTTTCGTGTCAGTGGTTGACACCCTAGGGCCGGATACACCCTAGGGTGGACCTAGCACATTCGACTACATTTCATGTTTGGACCGTATGACACCGACACTTGACGAGTTAGGCTTATAGGGAGCCGATCAACTAGACCGAGTAGTCGGACCTCGATTTAGGTCATTTCATGATGTGGGCCAGCTTTGGGCCAAGGGATCATTTCTTGATTATACTTGACATGGACCGGAATACTAGTACACTCCTGGTGCAATTTAACCTTGTATATGTGATGCCACACTTGATCTATCCAGTTAACTTTTCACCATGCCAGTTATCACCCTACATCTCATCTCTGTTTTACATGTTCAGTTAACTTTATTAGTTTTTATACTAATAGTAGATAGGACTTACCAGTCTTTTTGACTGACCCGTTTTCTTTCGCCTCTTTTCTTCCGTTCCCCCCCCCCAAGGTTTGTAGGGTGGGAACACTGTTACTTAGCTGGATCTTTTGCTGCTTTTCTGGATAGCTCACGTATGGTTTGAGCATGCTATGGCCTTATGCTACTTTGGGGATAGTTACTTTATATTTCTTTTTCAAGTTTTCAGTTTATGTTCTAGACTTTGTTTTATGGGAAAATAATGAACAAGTACTTTGATGTAACTTGACTATGGTTTTGAAATGCTAGTTTTATCCGCTGCTTTATTTACTCTGTTTTACTTATATGTTCTGTCTTGTGATATCTGCATGCATGATTACCTCGTTTAACGCCCCTCCAAAGCTAATGTCCTTGCAAGAGTGGCATTGGCGAGGTGGGGTGTTACATTTGGTATTAGAGCATAAGGTTTACAAGATTTGAGCAAAAAGGTTTTAAAACTTACCTTTTGAAAAACTATTTTTCAAAACCAATTAAGTATTTTCCAAGAAAAGTCCAGTTATTTTAAAAGGCTATTCCCCAAAAGCCATTAGCACTATCCTTCGTTTCCTTGTTCTAAATCTATCTTTTCCTTTTTCAGTATGGTCGATCTTAACCTTCCCGAGGGAGTGACCATTCCCGGATGGTTCCGGAGGTACTTGGAAGCTAGGGCCAACAATGTGGGCCCAGCAACCACCCCCACCGTAACTGAGGTTCCTCCTCCTCCTCCTCCTCCTCAGAATCCACAAGCAGATTTCGCTAAGATTTGCAAAGACTTTAAGGCGATGGGTGGCAAGAATTTCATTGGGACGGAGACTTTTGTGGAGGCACGAAATTAGTTGAAAGAAACTGAGGATCTCTTCGCTATCTTTGATGTGGAAGACCATAGAAAGGTTTTATTGGCAGCATGGCTATTAAAAGAAGAAGCTGCTTATTGGTGGGAGGTCACCAATGCTACGAGGCCTATAGAGACTTGGGCCGACTTTAGGACGAGGTTTGGGCTTAAGTTTCTATCATCTGCTGAGGCGAATCTGCAATTGGAGAAGTTTACATCTTTGAAGCAAGGGGACATGACAGTGAGGGAATATGTGAATCATTTTAACCAGCTCGCTCGATTCGGTTTGGACATGGTTAATACCCCCCAGAAGAAGGCTTTACGCTTTGCACGAGGGTTGAATGAGCCATTACAAGGTTTAGCCCTATCTCATATACCCATGGGGGCCACTTTTGAAGGACTAGTAGACATGGCATTGCTTCAAGGAGACGATAAGAATGGCAAGAAGGAAGTCAAGGCTAATGAGACTCAAGCCAAGAAGACAGATCCAAGTGGGGAGGAAATCAGAGCAATCAGAACAACAAGGGCAACAAGGCCAAGGCAAAGGACCCAAGAAAATGCAACTTCTGTGGGATTGTTGGGCACATAGCCAAGGATTGCAGAAAGAAGAAGAGGAAGCGGGGCGAATGCTTTCATTGTGGAGAGACTGGACACTTTAGCAAGGATTGCCCCAAGAAGCAAGGACAAGGGCAAGGGCAGAATCAGTGTGCAGGACCTTCTGGAGGGCAAGTGCATGTTCTCAACGCTGCTCCAGTTCTGGACCGAGGTAGTATTTCTGTAGAAAGTCTTGTTTATATTTCTGACTATCCTTTTCGCACCTTATTTGATTCTGGCGCATCGCATAGTTTTATTTCTTCCGACATTGTTGAAAGTTTGCACCTAAGTACTAGTCTAGTTGAGGATCCCGTTAGTGTTTCAAATCCAATTGGGGGTTCCGCCCATCTATCTATGATTTGTGTGGATTTGAAGATTTCTATCTTGACCGTAGAATTCACGTGTAATGCTTATGTTCTCGGGTTCACGGGATACGGGTTGATCTTGGGCATGGATTGGTTGTCCAGTTATGGAGCCATTCTCGATTGTGAGCATAGGGTGGTGAGACTCATGATTCGCCTCGGTAATACCCTAGAAATTTCTTGTAACCCTAGAGGTCCCGTCATGTTATGTTATCTTGAATCTCTTGACTCGTCCATCGATGATCTGCAATCTGTAAGGGTGGTCCGAGACTATCCTGATGTCTTTGAAGAAGTTAAGGGGTTACCCCCTAAACAAGAGATAGATTTCCGCATTTATCTAGTCGATAATGCCAAGCCAGTATCATTGCCTGTTAGGCACATGGCCCCACGAGAAAGAAGAGAGCTCAGCAAGAAAATCAAGGAGTTGCTTGAGAAGAATTTTATTAGGCGAAGCATTTCTGAATGGGGTGCTCCGGTGGTATTCGCTACTAAGGCGGATGGTTCGCTTCGTCTATGTGTTGATTATCGAGAGTTGAACAAGCTGACAAAGAAGAATAGGCACCTGTTACCGAGGATTGATGATCTCTTTGACCAGCTTGTAGGTGCTTCTGTTTTCTCTCAACTCGATCTAGCCACCGGATTCCATCAGCTTAGAGTGGCTGAGGATAGTATCGATAAGACTGCGTTTAGGACTCCGGATGGATTCTTTGAATGGCTTGTCATGCCATTCGGTTTGACTAATGCACCCGCCTACTTCATAGACTTGATGAGTAGGGTGTTCAGGGAGTTCCTTAACAAGTTCGTGGTTGTCTTCGTGGATGATATTCCGATCTTCTCAAAGGATGAGGAAGAACATGCCAGACATCTCAAGGAAGTGATGGATACGCTTAGAATGCATCAGTTGAAAGCCAAGTTCTCCAAATGTCATTTTTGGAGAAGGGAAGTTCGGTTTCCTGGACATATAGTTTCTAAGCAAGGCATAGCGGTGGATCCCGCGAAAGTGGTGGTGGTTCAAGACTGGAAGACTCCTAGGAATGCAACCGAAGTAAGAAGCTTTCTCGGTCTGGCGGGCTACTATAGGAAGTTCATCAGGGACTTCGCTAAGATTTCGGCCCCTCTTACTAAGTTGACGAAGAAGAACTTAGTCTTTGCATGGGACTTGGAGTGCGAGCTTGCTTTTCAAAGGCTCAAGAGAGCCCTTACCACAGCTCCAGTTTTGGCATTACCCGATGGCGGTAAGATGTTTACCGTGTACACCGAAGCATGTGGTACGGGGTTAGGTGCTGTTCTAATGCAAGAGGGAAGAGTGATATGTTATGGGCGTAGGCAACTTAAAGTTCATGAGAAGAACTATCCCACTCACGATTTGGAGTTGGTAGCGATCGTCTTTGCACTCAAATCCTGGCGCCACTATCTTCTAGGCGAAAGGTTTGAGTTGTATACTGATCACAAGTCACTCAAGTACCTCTTCTCGCAAAAAGATCTGAATCTAAGGCAGCAAAGGTGGATGGAATTCATGGCATCTTATGACTTCGAGATATCTTATACCCCTGGCAAGGGTAATGTTGTGGCAGATGCACTAAGCAGAAGGAGGTTGACTTTGAGCCCCTTGTTCATTGAGATGAAGAACTTAGAATTCTTGGCAACCTTTGATTTCACGACGGCTGTTGAGTCGATGACGGGTTCATTAGCATCCCTTGAGCTTAGACCCACACTTCTTGATCAAGTTGGGGCTTCGCAGAAGGAAGATCCGCAGATAGTCGAGGTCATGGATAAGTTGATTCGTGGTGAGACGTCTAGTCACCTTGCCAGATATACTATTGATGATAAAGGTTGGCTAAGGCGTGATGGAAGGCTATGCGTTCCACAAGTAGGAGGCTTGGTGCATAAAGTTCTTGAAGAAGCACATCACTCGAAGATGACTATACATCCGGGAGGAGATAAGATGTATAGAGATATGAAGCGCATTTTCTTTTGGCCCGGAATGAAGAGAGATGTGGCAGAGTATGTTTCAAAGTGCATGGTGTGCCAACAAGTGAAAGCCGAGTCAAAGAAACCAGGTGGGCTATTACACCCATTGGAGGTCCCGCAATGGAAGTGGGAGAGTATTTCTATGGATTTTGTGGATGGATTGCCTAGGTCAAGAAAAGGGAACACGAGCATATGGGTCATAGTTGATAGACTTACGAAGAGTGCTCATTTCATTCCTGTAAAGAGCAAGAGGACCGCATCATGGCTAGCATCTATTTATCTCCGAGAGATAGTGCGGTTGCATGGAGTTCCTTCTAGCATAGTTAGCGATCGTGACCCAATCTTCACTAGCCAATTCTGGAATAGTTTGCAAGAAGCGATGGGTATGCGATTGAATCTGAGTACAGCCTATCACCCCCAGACGGATGGCCAAACCGAAAGGGTGAATAGAGTGCTAGAAGATCTTTTGAGGCTTCGTGTTCTTGACTTTGGTGGTACTTGGGAAGACCACCTTCCTCTTGTAGAGTTTGCTTATAATAATAGCTATCAAGCCAGCATAGGGATGGCACCATTTGAAACTTTGTATGGGAGGCCGTGTAGGTCACCATCTTGTTGGTGGGAGACAACAGATAGGCTTATACTTGGGCCCGATATGATACGGGACACATCCGAAAAAGTTGAATTGGTAAGAAGACGAATGAAAGCGGCCCAAGATAGACATAAATCCTATGCTGAAAAGCGAAGGGCAGATTTGGAATTCGAAGTGGGAGACAGGGTTTTCGTGAAGGTTTCTCCTTTGCGTAATGTGGTACGCTTTGGAGCAGTGGGGAAGCTGGCACCAAGGTTCGTAGCACCCTTCCCTATCATAGAGAGAATTGGAAAGATGGCCTATAAGGTGGAATTGCCCGAAAAGCTAGCCGGAGTGCACAATGTCTTTCATGTCTCGCATCTCCGAAAGTGCCTACATAAGTCCGCTGAGGTGGTTGAACCAAGCATTCTTGAAGACATTGAGGTAGAGAAAGAGGCAACCTTGAGAAGAGCTCCGATTCGTATTTTGGGAACATAGATCAAGAAGTTAAGGAATCGAGAAGTCAAGTTGGTGAAAGTTCAGTGGAGTGAAGCCGATGAAGACGCAACTTGGGAAACCGAGGAGAAGATGCGTGGGCTTTACCCATTCCTTTTTGAGGGTACATTCTCAATTTCCTCTCATAAGTAGCATATCTTTCTTTTTGCTACCCGTGTTTATCATGTTTATCTTGTTATCTCGTTAACCTTGTCATAAGAACCTTAGGTAGAAACCCTTTGGATGAAACATGTATTTGAAACATGTTATGCTTGATGGTTGCAAGTGGTTGCAAGTGTTTGCACGTGGATACTCGTGGATGCATGATACACATTAGGCACTAAGATCGGCTCACACACTTTCATGTTGCATATGCATGAGTGCTTATACTTATTCATGGATGAAACTTGTTATGCTATCACGTGGATGTTGCATATGGATGAATGTTACGTGCACTCATCTAGAGATTATAAATTATATTAGGAATTTGCATACATATGGACTCATTTCACTAACATGTTTTGCATTAAGGGGGTTTACTGAATCAGTAACCTCCTGATTTTCGCATTAGATAAGTACATATACACACACCTTTGCATATGATCGTACAGCATTTAGAATCCTTTAAGGACAATGACTGCACGTGGATGATGTTTTGAGTAGATGGATGATGGATGGTAGGATACGTTCTTCCTAACTTGGAGATTTCGGGGATGAAATCCTTTAAGGAGGGGACAATGTAACAACCCGTATTTTTAATAACATGTTATAATGTAAATCAAGGCAGAATTAAATTCTAAAATCTGAATCATGGGAAACGGGCTGTGCCATTGCGTTCATCTCGGAAAAATACACAAAATAGAGTCCGAGTTTTCAAAAAACGGAGTCTGTATGACCAAGTTATGGCCCAATGAAGTTTTCAGAAAATCCTAAGCCCGATAACAACTCAAATTCGAATTAAGATTCGAATTTCAGCCAAACAGGATGGGCGGGAATTTTCCCCGCCCCAGGCAGGGTCGACACAGGGGTCGACACCAGTGTCGACCCCCCCCAATGGGTGTCGACCCAGGGGTCGACCCCCCCAGTCGGACCAGTTTTTCTGGTGCACCATTTGTGACATGTTGAGTCTGCTCTAGAAGCTTCTGATGAGATTTGACGGACCTGATGTGTTTTAGGGTTAATCCTATGGTCTAAACTAACCTAATCACCTATAAAAAAGCCCCTAGACCTAGCCTAAATCCTCATTAATCATTCCTACAACTAAACTATGTCAAAATGTTTCTCAATCATGGCCTCCACCTTCTTCATGAGAGCATGAGTGTCTCAAATCAATCTACGTCATAAAAGAACCATCTTTCTTAAGTAAAAGAGCCTCCTTTCTTTGTCTTTGGGGTTATTACTTCTTGTTTCAAGGCGTTTAAGTGGAGCTTATTATTTTCTTTGTGGATTTTGCTTGTGGCTTCGTCTCAATCTTTATATATATTGATCTAGATCGCATAACCGCTCATTGTAAGCCCTATACTACTCTTAGATTCTAACTATGAAGTTAAATGTAATATGTTGCAAGTTGAGTTTGGGCCTAAGTATGATATATGCTTTGATCTTATCATGTTATGCATGAATATATTCTATGCATGTTTGAAAACCTATCACCTTGACCTTGTGGGCTAAAAGCTATAAGCTTTATGTTGAAATGTTGCATGAGAACTCTTATAACCTTTATGATAACTTGCATCTAATACTATATGCGAACTTTTAGCCATCATCCTATGTCATTCACAATCATGTTTCACCAAATTGCTTAAGTTGATATTATGCATGTTTTGAGGCCTATGATGTAATATGCAAGCTTATGAACCTATTTATGCCTCATATGCCACCATGTTTAACTTGTGGCCAACCTTATTACCTTATGCCCTTTTTGTCATGCTTTTGCCAAGTTCCCCCTTTTGATCTATGTTATGTTATGCGAAACGTACATGTGATGGGAATACGTTGGGTTGGGTAATATTAATGACATGAAACATGATTTTAAAATATGACATGAACATTGACTTGTGATTGTGTTTGTAAACATAATGGTGGACATGACACTTAGAAAACATGAGTGTGGCCAACTCGAGGTTGGGTTGAGTTTGTAGCATAAATCTACCCGGAACCGACCGGCTTAACTAGTGGCTACAAGCAATAGTACCCAATGTGAGTAGTTGGTCATGTTGCACTAGAAACCCGAGGTTAGACCAAGTTGTGGTGTAAAGCTACCCGGACCCGCCCGGCTTAACTAGTAACCACAACAAAGTCTAATGTGAGAGGTTGGGTGCATTAAAATATTTAATGCCACATGATAGGGTTAAGTCATGGACCAATTGAATACTTAACCAATTAAACATGATGGGTTGACGCGGTTAAGTCATGAACCTTGGGTACACTTAACCAACTTGATACATGGTTTGGATGGGGTTAACCACACTTAACCCACTAGAAAACCCTAGTTACGCGGTCCTTCTCAGCAGTAACCTACTAGGGAGTATCGGATACCCTAGGGACTAGGCTAGGGTGGGGCACAATTACTGGGCTGGAGTGTAAGCGACCAAAAAGACGGCAAAAGTAGGTGCGCCATAGTAGATTCCGACGGACCATGGTCGTGCACATTGTCCGGGGATGAAAGACAGACTCGGGCACCAGTCGGTTTTGACTGTGCGTTCTTGTTTCGTGTCAGTGGTTGACACCCTAGGGCCGGATACACCCTAGGGTGGAACTAGCACAGTCGACTACATTTCATGTTTGGACCGTATGACACCGACACTTGACGAGTTAGGCTTATAGAGAGCCGATCGACTAGACCGAGTAGTTGGACCTCGGTTTAGGTCATTTCATGATGTGGGCCAGCTTTGGGCCAAGGGATCATTTCTTGATTATACTTGACATGGACCGGAATACTAGTACACTCCTGGTGCAATTTAACCTTGTATATGCGATGCCACACTTGATCTATCCAGTTAACTTTTCACCATGCCAGTTATCACCCTACATCTCATCTCTTTTTACATGTTCAGTTAACTTTATTAGTTTTTATACTAATAGTAGATAGGACTTACCAGTCTTTTTGACTGACCCGTTTTCTTTCGCCTCTTTTCTTCCGTTTCCCCCCCCCCCCAGGTTTGCAGGGTGGGAACACTGTTACTTAGCTGGATCTTTTGCTGCTTTTCTGGATAGCTCACGTATGGTTTGAGCATGCTATGGCCTTATGCTACTTTGGGGATAGTTACTTTATATTTCTTTTTCAAGTTTTCAGTTTATGTTCTAGACTTTGTTTTATGGGAAAATAATGAACAAGTACTTTGATGTAACTTGACTATGGTTTTGAAATGCTAGTTTTATCCACTACTTTATTTACTCTGTTTTACTTATATGTTCTGTCTTGTGATATCTGCATGCATGATTACCTCATTTAACGCCCCTCCAAAGCTATTGTCCTTGCAAGAGTGGCATTGGCGGAGGTGGGGTGTTACAAATCAAGAAAGGGATAATGAATGCCTAAGACACGATGTTAGATTCGATTTGCGTTATAAGACTGGTCGGAATTGCTTGGCACATCCAGCAACCGCAATTCTGTAATCTAATGTGAGATGTCAAAGGTAGAAATTAGATACATAATAATGCAAAGACACGAGGTTAAATTCAGATTGCAGTCTAAGACTGCCCGGAACCGACCGACATATCCAGCAACCGCAAAACGACAATCTAATGTGGGAGGTCTTGCAAGATTACAGTTATAATGAATTAATGAACACTTAACCAAGATAAGACATGTAGTAAGACATGGGGGTTAAGTGGGTGACATGGATGACATGTGAAATATAACTAGAAGCACTTAACCAAGGTGAAACATGTGATTAGACATGGGGATAAAGAGGGGTTAAGTGGGAATTCCTAGTGAGGACCAAGCTTAGGAGGGATGCTTGTGTCAAGTGGGTGGAACCTTTTCAACTAGTAACCAATTTAGTATCTATGTAAGCTCAAACTAGGTCGAGGACGGGACACGCTTACTGGATTTGATTGTAAGAGGTCAAAAGATTTAGCGATGGCAGTGCAAGCCCAACGGAGTCATGTGTGTGCATGGGTCTGGGCTGGTTGGTAATACGTTGTTGCATCGTGTAGGTATAAGTCGTGCATTCTAGTAGTATCAGGTTGCCACTTTAGGGAGTGATACACCCTACTATGGGACTGGCACAAGTATCTACGAGTTAGGGAGCCGATCGAATGGGGAGGGTAGTGGTTACAACTAGTGGAGATAGGAGCAGGCGGCACCTATGACAACAGCTAGGACTACATGAAACTACCATCATTATTATTATTACTGTGTTTAGTAAGAGGGATCAACTTTCAATGTGGAACTAGCATTGGTGCGGTGTAGGAATTATCTTATAGTGATTAGAAGCGCAATCAACATTATATCTTGTTCATATGGTTTACCTTGTCATATCTGCTTATGTTACAGTCATCTCTTATATCCAGTTTATGTTCTTATCCTGTTACTTTACTGATTAAATTATTAAAGTCACTAGACTCGCAAGACATATGTCTGACCCTTTTGTTTTCGCCTTTTTCTTTCCTTCCTACCCACTAGGTCCTCAGGGTGGGACTAGTGGAGCTTGACTTGGATCTCTTTCTTCTTGAAGTGCTTGGAAGTGTTGAAAGTAATGCTCAACTTTATCTCTTTTCCATTATGGCTATTTGGATTGGGATTATGATTTTACTTTTATGTACTCTGATAATAATTTTTACAAGATGGACATTTGTATACTTGACTCCAATATGTGGTTTTGATGTTGTAACAAAAAATGTTTTGCTTTTTCGCTGCAATGAATAAATTTGGAATTTTCTTAAGTACCAATTTATATATCTATCTTGTGATATTCTGTTCTATACTCTTATAATACTCCATAAAAGTTAATGCATTCCCTTAGTTAGTGACACTAATGGATGTGGGGTGTTACATTTATGATTGATTAGTGATTGTATGGTTGCAGTTAATTTATTGATTGACAAAAAATAAAATCGAAGTTTGGTCAAAATAGAACTAGTCGCGCAGCGATAGTTCATGAATTTCGACCAATGACTTCAAATTGACGTACCGAGAGATCCAACCATCGGAATTTTCCAAAACAAAAAATGTTTGGTTTGAAATGAAAAGATCTTTCAAATGATGTGTAGAGTTTTGAAATCCAACCGTGTGATCTTGAGATAACTTCAAATAAATTTTGAATAAAGCAGCGCTAGTATCGTTAGTGACTCGAAAACGAATTTCAAAGAAATGAACTATTTTCAAATTATTAAAAATTGGAATAAATTAGGATAAATCATAATAAATGATTTGAAAGATATTGGATTGGATATACCAAGTTTGATAAATTAAAAAGCTATTTTGGGAAAAAAGCCATGGTGGCAACGTTATTTGTGACGTTTTGGTTTAGCGATACCATTTGACTCATTTAGATTGTGAACATAAATTTAAATGAATGTTTTGAAAGATGATTTCATAAAAGAATATGAAATGAATATTTGATTTTGAAGAATTAGAAATATTTGAAAATAAATATTTTAAAGATGATAAATGATTTGTATAAAAAATTATAAACAAAGAAAATTTCAATGGTTTAAATCTCAATGTTTAAATGATTTAGAAATAAATAGTATTGTATTTTGAAAATACTTGTGATTATTATTGTGAAACAATTTACCACTTCCGGATGGAAATGATTTGATGTGTTACCTATGATTCGAGTAACCCGTGACAAAAAACCTCGGTAAATAGGTATGGGACTCTTTGGTTATAGTGGGACTTACCGTGTAGGACTCCTCTGGTTAGAGAGGGAAATACACAAAATGATTATCGAGATGAGAAGGTTGAGACCCAATTGGCTTGTTATCGGGAAAATCCTCTCGATCCGGTTGCATATATTTATATATGCTTGTATTATAGATATTTCGAATTTTCCAAAGTGATTTGTTTTGAAATCCCAAAATAAAGTGTGATTAGATATGACAAAAATATCTATAATATTTCAATGATTTGAAATGAAATGGGGGATTTTAAGTCCAAAGAGATTATTTTAAAAAGAACGGTTTTGAAGATAAAAGTAGTTGATTAGATTTGATTTATAAATCTAAATATATATGTGAATGGATTATGAAAATATTTGTAGTTAATTTTATTTATAAATTTAAATATGATGATGAAACTATTTTATCTTAAGTTTCATGATTAGTATTCATGTGGAGGAAACCCGTTCCGTGTTATACGGCGTGGTCCCGTGATATACCTCAGTTCTAAATAAAATTAAAAATAACTATTTTAGTTCTCACAGTAGTCCCATGACTGAGTCATAGTTTGTTTTCCCTTGCAAACTCGGGTTCACTTATTTCCATATGGGCAGCTGGGTAGTCTTTGTTTTACATATTTATTGAGCAAGGTTTTGGATTAAATTTGTTTCCAGAGCATTTGATAGCCTTCCGCTGAATGTAATTATGTTTCTGCTATGTATTATATTGTATTTGTTATTCTCTGATATTTGCTGAATGTAATTATGTTTCCGCTAAATGTAATACCTACATTTCACTTCTTCATGGGCATCATCCATGTGTCATCCATGCTACATCAAATGTTACATTGGGTTAGTCAATCCAGTATATCTTCACATGGTAAGAATAATGAATTTACTTTATTATCTCATTACTCATATCTCCTTACTAAATGGTTTTCTACTAGCCATATATCCACATCCATCACTCTTTTTTTATTTTCTTGCAAAGTCTCATTTATTTTTTTCTGAGTTCCCTGCATTTCTTCTTGAAAGGTGGAAATATTGTATGTCCAATCTGTTAAACTTAGCGAACATTCATGACTAGCACATTGACATCCCAGCCTCCTTTATCTAAGAAGTCAATTTGCTCAATTAACTATCTACCTTAGTGTAGACTGCATCCTTTTTTAGTGCTCCAGACTATATTCTCTTAAAAAATTCTATCTTGAGGACCTGAGCTCTATCCATCATCATTAGAATCTGCTTGACAATACCATAAAGCTATAAATCTACTCTAGATTAATTGGTATAGACCATGGTCATAGGTACCGATTGTGTTTTGAAACAGGGAATCCACTTCACTTCGTTTCCTTTGATTTCTTAATGCTTCAATGCCCCTTTTTCTATTCTTCTTCCCATTTATATGTAGGTTTTTAGATTTCTCTTTGCTTTAATCAAGTGATGAATCTTATTCATCATTATGACTTTTCAATGAGATCCTTCTCCTTGTAGAGGCCGATGTAGCTTTAGAGCAAATTTAATTTTCATTTGGTCTATGATAGATAGCTGAGATTGTTGCGTTCTTTTATATATTTTTGCTATTATTTGATCCATTTCTTGCTTCTTAACAACATAAAGTTGCACCGACATTTTTCCTTCTATGGCTTTCTTACCATCATGTTGTAATCCTTCATGTTCTTCAATGATCACTCTGGATCTCGTAGACGCCTTCTTATGAGCCATTCCCATCAAATATGATTGAAGATATTATGCAAATCCTAGTTGCAAGCATATAATTGATCACGCATTACACTCCCAATAAAAGAGGACACAAATATTTCAATACAATATTGGGAAATAACTTGAAAATTGAATGAAAGAAATCAAAGGAAAAGGAGAGAGCTTAATAAATTTTTATAGTGATATCACGAAATATATTGCCTACTCTTACTTCATATATATTATAAAATGAAAATTACAATTGCAACTGAATTGGAAGACAAATTTTATTTATATGTTACTTGATTTCAAATTACGTAGAGCATGCACATAAAAATCAATCAAACATTAAAAAGCCTTTTTCAAGTATGAAAATTTCCCATTTGTTGACTAATTTCAAAAATGAACAGCCAAATCCAATTGGCGTTCCTTCCATAATAGAAATGATCACTATCAATTTACATGCTAATGCTATATTCATTTTTCTCTTCAATAAATGCTTATTTCTTCGACCTATGGATCTTCAAAGGAAAATTGACATCGCCGATCGATTTGTTTTAATCGATGTCCATCATGAAAACATGCTTTTCTTTAAAATTGCACGAAAAGCAAGATCGAAGAAAAATGGGATTGATACCAAATGTAACAACCATATTTTACAGATTAGATATTTAAATATTGATCGTTAATTATCCAATAGCAGCTCCAGAACAGAATTTTTCACAAACGATCGAATTATGATTTAGGACTAATTCCATTGAGTCTAGATTGTTTGTTTCATGGAGAATGAGTACTAGGATCGCTATATTTCGAGTTCGGATAAGTCGGTTGTCATACCGATCTCGAAATATGCGTAAATAGTCGTCACGGGAGCACAGTGTTAGACTACTATGAAATTTATATTTCTGAAATCATCGTAGTGAGTTGTCGTACGCTACTAAGTTTCGTAGCAAATGGACGTATCGTTCGACATGAGATAAATTAAACATGTGTCAATTCTTGTAAGAAACTGACATTGTAATTCGAGTTTCAAAAGCTAACTTCCACATACGATTGATCTGGGTGTGGAGACTAGCCCCACTACTTTCAGATGACATTTTTATATAGATGACGGCATGCATCAAATGTCGATTGGAGATCAGAGTTTAGGGCCTTATTTGTGAACTTATTTATGAAGTAATATAGTGATTATCCACATAAGAGAACTCCTATTATCCCATTACCATTCCTTCTCTTTCACAACCCGTTTGCAGTTGCTTCCTAAATAAATGGTCACATCTTTCAAAACAAATTCCCTATACTTAAAAAATTATTTCCCATTTAATTACTCCACCTAAAATCATGAAACTAGTCTCTATATTCATGAATCAAAGAGAGCTTCAATCTCATACCAAATTTCTGGCGTTTGGTGATGGTCATGGACGCGGGTTAAGAGCTAGGGATCGATTTTTCTTGTGCCATGGTCGACGTTGGGAAAAGACGAGGCTGGAATTGGTTCTAGGATGGAGAGGTGCTTCGACGAGGTGTTTTGAATTGCTTCGATGGTAGTTTATAGTATGCGTCACCTGGAGCAACGCATGGGGAGATGAAAATGGGATTTGCTAGAGGGAGTATTGGTGGTCGAGTCTGGGTGCATTATGAAGCTCTTGCATAGTGTGGTTCGTTGGTGAAAGTCTTTTGTGATTCAATTGAGAAATAAGAAAGAAAAGAGTAGAGAGATAGTGGCAACAAGTGGGTCCTTTATGCGCGAATGATTCAGGAAATGGTTTGGGGAAGAACGTAATTATGAAAATAAGCTATTAGTGTGTTTTGGTCAATTTAATCATTATATTAGTGTTAAAGCTTACATATGAGACATCTTTTACATACGAGGTTAGATTTGAACATCGTTTCTTCCTTTGACTCGTATTAACGAGCTCTACGTTGTAGACTTATTTGGGCTGATTTGGGTAAGGTGAGTAATATTGTCTCTCACTGAACTGCGTTTGTTCATAGTGTAAATTTGATGTTTAAAACTGATTATTAATTATAAAATGTAAAATTTAGGATAATTGGACCTAGCAAATATCTAATAAAAATATCAATAAGTGATTTCAGTAGTTTTAGACATGGTCACTACATCTTACCCAGTTGCATACTATTATGCACGTATTTACTAATTTGTGCACTTGTGCATGTTGTTTTGACCATATTGTTGGATATATGCTATTTGGACATTTAAGCCACTTTGGTTTCTATATATAAGCTTTATTTGATTCATTATAGCTACTATGGATGTTTTTATGCTTTGTGTGTTAGCGCATTCCTAGGAATGTTAAAGTAGACGCAAATGACGAAGAATGGAAAGTAGAATCCAGTTTATCCAAGTTGGTTGGGTATAATCTGTGTTAGTATAAAGCCTAATTAACATGATATTTTGGGGGGACAACAAGGAAGATTCCAAGAAGCTTTCGGCCATGTTTCAAGTTGTTTGACGTCTTAAGACCAAGTTATGGCGTTTGCAAATCCATTTCGACTAAGGAAGATAGCTTTGGTTTGATGAAGAAAAAGTTGGATTTTGTTAAGGAGCATGAGGGGAAAGAACTTTGGATCAACTATTTCGATCCGGGTCCATGTCATCTAAGTCTGGATTGACTACGTTGATCCGAATCTGGTGACCAAGGCCGGATCAACCAAGTTGATCCAGATCCCTTTCGACTATTTCGAATCGGAGTTAGGTCGACCAAGGGAAATGTAATATAATGGAAGCATAAGTAGTAGAGAATGCATGGTATGGCGCTTCTTTGTGACGATGATTCCATTCATCGAGAGACAAGCTCCAGTATGGCTAACATAATCCCGAGATGTGAGGAAAGACCGTGAGAGGAGTTGCCATCAACAATCCAAATGAGAAATGTCGAGATGACTTCCAAGTTGGACTTTGCTATGGGCACATGTGTAAATGAGTTAACGATATTTACAACTTTGGTATGCTATAGGGAAAGTGACACGAGGATGGATCAGAGCCAATGCGATGAGGATGGATGGGCCTGGACCACCGAGCCAATGCGGAGTGGACAAGGTGGAGTTCTTGGTAATAGTCCAGAAGTGGGACATAGTGATAGTTTGGTGGATCTCATGCGGTCAGGCCTGCCAGTGTCACGATGGATTTGGTCACCAAAGTATCGAATATCGTTTGCTCAATACACTAATTTAGTAGATGTGAGGATTGAGCTATGTTTTGATGTTTGCTATTATCCTATCACGCAAACTTTCATCTACACTTGGTATTGTGATGACCTTAGAGCAGAGTACATTATTACGTATGCTAACTCTTTGGATGCAAGGCAAGGACGAGTATGATTCTCCATACCTCTCGTTCCATATTTACTATTAAGACTTTTACAATATTTTGAGATTTGTTTACCACTCACACCAGACTTTTGTCTGACCCAAGGTTTTGTTTCCCTCTTATTACCTTAGTGCTCAATGGTGATGCTAATGATCAAACTAGACGACTAGTATAGATGTAATTCTGAGCTACGCAGTTGTATTCACAAGGGGTGATGGTTTACATATTTATACTTGTATTATATATATTTATTCCACTATGTAACACTATGGAACCTTGATAGTGTTATGCGATATTTTAGAGACTGTGTATTTGTTGAGTTTATTTATCTCTTGTATAAACTCTAGGATTACTATGTATAACTATATCTGCCTATATACTCTGATTATATGGTTCATATGGTGATTACTATCTCATCTATTTTGTATATCGGGTGGATTATCATATGCTATCTGACGCACTGTGAGATATACGGCTGATTTTGTAGTTGTGTTTTACGTTCTACTTCTTCCTTTCTTTTCGGTTCTTTTTTCTCCTTTTCGTTCTCCTTTCTCTTCCTTTCTACTATTTCTTTCTCTTGACGATCTATTTATACCAATAGTCTGCTTGTACATCTCAAATTTTTGGTTATACGCACTAGTGGTGTATATAGTGGGTCGTCACACTTGGTACCAGAGCCTAGGTTACGTTGTTTACCCTAGCAATACTCAATTAGAGAGTAAATATATATGAAAAGTATATGTATACATTTTGGTTTTCAAATCTATATATTATTAATATATATATGGTACAGGTTGTTTTGCATAAAAGTGCCATTGAATTGGTTTTCTCTATTAGCGACTGGTCATCCTAACTACTTGTCTTGGATGATCGAGTGAATGAGAAATACTTCTATTTACTCTATCTATAGGGTTAAGAGTCAGATAGAATCAATACTATTAGCCTTTATTTATAGTTTTTATTTTCATTACTGGTACGATCCGTTATTTAGGATGCTCTAAGATCTCTAATTAATTATGGAGCTAAATTGCAGTGAGTCGACTATGTTGCATTTAATGGATGCTTATGTGTCTATATGGCATATCGTTACTGGAAAAAACCAACTATTGTGGTGCGAGAGATGTTTGGGTTCTCGTAAGGGTTTTCTTCGATAACTTGGAGTCAAAATTAAATGAATTAGCAGTTTATTCCTAATAGACTCCAACTAAAAGCCTGGATTAGTCAAGGGTCTTCATCGTTTCAAGTTCTCTAAATTTATTTTCTTGATAACAGTTCACTTCGAAGAGGTTTCATGTTGACTTCTTAGAAGCCCGTTAGAAGTTTGCTGATTTTGGCAATATGTGTTGTGTTGGGGAGTGTGATCGAATTCGATATGTTCTCAAAGTACGGTTTATTCTCTCCTTTGTCACCACGAAGTTTGGAGTTTGTGGATGGGCTGAGCGATCGACTTGGAGGGTGGTTCTTTCATTCCGAGGGGATGATGGTTTCGGGAGTCGATCACGTAAGCTTGCGATATTCGAGCTTACACCTAATATAGAAGTTTTTCCTACACTGTCGGGACAAATCCTGGAGATGTATGTGTCGATTGTCATTCTCATTCAGTCGAATGCTCCCTCAATGAAGCGGAAAATAGCGATGTCGCTCGATATATGTTTAATAAATGGTGCTTCCATATGTGTTTTGGTTCAATGTCGAGATTTCACAGTTCTATTTGATATGACGATTCGAAGGATGGAACGATATTGGGAATCTCTAATTAACTTATCTCTCTTGATTGTGACTTACTGCATTGAAGGCTCAGTTAAATTGTATAAGTTTGTAGCACCATGTTTCTGGTCGTTGTAAATTAACACTATGGATGACTACAGCGTCTATAGCGATTAATTTCGAGCCTAAAGGTAAGGGAGTGTTTGTCATAGTTTGTTTATACTTGGCAGTATACATGGTTCGTCAAAACTTAAATCCATCGAGTCATGGTTGCATGTTTGCTAAAAAAATTATTATTGACTGCTGAGCATAAAAGGACTTAATATTTAATTCCAACAGTACAATTGCTAGGAGGATATATAATAAGGGTGACAAGGAGAGGTTGTTGGAGACGATAGTGGGTTAGGACATGCTCTTTAATAGTGAGTCGTCTTCGATTTACTGATAATAGGCTGAGACTAAGCTCTTTAGTAGTGAATTTCTTATGATCAAACGATAGAGAGATGTGATAGATCTCTAGTAGCGTGTCATAACCTGAGTTTATAGCTAAATAGTACCTGGACACATTCGATGAGGTGACCAGATTGCCACCATGTTTGAGTCTAGTTTTGTATCGATTTAGTAATGGATGATCTTTTGGTTGGAAATACCTAGGGAATTTTACCGACTATGAGTAGTTGGTTGATGTATGTCGATTATAGCGTTTTATACGTTGTTTTGATCTTGATCGATTGGTTGGGTTGTTCGACTAACTAGTGAGTATGCATATTTTGTAGTCCATTTGTTAGAGTTTCACATCCCATAAGATAAGTGGAGTGCTTTGGTCACATAGTCTTGAGTAGGATGTCGCTATGAACCCTACAAGAGTTTGGATGATTTAGAAGTTAGAGTTGACCTATTAGAGTTTGATTTCTCGTTTCGAGATGGAACGGGAAGACGATGTTAATCACTTGGTTGTGTTGGTGACTTTAGTTCGTTTTGTTTCCAAATGGAGATTTATCGCATTTTAGTCGATAATTAAAACCATCTGAGAAGGATTAGTCTACTTGCAATTTGGAGTGATAACGATAGAGTTCATTTAGATGGGTTAACGACACTATTTATTAGCAAGGGTGTGACTATCACCCCATAACTCCTATACCAAACTAAGGAAATGGTGCGTAATATGATGTGTTATGCAGATATTGGACAATTATCAAGGAAGAATAACTCGAAATAAAACTTGTCATATAACTCACAACGCATGGATAACAAATAAAAGAAAATATACAATGGGATATAGTAATGAAGCATAATAGAGCAGACAATCCAATTTTTCTAATATCTCAGAGTCACAAATACAAAACATCTATGTAAATGAATATATGTACATAAACCCTCTAACTCATCATCACACAAAATCATCGGCACCAAAACCTATCACCTGCTACCTGATTCTATTCACCAATAATATTGATGAGCAACCTAAGGTAATAAGAGGAAACATAAAATCTTGAGTTAGAAAATAGTCTTAGTGGGTGATAAAATAACTATCAACATATATACACGATATATGAGTATAGAAAATTCAACCATCTAATCTATCTTTGCAACCATAGAGCTAGCACAAGATAATTAGCTATCATATGCCACCCTAGAATAGGAAAAGGGCATCCGCCGATCCCACGTCTCGTCGATGACCTATGCTTATAGCCTATCTATAGAAATAAAGAAGAAAGCAAACAATCAATTGAAGAAAACAAATAATCATCCATAGCATCAATAACAATAAATATCCTAGCTATCACCGACTAAAGTCTTGAATACATCAATCAACGAACGATCGGCCATCACCATCCATCAAGGGCTAACGGAAACCTCGGTTCTACTTAGACTATCATATATCACTTTAGTATGTTTTCCTAATTCACACAAGACAACTAGATCACTCCAAGAGCTTAATCCAGGGTACGCGATCATGATCCCAATCTCTAGACTGTCCCCACGATACCCTTGCTTTGAGCCTATTAGAAACTTTGATAACCAATGATTCCATGGCACTTCCAATCTCTTTAGCCTTCCTCCTTGGAAATTCATCTTTTAGTTCTAGTCATCTCTCAGACCAATTCCATTATCATCTGCGATCAACTCTTCTAAGTCAATCCATCATCATATTATGTCACGCATCATCCCATGATCAACTTCACATCAATCCAGCTCTGACCACTCTGTCATGAGTTTATAATCGATGCACAATCCATCTTCGATTTGCACATCAACCACCCGACGTGCACTTATCACCAAACTTCACTGGCACCCCAAGAAAACATCGCAAACAGGATCACCAAAAATGAGATCCAAATCCTCTAATCCGATGGATCGGTACAGGTATATCAGCTATGGACCGATACCAGTAAACACACTTAGCCGATATTCAGCTAAATATTGGATCCTCGCCACCCTACCTCGAGCACTTTCTGTCGGTCCTTCCTTAAACATAAATTCCTTTTCGATGAATTTTCCTATCAGTCCATGGACCAATTCTTGAGCAATCAACTTCTACCCATCCAAATCACATACGAATCACTTGAAACTTGCATGCAGCATCGATTTACCACTACAATGTCACGTCCTAGAAATCTTCTTCATACAAGCAAGAGGCACAGATCGATACTAGTCCATCGAGCATGGACCGGTGCCGGTCTATGTACATAGCGAGATTTGATACGAAATTTTTTATGTCGCCTCCTTTTGTCTTCCAGAGCTCCGCTGCCAAGTTTCAACTGAATTTAATTATCTAAACCTCTGATTTGTTCTATTCTTCAAACTTAGGATCTACGACAAATAATTCAAGTAATGCATTCAATTAATTCAAAACAAATAGTGATTCATCAAATCTTAACCATACAAAAATGCACATTTAATAAACATATCATAAAACAATAAATCTAACATGACTTGGATCTAAACATATACAAGAACATGATTAGCCTAGCATCTTGTCGAATTATATGATTGAATTAGGCTATCCTAGAATGTCTAAATTTGAGTTAAACATATATTATAAGATCTAAAGTGAATTTAACATGTATGACGTGAATAAATCCCAACTGAACCCATATAATCTGCAGTTTTCGCGTGATAAGTATCTATCACTCACCTAATCCCCAATTATATATAAACCCAATGAAATCAGATTTGGACAACGATGAAAACACCCAAAATCCAAAAAATTTAAGATGATTTACTCTTCCTGGATGATGATCTAGCCTCTAGATGTTATACATGATGAGCTAGAATGAATAGAATTGATAAATTTACGTTTAGGTTGAATTTGGAGAATCGCCGACTCAAGCCTAATGTTTAAATGAAAAGAGAAACCATGATTCTCTCCCCAAATTCTTTATTTGTAATTGCAGGTCATTAATATAATGGGCTTCAATAATTAACCCATTAGCAGCAATTAGTCTGCTAACCAAACCAAAACTTAAAACAATGATTTCGCCTAAATTGCTGAGACAAATCTTTATCGTGACCACTATACAGAATTTCCAACCGCAATTCTAATCCAAGGAGACCGATTTCAGCACCTAATTCAATTCTTATCAAAATTTATTGCTAAAATAATATTCATAAGGGTAAAACGATCACAATTATGTTTGGCAAAAATCAAGTACATGCCTCACATCCTCATGATCAACATTTTAAAATTTGAGAACGATTAGACCACTAAGGAATTAAATATAATTATTTCACGATCCTCTAACACATAAAATACGGGTCGTTACATTCTTCCCCTTTAGGAATTTCACCTCTGGAAATTCCATGCAAACATGAGCAAATAAAGTATTCAACATACCTACCATCCATGAGTATCCAATCTACCATCCAACCATCCAAAATCCTACCCTAGCATGCGGAATTCTTATAGTGCAAGACACGACAGTACATGTAAGATAAGATATATGGGACACGACACTCGAAGAATTTTGGACTGGTCGACTTTATATTCTTTTGCTTCCCATGTGCAATCATCATTGCCCCCGCCCTCACCCTATGGTACCTTGGTTATAATAACAACCTACCTCCTAAGATCTCATTTCCGATGGCGAGAAGTGGCTTTAGAGACCTAAAGACTTCGGGTTCGACCAATAAATCTTTAACCTGATTAGAAGGTACCACGACATTCGAGTCATCCACAAACTTCTGTAGAAACAACACATGAAAAACATTGTGCACACCCACCATTTCTTAGTTAGATCCCTAAAAAACTTTGGCGCTAACTTTCTTTTACTTCCAAACCAAACAACATTCCTTAGAGGTGAAACCTTAACAAATACCAAATCTCCAACTAAGAATTCCAAGTCTTTACATAGCTTATCGGCATAACTCTTCTGGCGATCTTAGGATGCTTTCATTCGTTGCCGAATGATCTCAATATCATCTGTCATTTCTCGTATCAACTCAGGCCCAAGAACTAACTTCTCTCTAGTCTCTAACCAAATAGATGGAGAATTACACGGTCTACCATACAATGCTTCCTACGGTGCAATTCCGATGCTCGACTGGTAGCTGCAATTATAAGCAAACTCAACTAAATGCAGATGATATTCCTATGATCCTCCAAATTCCAATACACAAGCTATAAGAAGATCTTCGAATACTCGATAAACCCTCTTAGTCTAACCGTTTATATATGGAGGATAAGTTGTACTCATACATATCTCCATTCCAAATGTCTCTTGCAGGCTCTTCCAGAATCCACTAGTGAATAACAAACCTCAATAACTAACAATACTCTTTGGTATCCCATGGAAGCGAGCTATCCACTTTAGATATAAACCAGCCAACTTCGATGCCATCCTAGTCGATCTAATAAGGATAAACCTTGCACTTTTGTTCAAGCGATCCACAATGACCTATATTCCATCATTTCTTGCCCTTATCCTAGGTAATCCATCGACACTCGCTCCCACTTCCACTTAGGAACTTCCAGTGGCTGCAGCAACCCACTCGACTTCTTTTACTCAGCTTTAACCAACTTACAATTCATACATTTCAAGATAAAAATCCCGACATCCCTCTTAATACTTTCTTATTAGTAGGTTCACTTCATATATCAACACATCTTATTATCACTAGGATGAATCGTCAAGCTAGAGTGATGACATTTCTTTAGAACTTCATCTCTCAATCCATCTATATCAGGAGCAACCAGTCGTTCATTCCTGCAAAGCAAACCATCTTGGCCGACTTTGAAATCCCTAATATCCTGGGGTTCCACTCACATTTCCAATCTATGAATAATCTCTACAAGCTTAGCGTCTCACTTCTGGCTTTCACTAATCCTTTAGATGAGAGTCGTTTTAATCGATAAATTTGCTAACTTCTCAAGCTCTAACTCACAATAAGGTCTGAAATCAACTCTAGCTAAAATATTCAAGATGCTTCCATTATGAAAAAATGGCTCCCAAAATCGCATGTTTTCTGCTTAATGCATATGCCACCGCGTTACCTTTACCTGGAGCATAGACTATACCAAAAATCATACGACGCCAATAACTCAAACCATTGTCATTAACGAAGATTCACATCCTTTTGGGAGAAAAGATAATTCAATGATTTATGATTCGTAAATAACTCGAATCTAACTCCCAACAAGTAATGCCTCCAAATCTTCAGAACTAACACTATCGTCGCTAACTCCAAATCGTGAGTCAGGTAATTCTATTCGTTTGACTTTAGTTGTCAACTCGTGCAAGCCACAACTTCATCCTTGGTAAATCGTCGATAATATCCAGCTAGACCATGGAAACTCCAAATATCGATTGCATTCTTAGGTCGATATCAACCTTGGATTGTTGCCACTTTAGCGGGATCCACCACTATTCCCTATCCCAACACGACGTAACCCAAGAATCTCACTTCTCCCTTTTAGAAGTGACACTTCAAAAACTTATCCTTGAACTGATGTTTCCGTATGGCAATCCCAAATGTGACTTGTGTTCCTCCTCATTCCTAGAATAAACCAATATATCATCCATTAACATAAGCACGAACTTATTTAACTGATCTATGAAAATTCAATTCATAAGATCCACAAGATAAGCTAGTGTGTTAGACAATCCAAACGACATTACTAGCCACTCATAAAATCCAGATGGTTTTCAACAGCGGTCTTCGGCACATTATCCCTAACCACTATCAGTTCATGAAATCTCGTTGCCAGATCCATTTGGGAAAACTCCTTGGCTTCGTGAAGCTGATCAAATAAGTTATTAATTCTCAGAAATGGATATTTGTTCTTCTTGGTTACCTTGTTCAAATCATGATAATCCACACATAATCTCAATGATCCATTGGCCATGATTGCAAACACAACTGGTGCACCTCATTTGGATATGCTTCTTTGAATGAATCCTTCACCTACACCCCCAACTATCGTTGTTCCATAGGATCCATCCACCTAAGAGGCATAAAAATAGATCTGGCTCCTTCCATTAAATAAATTTGAAACTTAATCTCCTAATGCTGCGGTAGTCCTTTGACCTCATCAAAACATTAGAAAACAATCGAATGATTGGCACAGATGACATCCTATCTCATGGAATCACAAGCGAATATTAAAAATGACCATAAACCCATCTTATGGTAAATAGAATATCACCATTATTCGCCCTTCCACATTCCTGATTATCACCTCGAGCCTTCTGCAATCAACGATAGCTACATACCTCTTAAGCCAGTCCATATCCAGAATAATTCCAAACCCAGCAAGGTTCAAAATAAAGCAATCACAAACAAAAGAGAAACCATGACTCGATTGGGCTAGACCAAGAAAAATCATACAAAGACTAGAAGAACCGCTTAATAGGTTAGTCACAATTATTGGTCTATCAACAGACTCACAACTATTGGTCTATAAATAGTCTTAGGTTCTAAACCTAACTTCCAAACAAGCTCATTACTAATAAAGAATGCGAGGCTCCAGTGTCAAACAAAAATCAAATAAAAACAATCTTGATAGGAAGCATACCTTGAACTACAACATTCTTCCTCTAATTCCCAGTAGGAATATGATAAGAAATCAGAATTTCTTCCAAAGCATGCGCTTCCAAAAATTGCTTATCCGAGAGAAGATCTGGATAGTCCTTCTACTTATGCCCAAGTTTATAACAAACAAAACACCTCCCCATCCTCGGGTTCTCACAATCCCTGGAATAATGGCCCTTCTCTTGACAATTAAAACACATTGCCTCCTTCTCAGGTTTCTTTTGACCATTTCTTCCTTGTTGTTGTCGTTTCTTTTTTCCATTCCTACTTCACTGATTCTTCTTACTTTCCTTACTTTGTTGTGGCTTAGGCTCCTTTGTAGCATTGGCGCTAGTAGCAATTTTCTTAGGAGACTCATTTTCTGCTTCTTCTTTTTTATTCTATTTTTCATTTTAGTTTTCTTTCCTTCTCTTTTCTTTTTATTTCCTTCCATCATTCCTTAAGTCCCATAAGGCTTGGTGATCCCGTAAAATTTGACCAATTTTCTCATCGAGCGAGGGGCATGAAATAAGTCAAATTGATTTTTCAATCAAAAAAAGTACTATGTGGAATCTTTGGTTTCTTCCTCTTTTTCTATCCCATAAGTACAATGTTTAGTTTGAACCATTACAGAACCTTTTCTTCTGTATGAATCAATATTATTACATTCCAATTCCTTCCCGATATCTCCCAAGGAAAATATCAAATTGGATCCAAAATTGATGGGTTAATGTGAGCTTATCCATCCGGTTATGCACTTTTCCAATAGGAATCCATTTTCTGAAAGATCCTAGATTTCGTGTTTTGGTGAGTCGTCAGAGACCCTTTTGATGACCTATGTTGTGTTGAAGGGTTATATATATGATCTCCTTTCCTAAATTAATGACGATATCTTCCTCACGGCTCCTAACTCCAAGCCGAAGTTGCTCCAAAGCCATTCTCCTCCTCAAGTCATCCTCTTCGTTCGAAGAAGGATAATCCCACTACTAGAAAAACTACCTACAACAACGTTTTTTGGCCGATGTCTGAAATAATTTCGACTAATTCTTCGCATGTATAGAGAAAGGTTAGGGTCTTTCACATTGCTTTTTGGCTGATGTCTAAGATGGATTTATACAACGTTTTTATCAGGATATCCGATGATTTACAACCGATGCCTTTACGTGAATTCTACATCGGTCATTTATAAAGAAGCGTGTTAAAAAAGATGTTACTTATTGTTATATACATTAGTTTTATATAGCAAGCGATGTAAACGACGGTTTATTACATCACTCTTTTTAAACCTCTGATGTTATACTTCCTTATTACATCAATTTTTTTAAACATAACTAATATTGAATGATAATATTATTGCAAAGAATTTTAATATTCAAACAATATTTTCTATTCAATAAAATATTTTATACACCATTGTACATTACACTATTATTCATACATTCTATTTCATATACATTACATCTCTCACTACAATACACTCAATGTGATTCAATTTATACACAAATTCAAATACGTTGGGTCTTCAGTTGCTTCCAGTTTAGTCCAATCACATGTATATCTATCACAAAAAAGACCAAAAAATATAGGTTCTTAAGTCTTGGCAAAAGAGATAAACAAAGTATGCACACAAGACCAAAATTGTGAACACAACAAAATTGTTATGTATTCCTTGTGCACACAACAAAACTAAACTAAATGGCCTAGATCACAAAAATTTATAAGGCAGTAATACATAAAGCACAACAAAAGCAATGGGGCAGATGCACAGATGGTACAAGACTGGGTGGGTTGGTTGTATATACGCATGTTGCCAATACGTATATACGCAAACAAAACGTTTTCATATACATGTATATGCGACAACCACCATATATACACAATCTTGTTCAAAACTAGGCAAGGAAGAAAACTAGACATGATTATGACCCAGCAAATATAATTGCACCAGTATGAATAAAGCATGGGCCAAATGCATGCAACAAATTAGGGTCGGATTCAATTCCAGTTTTAAATGAAACAAATGCAAATATGCATAAAGTCAAGGTATATCAAGCAACAGTAGTGCAGACCCAATCAAGTGCAGTATATATTTTTCTTATAAAAATCAAATGTCAAATTATAAGCGGGTCATCAAGTGAAATTTTTTGTTCTTATTTTCATGTATGCAACAAAATAATAGCGGAAACATGCACAAAGCGAAACATATAGAGAAACGAAGCAACGTCCTAAATATAAGTTGATGATCAAATGGAAAGGGGTAGATAAATGATAGTACAAAGTTTTATTCAACCAAGTAATCATACGAGTTTAGATGCCTAACCATTTAAGTTCAGATCTCTTGACTGGATTTCACAACTGAATAAAACAAATGAGGTGACCAATGAGCACATACTTTTTTCTACACATAATTCTCGTGCAACACTACACATATATATACATATAAATATGTGTATACATATGTTAACACACGTTAATACAAGTAAAAAATATACAAACTTGTTAACATGGGGAAAGACAAATATATTATCAATATTTCACGAAATACACAACTCAATGTATAGAGGAGGCAGAGGCATGGCAAGGTAGGATGTAATAATGGACAGTAGCAAGCATTTATCATACGTATGAGCAGCGAACAAATGAATGAGTACGAAACACACCACTCATACATACATACATACATACATACATATATATATATACACACACACATACATGTGAATGTGTATATATATGTATGTATGTATATGTATATGTATGTACGTATAAATTGAGTATGTGTAAATTTATGTAGTAAACATGGTGACCAACAACTATAAAATATAATGTAATCAGAAATTAATGTATAAAGTGTGTAACATGCATGTAGTAGTTATGCTTTATTTTCAAGCGAGAGGTGAGGCTTAAGCTTGTGGTTCCTATATGTTGATTCATGAATTTTTTATTCACGACAACGGAAATGAAGATCAATTGAAAAGTTAGTGTGTGTGTGTGTGTGTATATATATGTATGTATTTGTGTGTTTAGTGTGTTAGATGATTGTTAGAATCTATCCACATTTTATGTAACATATATGCACGAAATTTGAGAATATATATATATGTATGTATGTATGTATATATGCATATGAATGGCTGAAAAACAGCCATCATTGGGGTTTATGCCTGGACCAGTCGACTGATCCATATTCAACCAGTCGACTGGTAAGGGAATAAATTCCGAGTAACAGTTATTTTTCTGCCATTTTTAAATTCATATTTTCTGCAAGTTGACTGGTGATTTTTATACCAGTCGACTGACCCGACAATAACAACCATATTTCTGAAGGGTCACTTTCTTTCATGAAGAATTCTCTTTTGATTTCTAAAAGAAATGGTTGTTTTTAAAATCTCCAATTCTTATTGATTATATTCTATTTCTTGATCTACATTTCAAACCACTCTTGCATTCTAAAAATCTCTTAAATATTCAAATTACTTGTTGAATCTTTGAATTTATTTCAAATCTCCTGATTCAATAAGTAATATATTTCCTTCAATCTTCACACACACATTATATACCTGAGGACAAGATTATAGGAAGGGTGTACTCAACTTTTGGCTATTCAGTGTTGTTCAAGAACACAATCAGAAGTCAAGCTCTTATTATTTGTTAAAGTCCTGTGTCGGTGCTCAGGCGGGAGATCCGTGTCGGTGCTCAGTATTGTGAACATGTTCCTCTTGGTGAAGAGAAGGTTTTAATAGTAGAATTCCAGACGGGAAGTCTGAACAAGTATAAAATTCCTGGTGTCACTTTTCTTACTGCATTTACTTATATGTGATATCTCTAACTATTGTATTAGACAAGTTGGTATATCATATTCACTTCCGCATATTCCATATAGAAAGATCCTACTCTAAGTCACAAGACATGACTTTTAATTTGGTATCAAAGCCTGGCATTTTAGAGAACGTAACAATATCCTAAAAATAAATGGAAATAAAGAAATCTTGTCAAGGGTTAGAAAATTGAAGAGAAACAAAGCATAATCAAGAGAGCAAGGAAGCAAATTTCTCATGGCTAAAGTCAGATCACAATTGGTATGTGTAGATTCATTATATAAAGATCTTCTGTTAGACCATGAAAAATTATTGAAATATTTTAAAAGTTAGGGTAAACTTAATGCTGTTATTTTAGCTATGTCTAAAGATTGTGAGCAAGAAAATTCCAAATTAAAAGAGGAAAATAACTTTTTAGTAAAACAAGCCAAATATTTCGAAAATACCTTAGGAGAACATGTTTTTCAAAAAGATTTCCTTAAAAAGAAAATAAGCAGCTAGAAGATAAAAAAAAATGTTCTTTTAAAGGAAATCGATCTTTTACAAAATAAAAATACATCTATAAAAGATTCTTTAAATAATTCTATTTCTTTAGTTTTGTATCTTAAAAAGGAGAATGAGTTTTTATTGAAAAGAATCTAGAATTATCTAAAGAATGTGAGTTTTTAAAGGTTAATAATAATATTTTACAAAATGAAATTTCTGACCCAAAAGAAAATTTTGAAAGATTACGGTCTTCTTTACATAATTCAGAATCTCAAATTTTTAGTCTCAAAACTGAGAATGGTTCTTTAAAAAGGAAGAATTCTGAATTAAATAAGGAAATTGATGATTTAAAAAATAATACAATTTCTTTTGAAAATGTCAATCATGACTTTGGAATCAAATTTGATAAATATACAAGTAAGTTTGCGAATTTTAACAAAGGTCAAAATGATTTAAATACGATTTTATCTAGATCTCGACTTTTACATGACAAAAGTGGTTTAGGATATAATAAAGGGTCCCTTTTTCGCAGGTCCCTATTAAGTTTCAAAATTAGGCTCACATCTGGTGCTAAACTTATTGTAAATTAGGTCCCTATTTTTTGAAAATTCATTAAATAAATTTAAAAAAAATATAAAAAATCATGAAAATTCGTTGTTAAATAAAACACGTATACGCCAAAAAATTCAGGTGTTAAAACAATCAAAAACCACGTCAAAACCCAAAAATACACAAAAACAGCGAAACAGCAGGTTTTTGCATCAAAAGATGCACCTATTTGTAAATAGTTGCATATGTTTATGCTTATATTTCAGTGTTGCACCCCAACTGCAGTATAAATGCATACACGTATGCAGCTAAACAGCATTACATGCATTCTTTTATGCATATATTCAAATTTGACCTGTTTTTTCAAGCATTCACCTTTTTCAGACATTATTGCATACATTTATGCTCCTGTACAAAATATATGCATGCATTCATGCGCATATTCAGAAGCCATCATCACTTTTAAATTTGTTGCACACATGCACGCATATATACAAAATAATTGCATTCGTATATGCTACTATTCATAACACATGAATCTCAGTTCTACTTTGTATGCATACATGTATGAAGTTATTTACTAATAGTTGCATACATGTATGTGCTTATTGGTCCATATTTTCAACATAAAACACTATATGCATATATGATACTTTTCAGATATTGTTGCACAGAAGTATGCAACTTTTTTTTTGGCAAATGTTCCTGGGAATATTTCCTATTTTTAGATATTTTTTTTATATCATAGCGCATTTTTTTTGGGTCCAAAATAGGAAAAGGCGAAGGGGAGAAGTAGGAGGCAAAAGGGACCAAAAAAGAAAAGCGGCAGCTCAATTTTAGGGACAGGAAATGCATAAAATTTTGGATTAGATGTGGCTTATATTTTGAAATGTTTAAGGGATGTGAGCCTAATTTTCACTATATTAAAACTAATCATAGAATTAGTACTACATAAGCTTTTATGTACAATAAAAATATCACTGCTAGTACTAATGCACATCCAAGATCCAATTATTATAGAAATTCAAATACTTCTATGACTAGAGATATTTATAATAATCTACAAATACAAAAGGAAATATCAATAGAAGTTATTTAAGCATTTGGGTTTCTGTAAATCGGAAAAAGAGAGAAAAATATACTGATGATTACTTTAATTCAGTAGTTAATAATGAAAGTTTCATTTTTAAGGTCCCATTAAACCCTCTTGGGTATGGTTACCTTCCATCTAACCCTTGGACCCTAATAAAGGAAATGAGTGCCAAAGTATATATTTCATATTTTTTGCAGGTACACCACAACAAAAAGAAGGATAATTCAGTATTTCTAGATATCTTTGGAAACAAAAAGGAGGATATTTCACCATTTACTTATATGTGATATCTCTAACTTTTGTACACCACAACTTTTTCCTCACCCCTAGCCGATGCAAAACCACTAAGTAGATCAAACTATAATCACAAGTAAGAGACGCTCAACAGAAACCACTAAATACAACTCGAACATAAAATTCATGTATAAAGTGTCAATATACCTACAATTGCCATTCTCCATTTTTGAGCAAGGATTGAGGCTCAATCTTCAGACTTCAGTGGAATTATCTGACAACTACAAGAACGTCGTCCAAAGTTGGTGGGATTAGATTAATCAAAAGCATCCCCTTTTGAATAGCCTTATCCCACCAAATCGAACGACATTCCTATTGTTGCAAGCAGCTCGACCGAAACCATAAGCTCAAGCCCACCCCTAACTAGTGCAAAAACCACTATGTAGATAAACCTAGTGACGACAGCTCTGTACCTCGTGCGCAAATCGAGAAGAAGTGCGTTATATGACATGCCAGGCCGATACAGGATGATCATCAGAAATAGAAACACAAGCGGAACATGTCATGTAACTCACAACGCAAGGGTTATAATAAAACATATAGAATAGGTAGTAGTAACGAAGCACAATTGAGCATAATCTAAAACCTTCATATCATCATGAGAATATCCATATATTACTGGATTACATCATAAAAGTTTGTACAAAAAGCCTAATTACAAGTCACTCAAAGTAGCACACATCACATAAAATATAGCAGTGACACAATAATATGTATAGTAGGAAACAATACATCAGCCTCCTGCTTTTCATCTCTGTGCAGCATCGTCCTCATCAAGATCTACCACCTGTTACCTGCTGCTCAGTCTGCCCATCCATATCTGGATAAATAGCCCAAGGCAATAAGAGGGAGACATAAAACCATGAGTCAGACAATAGTCTTAATGAGTGATAAAACATTCATCTAACATCATCAATAAAGTATATGAGAAATAGGTAGATTTATCTCTAATCAACCAATGCATCAATAGAGAAAAACCCCAACAAGTCTCCTCAACATCCGACAGTGATAGCCTTCCCAAACAATCAGAAAAGAAATGAACAACATCATTCATAGCAACCAATAATTAAGCATAGACTACTCTAATCAAGTTCAATACCTTCCAAGCAGAATCCTCGAAGGCCTAAACCAACATCAGATAATCACCCGAGAAGTATCTCGCTTGACACCGAATAATCCTCACAAGACGATATAAGCCAGTAGCATGCATGACTCTGGCTATCACCGCTTTCCTTGCCTCGAAACCATCGTTATTCGTACGATTGGCCCCATCACGCCATTCGTCAAGGGCTAATGGTAACCCCGGTTCTAGGAAAACTCCATACGCCATCTGCGTATCTACGCCTTTATCAAGTGTACTCGACTCATCTAGTCTTTTGGGCGTCCCCATTATACCCCTGCTTTGAGTTCGCCAGTACCTCCAACTAACAATAATCCCTCAGCCTCCAATAAATCTATTCGTCCACCTTGAGGATTATCCATAACTCAAGTGCCTTCTCGAGCATTCATTATCCATGAGATCAAACATCCTTGAGTCGTCTTCACATTCATTTCATTTCATCAATCAACGAACACTTCACTTCGCTTTGAACCTTCCATATGAATTCACGTCGAAGCTACGTCCAATATCAAACCAAAATAACATCTTTTGGTCAACTTATAGATGGATCGCCCCCTTTTTGAGTCGCTCACCGATCCATATGGATCACAACCAATCCATATGGATCGCAACCGATCCATCGTCTGATCACTTGCCTTTTCCATGTGGCACTCTCCCGATCCAACCCTCTTTGCACACATGATCCATCATCAGGCCATTCCAAACTTTACATGATCCACCAGCGCATAAAAAGCTGATCCAGAGTTTTGCCATGCTCTCATTTGCCGATCCACAATCCATCGGGTTCTTCGATCGATTCGTATGTGCAGCCAGATCGTTTCGTCCTCACGATCCATCGATCTCCCCACTGGTGATCCAACTATTTAATGATGCACACTGCACATCCTCAGCCGATCCATCGGTTGTCGATCCACCAATTTTGTGCGATCTCATCCTTAGCGAATGCCAACCCGATCCTGAGTTCTCCCACACCGCAGCTTTTCATTATTTTTGCCAAATCCAACCACCATATGCTCCTTTTCCCAATCAAACTTTCCAAACGATTTGATCCATCGATTTGAACGACCTGAACACACTTTGGTTGATCTCTCATTTCTTGAGCAACAATCAATGCGATCCATGCTAATACATGCGATCTATCCTGTTTTATTAACTATCTAGGCTCAGAATTATCTTTTTGACTATGCCTCCATCTCATCCAAATATACCAATTTCAACCAAACAATTAATAACAATCATCCCCAAACATTAACACATCAAAAATCATCATATGAATTCCACTAAATCATGATAAAATAAAGATGAATCAACAAATAGACGTAAACTTGCATAAACACATGAATTAACATAGAAATTTACCGTTATAATCTTACTAGAATAGATCCTTTGTTGATTCAAATAAAAATAGACTTACCTTGATTATTTCTAGGTGAAAATGACTTGAAATGATGAAAATAAGATCAAACAAACCTATATACTCAATTGAATCTGTGTGAGATATGCTTATCACTCACCAAATCCACAAAATAACTTGAAATCAATGAATCTCTAATCCGGACAGCGAAGAATAGTCTTCAAATCAACTAATTTGATGTGATCTACTCCTCTTCGAAGTTGATCTTCAATCCTCGTATATAGATCTATGAATTAAATGAGTGGAGGTGTATTTGGTGGAGCATGGAAGAACCGCAAGCCCCAACCAACTGATAGAATTAAGAAACTAAACCATTCTCCATGCCTCTACCCCCTATTTATAGCCAACAACCCCTAGCATTAATGGGCCTCACTAATCATCCCATTAACGACTAATTAGTCTGTCTAGAAATTGTGTAGCACTAAAACAGTGATTCCTTAATGTGACCACTCTATGGAATTGTAAGCACCATTTCCAATCCAAAGAAATTGATCCTAGCACCTGATTCGATCATAATCAAAAGCTATTCCCTATACAAAACTGATAGGGGCAAAATAATCATAAATAAAATTGATAAATATTATGAATATGTCTCACATTCTGTAGTAAGCCGGAAATCCGAGCCAATTTAAAATTTTTATTTTGGCAATTTTAGCGAATTTTGATTATTTAAAACGAATTATTTTAAATAATAACGAAGAGAAATTTATTTTGAATGGAATTCGAACGTATATATTTATTCGAATCGTCGTTAGAATATAAATATTTATTTATATATAAAAAAGGAAATGAAAACGGCGCGGTAGTTTGATAATTCGATTTCAAATTTCAATTGAACATACCGGGTGCAAAATAAGCCGGATTTTAGCGAAACCAAAAATATTAGAATCTAATTTGAATATCTTTCCAACAAATCTGAAAAATCAAAATTTCATAGCGGGAATCAAAAGATATGCCCATTTGAAAATTCAGAATAGTCGCTATGGAATTCTACCCCTTAAAAATGGAAATTTTGCAAACGACCTCGTTTTTCGACGAAACCACTTTTATTGGATCCGTGATGTCAAGTTATTGCTAGGTTTCAAATTTCGTAATTTTTCGAATCAATGTGTGAGCGTGGCAAAGGAAAACGCGTTTGACCAGTTTCAGTTGATTTTAATCGAATGGAAAATGGCCATTTTTCAAACAGTCTCAGAATTCGATGAAACTAGTTTTGTTATGACCGTATCGTCAATACGAAGTTAGAAAATATTTTTCGGGAATTTTTCGAGTTAGTATGTGACCCCAGTAAATTGAAATGCGCATTCAAATTCAATATATAGAGTTATATGTTGATTTTGACGAAAACTGATCGAAACGATCGAATCAACTTACGATACATATCCCATTGTGTTCGGAATGGGGGTAATTAGCTAGGGGTGACAGTCGTCGGGCCTCGTTTAGAGTTCGTATACAAAGTCAACTTTTCATGGATTAAAATAAATAAATAATAAATAAAATATATATTTCCAGAAAGCCTCCTCCCTCTTTCATTTGCCCTCCACGTTGAATTCATTACCAAAGGAAAAAAAAGAAACGACGAACGATCGTCGGCGCCCCTCCACCCACCGTCGACCTCACCGAGCGCCGCCTCCCTCCGCCAAGCCCTACCTCTCTCGCTCCTCGACGTGCCCCTCAGTCCTCTCTTCCCCCGCTTGGAACCAACGCAACCCCCAAATCATCACCCAACCACCACCGCACCTCGTTAGCCACCCCCTCCTCCACATCGCCGTCGAGGCCACCCCCTCCCTTCCCTTCCGTCTCTCCGTTCCCCCCGTTCGTAGAACCGCAACCCTAGTCCCCTGAAACCCTAGAAACCCGTCGTGCCACCAGACCAAACCACCAGTCCTCGAGCCACCTCACCGGATCTGACGCAGCGCACACCCCTTCCATCCCGGGATCGACATACAGTGAATTTTAATTTTGTTTGATTTGTTTAGGTAATTAAAATGGGATTTTTGTATGGAAAATTTTAGAATAGAAAACTAGATTTTTTTATACAAGAAAGCCTTGATTTTTAATACGAGATAATTTAGATTTTTAATATCGCATTAAAGATTTGATTTTTATTAAACAAAGGGTTTGATTTTCATAAAAAGAAAGACTTGATTTTCATAAAATAAAAAGATGAGATTACTACATAGAAAAATATAATTTTGTATGAAAAGTTAGAATAGAAAAATATAATTTTTATAATATGGAGAGGTTAAAAATATAATTTTTATAATATAGAGAAGTTAAAAATATAATTTTATACTAGTGGCATATTATAAATATGATTTTTATATAGGTATGATAGTAAAAATATGAATTTTATATAATAGAAATATTAAAAAAATGGGTTTTATTAAGGTAGAAATATAAAAATATAATCTTTATATAGGTATGATTATAAAAATTCGATCTTTATATATGAAATAGAAATATAAAAATATAATTTTTATATAGAATGAAGCGTGGTAAAAATATAAGAAGTAGAAATAAAAATATGATTTTTATTTATTGAATGAAGTAGTAAAAATATAATTTTATTATGAACAGAGAGAAATAGATCGCGATGGAACTGACTGGAAGCGAAACAGGAGCCAGACCGTTCAGAAATAAAGAATGGTGGAGTGGAACCCTCTGTGAGAACTTCTCACTTTTAAATTTTGTTTTCTAGTTATATAAATATATACTAGGATGCAGACGGTGTTTAGTAGCACCCGACACCCGTCGTCCACAGACCATGGACGGCTTGTATGCTTGTTTGTTTGATTTTGATGTGTATTTGATTGTGTGAGGTGATGTGAAATGAAATAACATATTTTATAGTGCAAAAATATTTTATAGTTAAAAATAGAATTTTTAACATGTATCTAAAATGAAATAAATATAAGAAAATCGGACGATTTGTTTATATACACACAATTGACTGATGTTGATTGGAACGATAAAGTTTACACATCGCCCAACTGCACAAATAAAATCTGTGTTTGATTGTTTGAAAACCCTACACGGGTATTGGGGTTATATATGACATACACTAATCCCAATCGTTAGTTGTATGTCGATCGATTGATTGAAAGACTGTTATAAGCGTTAAATATATATATTTGATGCTTATGCAGTGTAGAACTCACTTTGGATGATGGTTGATGATTTATCGTTGCTGTTATATACGTGTGGTAGAAAATCCATATAATTAACATTATATGGTAATTGATTGGGACTCATTCCAGTTTTGAAATAGAATATTTGAATAAGGAATATTTGAAAAAGAAATATTTGAAATAGCATAGTTGAAAATAGAAATATATGAAGCCGTGTTGATTAGATTGACGCCATTTTGACGTGAACGATATTTATATCAATTTTATTCATTTTACAATGAATATCGAAAGTGATTTCAAAATATGATATTTTGAAAGGAATTGAAATTCGAATTAAATTGAATTGAAATGAAATTCGAATTAAACTGAATAGAATTGAAATTCGAATTAGATTGAAATAGAATTGAAATCGTTTTGAATTGAATTTAAAACGTATTGAAATTGAACTGAAATTAATTTGAATTGAAACCAATTTGAATTGAAATAGAATTGAAATGAATTTAAAACGAATTTATATTGGAAAATTCAATTTTGATTTGAATTTGAAAAGGAAGTTGAAATCGTTTTGAAAACGAATTTAAAACGATTTATAAAATATGTTTTAAAAGGAAATCGATGAAGTATATATTATATATATTATATATATATATATATAATATAATGGCCTGAATAGAACGCGCCGTGCTGCGGTAGTTCGTGAATTTCGACCATTGACTTCAAATGGATATTGCGGGAGATCCGACCGTCGGATTCTCCTAAAACCGGAACCGTTGGGTTTGTATCGAAACGAGCTTTCTAACGAATATTAGAAATTAGAAATCTAACGGTTGGATTTGGAACTATGTCCAAATCAAATTTGGAAAAGGTCGCTGAAAGTGCAGTTCGATGGCCGCTGATGGAAATCGACTGTACGGGCCTTGATAAAATTATTAAAAATATCAATAATTTGTGTAAAATCATAAGAAATGATTTGGGAAGAATTGGGATGAAAAACTCCATATTTGAAAAGATAAAAATAGATTTTTATCGAAATGAACTAGTTTTGAACTAGAATTAAAATTCTATTTATTTTTAAATAAATAAATTGGATTTGAAAAGGGTTTTAAAAGTAACCAGAATTTCCAATAATTGAATTGGAATGGATTTGAATCGAAATTGTCTTTGGATTATTTCGATGTTGGATTTCGTGATTACACAGATATTGTTATGGAAATTTGAAAGATATATTTATATTGTTATTTCCAATACGATATTTGTTGGTCGTAGAATTTGATATTGAATATAAGCTGATATATTTTCTATTCAGAGCCTTGTATTTAATATCAAATGTGATTTGGGTTTGTCGTGAATGGTGTCTTCATTAACACTGTTCTTGAACCCAGTTGAGAAAAAGATTAAATCTTTTTATTTAGATTTAATGAGGTGTACCAATTAAATAATATTTAATTGGAATTGAATTAGTATTGATTTTTGGGTTTATCGTGAACAGTGTTTTAAATAACACTTATTCTTTAACCCGATAATTAATGGAATGTGATTTTGGGTTGTAGTGAACGGTATATTCAATAATACTGTTCTTAGACCCAAAGGAGTTAAGAAAATCAGAAACTAACTGGAGATTAGTTAAGTTGAATGGTTTCTGGGGTATTGATCTGATGTTGGTTTCGGCCTTCGGGGTTAATACTTAGGGAATTGCTCACTTGCTAATTTATGGTTAGTGACTGATTGAAATGTGATATGGTTTTGGGGTATATCGTGAATCGTGTTTTAAATGACATTGATTCTTTAACCCAGTTAAAGATTAAAACTAAGTGGAGTTTTAATGAATCTTTAATTAGATTGAAAAGATCGAGAATGGAGTATCACCAGTTTTGCTCCAGGCGATAGTTAAATCTTTAATTAGATTTGAACGTGAAATGGTAATTGAATTTATCGATAACACCATGGTGTTAGATATGAAGTATTACCAGTTTTACTTCATAGGGTAAATAGGTTGGGATTGGGAAATAAATAATTACTTCGGTGTGGTTCGCTAATCCCGATTAGTTTGAAGTCATATTCAAAGGAAGATTAAAGAATAAATTTAAAGGAATTTATCTTTGATAAAATTAATGGGAACATTTCCCTAAGAATGTGAAATTTAGAAACTAACTGTAGGTTAGCTAAGCAAAGCAGTTTCCTGGGTATTGATCTGATATTGGTTTCGGCCTTCGGGGTTAATATTTAGGGAATTATTCTCTTGTTAATTTACGTTTAGTGACTGATGAATTGGAATGAGGCGTATGTAGTGTTTGTGTAACACTTGTTTAATATATACGCGAGTTATTCGGAAAGACCGGGTTTATCCCATTTGGAATAACTGATTCGACGATTACTCGAAGATGAAGACTTTGGTTGAAGACCGGAGGTCTTCACGTCGTTTGGGTGATTACTGATGATATTTATTGATTGGGACTCATTCCAGTTTTAAAATAGAATATTTGAATAAGGAATATTTGAAAAGGAAATATTTGAAAAAGAAATATTTGAAATAGAATATTTGAAAATAGAAATATATGAAGCCGTGTTGATTAGATTGACGCCATTTTGACGTGAACGATATTTATATCGATTTTATTCATTTTACAATGAATATCGAAAGTGATTTCAAAATCTGATATTTTGAAAGGAATTGAAATTCGAATTAAATTGAATTGAAATGAAATTCGAATTAAACTGAATAGAATTGAAATTCAAATTAGAATGAAATAGAATTGAAATCGTTTTGAATTGAATTTAAAACGTATTGAAATTGAACTGAAATTAATTTGAATTGAAACCGATTTGAATTGAAATGAATTTAAAACGAATTTATATTGGAAAATTCAATTTTGATTTGAATTTGAAAAGGAAGTTGAAATCGTTTTGAAAACGAATTTAAAACAATTTATAAAATACGTTTTAAAAGGAAATGGACGAAAAATATATTATATATATTATATATATAATATAATGGCCAAAATAGAACGCGCCACGCTGCGGTAGTTCGTGAATTCCGACCATTGACTTCAAATGGATATTGCGGGAGATCCGACCGTCATATTCTCCTAAAACCGGAACCGTTGGGTTCGTATCGAAATGAGCTTTCTAACGAATATTAGAAATTATAAATCTAACGGTTGGATTTGGAATTATGTCCAAATCAAATTTGGAAATGGTCGCTGAAAGTGCAGTTCAATTGCCGTTGATGGAAATCGACTGTACGGGCCTTGATAAAATTATTAAAAATATCAATAATTTGTGTAAAATCATAAGAAATGATTTGAGAAGAATTAGGATGAAAAACTCCATATTTGAAAAGATAAAAATAGATTTTTATCGAAATGAACTAGTTTTGAACTAGAATTAAAATTCTATTTATTTTTAAATAAATAAATTGGATTTGAAAAGGGTTTTAAGAGTAACCAGAATTTCCAATAATAAATTGGAATGGATTTGAATCGAAATTGTCTTTGGATTATTTCGATGTTGGATTTCGTGATTACACGGATATTTTTATGGAAATTTGAAAGATATATTTATATCGTTATTTCCAATACGATATTTGTTGGTCGTAGAATTTGATATTGAATATAAGCCGATATATTTTCTATTCAGAGCCTTGTATTTAATACCAAATGTGATTCGGGTTTGTCGTGAATGGCGTCTTCATTAACACAGTTCTTGAACCCAGTTGAGAAAAAGATTAAATCTTTTTATTTAGATTTAATGAGGTGTACCAATTAAATAATATTTAATTGGAATTGAATTGGTATTGATTTTTGGGTTTATCGTGAACAGTGTTTTAACTAACACTTTTTCTTTAACCCGATAATTAATGGAATGTGAACGGTATGTTCAATCATACTGTTCTTAGACCCAAAGGAGTTAAGAAAATCAGAAACTAACTGGAGATTAGTTAAGTTGAATGGTTTCTGGGGTATTGATCTGATGTTGGTTTCGGCCTTCGGGGTTAATACTTAGGGAATTGCTCACTTGCTAATTTACGGTTAGGGACTGATTGAAATGTGATATGATTTTGGGGTTTATCGTGAACCATGTTTTAAATGACACTGATTCTTTAATCCAGTTAAAGATTAAAACAAAGTGGAGTTTTAATGAATCTTTAATTAGATTGAAAAGATCGAGAATGGAGTATCACCAGTTTTGCTCCAGTTGATAGTTAAATCTTTAATTAGATTTGAACGTGAAATGGTAATTGAATTTACCGATAACACCGTGGTGTTAGATATGAAGTATTACCAGTTTTACTTCATAGGGTAAATAGGTTGGGATTGGGAAATCAATAATTACTTCGGTGTGGTTCGCTAATCCTGATTAGTTTGAAGTGATATTCAAAGGAAGATTAAAGAATAAATTTAAAGGAATTTATCTTTGATAAAATTAATGGGAACCTTTCCCTAAGAATGTGAAATTTAGAAATTAACTGTAGGTTAGCTAAGCAGAACGGTTTCCTGGGTATTGATCTGATGTTGGTTTCGGCCTTCGAGGTTAATATTTGGGGAATTATTCTCTTGTTAATTTACGGTTAGTGACTGATGAATTGGAATGAGGCATATGTAGTGTTTGTGTAACACTTGTTTAATGTATACGGAGTTATTCGGAAAGACCGGGTTTATCCCATTCTAAATAACATATTCGACGATTACTCGAAGATGAATACGATGGTTGAAGACCGGAGGTCTTCATTTCGTTTGGGTGATTACTGATGATCTTTATTGGGCCGTACACCCAAGAGGAGGGAATCAGTTAGTGGTCGTCCAGACGTACTTGGAGATCGATGGATGTGTGGAGTACTAGGTGCCTCCGGTTTCGTTCAGACCCGGAACGAACTTGTAAATGGACTGTGTGTCTGACATTGGATTTCAGTCTGTGTGATTGATTTCTATTAAATATATATCTATTTGGTGGCGGGGAATTTATTCTCTTGCTTAACGCCCTTCTCTGATACGTATGAGCTCAGGGGTTATATATTGATGGATATCCATCGCATGGAATGAATTGCCTGTGTGGCATGCCTAAGTGGCAATGGATCAAGGCTTCTGTTGAAAAGCACAGTCTTGTGGTTGATGATCAAAGCACGGCTTGTGTGGCGTAGCTTTTTGTAACGTGAATTCGCGAGCCTCACACCCCGGTGTGAACCAAAACGGGATAGGACGTCAGGGAGGGCATGCGTTCCTTTCTAGCTAGAAGTGGCGTCAGTGGTTTTACATGCCCTAACGAGTTTGACTTATGTGGTTGTTGCTGTTGCGAGGCACCTCGGTTTGATCGGACGATCCGGGTCCGATGGAGTCATTCGTTGGCTCATTTACGCCCCAAAGGACGAGGAAACGCATGTTTAGGGTTTAAGTTTAATCCACGTCGGTGGACTGGCCCTGAGGATCCAAGATTCACTCGAGCTCTGATCCTGAGACTCAAGCTAGACAGTCTCGAATCGGTAGAGGATTATCTTTTGCCTCGGTTCACATATGGAAATCCAACTTCCAAATACGTGATTTTGCGGTTTTAATTGTAGAACTAGTATGGCGACATGATATATGGTACCCATGCCGCCTATGATTGATACTTATGATTTGAAGTTGTTTTATACACTATGCACTTATAATAGTATCAAATGATTTGTTTTAAACGTACTAAGCATGTTTGGCTATTATAAGGGAAAACCCTATCCCCTGGCTTGCGTTGCATTATGTGATAGGACCTGGGTCTTATAATAGCTTCGTTTCTTCAAATAGCATTGCGTTGTTTTGTTATATGCACTGGTATTCTTGGGAGGAAACCCGTTCCGTGTTATACGGCGTGGTCCCTTGATATATCTGATTTAAAGTAAAGTTTTAAATAACTGTTTCAATTCTCACACCAGTCCCATGACTGACCTGGATTTTATTTTTTTAACCTAAACTCTGGGTGCCCTTATTTTGACATGGGCAGCTAGTAGTTTTGGTTTTGCAGATTTATATTCACAGGATCCTGGTTTACAGCTGGAATGATATCCGGAAAGCTTTGTATCCGTATATCTCCTTCAGTTGTGTATTGTATTATTTTCCGCTGTTATGTAGTGTATTGTAATCTCTGATATTTTATAATGTGTAATATTAATTCATACTCTGTATATTCTTGTATTCTGATGGAATTGTTGTAATATACAATGAAATGTTCTTCCGTCTGCGTTCTTTTGTATGTTGTTCTCCAAGTATCCGCTCTTTCCTTACCGGGGAAGTAACGGGTCTTTACATTTGGTATCAGAGCTTTGGTTTACAAAACTCAGAGAATAAGACACAGCAGAGCCATACGAAAGAATTCATCAAAAATTGGATTAGTAATATCCAATGGGAATGACTCGTTAGAGATAGGATCAGCAGTATCCTAGAACAAGTGTGAAGAGTGTTGTTTTGAAAAATAAAATGGAAAACAAATTTTGTTTTGAAAATTTAAATCAATTATTCGTATTTGATTATTTATTTGTATTGATTTGGACAGTCCAGTATATAAAGATTTTGCGTATACCTCTGATCCGCGTGTATTCGAAGTTTTAATATACTGGATAGATGTAGAATCACACTCTAGTCGCCCGATGATGATACTGATAATTGTGATCACATTACTAGTATTTATGTTCGAGTGACGAAGGTGGGCTTTCTATATATTTCCTATTGACTGGTGTGAGAACCAAAATTAGATAGGGCCTACTGTAGTGATTTGGCATCAAAAATGTGATTTTTTGACTATGTATCAAAGTTATGAATTTGAAATGATAATCAACTAATTGATTGATGGTTGTGTTGTTTGATTATGGCTTGATTAATTAAAATTGTAACCATTTAGCCAAGTTGACCAAAAAGTGAATTGTATTGAAATTTGGTCACATTTGCTTGCATATACATGTACTTACATTGAACAGGTCATAGCAAAGAGGCTAGAGCAGAAGAATAAAATTGTTTGCCCGACAAATAGGTACATGTTTACCATAATTTACTGTTTTGTTTGGGTGATGATGATTTTATGAGCCGATTGGCTAGCCGCTTGGCTTTTTCTTTTTCTTTTTGAGATCAGAGGGCCTGTATGGCAATTTCGGGATTTTTCCGGTGCTCCCGGTGCAAGGGAGGTTATGGCGAAATTTTTCAAAAATTTAGGGTGTTAGCCAAATTTTTGAAAAATTTGAAAAGTTCTTAGAAACTGAAAAGTTGAAGAACTTAAGCTGTTGTGAAAATACTGGAAGTTGAGTTGATTAGTTAAACAACTTTCGGCTTTGTTCCTTTTTGGGGATGAAAAGTTTTAAGTGGGGGAGATTGTAGTAACCCGGAAATCCGAGCCAATTTAAAAAATTTATTTTGGCAATTTTAGCGAATTTTGATTATTTAAAATGAATTATTTTAAATAATAACGACGAGAAATTTATTTTGAATGGAATTCGAACGTATATATTTATTCGAATCGTCGTTAGAATATAAATATTTATTTATATATAAAAAAGGAATTGAAAATGGCGCGGTAGTTCGATAATTTGATTTCAAATTTCAATTGAACATGCCGGGTGCAAAATAAGCCGGATTTTAGCAAAACCAAAAATATTAGAATCTAATTGAGAATATCTTTCCAACGAATCCAAAAAATCAAAATTTCATAGCGGGAATCAAAAGACATGCCCATTTGAAAATTCAGAATAGTCGCTATGGAATTCTAGCCCTTAAAAATGGAAATTTTGCAAACGACCTCATTTTTTGACGAAACCACTTTTGTTGGATCCGTGATGTCAAGTTATTGCTAGGTTTCAAATTTCGAAATTTTTCGAATCAATGTGTGAGCGTGGCAAAGGAAAACGCGTTTGACCAGTTTTAGTTGATTTTAATCGACTGGAAAATGGCCATTTTTCAAACAGTCTCAGAATTCGATGAAACTAGTTTTGTTAGGACCGTATCGTCAATACGAAGTTAGAAAATATTTTTCGGGAATTTTTCGAGTTAGTATGTGACCCCAGTAAATTGAAATGCGCATTCAAATTCAATATATAGAGTTATATGTTGATTTTGACGAAAACTGATCGAAACAATCGAATCAACTTACGATACATATCCCATTGTGTTCGGAATGGGGGTAATTAGCTAGGGGCGACAGTCGTCGGGCCTCGTTTAGAGTTCGTATACAAAGTCAACATTTCATGGATTAAAATAAATAAATAATAAATAAAATATATATTTTCAGAAAGCCCCCTCCCTCTTTCATTTGCCCTCCACGTTGAATTCATTACCAAAGGAAAAAAAGAGAAACGACGAACGATCGTTGGCGCCCCTCCACCCACCGTCGACCTCGCCGAGCGCCGCCTCCCTCCGCCAAGCCCTACCTCCCTCGCTCCTCGACGTACCCCTCAGTCCTCTCTTCCCCCGCTTGGAACCACCGCAACCTCCAAATCATCATCCAACCACCACCGCACCTCGTCAGCCACCCCCTCCTCCACATCGCCGTCGAGGCCACCCCCTCCCTTCGCTTCCGTCTCTCCGTTACCCCCCCCCCCCCTCCGCAGAACCGCAACCCTAGTCCCCTGAAACCCTAGAAACCCGTCGTGCCACCAGACTAAACCACCAGTCCTCGAGCCACCTCACCGAATCCAACGCAGCGCAGATCCCTTCTAGCCTGGGATCGACATACAGTGAGTTTTAATTTTGTTTGATTTGTTTAGGTAATTAAAATGGCATTTTTTTATGGAAATTTTTAGAATAGAAAACTAGATTTTTTTATACAAGAAAGCCTTGATTTTTAATATGAGATAATTTAGATTTTTAATATCGCATTAAAGATTTGATTTTTTATTAAACAAAGGGTTTGATTTTCATAAAAAGAAAGACTTGATTTTCATAAAATAAAAATATGAGATTACTACATAGAAAAATATAATTTTTGTATGAAAAGTTAGAATAGAAAAATATAATTTTTATAATATGGAAAGGTTAAAAATATAATTTTTATAATATAGAGAAGTTAAAAATATAATTTTTATACTAGTGGCATATTAAAAATATGATTTTTATATAGGTATGATAGTAAAAATATGATTTTTATATAATAGAAATATTAAAAAAAAAAGGGTTTTATTAAGGTAGAAATATAAAAATATAATCTTTATATAGGTATGATTATAAAAATTCGATCTTTATATATGAAATAGAAATATAAAAATATAATTTTTATATAGAATGAAGCGTGGTAAAAATATACGAAGTAGAAATAAAAATACGATTTTTATTTATTGAATGAAGCAGTAAAAATATATTTTTTATTATGAACGGAGTGAAATAGATCGCGATGGAACTGACTAGAAGCGAAACAGGAGCCAGACTGTTCAGAAATAAAGAATGGTGGAGTGGAACCCTCTGTGAGAACTTCTCACTTTTAAATTTTGTTTTCTAGTTATATAAATATATACTAGGATGTAGACGGTGTTTAGTAGCACCCGACACCCGTCGTCCACAGACCATGGACGGCTTGTATGCTTGTTTGTTTGATTTTGATGTGTAGTTGATTGTGCGAGGTGATGTGAAATGAAATAAAATATTTTATAGTGGAAAATATTTTATAGTTAAAAATAGAATTTTTAACGTGTATCTAAAATGAAATAAATATAAGCAAATCGGACGATTTGTTTATATACACACATTTGACTGATATTGATTGGGACGATAAATTTTACACATCACCCAACTGCACAAATAAAATCTGTGTTTGATTGTTTGAAAACCCTACACGGGTATTGGGGTTATATATGACATACACTAATCCCAATAGTTAGTTGTATGTCGATCGATTGATTGACAGACTGTTATAAGCGTTAAATATTTATATTTGATGCTTATGCAGTGTAGAACGCACTTTGGATGATGGTTGATGATTTATCGTTGCTGTTATATACGTGTGGTAGAAAATCCATATATTTAACATTATATGGTAATTGATTGGGACTCATTCCAGTTTTAAAATAGAATATTTGAATAAGGAATATTTGAAAAAGAAATATTTGAAAAAGAAATATTTGAAATAGAATATTTGAAAATAGAAATATATGAAGCCGTGTTGATTAGATTGACGCCATTTTGACGTGAACGATATTTATATCAATTTTATTCATTTTACAATGAATATCGAAAGTGATTTCAAAATATGATATTTTGAAAGGAATTGAAATTCGAATTAAATTGAATTGAAATGAAATTCGAATTAAACTGAATAGAATTGAAATTCGAATTTGATTGAAATAGAATTGAAATCGTTTTGAATTGAATTTAAAACGTATTGGAATTGAACTGAAATTAATTTGAATTGAAACCAATTTGAATTGAAATAGAATTGAAATGAATTTGAAACGAATTTATATTGGAAAATTCAATTTTGATTTGAATTTGAAAAGGAAGTTGAAATCGTTTTGAAAACGAATTTAAAACGATTTATAAAATATGTTTTAAAAGGAAATCCATGAAGTATATATTATATATATTATATATATATATATATATATATATATAATATAATGGCCTGAATAGAACGCGCCGTGCTGCGGTAGTTCGTGAATTTCGACCATTGACTTCAAATGGATATTGCGGGAGATCCGACCGTCGGATTCTCCAAAAACCGAAACCGTTGGGTTCGTATCGAAACGAGCTTTCTAACGAATATTAGAAATTAGAAATCTAACGGTTGGATTTGGAACTATGTCCAAATCAAATTTGGAAAAGGTCGCTGAAAGTGCAGTTCGATGGCCGTTGATGGAAATCGACTGTACGGGCCTTGATAAAATTATTAAAAATATCAATAATTTGTGTAAAATCATAAGAAATGATTTGGGAAGAATTGGGATGAAAAACTCCATATTTGAAAAGATAAAAATAGATTTTTATCGAAATGAACTAGTTTTGAACTAGAATTAAAATTCTATTTATTTTTAAATAAATAAATTGGATTTGAAAAGGGTTTTAAAAGTAACCAGAATTTCCAATAATTGAATTGGAATGGATTTGAATCGAAATTGTCTTTGGATTATTTCGATGTTGGATTTCGTGATTACACAGATATTGTTATGGAAATTTGAAAGATATATTTTTATTGTTATTTCCAATACGATATTTGTTGGTCGTAGAATTTGATATTGAATATAAGCTGATATATTTTCTATTCAGAGCCTTGTATTTAATATCAAATGTGATTTGGGTTTGTCGTGAATGGTGTCTTCATTAACACTGTTCTTGAACCCAGTTGAGAAAAAGATTAAATCTTTTTATTTAGATTTAATGAGGTGTACCAATTAAATAATATTTAATTGGAATTGAATTAGTATTGATTTTTGGGTTTATCGTGAACAGTGTTTTAAATAACACTTATTCTTTAACCCGATAATTAATGGAATGTGATTTTGGGTTGTAGTGAACGGTATCTTCAATAATACTGTTCTTAGACCCAAAGGAGTTAAGAAAATCAGAAACTAACTGGAGATTAGTTAAGTTGAATGGTTTCTGGGGTATTGATCTGATGTTGGTTTCGGCCTTCGGGGTTAATACTTAGGGAATTGCTCACTTGCTAATTTATGGTTAGTGACTGATTGAAATGTGATATGATTTTGGGGTATATCGTGAATCGTGTTTTAAATGACATTGATTCTTTAACCCAGTTAAAGATTAAAACTAAGTGGAGTTTTAATGAATCTTTAATTAGATTGAAAAGATCGAGAATGGAGTATCACCAGTTTTGCTCCAGGCGATAGTTAAATCTTTAATTAGATTTGAACGTGAAATGGTAATTGAATTTACCGATAACACCATGGTGTTAGATATGAAGTATTACCAGTTTTACTTCATAGGGTAAATAGGTTGGGATTGGGAAATAAATAATTACTTCGGTGTGGTTTGCTAATCCCGATTAGTTTGAAGTCATATTCAAAGGAAGATTAAAGAATAAATTTAAAGGAATTTATCTTTGATAAAATTAATGGGAACCTATCCCTAAGAATGTGAAATTTAGAAACTAACTGTAGGTTAGCTAAGCAAAGCAGTTTCCTGGGTATTGATCTGATATTGGTTTCGGCCTTCGGGGTTAATATTTAGGGAATTATTCTCTTGTTAATTTACGTTTAGTGACTGATGAATTGGAATGAGGCGTATGTAGTGTTTGTGTAGAACTTGTTTAATATATACGCGAGTTATTCGGAAAGACCGGGTTTATCCCATTCTGAATAACTGATTCGACGATTACTCGAAGATGAAGACTTTGGTTGAAGACCGGAGGTCTTCACGTCGTTTGGGTGATTACTGATGATATTTATTGAGCCGTACACCTAAGAGGAGGGAATCAGTTAGTGGTCGTCCAGACGTACTTGGAGATCGATGGATGTGCGGGGTACTATGTGCCTCCGGTTTCGTTCAGACCCAGAACGAACTTGTAAATGGACTGTGTGTCTGACATTGGATTTCAGTCTATGTGATTGATTTCTATTAAATATATATCTGTTTGGCGGCGGGGAATTTATTCTCTTGCTTAACGCCCTTCTCTGAGAAGTACGAGCTCAGGGGTTATATATTGATGGATATCCATCGTATGGAATGAATTTCCTGTGTGGCATGCCTAAGTGGCAGTGGATCTAGGCTTCTGTTGAAAAGCAAAGTCTTGTGGTTGATGATCAAAGCACGGCCTATGTGACGTAGCTTTGTGTAACGTGAATTCGCGAGCCTCACACCCCGGTGTGAACCAAAACGGGAGAGGTCGTCAGAAAAGGCATGCGTTTCTTTCTAGCTAGAAGTGGCGTCAGTGGTTTTACACGCCATGACGAGTTTGACTTATGTGGTTGTTGCTGTTGCGAGGCGCCTCGGTTTGATCGGACGATCCGGGTCCGATGGAGTCATTCGTTGGCTCATTTACGCCTTATAAGGTGGGGAAATGCATTTTCAGGGTTTAAGTTTAATACACATCGGTGGACTGGCCCTGAGGATCCAAGGGTCACTCGAGCTCTAATCCTGAGACTCGGGCTAGACAGTCTCGAATCTGTAGAGGACTATCTTTTGCCTCGGTTCACAGATGGAAATCCAACTTCCAAATACGTGATTTTGCGGTTTTAATTATAGAACTAGTATGGCAACATGATGTATGGTACCCATGCCGCCTATGATTGATACTTATGATTTGAAGTTGTTTTATACACTATGCACTTATAATAGTTTCAAATGATTTGTTTTAAACGTACTAAGCATGTTTGGCTATTATAAGGGAAAACCCTATCCCCTGGCTTGCGTTGCATTGTGTGATAGGACCTGGATCTTATAATAGCTTCATTTTTTCAAATAGCATTGCGCTGTTTTGTTATATGCACTGGTATTCTTGGGAGGAAACCCGTTCTGTGTTATACGGCGTGGTCCCTTGATATATCTGATTTAAAGTAAAGTTTTAAATAACTGTTTTAGTTCTCACACCAGTCCCATAACTGACCTGGAGTTTATTGTTTTAACCTAAACTCTGGGTGCCCTTATTTTGACACGGGCAGCTAGTAGTTTTGGTTTTGCAGATTTATATTCACAGGATCCTGGTTTACAGCTGGAATGATATCCGGAAAGCTTTGTATCCATATATCTCCTTCAGTTTTGTATTGTATTATTTTCCGCTGCTATGTAATGTATTGTAATCTCTGATATTTTATAATGTGTAATATTAATTCATACTCTGTATATTCTTGTATTCTGATGGAATTGTTGTAATAAACAATGAAATGTTCTTCCGTCTGCGTTCTTTTGTGTGTTGTTCTCAGAGTATCCGTTCTTTCCTTACCGAGGAAGTAACGGGTCTTTACACATTCCCATAAATAACATATCAAAATATGATAATGATCTGACCCTTGGAGATTAAAAAAAATGACGGTCCTCCGATATGTAAAATGCGGGTCATTACATTCTTCCCCCTTTAGGAATTTCACCTCCGAAATCCGTAGCAAACATGGGTAACCAAAACTATTCTGCATGACTACCATCCATGAGCAACCAACTTACTATCCAGTCTAGCATCCAATAAGCCATGCATCCATAGCCTTAACCAACAAAGAGTTATGAATGGATCGTCTTCATCTTCTCTTCCGTTTCCCATGTACAATCGTCATCATCCTCACTCCATTGCACCTTGACTCGCTTAACTGTCTTCCTCCTAAGCTGTTTCATGTCAATTCCCACAACATGAAGCTGCTTACGAGGTCTCGAAACTACATACTCGATTTCTAGGTCTTCGTACTGATCTAAAGATACCACCACATTCGAATCGTGCACACACTTCCGTAGAAAAGACACATGAAAAGCATTGTGCAGGCCCAACATCTTCTCGGGTAAATTCAATCTATACGCGAGCTTTCCAATCCTATCGACTATAGGAAACGGTCCAACAAACCTTGGAGATAACTTCCCTTTTCTTCCGAACCGAACAACATTCTTCAATGGTGAAATCTTCAGGACAACCATATCACCCACGTCAAACTCCAAATCCTTTTGATGTTTATCGGCGTAACTCTTATGTCGATCTTGGTCTCCCTTCATTCGTTGCCAAACGATCTCAATACAATCTGATGTCTCTCTTATTATTTTTGGCCCAAGTGTCAAATTACCTCCAGTCTTTAACCAACATACCGGAGAATTACATGGTCTTCCATATAGCGCCTCGTATGGTGTCATCCCGATGCTCGACTGGTAGCTGTTATTATATGCAAACTCAACTAAATGTAGATGGTTTTCCCATGATCCTCCAAAGTCCAATGCTAAATCTCTAAGAGATCTTCCAATACACGATTCACTCTCATTGTTTGGCCAACAGTCTGGGTATGATAAGTCGTACTCAAACATTGCTCGGTTCCCAAAGTCTCATGTAAACTCTTCCAAAATCCTCTTGTGAACAATGGATCTCGATCACTCGCTATGCTCTTTGGGATACCATGGAATCAACCTATCCATTTTATATATAGCTCAGCTAACTTCGATGCTATCCTAGTCGATCTTACAGGAATAAACCTCGTGCTCTTGGTCAAACGATCCACTATGACCAAATTCCTTCGTTTCCTACCCTTGTTCTAGGTAGTCCATCTATAAAATCCATCGATATTTTCTCCTGTTTCCCCATAGGAACTTCTAATGGCTGAAACGATCCACTCGGCTTATTATGTTCATCTTTCACCAAGTAATGGTTCATGCATTTGGAAATAAAATTTCCAACATCCCTCTTTATTCCTTCCCAGTAGTAAACTCGCTTCATGTCCCGATACATCTTATTACCACAAGGATGGATCGTCAACTTTGAGTGATGACATTCCCTGAGAATATCATCCCTTAATCCATCAATATCAGGAACAATAAGTAGTTATTTCTTTCAGAGCCAACCCTCTCAATCGACTTCGAATTCCTTTTCCTCTGGTGCCAACTTCTGGATGATCTTGACAAGACATTCATCACGCTTTTGGCTTTCGTCGATCCTTTTGATCAGAGTAGGTCTTATCGATAAGCTTGCCAACATTTCAGGCTCTAACTCACACTGAGGCCTAAAACCAAATCCTGCCAAGTACTCGAGGTGCTTCCATTCTGAAAAAATCACTCCAAACTTGCATGTCTTCGACTCAACGCATCTTCCACAACGTTACCTTTACCTTTAGTATGGGCGATGGCAAAATCATACGATGCTAGAAACTCTAGCCATCGTTGCTGCCAAAGATTCAAATCCCTTTGGGAGAAAAGATGCTTCAACGACTTGTGATATGTAAACAACTCGAATCGAACTCCTAACTGGTAATGTCTCTATATTTTCAAAGAAAACACAATCGCTGCCAACTCCAAATCATGAGTTGGATAATTCCTCTTGTGTGGCTTCAGCTGTCAACTCACATATGCCACAACTCTATCTTTTTACATCAGTACGGCGCCAAGTCCAGTACCACATGCATTGGTTTATACCACCAATTCTTCATTCCTATTTGGAATAGTCAAAACAGAAGAACTTATCTGTCCCTGTTTCAAGATTCTGAAAGCTTGCTCATGGTTCGCGTCTAATGTAAACACTTGATTATTCTTCGTCAATCCTATTGATGGTGCAGCTATCTTGGAGAAATCCTTGATAAACTGATGATAATATCCCACAAACCCAAGGAAGCTCCTAACATCCGTTACATTCTTACGTCCACCCCAGTCCTGTATTGCTACCACCTTAGTGGTAGGGCTGTCAATGGACACTTTCGGATACGGATAGTGTTATATCCATATTCATATCTGAAACCATTTTCGGATATCCGTATCTGCGGATATGGACGGATATCAGATAATTATCCTATCCGCCAACGATCGATAAACCATGAAATATAAATGAAAATTTATAGTTTAACATAATTGTTCTTTAATTTCTTTGATCACTTAAGTTTTAAAAATAAGCATATATGATGAAATTAAATAGATTTGAGTAACTAATATGCATTTAGTGCATATGATATACATCTTCGACTTAGTAAAGCAATAAATAATAAGATTCATTGTACTAAAATACATATAATTTTGAGCAAAATGTTAAAAATATTCATATGGATAATTTTCGGATGCGGATATCTATGTATCCGTATCCGTATCCGTTTTTTTAGATATCGGATAATTATCCGCTTTTCGAATACGGATGCGGATGGAAATCGGATTTTTCGGGTACTCGTTGCCAGCCCTTCTTAGTGGGATCCACCGCTATTCCATTTCCAGAAACAACATGTCCTAAGAATCTCACTTTACTCTTTCAGAAGTGACACTTCAAAAACTTATCCCTTAGCTAATGCTTTCACAAGATTTCGAAAATAACTCGCGAGTGCGTCTTATGCTCTTCCTCATTGCGGGAGTAAACAAGGATATCATCCACGAACTTGTTCAACTGATCTTTGAAAACTCTATTCATAAGATCCATAAAATACACTGGTGCATTGGTCAATCCTAATGGCATCAAAGGCCACTCAAAGAAACAAGATGGTGTCCTAAAAGCAGTCTTTGGCACAATATCCTTCGCCACTTTCAACTGGTGAAATCCAGTCGCCAAATCCATCTGGGAAAACACCTTGGCCTCATGAAGCTGATCGAACAAATCATCTATCTTCAGTAATGGATACTTGTTCTTCTTAGTCACCTTGTTCATCTCATGATAATCAACGCACAATCTCAAAGATCCATCAGCCTTGATTTCAAACATAACTGGTGCACCCTATTCGGACACGCTCCTTCGAATGAATCCCTTACTCATAAGGTCTCTAAATTGCACCTCTAACTCTCGTTGTTCTCTAGGCACCATCCGCCTAAGGGGCATAACGACAGGTGTAGCACCTTCGACGAAATCCATCCTGAACTTAATCTTGTGATGTGGCGGCAAACCTTTGACCTCTTCAAAGGCATTATCAAACTCACTAGCGATTGGCACATATAACAAGTCTTCTCGTGGAATCACAAACGAATATAAAAAGTTTATGAAGACACCATCTTTGGGCTTACATTGAATCACAACCAATCGCCCTTCCACATTCCCGACTGTCACCTCAAGCTTCTTGAAATCCACTTTAGCCGCATACCTCTTGAGCCTGACCATAACCAAGATGATCTCAAACCCAGCGAAGTTCAAAATAAAGCAATCACACTAAAAAAGCAACCATGACTCGACAACACTAGACCACGACAAAGTATACACAAGCTAGATGAATCCACGAATGGATTAGTCACGATCAATGGTCTATCAATAATCTCAGGTTCCAAACACAAATGGCACACAAGCTCATTGCAAATGAAAGAATGTGATGCTCCAATATCAAAGAACACTCAAATTGAAACACATTTAATGGAAAGAGTACCTTGAATAACAACACTCTTCCCTTTCTCATCCGTTGTAAGAGACCTCAAAGAAGATGGAACAACCTCTAAAGCATATGCCTTCACAATTTCTTTCCCTTTGGTAGTTCTGGATAATCCTTCTTGTTATGCCGAGGTTTTCCACATTTATAACACTTCCTCTCAACTTACGAATTCTTGCAATCCGTGGAAAATGTCCCTTCTGTTGGCAGTTATAACAAGTCACTTCGCTTTTCTGCTTCTTCTGGCCATCATGCCCATTCTGTTGTTGCTGCTTGTTCTTTCCATTCCACTTTTTTCTTGTTGCCACCTTGCCATAGTTTTAGATCCTCTTTGGTTGCAGCAACAACTTCTTCCTTAGGAAACAAACTCTCATGCCTCAAAGCTTTCTCCACAATCTTGTCATAAGTGTCATCCAGATGATCAACCGGATGATTCCCAAGATATTTATCCAAGCCCATAACGAACTTCTCATTCTTAGGGTAAGGAGTCCCAATATATGAACGAGCATACTTGGATAATGCTTCAAAATCAAAAACATACTCTAACACTGGTCGACCATTCTGCTTTAGAGCAACAAACTTCTTAAACAGAATAGACTTCTGGACGGTAGAAATGAACTTCGTCTCGGACTTGACTTGGATCCGATCCCACGTGATCTCATCTTCTGGAGTCTCTAGATTGACAGAGTTCCGCCGGCCCATAGCTCTGCCCTGTAGTTGTCTCGATGCAAATTTCCCCTTAGTCGCATCACTAGTGCCTTAGTCTCCAAATATCTGAATACAGGTATTAAGCCACCTTTGAATCTCTATAGTCGGCTCTGTCCCTTTGAACGACTTCCCTCCTAGTGTAGTGAATTCCTTGCATAGCTTCGCGAAGTCCACCACCCTAGGAAGCTGCACTTGAACCCCTATATTTACTGCAGCTGTCTTTGGAGCGAGTACCGTCCTCATGATCGCTGCCACCATGAACTCGAACATAGCTGGGTAATCTAGTGAACCACCATCTCCCCCTTTAGGAACAGTCTCCTCCTTAACAGTATATCTCAAAGATCGCAACTCAAACTAAATATGAAAATAAAATAATTAGTGCATACATGAGAATAACTGCTATTGAGTTAAAGCGCTGCTATACTATACATTACTACATAGTAATCATCCACTAGACAAATACAAATACTTCTTTACATCTATGAACTTTGGATAAAATCGCTTAGTCAACGCTCTGATGCCATATGTGATGACCACCCCGTACCTCCCGCACAAGTCGAGGAGAAGTGCGATGTATGACGTGCCAGGCCGATACAGGACAATCATCAGAAGTAGAAAACACAAGCATAAGCTATCGTATAACTAACAGTGCAAGGATAAATATATAAGAACATATACAACAGGTAATAGTAGTGAAGCACAATTGAGAAGAATCTTAAACTTTCATATTATCATGAGAATATCCATACATCACTGGATTACATCATAAGGGTCTCACAAAAAGACTCACTACAAGTCACTCAGAGTAGCACACATTACATCAACTATAGCAGCGAAAATAATAATGTGTATAGTAAGAAACAATACGTTAACCTCCTGCTCGTCATCGCTCTGCAGCATTGTCCTCATCAAGATTTACTGCTTGTTACATGCTGCTCAATCTGCCCATCCACATTTGGATGAACAGCCCGAGGTAATAAGGGGACACATAAAACCTTAAGTTAGACAATAGTCTTAATGAGCGATAAAATAACTATTTAACATCATCAATAAAGTATATGAGAAATAGGAAGATTAATCATCCAATCCACCAATGCATCACAGTGATAGCCTTCCCAAACAATCAGAAAAGAAACAAAAAGCAGCATTCATAGCAAACAATAATCAAGCATGGACTACTCTAATCAAGTTCAACAACTCCCAAGCACAATCCCCGAAGACCCAAATCAACATCAGACAAGCACCCGAGAAGTATCTCCCTTGACGTCGAATAATCCACACAAGACGATATAAGCAACAATAACATGCATGAATTTGGCTATCACCGCCTGCCTTGGCTCGAAACCATCATTAATCGTATGGCTAGCTATGTCATGCCATCTGTCAAGGCTAATGGTAACCCCAGTTCTAACAAAACTCTATACACCATCTACGTTTCTAGGCCTTACATCGATATCCAGGGTACTTGAATCATCTAGTCTTTTGGGCATCCCCATTATACCTCTGCTTTAAGTCCGCTAGAACCTTTGACTAACGATAATCCTTTGGCCTTCAAATACTCTAGTCATCCACCTTGATGACTATCCATAAGCTCAAGTGCCTTCTCAAGCATCCATTATCCATGAGCTCAAACATCCCTGAGTCGTCTTCGCATTCGTTGCATTTCATCGATCAACGAATACTTCACTTCGCTTTGAACCTTCCATTTGAATTCACGTTAAATCTATGTCCAATGTTGAACAAAAATAACATCATTTGGTCAACTTCTTGATGGATCGCCCCCTTTTTGAGTCGCTCACTAATCCATATGGATCATAACCAATCCATCATTTGATCACTTAACTTATCCGTGTGGCACTCGCCCATCCAACCCACTTTGCGCACACGATCCATCACCGCACATTAGGCTGATCCAAAAATTTTCCATGCTCACACTTGTCGATCCATGATCCATCGAATTCTTCCACCGATCCATATGTGCAACCCGATCATTTAGTCCTCCCTAATCCATCGATCTCCCCATTGGTCGATCCAACTTTTTGACGATGCGCACTTCACATTCTCGACCAGTCAAACAATCCACCAATTTTGTGTGATTCGGTCCTTTGTCAATGATGGCCCGATCCATGACTTCTCCCACACGATCCATCGTATTTTCGCAGCCGATCCATGGGGTTTCCTCTTGCCTGATCCATGCTGCGATCCACACCTTTCACGCATTTTTTCATCATTTTGCCAAATCCAACTGCTTGCTGCCGATCCACCATTTGCTCCTTTGCCCGGTCCATCTTTCCGAACGATCTGATCCATCGATTTGAACGACCTGAACACAGATGGCTGATCCATGATTTCTAGGGAAACAATCCATGTGACTCATGCTAATACATGCGACCCATCCTGTTTTACGAACGATCCATGCCCATAATTCACTTTTCAAAGAACATCTATGCATCCATCTCATCCAAATTGACCAATTTAAACCAAACAATCAATAACAATCATCCACAAACATTAGCACATCAACAATCATTATGCAATCACATGAATTTCACCAAGTCATGACAAAACAATAAATGAACCAACAAATATATCTAAACTTACATAAAAACATGAATTAACATATAAATTTATCGTTATAATCTTGCTAGATTAGATCCTATGGTTATTCCAATAAAAATAGACTTACCATGATTAGATCTAGGTGAAAATGGCTTGAACTGGTGAAAATAAAATCAAACAAACCCATATACTCGATTGAATCCGTGTGAGAGATGCTTATCACTCACCAAATCCACAAAATAGCTTGAAATCCATGAATCTCTAATCCGAACAGCGAAGAACGATCTTCAAATCAACTAATTTGATGCAATCTAATCCTCTTCGATGTTGATCTTTAATCTTCTTATGTAAATCTATGAATTAAATGAAGTAGACATGTATTTGGTAGAGCAAGGAAGAACCTCAAGCCCCAACTAAATGAGAGAATGAAGAAACTAAACCATTCTCCATACCTCTACCCCCTATTTATAGCTAACAAACCCTAGCCTTAATGGGCCTCACAAATCAGCCCACTGATGACTAATTAGTCTGTCTAGAAATTATGTTGCACTAAAACAACAATTTCTCCCAAACCACTCATCCAAATCTTTAGTGTGACCGCTCTACGGAATTGTAAGCACCATTACTAGTCCAATGAAATTGATCCCAACACCTAATTTGATCCTAGTCAAAGTTCGTTCCCTATACAAAACTGACAGGGGCTAAATGATCATGAATAAAATTGATAAAAATTATGGACATGTCTCACATACCAATAAACAACATGTCAAAATATGAGAATAATCCGACCCTTGGATAATTAAATAAAAATATTTTACGGTCCTCCGATACGTAAAATGCAGGTTGTTACAAGCTTATAATCAAAGAGACAATCAGCTAACATTTTTTTTTTATATTGTTGCCTGAGGTATTTGGGATGTACATCGTCATCTTTTGATTCTATATTATCTGTTTATTAGTTTTAACTAAGTGTAGTATTTGTTCTTATCAATTTTGAGGAAGTGTATGTATGCTAACGATCTGTATCTACACGTAAGTACTAAGTCATGTTTCTAAGCATGCAACATCAAGTAAGGCATAAAAATAAAAAGGAACAGCTAAATACCAAGCATGCATGGATGCTAGACATGCAAGAATCAGCACATCACGACAATAGGAGTGTATGAGTTATCACACATATAATACTCATACATGTATAAATCAAAAGCAAAGCAAGTATACAAAATATCGTTAGTAGAATACAAGTGTTGTAAGAAACGAAATCTTACCAGTTTAGCAATAGCCATTCAAATATAAAAACACCCATTTAAGCTGAGAAACATACAAACCCCTTATACGAAGATTACATTTTTCTAAGTGAATGTATGAACTGAGCAACATAAAACAAATAAAAATCACTTGAATCGGTCAATCAAAATCAGACTAGAAAATAGGAATGTCAACTCCTATTTAAAACCCAATCATCATTGACATACGAGTGTATTCGAATTCAAGCTTTAACATAAACCATGCTCGAGATATGAGGACAGATCTAGCAAAGTAATAAACATAATCACTTATTATTTTCCAATCACTACCGTGCTCGAGATAAGAGGATGGATCTGAAAGCGAAGCATTAGTTCTTATCAAAACCCTAATTTGAAGGAGGAAAACGCTTCCACATCCATTTGTGTTCGATTGCTAGTGGTAGGTTGCAATTTTTTGATTGTAGCGAGGCGATCTGGAGGTGGCCAGGCAAGGCGATTGAGGAAACGACGAAGGGCTTTGTCTACCATTTTTTGTTTTTATTTTAAAGAATAGAATCCAAGAGAAATGATTTTGGGAGATGCATTTTTTCATAGTCGAAGATGGTAGGTTTTAAAAAAAATAGACATTGGTTGTTTTAACAACCAATGTTTAAAGAACCATTCAACATCGCTTTAATATTTACTGATGTAAAAAAAACTTTTAACATCAGTGGTTTTACAAACTGATGTTAAAAGGGTGATGCCAATTCCACTTTATATAGTAGTGTTCCTTCCCACACGGCAAAATCAACCCTACGTGCCTACAAAGGAACACCACACTTTACGGCCGACTCTAGAGTGGGCATCCTCCTCATGATCGTTGCCATCATAGTCTCGAATATAGCAGGATAATCGGGTATAGCAGTAGCAACTCTTGACTGGCTACCTTCACCAATCCCTCTAATAGCAGGCTCATTCCTAGTGGTGTGTCTAGAAGCTCAACGACACATTCTCTATCTCAAATGAGAATGATTAGTCCATGTAGAGAAATTCCGCGATGGTGCTCAAGTGCTTACTAGCCTACTAAACTTTTATATAATAATATAGTAATCATTCAGTAAAAGTTACAAGCATGTCTCACATACACTTTTATGCTCGCGAACTTTGGGTAAAATCTATTAACCAAAGCTTTGATACCAAATCTAACGACGACCTCATAAGTCTTGAACCAGACTAAAGAAAAGGTTCATTGTATGATGTGCCAAACGAATATAGGACGATCATCAAGGAAGAATAACTTGAAATAAAACTTTTCGTATAATCACAGCGTATGGATGACGTAAAATAGAAAATATATAATAGGATATAGCAGTGAAGCATAACAGAGCAGAAAACCCAATCTCTATAACATCTCAGAGTCACCAATACAAAACATTTATGTAAATGAATATCTGTGCATCAAGCCTCACTACATATCTCGTAGAGTATCAACAGTCGACAATATACAGCGGAATCAACAAGTATTTATATATTATAGAAATAATTCGTCAGCCTCCAACTCGTCGTCGTACAACATCATTGGCATATCACTTACCATCTCAATTTACTCACTACTAACATAGATGAGCAGCCAAATGTAATAAGAGGAAACATGAAACCTTGAGTCAGACAACAGTCTTAATGAGCAATCAAATAACTATCAATCGTTATACAAGATATATGAGTATAGACAGTTCAACCATATGATATGTTTTTGCAACCGTAGAGCTAGCACAAGATAATCATCTACCATACACCACCCTAGAATAGGAAAAGGACATGCCTGATCCCACTTCTCGTCGATGACCTATGGTGATAGCCTACCCAGAGAAACAGAGAAGAAAGCAAACAATTAGTCGAAGAAAACAAACAATCATCCATAGCATTCATAACAATTAATATCCTAGATATATCATACTAAAGCCTTGAATTCATCAATCATCAAATGACAGGTTATTATCATTGTCGTCCGTCAAGGGTTAATAGAAACCTCGGTTCTAGTTAGACTGCCATATATCGCTTATCGTATGTTTGCCTCAATCGTCCAAGACAACTAGATCACTCCTAGAGCTCGATCTAAGGCACATGATCTATCGTGATCCTTATGGATGTCCCCACGATATGCCTGCTTTGAGATAGCTAGAACCTTCGATAACCAACGATTCCTTGGTACTTCCAATCATTCTAGCCTTCCTCCTTGGGAACTTCATCTTTTAGTTCGATTCATCTCCCAAACCAATTCCATTATCATCCGCGGTCAACTCTCATCTGAGTCAATCTATCAACATACTCTATCGTGCATCATCATATGGTTAACATCGCATCAATCTAGCTTCGACCGCTTTGTCATGAGTTTAAGTACTATCCATCTTTGAGTTGCGCATAAACCATCCGAAGTCCATTTATCACCGAACTTCACCGGCAACCCCTAGAAAACATCGAAACAAGCTTACCAAAAACGAGCTCCAAATCCTCTAGTCTGATAGATCGGTACCGATCCATCGGCTATGGATTGATATCAATCAATACGCTTAATTGATATTCAGCTAAGTGTTAGATCCTCGCTATCCTATCCTCGAGCACTTCCTGTTGGTAGATCCTCGAATACAAATTCCTTTTCGATGAATTTTCCTGTCAGTCCGTTGACCAATGCTCGAACAATCAACTTTACCCATCTAAGTCACATATGAATTAGTTAAAAATTCACGTGCAACCACGATTTACCACCATGATGCCATGTCCCAAAAATTTTCATCATCCAAGCAACTGGCTCAGATCGGTACTAGTCCATCGAGCATGTACCGGTGTCGGTCCATGTACTTGCAGACTTATCACGAAATTTTTCTTGTCGTTTCATCTTTAGGAGCTCCTTCATCAAATTTCGTTTGAATCCGATCATCTGAACCTATGATTTGCTCTATTCTTCAAATCTAAGATCTATGTAAAATAATTCTAATAATCAATCCAAGCAATGCACTCAATTCAATCAAAACTAACAATGACTCATCTAATCTTGATCATACAAACATGCACACTCAATAAACATATCATAAAACAATAGATCTAACATGATTTGGATCTAAACATATATAAGAACATGATTAATCAAACTTCTTACCATTTCATATAATTAAGTTAAGTTATCCTAGAACGTATAATTCTGAATTAAACATATATGTTCAGATCTAAGGTGAATTTAACATGTATGACGTGAATCAATCCTAATTTAACGCATACAATCTATAGTTTCCGCGTGAGAGATATCTATCACTCAGCTAGTTCTTGATTTGATGCAAACCCAATGAAATCAGATATGGATAACGATAAAACCCCCTAAAATTTATGCAATTTTATGTGATTTATTCTTCCCAGATGATGATCCAACCTCTAGATGCAATAGATGTTGAATTAGAATGAATATAATTGAGAAATTTGGGGTTAGGTTGAATCCTTAGAATTGTGGACTCAAGCCTAATGTTTGAATGAAGAAAGAAACCTTAATCGTCTCCCCAAACTCCTCAATTTACAGTTGTAGGACCTTATCCGAATGTACTTCACTAATCAACCTACTAGGTACTAATTACTCTACTTAACCTAAATTGAAACTTAAAACATCGATTTCTACCAAACCGTTAAGCCAAACCTTTAACATGACCATTCAACGGAATTGCCAACCACCATATTAGTCCAATGAGACTGATTTCAGCACTTGATTCGATTCCAATCAAAAGTTATAGATAAAATAATATTCATAAAGGTAAAATGATCTCATTAAGTGTGATAAAAATCATTGAAATGTCTCACATCTCCATGAACAACATTTTTAAATTTGGGAATGATTCAACCACTAAATAATTAAATGTAATTATTTTATGATCCTCCGATACATAAAATATGGTTCGTTACAAAGGCCATTAAAGTCGTTGGTGATGTCACATCACTAGGATTTCTCTTCCTCGAGAAGTTTCTCAACCTTTACTAGTAACAACGGTTGCAATTCTTGGCCTTCTACGACTTTAAAGTTTCCTATGATGTATGTATAGGAAATGTATTAAGTTGTTCATGTGTGTCGAGATAGAGATGTACCATTTAGGAAGCGATATTTTGTTAGTGAACGTCACTTGTGTTTATTGTTGATCATGATTCCATAACTGAGTATGAGGTAGTACGAACCCGACCGAGACTGTTGGTTCCACATGAAAGAGGTATTTTTTGTTTCCAGCATCATCAAAAGGGGTTTGTTGCGCATTCATTTCATTTTGAATGCGATGTTAGCTAGCAATAGCTAAATGAAATAGATCGAATAGTTTTATATAATTATTCAAGATTTCCAAATGGATGAGAGAATACTTGTCGACGATTTTCATCAATAGGTCACCATACAAATTAGGAATGTTATGATAGCGCTCGAGTTATGCTTGCTTCGCTGAACAGAGAATCTAGATTAATATTATTGATTTTTGGAATGGAAACCAAGATGATGAGTACTATATGGATTAAATTTGATATTTGATGTATCTTATTTGTTAGGTTAGTATCATACATTAGGATAAGGATGAATGTTATTTTCTGTAGTTGTTATTACCTTGATTATGCATGTTTGATTGATGATATTTACATATCTATTTATTCATATGGTTGTTAGGCTTGCACGAAAATTGTTTCATTGTATTATTTAACTATTTGAAATTAGTCATGCTTATGTTAGATAAGTTTTATTTGTTTAACATGTTTAATTCCTATGTTGCTATAATATATACTATTGTGACTAATCCTCTTTATTGAGTACATGCCCAGATACAAAAAAGCAAGATTTGATTATTATTTTTTATGATAATTCTCTCTTATTTGCGTTTACGTGTTAAGCTTGCTTTAAAAGAGGTATGTAGTAGACGTAGAATTGTGGTTTTTTCCATTGATGCATTTTTGATGATTCTATTCCTCGATATGGGTAGCTTTTGGGTTTTCTTTTCTTTTGGTGAGATGGGCCTTGCATGCGATTTTGATTTTTTTTCCGTATCAAGCCATGGAAAGGAGGTGCTACCAAAATTTTCCATGAATTTTTCCAAATTTTGAAATAAACTCAATTTGCAATGCTAGATTGAATTATCTTCCAAACTAGTAAGTTGCCACTTTTGTTTTCCATAGTATATTTTTTTGGAAATAAAAGTACAACTTAGGTGTTTGGCTTGACTTCATCAATCCTGAGTTGGATGGTGGTTGTACAAAGGAATGAACATGTAGGCTCCATCCTAAATTTTGAATCTATTTCCTTCGTTATAGTCACTTCTATGGTTGTTATTGAGAGCAATAAATGATAATTTCTTTTGTATCCTTGCTTCCTCGAGAGTGTTCGGTTGTGTTGTTTTGCCCTTGAGGATTTCGAGGATGAAATCAATTAAGGAGGGAAGAATGTAACATCACATATTTAAAGGATTATATATTTAAATATTGTTCATTAATTAACCAATTGACGACTCCAAAATGGGATTTTTCATAAATAATCGATTTGGTACTTGAGACTAATTCCATTGAGTCTGAATTGTTTGTTACATGTAGAATTAGTACCTGGATTGCTATATTTCAAGTTCAGACCAGTCGGTTGTCATATAGGTCTCGAAATATTCATAAATAGTCATTCCAAGAGCACAATGTCGAACTACGATGAAATTATGTTTCTGGAGTCGTTGTAGTAAGACATTGTGCACTGTCAGGTTTGGTAGTGAACAGACAACCGTTCGACAGGGCATAAATTAAACGTATGTCAATTTCTATACGATACTTGCATTGTAATTCTAGTTTTTAAAGCTAACTTTCATATATGATTGATTTAGATCTCGAGACTAGTCCATTGTTTTCAGATGACGTTTTTACATAGATGTCCCTAGGCGGCATGTATGGATTGGGTTTCGGGAGTTTTGGGCCATTTTTGTGGACTTATTAATAAAATAAGATAGTAATTATCCACATAAGAGAAATCCTTTTAGCATGTTACTATTCTTCACTTTCAACTACCATTTGCAGTAGCTTCCTAAAGAAATGGTTGCATCTTTCAAAACTAATACCCTTTTCTTCAAAATTTATTTCCAATTGATTTACTCAACTTATAGTCATGAAACTAGTCTCTAAATTCATAAGTCGAAGAGAGCTTCAAATTTATAAATTTGTGGCGTGTGGTGATGGTTATGTACATGAGTTAAGAGAAAAGGCTCGACTTTTCTTCCACCATGGTCGATGACAGATGGAGACAAGGTTGTAAATGATTCTAGGATGGAGAGGTGCTTCGGCAGAGGTGTTTTGAAGCGCTTCGGTGGTGGCTTGGGGTCTGTATTGCCTGAAACAATTCATGAGGAAGTTGAAAATGGGATTTTCAAGAGGGAATTTTAAGGGTCAAATTTGAGTCCATTGTGAAATTCTTGTGAAGGGTGATCCGTTGGCTAAAACCTTTTGTGATTCCGTTGAGAAACAAGGAAGAAAAGAAGAGAGAGTTAATGGCAACAAATGGGTTCTTTATGCGTGGATGCTTTAGGATATGGTTTGATGATGCAGGTAATTATGAAATTAATTAGTTAATGGCTAATCTTATTTTGGCTATTTAATTGTAAAATTGGTGTGAAAAGTTACATGTGCAATATCTTTTGCATACAAGGTCGGATTTGGATGTCGTTTCATCTATTGGACTCGTAGTGATGAGCTCTACGCTTTAGAGCTTATTTTGGCTAATTTAGCTAAGGTGAGTGATATTGTCTCTCATTGAACTGCATTTGTTCGTATAGTGTAAATTTGACATTTAAAACTGGCTGTTAATTATAAAACATAAAATTTAGGATAATTGGACCTAGAAAATAATTAATAAAAATAATATCTATAAGTGATTTAAGTAGTTTTAGCCATGATTGTCATATTTTACCCAGTTGCATGCTATTGTGCATGCTATTTACTTGTTCGGGTGCTAATGTAAGCCCTACCTCTATGCTCTCGTTAGCCATGTCAGTGCAAGCAATAGTGTCAAATAACCAGAAGAATAAGGCTATTGGAGAGTGACCATCTATATAACAGCTTTGAACGAGTGTTAAATATGTCGGATAATGTGGTATTACTTTTAAATCTCAAGAGGAAATCCAACATTTCTAATTCAAGTTTGAACCCACTACACAGTGGCTGTATAAAATTCAGAAGCAATATAAAATACATAAAAATATGATCAGAGTCAAACACAGATATTCACATCACTAAGGCAGAAATAGATAAGAATATACTGCATAAGAGTAAATAAAAAGATAGTGATCATAGTCGTTCCACTATACAAAAATAGAATAGGTGCAAGCTCTAGCCATAAGAATATGTATACAAAGATGTCTCATATACATATAGCCTAAATTACTACAATAATAACGTAAATACAAAAAAGCCAAAAGGTGGTCCCTGCTAGAAGTCCAATGAAAGCACCTATAATAGTCGGTTTGACCGGAGTATTATTTATAATAAAAACAATAAACAGATCAGTCTAGCAGTACTCATCATAATAAATTGAGATAGTAATAGAGATATAAACAGAAAACAACATTTAGGTAATAACAACAATGTTCACATGTAAAATGTGAAGGCTTGAGGTGTCCGTAAGATATGTCAAACAAATCTCGATGCTATATAAGGATATATCAATATCAGTGAAACTATGATTTGATAACAAAGTATCAGATGAACTAAAATTGATAACATAGTATCAATAGAGCTAGGATTGATAATATAGTATCAATAGAACTAAAATTCCAGAAATCAATAAATTAGAAATCCCGAAAATCCCAAAGAAGGGGGAGGCCTATACCAAGGTGGGAGCCGGAGTACTCATTAACTCATGTCAGCTAGCCTATAGTATTAAGCCAAAGCTCCTCAGATGGTCTGAAGACTGCAGGTCGTGACCCCGTAGGATGATCCGAAGATCATTGATATAGAGAGATGAATCAGAGTTCCATAGGATGATCGGAAGATCATCAGAGTGACCCAGAGGTCGGATTGATCCGAAGATTCATAGGATGATCAGAAGATCATTAGAGTGACTCGAAGGTCAGATTGATCCGATGATCCACCAAAACCGAAGTTCCTAAGATAAAATGATCTGAAGATCTACCGGAACTGAAGTTCCTAAGATAAGATGATCCGAAGATCCACCGGAACCGAAGTTCCTAAGATAAGATGATCCAAAGATCCGCTAGATCCGAAGTTCCTAAGAAAAGATGAACTGAAGATCCACCGAAACCAAAGTTCCTAAGATAAGATGATCCGAAGATCTACCGGAACCGAAGTTCCTAAGAAAAGATTATCCAAAGATCATTAGAGTGAGCCAATGGTCATATTGATCGAGTGTGAGCTATGCCAAGCTAGTAAATATAAGAGTCGAGCTACATGTTCCATTACTACTTGCTCTACTCGAATATTTACGAACAAGGTATACATTCCACTAGATATACGAAATGATCATTTCCATGCTTTTCAATTGAACGAGTCCAAGAGTTAACCATTAAAGAAAACACAAGGATTCATAGTCCTTGTTTTTACTAAGTTGTTTAATTAAATTTCTCATATGAAGGAGAAAATGGTTTATATAAATGTATACTAGTAGATTTATAATGCAATTTACAAAAAACTTTGTATAATGAAGTAGGATTAGAAACCATTTTAATAAAAAAAATTGGTATCTACTAATAATATAAAATGCTTTTACTTAATTTCGAGGTAGCAAATATCGTGTAATAGCGAACAAAATAACGTTCGAGTGAAGAATTCACATTTTAATAATGCAAATTAAATCTCACGACTATCGATTATAAATTAATTTACCATGAATCAATTGAAAGTTTGTCTAATTGAGCTGCAGGCATACATGAATTAGAGCAACTGAAAAGTAAGTGGAAAAGAGCAGACAGGCCGAAACTCGGCCAAGGATAAGTCTGCATTTACTTGAACTGCCGACTATGGTCTTCACCGGTCGACAAAAAAATTTGAATGGTAGGCAATTTCATATGTTTGGACCTATTTTCAGACGTCTGGCTAGATTTAGACGTCTGAAAATAGGTTTTGGAAGTTTGAAGCGGATCTCTGCCAATTTCCAGAGACTGGTTCATATGCCTAAAATTATTTCAGACGTATGAAATTTATTTCAAACATCTGACCTCCTTTGGGGATGCTTTTCAAGGCCAAAAACATCACTTAAAGGCTCGAGATGGATACGTGTTTGCTTTATACTCTTCAGAATAAAAACACTTCATAACACAGTAAAGCACATGTACAAATGTCCTTTCATGGGTTTACGCAAGGATATTCATACAAATGAAATCAAAGCTCATAAATTGGAGAATTAACACCCAAACAAACCAATTCACACACTACATACACAATACAAATGTGCCAAAGGAATATTATACAAGCATATAGCTTGAGGCATAAATGTGAGCTCTCCAAGAACTCAACTTTGTCTAAATGGTGGATAGATGAAGTAACTTTGAGCTTGAGAATGAATGAGAGGCTCTTAAACAAGGCAAAACACTTTTTCTTCTAACAAAACTCAAGAATCATCAACCTATGATCATAAAAACATGTCTTCTAAGAATTAGGTCATAGGAATTATGATGAATTGAAGTGCAATTGAGATGGAGAAGATGAAGGGGAGGCTTACCTTAGCTTATCTTTGATTATCCACTTGATTTAAGATCCTAATTGAAAGATCTAGCTTTGGAATTTTAATTTCCCATTCCATCTCCCCATTTTCTATTTTTGCAAAGTGTTAGAGTGACTGAAGGAGGAGAGGGGGATGTAAGTCTAGTTGTATGTCTATATGTTGAGACAAGTCCCACATTGGGGAATTTGTAAAATGAATCCTGTATAACTATAATGAGTTCACCCTTCACATTGCCAATTGGTTTTGTGATAATATGGGGTTCTCTAACAATTATAAGGGTAGGCAAGGTTAACTAACCCAAGCCCCAAACAAAGTCCCAATTTTCACTAACTCTAAATATATCAATGTTTATAGTTTTCTTGTCATAAATGGCATTTTGAACTCAATGGAAGTGGTCTCGAGTCCAAATTTATCCTTGTGCAGAAAGAGACTTTTTGGATATAGCTAGATTAACGATGTTATATTTAAATAAAATATTTAAGTATATTATCATAAAGTATGCATGTTGTTATAGACTTCCGACCTTAAAAGAAATTGCATCTTCGTAATTACTTAAGGAAAAACTCTATATAGATAACAACCCAGCATCAACAAAAAGAATCTATATAATAATAGATTACTCAAGAAATTCACTTATGAATACCCTCGTAAATTTAAAACTTTGAGTTATAAATTGTTATATAACTTAAATCTGTACACGTATAATGTCCATATAAAAGATATGAACATATACAAGAAACTAATTTATTCTTCGCATAATTGGTTTCAACAAGTTAGAATTTTCCTTACCCAAATTGTGGCAACCCACGTTCGTTAATGTCACTCTTTATAAGAATGCATTAAGTTTCGCAAACAGTTGATAGGTAAACAGAAGCAGAGTCTCACAAGACATATATAAAAATAACAGCGAAAATTTAAAACTTCATTATTCAGCAGAAAACATCGTAGTGTCAAAACTAGTTACAACATCAAGCTAAAATACTGAAACCAAGTACATCAAACCAAAACATCTGCCTTACGCTAAAAACCATTAGAGTACAGAAATGTAAAATCATAATCCCCAATAATAGCCATAATAAAGTAGACAAGTAGTCGAAGCGATACATTAAAGCAAATCCAGATCCAAGCAGAAACAGAAGAGAGAGTCCTAATCATGCCTGAGCATTATCACCTTGAGAACCTGAGGGGAAGAAAGAGAGAGAAAAAGAAACAAAAAGGGTAAGACATAAAGTCTAGCAAGTCCAGTGAATTTTAACATATAAAAAAGTAAAAGTAATATGAAAGACATATGAGACTAGATGAGAGATAACAATATCATATGACAGGTATAAATAGGATGAACAGGATAAGCAGAATAAATAGAGTAGACTATGCTTCTCAAATACTTTTCTCTGCACCAATACTAGTATAATAGATATGTGATAGGTTTAGGTGTTCTCTAATATAACAGAAACAGAATGAACCCAACATAAACATAAAGGCAGTTTTAGGTGCAATCTAGTTTCATAATGGGTTTTTACCCCCAAATAGAAATAACAGGTAACTCAACAGAAATAACCGGTGTTACCCAAACAGAAATAACGAGTACCTAAAAAGAGAACAGAAAGGACTAGATGTACCATAATTACTACCCCGAAGCGATCGGCTCCCTAATGTGTAATACCATGTGTCAGCCCCAAAGTAGGGTGTATTACTTCCTAAGTGGAAACCTGCAAAAGGACACAGACCTATATACTAATTCTACAATGACTTATTTTCCCACAAAGACCAGACCCATGCACACACATGATTCTGTTAGAACGTGCCCGTATACACCCCCATTCAGATGAACCTCTTACAACAAGTTCAGTATGAGTACCCTGACCCCTTCCTAGTGCTGGGTCCCCTTTTAATACCAGTAAGGGTTACTGAATGACATGGGCCCACACAGCAAATGACACAAGTCAAACCCCTGAACTTATGTCCTTCAGTTAATTAGGATTTTTAATAGGCTTGGCCTTACGGATTTATAGGTTCGCCTAATCCTCACTGATTAACAGGTTAAGTTTTACAGGTTAACAGGTTTATATAACCCCAAAAGATTCAAACAGTTCAAGTATTATAGGTTTATATAACCCCAACAGATTAAACAAGTTTACTTAACCCCAACAGATTAAATAGGTTTACTTAACCCTAACGGATAAAACAGTTAACAAGTTCGTATAACCTTAACAGATTAAATAAGTTCCAAAGGTTAAGTATATACAGTTTCATTACATGTTCCACTTAATCCTCGAATTAAGCCTATAGATTTTCATGTTTAAACACCCCAAATTTTAGTCATATTCCATAGTACAATATATGCCCTAATTTTTCCTCTTTTATTTCATTCCCAAACAATTCCTACTTGACACAATTTCATTCATATGCATATCTCTTATGAGATTGGACTAGGCTCGAAGGTAGCCTCGGTTTATAAAACAAAAAAGGGAATAAGAGAGGGAGAAGAATATAAATAGACATATAATAATAGAAATAGGCATATAATAACAACTGAACAGCAGAATTGGTGTATGGAAAAGTACATGTAACTATAGCAGAACTGTTTAGATAAGAATCAGTTTAAATGGCATAGGCTCAGATCCAGGTTTATTAACATGTCAAGGTTACTGTTAAATATTTATATCTAAAAGTAACATGAACTAACAGAGATTCGATTTAACGAACATATAATAATATGCGGATGTTGCAAAAGTGATTCTTGTGTATGTTAGGTATGAATTATATTGATTCAATCCAAGTCTTGGCAGCATCTCCCCATCTTCATTTTATATTATTTGATAGGAATGCATGCCTTTTATATAGAGTTCACATGATAGTCCTTAATTGTCAGATCTCTGCTTTTAAATCCAACCGTTCAAAAAATGAACCTGGTTAACAAATACTTCTAGAAACAGAAAAGTGTATTCGGCCAGATCAGGGTTGGGTCGACCTACCTACACTTGGGTCAACCTCAGGGTCGACCCACCTGACCTTGGGTCGACCCATGGTTCGACCGAACCAGGCGTGGGTCGATCCTTAATGGGTTAGATTCCCGCCTACGGTTTCCACCTCGTTAATTTGAATTATTTTGAATTCTGGTTTGATTTATTTATACATAAGTCTCTCATATGTATACAAACTTCTAACCTTCGTATCTTTCTTATATGATATCCGTTTTACGCAAACTCGAAGCTTATCCGAACCAAAATTCCAAGACAAATGCAATGGTGCAGTTCGTTTTACTTAATTATCAATATTTAATTAAGTATCATTTTAGTTTACTAATGTTCTATAAAATTACGGGGTGTTATATTCTCCTCTACGTAAAGGATTTCGTCCCCGAGATCTCTAAGTCTATGAGAACGTTACAATCCTAACATCCACCTATAATCATCTACTCATCCATTATCCACATGCATCCATGGTCCTTAGGAAATTCTAATGCTTGTATGAACATATGCAAAGGTGTGTGCATATGTCCCTATGCTAATGCGAAAATTAGGCGGTCTGCTGATTGAATTGACCTCCATAATGCAATATATGTTTGTGCCATGAGTCCAAAATGTATGCAAATGTTCCTAATATATCATGTAAACTCTACATGTGTGCAAAAATCATTCATCCAAATGCAACATCCATGTGATGACACATCCATTTTCATCGATAAAAATATAAAATGCACACACATCCATATGCAGTATGAGAGTGCTTTAAGCCGATCTAGTGCTAGTTTATGTATATGCATCCACGAGCAATCGCTAGCAAACAATTGCATCCATCAAACATAACATGTCTTAAACACATCTTTACGCCTATTAGTTTTTTTTTACCTAAAGGTAGAAGATTCGATCGATAGGATATACTCGAATGTTAGAAGAAAGTAAGAATGAAAGCTTGAAAAAAGAATTTAAGAACATAACCTTGAAAAAAAGGGGTACGAAGCGCGAATCTTGTCTTTAGTCTCCCAAGTTGCATCCTCGTGGTTTTCTCCCCATTGAACTTTCATCAACTTAACCTCTCTGTTGCGTAGTTTCTTAACCTCTGATCCAAGTATACGAGTAGGAACTCTTCTAACTATTGCCTCCTTTTCTACCTCTACTTCCTCAAGCATGCTCTGCTCAACCAACTCTGTTGTATCGTGAAGGCACTTTGCCAAATGGGAAACATGGAAAACATCATGAATACCCACCAATCTCTCTGGTAATATCATCCTGTAGTCCATCTGACCTATCCTCTTCACTATGGGAAATGATCGTACAAACCCTAGTGTCAATTTCCCTACTGATCCAAAGCGAACCACATTCCTCAGAGGTGATACTTTGATGAAAACCATGTCTCCTACCTTAAACCCAATGTACGTCCTCCTTCTATCTGTGTAGGACTTATGCCCGTCCTGATCTATCTTCATACGTTGGTGGATAAGGTCACTATTTTCTGAAGTCCCTCTAATCATCTCAGGTCCAAGTAGAACCCTATCCGTAGTCTACCACCAATAAGTCGATGATCTGCAAGGTCGTCCGTATAGTGCTTAGAAGGGTGCCATGCCTATATTAGCCTAATAATTGTTGTTGTAGGCGAACTCCACCAATGGAAGATGCTCTTTCCAAGTCCCTCCGAAGTATGGGTTACACAGTCTCAAAAGATCCTCAAGGAATCTATTCACCCTCTCAGTCCGACCATCGGTCTGAGGGTGATATACAGTTCTCAAACATAACTGTGTACCAAGTGCTCTAGCAGGCTCTTCCAAAACTCACTAGTGAAGATGGGATCACGATCACTCACTATGCTAGAAGGTACTCCATGTAGATGGAATATCTCCCGAAGGTAAACTGATGCCAATCATGTAGTTGTTCCCTTGCTCTTAACCAGAATGAAATGAGCACTTTTAGTAAGACTATCTACTATAACCCAGATACTGGTGTCGCCTCTCATCGATATATGCAAACAATTGATGAAATCCATAGAGACACTCTCCCACTTCCCACCATCAAAGGATGAAGCAAACCTCCAGGCTTCTTCAGTTCATCTTTTACTTGCTGGAAAATTAAATATTGAGCTAGAAACTCTGCTACATTTGTCTTCAGGCCCAAAAGAAAATCCTCTTCATGTATTTGTATATCTTATCACTGCCCGGATGGATAGTCATCTTAGAATGAGGGGCTTCCTCAAGGATTATCCTCAACAAATCCCCAATTCGGGGAACACAAAGCCTCCCATCTAGCCGTAGCCACCCTCTGTCATCTGTGGAATATCTACTGAGGTAATTAGAAACCTCCCCTCTATTGAGTCTATCCAAGATGTCTGCTAACTGTGGGTCCGCTCACTGCAAAGACTCTATTTGATCCATAAGAGTAGGTCGCACCTCTAAGGATGCCAACAAACCAGGTGTAAAATCCGTAGATGGCCTAAAATCGAAGGTTGCTATATACTCCAAACTCTTCCTCTCTATGAATAGAGGACTCAATGTTATCCTCTTCCTACTCAACGCGTCCGCCACTACATTACCCTTGCTGGGGGTATATGCAATCTCAAAATCATGGGACGCTAGGAAATCCATCCATCTCTGCTGTTTCAAATTGAGATCCTTCTGCTAGAACAGATACTTAAGAGACTTATGGTCCTTGTATAACTTGAACCTCTGTCCAAGGAGATAATGCCACCAAGTCTTAAGTGCGAACACTATAGCAACCAACTCTAAATCATGGGTAGGGTAGTTATTTTCATGAACTCTCACCTATCTACTACCATAGCACACTACACTTCCTTCTTTCATTAAGACGGCACCAAACCTTGTACCATATGCATCGGTGTACACTGTGAACACCTTGCTGCCATCAGGCTATGTCAAGACTAGGGCTGTTGTTCGAGCCCTCTTCCACCATTGAAAAGCGTCCTCATAGTCAATACTCCAAGAAAAGGTTAGATTCTTCTTCATCAGTCTGGTGAGTAGGGCTAATATCTTTGCGAAGTCCTTTATAAACTTCCTATAATAGCCCGCTAAACCAAGAAACTCCTCACCTTTGTTGCATTCTTTGGAACCTTCCAAGCTTGAAATGCAACTACTTTCGTGGGATCCACCGCTGTCCCATCGAGACTACATGCCCTAGAAGTCTCACCTCCTTTCTCCAAAAGTGACACTTGGAGAATTTCGCCTTAAGATGGTGTGCTATGAGAGTCCTCAAAACCTCTCCTAAATGTAGGGGATGCTCTTCCTCGCTCTTCAAGAAAACCAGGATGTCATCCACAAAGACCACCATGAACTTATTCAAAAATTCGCTAAACACCACACTCATCAGATCCATAAAATACGTGAGTGCATTCGTCAACCCAAACGGCATGAATAACCACTCAAAGAACCCATCTGGTGTTCTAAAACAGGTCTTGTTTATACTGTCCTCGGCCACCCTCAACTGATGAAATCCCTTTGCCAGATCTAACTGCGAGAAAAAGATGCGCCAATAAGCTGGTCAAACAGATCGTTTATCCTCGGGAGTGGGTGCCCATTCTTTTTAGTAGGCTTATTTAACCCCCTATAATCCGCACATAGGCGAATCGAGCCATCCGCCTTCGTTGCAAAGACGACTGGAGCACCCTATTCTGATTTACTTCGTCGAATAAACCCCTTCTCTAGTAGCTCCCCTACTTGCTTGCTAAGCTCCCTCCATTCCCTAGGGCTGTATGGCGCATAGGAAATGCGATTGGCTTCGCATTATCCACCAAGTATATCTGGAAATTAATCTCACGCCTAGGTGGTAAGCCCTGAACTTCATCAAAAACATCCGTATACCCATAGTCTATGGGTACAGAGCGCAAATCATCGGTAGAAGCATCAACTGATGCTAGGAAGGTAAGCATGACAGACCCCTTTGGGTTACAAGAAATCTCGAGAGTCTTCCCTTGGCAAGTCAAAAGTCTAGCGAACGTCCTTTAACAGTCTAGGATGGCACCATACATGGCTAGCCAACCCATCCCTAGAATTAGACGATAGCACATGAAACCAAGCACATACGCGCCGTATTTGAACTTGATGCCAAACATAGATATCCTCAAACCCCGACATATCATAGACAGATGAGTTGTGCCCCCAATGGGGTTTGAGACGATAACGGTAGCAGAAACAATTCAAGTACTAAGGTGTAGAGACTCAACCATAGAATCAGATATAAAAGAGTGAGAAGCGCCAAAATCAAAAATATTCCTAACTAGATGATCAGAAAGGGGAATCAAACCTTCAATAGAAACTTTCCTACCTCTGTCCGGTCCACAAGCCTCGAAAGAATGTACATGCCCTCTAGAAGGTCCTGCCCCTTTCCCTTGTCTTTGCTTCTTCGGGCACTCCCTAGTATAGTGTCCAACTTCACCACAGTTGAAGCAAGCATTCTTCCTTTTTCTGCAATCCTTGACCAGATGACCCAAGCTCCCACAACCATGACATTTCTTCTTGTTATGAGCTTTGTCATTCTTTCCACCTTTTTTATGCTTCTTTCTGGGGCCACACTTTCTTGTTTTGAGTCTCATCAGTCTTAACCTCTTTCTTTTCATCTTTACCCTCTTCATGCATCAATGCCATGTCAACAAGCCTCTCAAAAATTTCCCCCATTGGTATATGAGATAGTGCCAATCTTGGAGAGGTTGATCCAATCCTCTCGCGAACCTTAAAGCTTTCTTGTGCGGGGTATTCACCAGTTCCAGCTCAAACCTTGCCAACTGATTGAACTTATTAACAAACTCTTTAACAGACATATTTCCTTGCTTAAGTGCCAAGATTCTCTACATCCGCATACTCTCTTCTGCCTGAAAAAGAAACTTCGCCTCGTAAATCAGCCTAAGTATCAATTGGACGCCCTGCTTGCGTCACCTCCCATCAAAACGAAGCCTCATCCTTAAGCTGCCACGCAACCAACTGTATCTTCCTATGGTCGTCAACATCAAAAAGTACAAACAAATTCTCTATCTCTCGCAACCAATTTCATGCTTCCACAAAGCTTTCAGTTCCACATAATAGTTTTCCTTCCAAATCACAGAAGTTCTTGCAAATCTTGGAAAAATCATCTACTTGCATGGAGGAACAATGGATGCTTCTGGGGGAGGGGAATCTCCTTGGCCTACAACAGGTGTCGTAGCCTCAAGATATCAATGGAACCAAGTCGGTATTGAAATGCCCTTGGGAAGATTTGGTTCCCTAGACATGCTGAAAAGAAAAGGGATAAAAACAGAGAATCAGAAAGATATTTCATATGGCTTTGGGGAATATGTTTTTCAAAAACAAACCTTTCTTTGAAAATACTTTATTTTTGAAAACAATTTTTTCAAAATTTTTATCCGATTTTGTAACCTTCAGCTCTGATACCAAATGTGACACCCCACGTCCGTTAATGTCAGTCTTTATCAGAATGCATTATGTTTCATGAAGCGTTTATAGGTAAATGGAAGCAGAGTCTCACAAGGCAGATATAAAAATAGCAGCAAAAATTTAAACTTCATTATTTAGCAGAAAACATCGTAGTCTCAAAAACAGTTACAACATCAAGCTAAAATACTGAAACCAAGTACATCAAACCAAAACTTCTGCCTTGCGCTAAAAACAATCAGAGTAAAGAAATGTAAAATCATAATCCCCAATAATAGCCATAATAAAGTAGACAAGTAGTCGAAGTGATACATCAAAGCAGATCCAGATCCAAGCAGAAACAGAAGAGAGTTATAATCATGCCTGAGCGTTCTCGCCCTTGAGAACCTTAGGGGAGGAAGAGAGAGAAAATGATACAAAAAGGGTCAGACATAAAGTTTGGCGAGTCCAGTGAATTTTAGCAGACAAAGAAGTAAAAGTAACATGACATACATATACCAGTGACTTTTAGCATATAAAGAAGTAAACGTAACATGATAAGCATATAAGACTGGATGAGAGATAACAGTATCATATGACTGGTATAAACAGGATGAACAGTATAAGCAGAGTAGACTATGCTTCTCAATTACTTTTCTCTGCACCAATACTAGTATAACAGATATGTGACAGGATTAGATGTTCCCTAATACAAAAAAAAAACAGAATCGTCCCAACGGAAACATAATGGTTGTTTTAGGTGTACTCTAGTTTCATAACGGGTTTTACCCCAAACATAAATAATAGGTAACAGAAATAACGGGTGTTACCCAAACAGAAATAACAGATACCTAAACAGAAAACAGAGAGAACTAGATGTACCTTAATTACTACCCCCAAGTGATCGGCTCCCTAATGTGAAAACACCCTGTATCATCCCCACATTAGGGTGTATTATTTCCTAAAGTGGCAACCTACAGAAGGACACAAACCTATTTACTAGTGCTACAGCGGCTTATTTCCCCCCATGGATCGGACCCATGCACGCACATGACTCCGTTGGAACGCTCCTGTATATACCCCCATTTAGATGAACCTCTTACAATCATGAATCTTACGCACATGACTCCGCTGAACGCACATGAATCTTAAATCGCAAACTATCGCACCACGATTGTTCTGAAAACTTGTTTTAGAAATATCTCAAAATTTGCAAGATGAAATTCAAATCTATTTATTTTTTAGAATACTATAACCCAATAGATATGGATAATCTTGTTTAGAAGAATTTTGGCTTATATTGGATCCAATACACTCATTTGAAGTTCATTTCTAAAAATTGCGAACTACCACTACATGGCAAGCTCGTTTTAATAAAATTTAATTAATTTGTTTAACATTCAATAAGTTTATAAATTTTAAACCTATTCTCTTACATTCTGAACATAGTTAATTAAACGTTTAAATTCTACTTGGAAGTATCGACTATCCAAAATCACCGAGTATTGCCAATCACATTTTAGCTAGAAAATTCTAACACATAAATTTTCTTAAAAGTATTCTAGCTAACAAAAAAATTCCTATTTTGAAAAGGACACATATAATAGTCATATATATCCCATTCGCAAGGATAACCAATCCCGTTGGGAAACAAGATAACAAAATAAAATCCAGGTTATACACCCTAAATTGGAAATATTAGCACATCCTCTGATATTTCTAAAACAAATAAATTTGAACATTTAAGTTTTTAGTAAACCCCTAAAATCCCAAATATAGCAAGCTCTCTAATATTTCACGTATAGCTTATAAATCGTGAGAACATGATAAATGGTCGAAGTTGAAAGAATTTAATAAAACTTGGAAACTTTGGTTTCCAAATTCACAAGGATATCACCACCAAGGATGAGGCCAAACCAGTCGGGGTATGACCTCGAGAATCTTGATTCATTAAGGTAAACAAAATAAAATGGAATATTTGTTAACCCCAATGATAAAACGGGCATGAAAATAAAGAGTTGGTGAAAACCGACTACAAAATCATATAGTGGAATTAATTAAGAAGAACTAACCTATTGAATAGGTTATCGATATGTGTCATGGAATTTATTAAGTTTGTCTTGGTCACAAAAGCCATAACATTCATTCGGATCGGTTTATACAGTCAGCCCAAGGATCATGAATCGAAATCTGAAACAAGAGACTAAGACAGATAAGCAAAATATAGCTTATTACTTTTCAAGAGAAGATTCGAGATAATTTTTCAAATGGAAACTCGAATAACTCAAATTCTAGAAATCAACCAAAGAAAATATGGGATGTCAAAGCCGGATGATTTTTATGGAAAATAAATTATGGACCTCAAAGTGATTAGGCCAATTCATTTCTAAAAATCACCACAAACCCCGAATGAACAAGGCATGCAAATAGGCATTCCTAACACCACACAGAGCTTTTTGTCAATCGACAAGGTAGTCCATTACTGCAAAGAGATCCGACGAAGTACTTCATCACATAACATGGTGGCTACACACTGCCCTAAGCATTTCGTCTCGCAACGAGGTAGCTTCATACCTCACTAAGCGTTTCATCTAACAGATGTGGTGGCTTCAAACCGCTCATATTATTCTGTCCGGAGATGAGTGACTACCACACCACTCCTAATATTCTATTCGAAGACGAGGTGATTATCACACCACTCGTAGTATTCCTTCTAAAGACGAGGTGACCATCACACTACTCGTAGTGTTCCATCCAAAGACGAGGTAGCTATCACACCACCCGTAGTATTCTATCTGGAGATAAGGTGACTATCACACCATTCGTAGTATTCTGTCCAAAGATGGGGTGATTATAACACCACAAAGGAATTGATCTCTGCGTAGCTAATCTACAATGTTCTGGAGATCTGGTCCAATGACCAAATAGATCTGTAGATCAATATTCAAAAGGGAACGAATCCCATAAGGTGAGAGTTTGAGTACCCTTTCAGGGGATCATCAACGGTCCTGAGATTTCATTATAGAGATGGAATAGAATTTCAACCGAATATGTCCAGAAATTTACCGGAAAACTAAACGCAAGTGTGTCGACCCACTCGTTTTACCAAGACGTTTATTAAATTCCTTATTCAATTGAAAAGAAGAAATTACTTGTTTGGAACAAGTACTATCCAAAGCAAATGGGAATACTCAATCATTACCCAAAGAAAGTTAAAACATCATAATAGCAAAATGTATGGGTAAAAAACGAAAATCAAAGCATGTAAAATTTTCACAAAACATAGGTTTGGAAAATGGACATACTTAGATATAGAGCAAGCGCCCTATAGAACCTAAGGACATGGAGTCCTCATGTTCTGTTGACACAAAGAAGGTGGCTGATCACAATTTCAAAAGAACTCGAATGAGATGATCACGGAAATCATCATCGCAAAGAGTAGAGAGAATGCTACTTCAAACGGCATTAGTTTCTTTTAAAATAGGATATCCCAGACTTAAGAATTAAAACTCCAACCATAAAAGGTGAAAAGGATATACATGATGGTCACATATATCCCATCCTCAAATCATTATCTTATTAAAATCACTAAGGTTGCAAATTAACAATCAATACTAATGATGTGCCTCGCCATTTATTTATGTCAAATTACTAATACAAAGGCCTAATGGAGATGCACATCATTAATACTTAATAAAAGTGTTTTGTTAGAATTGCCTCATCGAAGTGTTTAGAATCTCCTAGCGATATCATGGCATCCCACATTACGATTAGATTTTCCAAACATACTCAATGGGCAACTCAACACAATTAAAGAAATTGCACCCAATTAAGAGCGCAAATTTGTATATAAATAATAGAGGTACAGCCGCTAATTCACTGATGAACTTTGTAATCATAAATTGATAAACAATAATTTTATAGTGCTTAGCGGAAATAGTTTATCTGTCTTCGCCTCACAAAGCTAATCTCAAATGGATTAGTATTTTACTTGGACAAACTATTCAATTAAATCATTTTATAAAATAATTTTGAAATCCTCTAAACTAAGTCCAAAAGTTATTTCAACATAAAAATTGGAAGTAATTTTAATTCCTACCCAAGAAAAAGGACGGGACTATGGTTTCTCTAGGCCAAGATTCACATAGATGAAATCAAATAGCTTTGATTGGTCAAACAAAGGACCATGATATATTATAGGATATGACAGGTCCTAAGACTCGAATAAAGTCCCAGAACACGATTTCCTAAGAGAGACTTAGGACAATGATCCTCACCATAATATCTTATACTGTTCCGAACATGGCTCTGATGCCAAGTGTAATGTCCCCCCTCTATACTTGTGTTAGCCAGGGCCATTGCAAGCAGTGGTGTCAACTAACCCGAAGAATAAGGCTGTTGAGTAGCGACCATCTGTAAAATAGCTTTGAACAAGCATTAAATATGTCAGATAATGTGGTCTTACTTTTTAAATCTCAGGAGGAAATTCAACGCATTAATTCAAGTTCAAACCGACTACGCAGTAACTGTATAAAATTTGAAAGCAATATAAAATACATAACAATATAATTAGAATCATAAACAGATATTCATATCACTAAGGAGGAAATGGATACGAACATACTACACAAGAGTAAATACAAAGATAGTGGTCATTGTTATTCCACTATACAACAAAAGAATAGGCACAAGCTCTAGCCATAAAAATATGTATAAAAAGATGTCTCATATACATAATGCCCAAATTATTAAAATAATAGTGTAGATACAAAAAGCCAAAAGGTGGTTCCAGCTAGAAGTCCAATATAAGCACCTATAATACTTGGTCTGACCCTAGTATTATTTATAAGAATAAACAATAAACGGATTAGTCTAGCGGCACTCATCAAAATAAACTAAGATGGAAATAGAGATATAAACAGAAAACGACATATAGATAATAACAACATGGTCACATGTAAAATGTGAAGGCTCGAGGTGCCCATAAGATAAGTCAAGGAAATCTCGATGTTATATAAGGATATATCAATATCAATGAAACTAAGATTTGATAACACAATATCAGATGATCTAAGATTGATAACAAAGTATCATTAGAGCTAGGATTGATAACATAGTGTCAATAGACTAAGATTCTAGAAATTAATAAATTAGAAATCCAGAAAATCCCAAAGAAGGGGGAGGCCTAAATCAAGGCGGGAGCCCGAAGACTCATTAACTCATGTATCGAAGGTGAGACGCGATCTCAAGACAACTAGCCTATAATACTAAGACGAAGCTCCTTAGGTGGTCTAAAGACCACGGGTCGCGACCCCATAGGATAATCCGAATATCATTGATATAGAGAGATGAATCGGAGTTCCACAGGATGATCAGAAGATAATCAGAGTGACCCGAAGGTTAGATTGATACGAAGATCTATAGGACGATTAGAATATCATCACAGTGACCTGAAGGTTGGATTGATCCAAAGATCCACCAAAACCAAAGTTCCTTAGATAAGATAATCCGAAGGTCGAAGTTCCTAAGATAAGATGATTCAAAGATCCACCAGAACCTAAGTTTCTAAGATAACATGATCTGAAGATCCACTGAAACCGAAATTCGTAAGATAAGATGATACAAAGATCCACTATAATCGAAGTTACTAAGATAAGATGTTATTAAGATCCACCAGAACCGAAGTACCTTAGATAAGATATCCGAAAATCCACTGAAACCAAATTTCCTAAGATAAGATGATCCAAAGATCCACCGGAACTGAAGTTCCTATGATAAGATGATCCAAAGATCCTCCGAAGCTGAAGTTCCTAAGATAAGATGATTTGAAGATCATCATAGTGTCCCAAAAGTCGGATTGATCATAATTGATCAAGTATAGTGTGAACTATGCCAAGCTTGTAAATACAAGAGTCAAGCTACATGTCCTATAACCACTTCCTCTACTCGAATGTTTACAAACAAGTTGTATGCTCTAATAGATATGCAAAACGATCATTGACTATCAAAGCGAACACATGGCTTCGTAGTCCTTGTTTTACTAAGGCGCTTAATTAGATTTCTCATATGAACGAGAAAAAGTTTATATAAATATATACTATTAGTATTATAAAGCAATTTATAAAATAATTTAATATAATGAAGTAGGATTAGAAACCATTTTAAAGATAGATTTTGGTATATGCTAATAATATAAAACCCTTTTATATAATTTCGAAGTGGCATGTTTCGTGTAGTAACGATCGAAATAATGATCGAACGAAGAATTCACATTTTAATAACGTAAATTAAATCTCATGACTATCGATTATAAATTCATTTACCGTGAATCAATCAAAAGTTCGTATAACTGTGCTGTTCGAATACATGGATTAGAGCAACTGAAAAGTCAGAAGAAAAGAGCAAACAAGATGAAACTCTGTCGGGGATAAGCCATCATGTACCTGAACTGTCGACCTTGGTTTCCATCGATCACAGTAAAAAATTGAACAACATGCAATTTAACAATTTTAGACCTATTTTCAGAAGTTTAACCTGATTCAGACATCTAAAAATAGGTTTCAGACGTCCGAAATTGATCTCTACTAATTTCCAGAGACCTATTCAGACGTCTGACCTTCTCTAGGGACGTCAATGGGGAAAACATCACTTAAAGGGTTCGGATCGATATGTGTTTAATCTACTTAAGTTTATTAAAAAGACTTCATAACATACTATGGCACATGTACAAATGTCCATTCATGGGTTTACACAAGGATATTTATATAAATGAAATCAAAGCACATTAATTGGAGAGCTAACACCCAAACAAACCAATTCACGCACTGCATACACAATACAAAGGTGCCAAAGGCACAATATAAGCATATTGCTTGAGGTATATTAAAAATTGATGTGTACGACTTAAGCAGGATCTATATGGATATAGCGGAAATGTAGATGATATAATAACTTATTAATATGCAATAGTTCCATGGGTAAAACCTAAGTTATAGTGACATATCACAAGTAAATAAATGCGGTAAATAAAGTAATGTGACACCCAGAATTTTATACTGGTTCGGACTTCCCGCCCTACGTCCAGTTCCGAAGCTCCTCTTCGGAATTCACTAACAAGGACCTCTCTTAACCCGGAGGAATAGATCAGTAAACCCAAGCCCCAACAAGGATGCCTCTCGCCTGGGCAACTACACAGGACTACAACAATTACAAGTGTTTCACTTCCGTTTTGTGTTCTACAATCAACACGGATAGTCAACGGTTTAAGTACACCCTTCCTATAATCTGATCCTCGAGTATATGATTTGAATGCGAAGATTTAAGGAAGAAAATTGCTTGTTGAATCAAGTGATATTAAAATCAAATCAAGGATTCAACAAGTATTTGAATTAGGAGAGCTTTTGTTTGCAAAGAATGTAAATGGAGAGAATAGAATGATGATCAGTAAAATTGGTAAAATTCGGTTTTTGTAAAACATGTTTGAAGTTGTTTATATAATAGTATAAGAGTATCAATCCTTCATGAAGAGTTTCTATAAAAAGTTATGTCCATTTCCTTTGAATAATGAAGAGGAATCTGTTTATGAAAGATGGTTACTCTTCACAAAACAGTTTCTGATTCGAATCAGTCGACTGGTTAAAAATCATCTGCTGACTGGTTGAAATATATCATATATATTAAATTTTTCAAAACTAGCAGTTATATACAAAAATAGGCTGACCAGTCTACTAGTCCTTTTTCTACCAGTCGACTGTTAGGCCAGTTTTTGTATATTCCTGGCTTTTATAAAGGCTTACAAATATATATATATATATATTAATCTATTTTTCACATTCGTGTATACTTAAGGATATATTTTAACATAATTCTAACACGACTCAATTTATATATATATATATAACTCTCTTTGATATGATTCCCATTGCAACTTCATTCTTCGGCATCGGTCGAAATCTTGTTTTCAACATTCTACCCCTTTTTGATTGATGACAACACTTTGGATTTTATCCCCTTGAATGTTTAGCTCCCCCTAAATTTTTGCAGTATTTTGTTAGTTCATAATTTTTATAACCTAACCATTTGATTCCTGCATTAAAATATGGTAGCACAAATTTTCCAATAGTATGGAAGCATAAATATACTAGTAAGGAATAAATATAGCATGATAGATATTTCTCCCCCTTTGTCATCGATTAAAAAGAAAGTAAGATGCCATAAGTACAATATAATCGAATAACATAAACACATCATTATTTCAAGCAAGCATAATATTCAGCACAAACAAAAGCATAGAGGTTCCAAATGTAAATTATTACACAACCAAAAGTAGTATTAATGAGTTCGAGATTTAAAAGATACTTAAGCAAATAACATACATAAACTAATTATCATTGGATTTGGTACTTTCGAGAGATGTCCAATTAAGAGGAGACATGGGCTGTTTCTTTGGATCCGTTACATGGCCGGTGTTCACAAGAGTGCAAGAGATTGAATTCCACATACGTTAAAGAAAATCCTTAACTTTGTCAAATTTTCTATCCATTTTCTTGTCCATTCTCTCGAGTCATGCTTCTAAAAGTAGTTGATTATGCACAACTACATCAAGTGCTTGTCTTGATGTTTGAGATGGTTCCGTGAGTTGGACATCTTCGGGATTAGCACGAATAGAACTCGATGATGGTTGATCCAAATTTCTCTTTCTATAATTCTCTAAACTCATGATTCGAACTTGTGGAGGAGGCACATGCATTTGCTTTAGATTCTTTCTATCCAATATTTTTATTTCTATTATCTCCGAGCCCGGTTTTGGAATTTTTGTACTTTCAAAAATCCTCATCAAATATTCACCAAAATGAAATTATGTAGTTGTTCCTTGTGTATAAAGAAGAAGATGATCCATAAATGTTTACATCCAATTAATTTTCACATGATTGAAAGTTGCATATAAAGGCCTAGAGGTGTGCCGAATACACAAAGTCATGAGTTCCGAATCTTGGTAAAATTGTTCGAATAAGAACATGGTGAAGTATTCTAGCTTTAGATCTCAGTCCTTTGGTTCGAGAACCATCCGAGTCATCATCAATAAACCTATGAATAACTTCATCTCGTACACCATATTCACAATTAAATTTGGATAAGGTAATTCCATCCGTTGGTGAGTTTAACACTTGTCCAAGTCTATCAATAGTGATGAAAATAGGTTGTCCACACACAATTTTGTGAATTATTCGGATTTTGTTGATCTAGATTTATGTTAGCCAAGAATAGTTTGATCGTGGTGACATTGATGTTGATATTGTTTTGATTATAATCTAAAAGAGATTCAAGTCTACCTTGATGAGCAAGTTTTTGTAATCCGTTGGAATTAAAGTCTTCAAATTTAAGGAAGGGCCCTGCCATGAACTTCAATTTTGATAAAAGTTTCCATCTCCTCTTGGCTAGGTCATTCAAAAGCCATTGATCAATTGAAGATTTAATTGGCTTCTTTGATCTTATTGTAGATGAAGATCCAATCTCTCTTTTTCTTTTAGGTGGAGCCATGATGGAGTTTCTAGGGTTTTCTATGATTTTAGAGAGTTTGAGAAATAAGAAATAAAGGAAGAGGAAGAGTTAAAATAGAACGTGTATGACTGGAACCATATTTTTTGGTTCCAGTTAACCAGTCGACTGGTGGATATATTACCAGTTGACTAGTTGTTGTTATTTTATACAGCAACCTTTGTTTTTAAATTCTGAGTTTATTTCTTAAATGTTTATTGATCTTATGCTTATTTAACGAAAAAGAAAAATTACATATATGTTTATTACTAAACAAAGAATACAATACAACTCCTTTAATGAAAGCATCGGTTTTTTTTTTGCATTTTTGATCAATGTAAGTCTTAATGTATCAAAAGAAGATAATCCTATTATCAGATAACTGCTCTTCAGATGAGATCGATTTCCATGGTGTCCTAGCTCCTTCATTCTATTGATAATTCTTTTCCCAAGAGTTTGCACTATCCTTCTTACTCTTGTTAGTTCTCGTCTATGCACTCCATAAAGTAGTAGGTCTTTTTGATGACTCGGGAGTCACAGAATAAGGATAGTTTCTTAGTTCTAAAACTGCTGATCGTCCACATATTCGAAGAGCTACAGTTACGAGAAAAGTTAATCTATCGGACGTTTGCTTTTTCTTATAATAGATTTCTCTTTGTAGTTTGAGTTGTTCATTTTGGTAATGACGAATATCTTCGATTTTTTTTCTTTTATTCAGGGAGACACTGATACTTCTCTTCTCTTCTTGGATTCCGAAGTGTATCTGATTCTATATTCTTACCATCGAAGAGTAAGTTCGTTGTTTGGAGTAGGAGACGTGATGATGTTTGTAACACCCCATATTTTCCGTGAACATTAAAGTAACGAATTAAAGAATACTTAATTTTAAAAGCGGAAATTAGGGGAAATGGGTTTCACCATTACGTTTGTCTCGGAATTCTACTTGAGATAGAGTCCGAATTTGCGTGAATCGGACTCCGTATGAAGAAGTTATGGAATTCAGAAGGAAATTAAATATAAATAATAATTAAATCAAAAAGCAGTTCGAAATTCAAAAAATTCTGAGAATCAGCTGGGCGGGAAAATTCCCGCCCATAGGGGTCGACTCCCCCTATGGGGGGTCAACATAGGTGTCGACCCCCCAAGAGGGGTGTCGACCACCCTGTAGGGGTCGACCCCCTCGGCCGGATCTGGGCTGTTTTGTCCAGTGACATTTTTCTAAGTGATTAGGGCATATGTGGCAACTTCCGGTTGGATCTATTTGGTCTGGACGGCTCTGATTATTCCTAGGTTGATCTAATGGCTCTCATTAATCTAAACTTCTATATAAACAACCCTAACCCTCAACCCTAAAACCTCATAACCTTGCTCTCTGAAGCCGTCATGTTGTCCATGGCCAAACTAACGTAGCCTCCATTTTTCTCTAAACTAGAAATCAAGTTAGAAAGCCTCTAATCAAGTCCAAACTAGAGAATCAATAGTCTACATCAAAGGATAGCTTTTCAATTTCAGAATTCAGATCCCAGAAAACAAGATTTGTTCTTTTTTTGTAAGTTCAGTTATTCTTTAGATTTGAACAAATAAAAGTCATGACTACCCATCAATCAAAGGATGAAGCAAACCGCCAGGCTTCTTCGGTTCATCTTTTACTTGCTGGCAAATTAAATATCGAGCTACAAACTCTGCTACATTTGTCTTCATCCTGGCCCAAAAGAAAATCCTCTTCATGTATTTGTACATCTTATCACTGCCCGGATGGATAGTCATCCTAGAAGGAGGGCTTCCTCAAGGATTATCCTTAACAAATCTCCAACTCGGGGAACACAAAACCTCCCATCTCGCCGTAGCCACCCTCTGTCATCTGTGGAATATCTACTGAGGTGATTAGAAACCTCCCCTCTATTGAGTCTATCCAAGATGTATGCTAACTGTGGGTCCGCTCGCTGCAAAGACTCTATCTGATCCATAAGAGTAGGTCGCACCTCTAAGGATGCCAACAAACCAGGTGTAAAATCCGTAGATGGCCTAAAATCGAAGGTCGCTAGATACTCCAAACTCTTCCTCTCTACGAATAGAGGACTCAATGTTATCCTCTTCCTACTCAATGCGTCTGCCACTACATTACCCTTACTGGGGGGTATATGCAATCTCAAAATCATCGGACGCTAGGAAATCCATCCATCTCTGCTGTCTCAAATTGAGATCCTTCCGCGAGAGCAGATACTTAAGAGACTAATGGTCCTTGTATAACTCGAACCTCTGTCCAAGGAGATAATGCCGCCAAGTCTTAAGTGCGAACACTATAGCAGCCAACTCTAAATCATGGGTAGGGTAGTTCTTTTCATGAACTCTCAACTATCTACTACCATAGCACACAACCCTTCCTTCTTTCATTAAGACGACACCAAACCCTGTACCACATGCATCGGTGTACAATGTGAACACCTTGCTGCCATCAGGCAATGTCTAGACTAGGACTATTGTTCGAGCCCTCTTCAACCATTGAAAAGCGTCCTTATAGTCAATACTCCAAGAAAAGGTTAAATTTTTCTTCGTCGGTCTGGTGAGTCGGGATGATATCTTTGCGAAGTCCTTTATAAACTTCCTATAATAGCCCGCTAAACCAAGAAACTCCTCACCTTTGTTGCCTTCTTTCGAACCTTCCAAGCTTGAAATGCAACTACTTTCGTGGGATCCACCGCTATCCCATTGAGACTACATGCCCTAGAAGTCTCACCTCCTTTCTCCAAAAGTGACACTTGGAGAATTTCGCTTTAAGATGTGTGCTCTGAGAGTCCTCAAAACCTCTCCTAAATGTTGGGGTTGCTCTTCCTTGCTCTTCAAGAAAACCAGGATGTCATCCACAAAGACTACCATGAACTTATTCAGAAACTCGCTAAAAACCACACTCATCAGATCCATAAAATACGCGAGTGCATTCGTCAACCCAAACGGCATGAATAACCACTCAAAGAACCCATCTGGTGTTCTGAAAGCGGTCTTGTTTATACTGTCCTCGGCTACCCTCAACTGATGAAATCCCATTGCCAGATCTAACTGCGAGAAAACAGATGCGCCAACTAGCTGGTCAAACAGATCGTTTATCCTCGGGAGTGGGTGCCTATTCTTTTAGTAGGCTTATTTAACTCCCTATAATCTGCACATAGGCGAAGCGAGCCATCCTACTTCGTTGCAAAGATGACTGGAGCACCCCATTCTGATTTACTTCGCCGAATAAACCCCTTCTCTAGTAGCTCCCCTACTTGCTTGCTAAGCTCCCTCCATTCCCTAGGAGTTGTATGGCGCATAGGAAATGCAATTGGCTTCGCATTATCCACCAAGTATATCCGGAAATTAATCTCACACCTCGGTGGTAAGCCCTGAACTTCATCAAAAACATCTGTATACTCGTAGACTATGGGTACAGATAGCAAATCATCGGCATAAGCATCAAGTGATTCTAGGAAGGTAAGCATGACAGACCCCTTTGGGTTACAAGAAATATCGAGAGTCTTCCCTTGGCATGTCAAAAGTCTAGCGACCGTCCTTTCACAGTCTAGGATGGCACCATACATGGCTAGCCAACCCATCCCTAGAATCAGACCATATCCCATAAAACCAAGCACATACGCGTCGCATTTGAACTCGATGCCTAACATAGATATCCTCAAACCCCAACATATCATAGACAGATGAGTTGTGCCCCCAATGGGGTTTGAGATGGTAATGGCAGCAGAAACAATACAAGTACTAACGTGTAGAGACTCAACCACAGAATCAGATATAAAAGAGTGAGAAGCGCCAAAATCAAAAATATTCCTGACTAGATGATCAGAAAGGGAAATCAAACCTTCAATAGAAACTTTCCTACCTCTGTCTGGTCCACAAGCCTCGAAAGAATGTACCTGCCCTCTAGAAGGTCCTGCCCTTTTCCCTTGTCTTTGCTTCTTCGGGCACTCCCTAGTATAGTGTCCAACTTCACCACAGTTGAAGCAAGCATTCTTCCTTTTTCTGCAATCCTTGACCAGATGACCCAAGCTCCCACAACCATGACATTTCTTCTTGTTATGAGCTTTGTCGTTCTTTCTACCTTTTTTTATGCTTCTTTCTGGGGCCACACTTTCTTGTTTTGAGTCTCATCAGTCTTAACCTCTTTCTTTTCATCTTTAGCCTCTTCATCCATCAATGCCATGTCAACAAGCCTCTCAAAAGTTTCCCCCATTGGTATATGAGATAATGCCAATGCTTGGAGAGGTTGATTCAATCCTATCGCGAACCTTAAAGCTTCCTTGTGCGGGGTGTTCACCAGTTCCAGCTCAAACCTTGACAACTGATTGAACTTATTGACAAACTCTTTAACAGACATATTTCCTTGCTTAAGTGCCAAGAATCTCTCCATCTGCATACTCTCTTCTGCCTAAAAAAGAAACTTCGCCTCGTAAATCAGCCCAAGTATCAACTGGACGCCCTGCTTGCGTCACCTCCCATCAAAACGAAGCCTCGTCCTTAAGCTGCCACGCAACCAACTATATCTTCCTACGGTCGTCAACATCAAAAAGTCCAAACAAATTCACTATCTCTCGCAACCAATTTCATGCTTCCACAAAGCTTTAAGTTCCACATAATGGTTTTCCTTCAATATCACAGAAGTTCTTGCAAATCTTGGAAAAATCATCTACTCGCGTGGAGGAACAATGGATGCTGCTGTGGGAGGGGAATCTCCATGGCCTACAACAGGTGTCGTAGCCTCAAGATATATACGGAACCAAGTCGGTATTGAAATTCCCTTGGGAAGATTTGGTTCCCTAGACATGCTGAAAAGAAAAGTAAAAGGGATACAAACAGAGAATCAGAAAGATATTTCATATGGCTTTGGGGAATATGTTTTTCAAAAACAGACTTTTCTTTGAAAATACTTTATTTTTGAAAACAATTTTTTCAAAACTTTTATCCGATTTTGTAACCTTAAGCTCTAATACCAAATGTGACACCCCACGTCCGTTAATGTCACTCTTTATCAGAATGCATTATGTTTCATGAAGTGTTTATAGGTAAATGGAAGCAGAGTCTCACAAGGCAGATATAAAAATAGCAGCAAAAATTTAAACTTCATTATTTAGCAGAAAACATCGTAGTCTCAAAAACAGTTGCAACATCAAGCTAAAATACTGAAACCAAGTACATCAAACCAAAACTTCTGCCTTGCGCTAAAAACAATCAGAGTACAGAAATGTAAAATCATAATCCTCAATAATAGCCATAATAAAGTAGACAAGTAGTCGAAGTGATACATCAAAGCAGATCCAGATCCAAGCAGAAACAGAAGAGAGTTATAATCATGCTTGAGCGTTCTCGCCTTGAGAACCTTGGGGGAGGAAAAGAGAGAAAACGATACAAAAAGGTTCAGACATAAAGTTTGGCGAGTCCAGTGACTTTTAGCATACAAAGAAGTAAAAGTAACATGACATACATATACCAGTGACTTTTAGCATATAAAGAAGTAATCGTAACATGACAAGCATACAAGATTGGATGAGAGATAACAGTATCATATGACTGGTATAAACAGGATGAACAGGATAAGCAGAGTAGACTATGCTTCTCAATTACTTTTCTCTGCACTAATACTAGTATAACAGATATGTGACAGGATTAGATGTTCCCTAATACAAAAAAAAAACAGAATCATCCCAACGGAAACATAACGGCTGTTTTAGGTGTACTCTAGTTTCATAACGGGTTTTACCCCAAACATAAATAATAGGTACCTCAACAGAAATAACGGGTGTTACCCAAACAGAAATAACATATACCTAAACAGAAAACAGACAGAACTAGATGTACCTTAATTACTACCCCCAAGTGATCGGCTCCCTAATGTGAAAATACCCTGTATCGTCCCCACATTAGGGTGTATTACTTCCTAAAGTGGCAACCTACAGAATGACACAAAACTATTTACTAGTGCTGCAGTGGCTTATTTCCCCCCACGGATTGGAGCCATGCACGCACATGACTCCGTTGGAACGCTCCTGTATATACCCCCTTTCAGAAGAACCTCTTACAATCATTTCAGTATGTGTGCCCTGACCCCTACCTAGTGTGGGGTCCCCTTTTAATACCAAAATGGGTTACTGACTGATATGGGCCCCACATAGCAGATGACACAAGTCAAACCCCTAAATTTGTGTCCGCCAATTAACTAGGATTTTTAACAGGTTTGCCTAACCCCCACAGATTATCATGTTAAGTTTTATAGGTTAACAAGTTTATATAACCCCAACAGATTTAAATAGGTTAAGTATTACAGGTTTATATAATCCCATCATATTAAACAGGTTTACTTAACCCCAATAGATTGGACAGATTTACTTAACCCCAACAGATTAAAAAGATTAACATGTTCATATAACCATAACAAATTAAATAGGTTCCACAGGTTATATACAGTTTCAGTACATGTTCCACTTAATGGTTGAATCGAGCTTATAGATTTACATGTTCATACACCCCAAATTTTATTCATATTCCACAGTATGAGATATTCCCCAATTTTTCCTCTTTTATTTCATTCCAAAACATTCCCTAATTGTCCCAATTTCATTCATACACAGATCTCTATAATAACAATGGAATACGAGAATAGGTATATGGAAAAGTACATGTAATTATATCAGAACTGTTTAGATATGAATCAGTTTAGCAGGCATAGTCTCAGATCCAGGTTTATTAACATGTCAAGGTTACTGTTAAATATTTATATCTACAAATAACATGAACTCACATATTTAAAGAATAGAGAATAATATGTTGATGTTGCAGAAGAGATTCTTGCGTATGTTAGGTAAGAATTTTCTTGATTCGATCCAAGTTTCGGCAACATCTCCTCGTCTCCATTTTATATTAGTTGATATGAATGCATGACTTTATATAGAGTTCACAAGACAATCTTTAACCGTCAGATCTCTGCTTTTAAATCCAATCCTTCAGAAAATAATGAACCTAGTTAACAAATATGGTTAGAAACTGAAAAGTGTATTTGGCTTGATCAGGGTTGGGTGACCCACCCCCTTTTGGGTAGACCCCTTGGTCGACCCATCTGACCTTGGGTCGACCCATAGGTCTACCCAACCAGGCGTGGGTCGACCCTTAACAAGTTAGATTCCCGCATACGGATCCCTTTTCGTTAATTTGATTTATTTTTAACTCTGGTTTGATTTATTTATACATAAGTCTCTAATATGTATACAAACTTCTAACCTTCATATCTTTCTTATATGATATCCGTTTTACGCAGACTTGGAGTCTATCCGAACTAGAATTCCAAGACGAACGCAATGGTATAGTCCATTTACTTAATTATCAATATTTAATTAAGTATCCCTTTAGTTTACTAATGTTCTATAAAACTACGGGGTGTTACACAAATTCTAAACATTCCAAACCTCAATTTTCAATATTTATTTAAATCTTAAATCGCAAACTATCGCACCACGATTTTTCTGAAAACTTGGTTTAGAAACATCTCAAAATTTGCAAGATGAAATTCAAATCTTTTTCTTTTTTAGAATACTATAACCCAATAGATCTGTATAATCTTGTTTAGAAGAATTTTGGCTTGTATTGGATCCTATACACTCATTTGAAGTTCATTTCTAAAAATTGCGAACTACCACTACATGGTAAGCTCATTTTAATAAAATTTAATTAATTCATTTAACATTCAATAAGTTTATAAATTTTAAACCTATTCTCTTACATTCTGAACATAGCTAATTAAACGTTTAAATTCTACTTGGAAGTATCGACTATCCAAAATCACCGAGTATTGCCAATCACATTTTAGCTAGAAAATTTTAACACTTAAATTTTCTTAAAAGTATTCTAGCTTACAAAAAAATTCCTATTTTTAAAAGGATATATATATAATAGTCATATATATCCCATTCGCAAGGATAACCAATCCCGTTGGGGAAACAAGATCATAAAATAAAATCCAGGTTATACACCCTAAATTGGAAATATTAGCACATCCTCTAATATTTCAAAAAAAAAAAAATTTGAACATTTAAGTTTTTAGTAAACCCCTAAAATCCCAAATATAGCAAGCTCTCTAATATTTCACGAATAACTTCTAAATCGTGAGAACATGATAAATGGTCGAAGTTGAAAGAATTTAATAAAACTTGGAAACTTTGGTTTCCAAATTCACAAGGATATCACCACTAAGGATGAGGCCAAACCAGTCGGGGTATGACCTCGAGAATTTTGATTCATTAAGGTTAACAAAATAAACTGGAATATTTGTTAACCCCAATGATAAAACGGGCACGAAAATAAAGAGTTTGTGAAAAACCGACTACGAAGTCATATAGTGGAATTAATTAAGCAGAACTAACCTATTGAATAGGTTATCGATCTGTGTCATGGAATTTATTAAGTTTATCATGGTCACAAAAGCCATAACATTCCTTCGGATCGGCTTATACAGTCAGCCCAAGGATCATGAATCGAAATCTGGAAACAAGAGACTAAGACAGATAAGCAAAATATAGCTTATTACTTTTCAAGAGAAGATTCGAGATAATTTTTCAAATGGAAACTCGAATAACTCAAATTCTAGAAATCAACCGAAGAAAATATGGGATGTCAAAGCCGGATGATTTTTATGGAAAATAAATTATAGACCTCAAAGTGATTAGGCCAATTCATTTCTAAAAATACCACAAACCCCGAATGAACAAGGCATGCAAATAGGCGTGCAAATAGGCATTCCTAACACCACACAGAGCTTTTTGTCAATCGACAAGGTAGTCCATTACTGCAAAGAGATCCGACGAAGTACTTCATCTCATAACATGGTGGCTACACACTGCCCTAAGCATTTCGTCTCGCAACGAGGTAGCTTCATGCCTCACTAAGCGTTTCGTCTAACGGATGTGGTGGCTTTAAACCGCTCATATTATTCTGTCCGAAGATGAGTGACTACCACACCACTCCTAGTATTCTGTCCGAAGATGAGGTGATTATCACACCACTCGTAGTATTCCTTCTAAAGACGAGGTGACTATCACACTACTTGTAGTGTTCCATCCGAAGACGAGGTAGCTATCACACCACCCATAGTATTCTGTCTGAAGATAAGGTGACCATCACACCATTCGTAGTATTCCATCCAAAGATGAGGTGATTGTAACACCACAAAGGAATTGATCTCTGCGTAGCTAACCTACAATGTTCTGGAGATCTGGTCCAATGACCAAATAAATCCGTAGATCAATAATCAAAAGGGAACGAATCCCATAAGGTGAGAGTTTGAGTACCCTGTCAAGTGATCATCAACGGTCCTGATATTTCATTATAGAGGTGGAATAGAATTTCAACCGACTATATCCAGAAATTTACCGAAAAACTAAACGCAAGTGTGTCGACCCACTCGTTTTACCAAGACATTTATTAAATTCCTTATTCAATTGAAAACAAGAAATTACTTGTTTGAAACAAGTACTATCCAAAGCAAATGGGAATACTCAATCATTACCCAAAGAAAGTTAAAACATCATAATAACCAAATATATGGGTAAAAAACGAAAATCAAAGCATGTAAAATTTTCACAAAACATAGGTTTGGAAAATGGACATACTTAGATATAGAGCAAGCGCCCTATAGAACCTAAGGACATGGGGTCCTCATGTTCGGTTGACACAAAGAAGGTGGCTGATCACAATTTCAAAAGAACTCGAATAAGATGATCACGAAAATCATCGTCGCAAAGAGTAGAGAGAATGGTACTTCAACAGGCATTAGTTTCTTTAAAAATAGGATATCCCAGACTTAAGAATTAAAACTCCAACCATAAAAGGTGTAAAGGATCTACATGATGGTCACATATATCCCATCCTCAAATCATTATCTTATTAAAATCACTAAGGTTGCAAATTAACAATCAATACTAATGATGTGCCTCGCCATTTATTTATGTCAAATTACTAATACAAAGGCCTAATGGAGATGCACATCATTAATATTTAATAAAAGTGTTTTGTTAGAATTGCCTCATCGAAATGTTCAGAAACTCCTAGCGATATCATGGCATCCCACATTACGATTAGATTTTCCTAACATACTCAATGGGCAACTCAACACAATTAAAGAAATTGCGCCCAATTAAGGGCGCAAATTTGTATATAAATAATAGAGGTACAACCGCTAATTCACTGATGAACTTTGTAATCATAAATAGATAAACAATAATTTTATAGTGCTTAGCGGAAATAGTTTATCTGTTTTCGCCTCACAGAGCTAATCTCAAATGGATTAATATTTTACTTGGACAAATTATTTAATTAAATCATTTTATAAAATAATTTTGAAATCCTCCTAAACTAAGTCCAAAAGTTATTTCAACATAAAAATTGGAAGTAATTTTAATTCCTACCTAAGAAAAAGGACGGGACTATGGTTTCTCTAGGCCAAGATTCACATAGATGAACTCAAATAGCTTTGATTGGTCAAACAAAGGATCATTATATATTATAGGATATTACAGGTCCTATGACTCGAATAAAGTCCCAAAACACAATTTCCTAAGAGAGACTTAGGATAATGATCCTCACCATAATATCTTATACTGTTCCGAACATGGCTCTGATGCCAAGTGTAATGTGCCCCCTCTATACTTGTGTTAGCCAGGGCCATTGCAAGCAATGGTGTCAACTAACCCGAAGAATAAGGCTGTTAAGTAGCGACCATCTATAAAATAGCTTTGAACGAGCATTAAATATGTCAGATAATGTGGTCTTACTTTTTAAATCTCATGAGGAAATTCAACGCATTAATTCAAGTTCAAACCGACTACGCAATAACTGTATAAAATTTGAAAGCAATAAAAACACATAATAATTTAATTAGAATCATACACAGATATTCACATCACTAAGGAGGAAATGGATATGAACGTACTACACAAGAGTAAATACAAAGATAGTGGTCATTGTTATTCCACTATACAACAAAAGAATAGGCACAAGCTCTAGCCTTAAGAATATGTACAAAAGGATGTCTCATATACATAATGCCCAAATTACTAAAATAATAATGTAGATACAAAAAGCCAAAAGGTGGTTCCAGCTAGAAGTCCAATATAAGCACCTATAATACTTGGTCTGACCCTAGTATTATTTATAAGAATAAACAATAAACGGATTAGTCTAGATCCACTCATCAAAATAAACTAAGATAGAAATAGAGATATAAACAGAAAACGACATATAGATAATAACAACATGGTCACATGTAAAATGTGAAGGCTCGAGGTGCCCATAAGATAAGTCAAGGAAATCTCGATGTTATATAAGGATATATCATATCAATGAAACTGAGATTTGATAACACAATATCAGATGATCTAAGATTGATAACAAAGTATCAATAGAGCTAGGATTGATAACATAGTGTCAATAGTCTAAGATTCTAGAAATCAATAAATTAGAAATCCAGAAAATCCCAAAGAAGGGGGAGGCCTAAATCAAGGCGGGAGCCCGAAGACTCATTTACTCATGTATCGAAGGTGAGACGTGATCTCAATACAACTAGCCTAAAATATTAATACAAAGCTCCTCAGGTGGTCCGAAGACCGCAGGTCGCGACCCCATAGGTTAATCCGAATATCACTGATATAGAGAGATGAATCGGAGTTCCATAGGATGATCAGAAGATAATCAGAGTGACCCGAAGGTTAGATTGATACGAAGATCTATAGGACGATTAGAAGATCATCACAGTGTCCCGAAGGTTGGATTGATCCAAAGATCCACCAAAACCAAAGTTCCTTAGATAAGATGATCCGAAGGTCGAAGTTCCTAAGATAAGATGATTCAAAGATCCACCAGAACCTAAGTTTCTAAGATAACATGATCTGAAGATTCACCGAAACCGAAATTCGTAAGATAACATGATACAAAGATCCACCATAATCGAAGTTACTAAGATAAGATGTTATTAAGATCCACTGGAACCGAAGTACCTTAGATAAGATATCTGAAGATCCTCCGAAACCAAATTTCCTAAGATAAGATGATCCAAAGATCCACCGGAACTGAAGTTCCTAAGATAAGATGATCCAAAGATCCCCCGGAATTGGAGTTCCTAAGATAAGATAATCTGAAGATCATCATAGTGACCCAAAAGTCGGATTGATCAAGTATAGTGTGAACTATGCCAAGCTTGTAAATACAAGAGTCAAGCTACATGTCCTATAACCAATTCCTCTACTCGAATATTTACGAACAAGTTGTATACTCTAATAGATATGCAAAACGATCATTGACTATCAAAGCGAACGCATGGCTTCATAGTCCTTGTTTTACTAAGGCGCTTAATTAGATTTCTCATATGAACGAGAAAAAGGTTGATATAAATATATACTAGTAGATTTATAAAGCAATTTATAAAATAATTTAAATAATGAAGTAGGATTAGAAACCATTTTAAAGATAGATTTTGGTATCTGCTAATAATATAAAACCCTTTTATATAATTTCGAAGTGGCATGTTTCGTGTAGTAACGATCAAAATAATGATCGAACGAAGAATTCACATTTTAATAACGTAAATTAAATCTCATGACTATCGATTACAAATTCGCTTACCGCGAATCAATCGAAAGTTTGTATAAGTGTGCTGTTCGAGTACATGGATTAGAGCAACTGAAAAGTCAGAAGAAAAGAGAAAACAAGACGAAACTCTGTCGGGGATAAGCCAGTATGTACCTGAACTTTCGACCTTGGTTTCCATCGATCAGAGTAAAAAATTGAACAACATGCAATTTAAGAATTTTAGACCTTTCTTCAGAAGTTTGACCTGATATAGACATCTGAAAATAGGTTTCAGACGTCCGAAATTGATCTCTACTAATTTCCAAAGACCTGTTCAGACGTCTGACCTTCTCCGGGGACGTTTTTCAAAGGGGAATACCTCACTTAAAGGCTTCGGAACGATATCTGTTTACTCTACTTAATTAAAAAGACTTCATAACATACTATGGCACATGTACAAATGTCCATTCATGGGTTTACATAAGGATATTCATATAAATGAAATCAAAGCTCATTAGTTGGAGAGTTAACACCCAAACAAACCAATTCACGCACTACATACACAATACAAACGTGCCAAAGGCACAATATAAGCATATCGCTTGAGGTATATTAAAAATTGATGTGTACGACTTAAGTAGGATCTACATGGATATAGCGTAAATGTAGAAGATATACTAACTTATTAATATACAATAGTTACGCGGGTAAAACCTAAGTTATAGCGACATATCACAAGTAAATAAATGCGGTAAATAAAGTAATGTGACACCCAGAATTTTATACTGGTTCAGACTTCCTGCCCTACGTCCAGTTCCGAAGCTCCTCTTCGGAATTCACTAACAACGCCCTCTCTTAACCCGGAGGAATGGATCTGTACACCCAAGCCCCAACAAGGTTGCCGCTCGCCTGGGCAACTACATAGGACTACAACAATTACAAGTATTTGACTTCTTTTTTGTGTTCTTGAATCAACACGGATAGTCAACGGTTTAAGTACACCCTTCCTATAATCTGATCCTCGAGTATATGATTTGAATGCGAAGATTTAAGGAAGAAAATTGCTTATTGAATCAAGTGATATTAAAATCAAATCAAGGATTCAACAAGTATTTGAAATAGGAGAGCTTTTGTTTGCAAAGAACGTAAATGGAGAGAATAGAATGATGATCAACAAAATCTGTAAAATTCGGTTTTTGTAAAACATGTTTGAAGTTGTTTATATAATAGTATAAGAGTATCAATCCTTCATGAAGAGTTTCTATAAAAAGTTATGTCCATTTCCTTTGAATAATGAAGAGGAATCTCTTCATGAAAGATGGTTACTCTTCACAAAACAGTTTCTGGGTCGAATCAGTCGACTGGTTAAAAATCATCAGCTGACTGGTTGAAATATATCATATATATTAAAATTTTCAAAACTAGCCGTTATATACAAAAATAGGCTGACCAGTTTACTAGTCCTTTTTCTACCAGTCGACTGTTAGGCCAGTTTTTGTATATTCTTGGCTTTTATAAAGGCTTACAAATATATATATATTAATCTGTTTTGCACATTCGTGTATGCTTAAGGATATATTTTAACATAATTCTAACACGACTCAATGTGTGTGTGTGTATATATATATATATATATAACCTTATCTCTTTGATATGATTCCCATCGCAACTTCATTCTTCGGCATCGGTCGAAATCTTGTTATCAACATTCTACCCCTTTTTGATTGATGACAACACTTTGGATTTTCTCCCCTGAATGTTTAGCTCCCCCTAAATTTTTGTAGTATTTTGTTAGTTCATAATTTTTATATCCTTACCATTTGATTCCTGCATTAAAATATGGTAGCACAAATTTTCCAATAGTATGGAAGCATAAATATACTAGCAAGGAATAAATATAGCATGATAGATATTTCTCTCCCTTTGTCATCGATTAAAAAGAAAGTAAGATGCCATAAGCACAATATAATCGAATAACATAAACACATCATCATTTCAAGCAAGCATAACATTCAGCACAACTAAAAGCATAGAGGTTCCAAATGTAAATTATTACACAACCAAAAGTAGTACTAATGAGTTCGATATTTAAAAGATACTTAAGCAAATAACATACATAAACTAATTATCATCGGATTCAGTACTTTTGAGAGATGTCCAATTAAGAGGAGACATGGTTTGTTTCTTTGGATCCGTTACATGGCCAGTGTTCACAAGAGTGCAAGAGATTGAATTCCACATACGTTCAAGAAAATCCTTAACTTTGTCAAATTTTCTATCCATTTTCTTGTCCATTCTCTTGAGTCATGCTTCTAAAAGAAGTTGATTACGCACAACTACATCAAGTGCTTGTCTTGATGTTTGAGATGGTTCCGTGAGTCAGACATCTTCGGGATTAGCACGAATAGAACTCGATGATGGTTGATCCAAATTTCTCTTTCTCCAATTCTCTAAACTCATGATTTGAAATTGTGGAGGAGGCACATGCATTTGCTTTAGATTCTTTCTATCCAATATTTTTATTTCTATTATCTCCGAGTCCGGTTTTGGAATTTTTGCACTTTCAAAGATCCTCATCAAATATTCACCAAAATGAAAGTATGTAGTTGTTCCTTGTGTATAAAGAAGAAGATGATCCATAATTGTTTACATCCAATTAATTTTCACATGATTGAAAGTTGCATATAAAGCCCTAGAGGTGTCCGAATACACAAAGTCATGAGTTCCGAATCTTGGTAAAATTGTTCGAGTAAGAACATGGTGAAGTATTATAGCTTTAGATCTCAGTCCTTTGGTTCGAGAACCATCCGAGTCATCATCAATAAACCTATGAATAACTTCATCTCGTACACCATATTCAAAATTAAATTTGGATAAGGTGATTCCATCCGTTGGTGAGTTTAACACTTGTCCAAGTCTATCAATAGTGATGAAAATAGGTTGTCCACACACAATTTTGTGAATTACTCGGATTTTGTTGATCTAGATTTATGTTGGCCAAGAATAGTTTGATCGTGGTGACATTAATGTTGATATTGTTTTGATTATAATCTAAAAGAGATTCAAGTCTACCTTGATGAGCAAGTTGTTGTAATCCGTAGGAATTAAAGTCTTCAAATTTAAGGAAGGATCCTGCCATGAACTTCAATTTTTATAAAAGTTTCTGTCTCCTCTTGGCTAGGTCATTCCAAAGCCATTGATCAATTGAAGGTTTAATTGGCTTCTTTGATCTTGTTGTAGACGAAGATCCAATCTCTCTTTTTCTTTTAGGTGGATCCATGATGGAGTTTCTAGGGTTTTAGATGATTTTAGAGAGTTTGAGAAATAAGAAATATAGGAAGAGGAAGGGTTAAAATAGAACGTGTATGACTGGAACCATATTTTCGGGTTCCAGTTAACCAGTCGACTGGTGGATATAATACCAGTTGACTAGTTGATGTTATTTTATACAGCAACCTTTGTTTTTAAATTCTGAGTTTATTTCTTGAATGTTTATTGATCTTATGCTTATTTAACGAAAAAGAAAAATTACATATATGTTTATTACTAAACAAAGAATACAATACAACTCCTTTAATGAAAGCATCGGGTTTTTTTTTTTTTTTTTGCATTTTTGATCAATGTAAGTCTTATTGTACCAAAAGAAGATAATCCTATTATCAGATAACTACTCTTCAATGAGAACGATTTCCTTGGTGTCCTAGCTCCATTATTCTATTGATAATTCTTTTCCCAAGAGTTTGGACTATCCTTCTTACTCTTGTTAGTTTTCGTCCATGCACTCTATAAAGTAGTAGGTCTTTTTGATGATTCGGGAGTCACAGAATAAGGATAGTGTCTTACTGCTAAAACCGCTGATCGTCCACATATTCGAAGAGCTACAGTTACAAGAAATGTTAATCTATCAGACGTTTTCTTTTTCTCATAATAGATTTCTCTTTGTAGTTAGAGTTGTTCATTTTGATAATGACGAATATCATCGAATTTTTATCTTTTGTTGAGGGAGACACTGATACTTCTCTTCTCTTCTTGGATTCCGAAGTGTATCCGGTTCTATATTCTTGCCATCGAAGAGTAGGTTCGTTGTTTGGAGTAGGAGACGTGATGATGTTTGTAACACCCCGTATTTTCTATGAACATTAAAGTAATGAATTAAAGAATACTTAATTTTAAAAGGGGAAATTAGGGGAAATGGGTTTCGCCATTGCGTTTGTCTCGGAATTCTACTTGAGATAGAGTCCGAGTTTTCATGAATTGGACTCCGTATGAAGAAGTTATGGAATTCAGAAGATTTCAAGTTTAAAACGGAAATTAAATATAAATAATAATTAAATCAAAAAGCAGTACGAAATTCAAAAATTTCCGAGAATCAGCTGGGCGGGAAAATTCCCACTATGGGGGGTCGACATAAGTGTCGACCCCCCAAGAGGGGTGTCGACCCCCCTGTAGGGGTCGACCCCCTCGGCCGGATCTGGGCTGTTTTGTCTAGTGACATTTATCTGAGTCATTAGGGCATATGTGGCAACTTCCGGTTGGATCTATTCGGTTTGGACGGCTCTGATTACTCCTAAGTTGATCTAACGGCTCTCATTAATCTAAACTTCTATATAAACAACCCCAACCCTCAACCCTAAAACCTCATAACCTTGCTCTCTGAAGCCGTCATGTTGTCCATGGCCAAACTAGCGTAGCCTCCATTTTTCTCTAAATTAGAAATCAAGTTAGAAAGCCCGTAATCAAGTCCAAACTAGAGAATCAATAGTCTACATCAAAGGATACCTTTTCAATTTCAGAATTCAGATCCCAGAAAACAAGATTTGTTCTTTTTTTTGTAAGTTCAGTTATTCTTTAGATTTGAACAAATAAAAGTCATGACTTGTAATGAAGCAAAACTAGAACTGTGCCTAGCTGTAAGATAATCGTATTCTAATTCATGTTTATCCCTGTAGCAATTCTAAAATTACCTATGCTTATGTGACTATGGTTATTGATACAACTTATCATGTTGTATATTAATTTGGTGATGAACCTATCATGTTGTATCTTAATTTGGTGATGAACCTATCATGTTGTATATTAATTTGGTGATGAACCTATCATGTTATATATAAATTTGGAGATTCCTTTATGTTATGTTATATGCAAGATCATAAGATAAGTCATGTTCATGTATGCTTATATGTCTAGATCTACATGCTTATATGTTTAGATCTATGTTAGTTTGATCCAAATCAAATGCAAGTTCACATTTACATGCTTAATTAAATTTGTGTAGTACTATGCCAAATTTATATCACACATGCTTAGTTGATCTATACCGTTTTATGCCATTGGAATGTTACATGTCCCTTTGCTTTTCCCTTTTGTTTATGAGTTAGGCTAATTTGCGAGCCTAACGTTCTATGTAATTTATGCGAACGAATAACGGGGGATACGTTGGGAAAAATATTAAATTACATGCGATTGGCATAGGTTGGCTCATAATAATGTAAATGATTAATGGCATGAAATGGTATAATTTGTATATCCAAGAATTATGGACATAATTTAGAGGGTAAATGGGACAGACTTGAGTTGACAACATTGGTGAATAATTTACATATAAACATAAATATGTAAATTAATTGAAAGATGAATATGCCTAACCCGAGGTTAGATTGAGTTACGATGTAAGACTGCCCGTAACCGCCCGGCACATCCATCAATCGTAACAATACAGATCTAATGTGAGAGGTTAGAGCATTAAGCCTAAAAACCCAAGGTTAGATTGAGTTACGGTATAAGACTGCCCGGAACTGCCCGGCACATCCAGCGACCACAAAAATATAGATCTAATGTGAGAGGTTGGTGCCTTAATGAATGAATTAAAGCTAAGAAACAGGCAGGCTAAGAATGGTAGGGTTAAGTTAATTAAGGCAACACTTAACCAATACAACATGTTAACTAAACTGATGGGTAGGGTTAGCTTAATTTGAGAACACTTAACCATTTTAACATGTTGATTAGGAAACCCTAGTAACGTGGACCCATTTCAGAAGTAACCCACATAGATGTATCATGGTACCCTAAACTAGGCAGGATGGAGCACGATTACCGGGTTGATTATAAGCAGTCAAAAATAATGGTGGGTGGTGCAACAGTATAGGTTCCAATGGGGTATGGGCGTGCACGTACTCCAGCATGGACAACTCAGGCATTGGGCATTCGTAGTATACACTGTGCATCTTGAATTTGCGTCGGGTTGCCACCATAGGAATTGATACACCCCATGGTGGGACCAGTATAGTTGTCTACAATCAAGCGGGGCCGAATGACATAAGTCATAAATGCATGCGAGTAGAAGCCGATCGATAAAGGGATCGTTTTATCATGAACACATGGTGCTAGTTGAAACACTTGTTAGTAGGTGCAGAGAAATAGAAATGAGTGCGATAGTATATTCAATTTATCTTGCCTTATTTATTGTTATCTTATCTCTAGGGTATTGTTCTAGGTTCAGTTTATTCATGTCATGATCCTTTTACCTGTTTACATGCTAAATAATAACTGGACTTACCAGGCTTATGTCTGACCCATTTTCTTTCGTCTTCTTGTCTTCCATTCCCCCCCGGTCCGCAGGGAGGGAATTCTTCAACTTAGTCCAGACCTTTTCTAGCTTAAAGAGAGTAGACAAATTGCTTGGATTCTCTTTTCTTGGGCTATTGCTGTGGTTACACTCTTAATTGGGGATTTATGCTGCTATGTTATTGTTTTATGCTTCTTTATGTTTTAGTCAAGACAGAGGCTTTACTGTAATGATTTGGAAGTTGGTTTTTGAGATAGTTTTTGTAATGTTTTGACTAGATCCACGTGCTTATGAAAAAAAATAGTTTTCCATTGTTTATATGTCTGTCTTGTAAATTACCTGTACCTTTTACCTGTAATACTCCACCAAAGTTAATGCATTCCCTTTGTGAGTGACCTTAATGGAGGTGGGGTGTTTACAATGTTTATCGAATCTGATGAAGTTTTGTCGAACTATTTGGTTGGAGTTGATGAAGATTTCTCTTTCTTTGACATGATAAGAAATTTCTGGCTATCGTTTATATGTTTTGAAACTTAGCATTTTCTCTTGTATTTATACAATAGTATATACTAATATAATAACTTAAAATGAATGGCAAGACCTTTATTTAACATTCCTTTTTAAAACTGAAAAACAAATTGCTAAAAATATGGTATTTCGTGAGTGGCTTGTCTGGTAGATAAGAAGCTAAAAAATAGTTTATTTATTTTAGTTTATAACATACTATATTAAGTAAATAACATATTAGAGAATAACTTACAGAAATGAGCCACTTATTTGAGACTCCCTTTTAGTTGAGCTACAAACATAATTATTTATGGTACCTGCAAAAAATAAAAAATAAAAAAAAATGGTACCCCTCCGTTAGGGTCCTAAGGATTAAGTCTTAGGAAGTCAAACCTAAGAGGGCTTAGGTTCCTTTTTGAAAAAATAATTACTATTATAATGAACATAATCTAAGAAGTTTTTAATATAATTATTCCTAATAAGAATATTATTTGTCTTCGAAATCCATATACTATATTTTCCGAATAATTTTTCTTAGTAGAAATATTTATTTTACTACTAGAAATTTTTATTTTAATATTAGAATTTTTTAAATTGGTTTTCCATTTTGAATTACTTTCTTTATGATACCCAAGTCCTTTTTTTACTAAAAGCCAATTGAGAATTTTCTAATATTTTAGATAAGTTCTCTCTACCCCTGTTAAAATTATTTACATTTTTAGAAATACTTTCTAATTTAACTTTTAAACTAGAATTTTATAAATCTATAATTTTAACTTTAGTATTTAAATTATGATTAAGTTAATAAATCATTTTTATTCTTTTGAGTCTCGATTTCTTGACTCAACATAGAAATTTGAGAATTTGCTATTGAAAGAGATTCTTGTAATTTTCTAATTTCTACTTCTAAATTTTCTTTTTCATCTTTTAAAAAATCTCTTTCAAATTTTGCTTTATTTTTACCTTCATTAGCTTGTTTAAATTATCGCTTAAACATTTTCCTAGACTCTAAAATTTCAGTATTAATTTCTACTAATTCATCAAAAGTAAAATCACTTACATCATTATCCTTAGCCATGAAGCACACGTTTGCTTGCTCACTATCACTATCGCTATCACTTTCAAAAGATGAATCTGAGTTGTATGAAGTGATTGAAAATGCTCATCTCTTTGATTTCTCATTTTTGCAATTTCTCTTTAACTCTGGACAATTCTTTTAATAGTGTCCAGTCTTGTGACAGTTGAAGCATTCTACTAGAGTGGAGTCAAGTTCTTTCGATGAATTCTTTTTCATACTCTTGCTCTGACCTTTTCTGTATTTTAGAAATTTTCTAAAAATCATAGCAACAAATGCTATATCTTCTTCAACTGAATCAGAATCTTCTTTTTCAGTACGGAAAGCTAAATTTTTCTTGTCTTGTACCTATGCTTTCTTTGGCTGAAAATTTACTTCATAAGACATTAGATTACTGATCAATTCTTCTGTTTCATGGCAGAGAGATCATTAGCTTCTTCGATTACTAATACTTTTCTCTCCCATTCGTCCGTTAAAGAATTCAAATTTTTTGATATTATATCAAAGTCGGAACACTTTTCTCCTAATCCTGGTAATGAATGATAAATGTTTTGAAAACGTAAATACATATCATTTATCGATTCATTTTCATTCATTTTAAAAAAATTAAACTGATTTTTGAGCATAGATATTTTTCTTTGTTTAACTTTGTTAGTACCTTCATGAGTAATTTTAAGTGTTCTCCAAATTTCATATGCAGTGTTGCACATATAAATGCTACTGAATTCATTTCTATCTTGAGCACAATGTAACATGTTCATGGTCTTAGCATTTGCAGTAGCTTCATTTTTCTCAGTATTTGACCATTCAGTGTATGCAGTAGTATGTGATGTGTGCTCTTTTTGAGTAATATTCCATGCATCATAACTATTTGCTTGCATGTAAATTCTCATTCGTGTAGCCCTGTAACTATAATTCATACCATTAAAAAAAGATGGTCAAGAATGGATTGACCTTCAGAATATCCGATATTATTGCTAGTGTTACTATCCATAATGTCTATGTATCAATTAAAGGTTTTACGATTAAATGATTGTCTAGCTCTGATACCAATTGAAAAATCGGTGTGTATGACTTAAGTAGGATCTATATGGATATAGCGGAAATGTAAATGAAATACTAACTTGTTAACATGCAATAGTTATGCGGGTAAAACCTAAGTTAAAGACATATATAACAAGTAAATAATTGCAGTAAATAAAGTAATGTGACACCCAGAATTTTATACTGGTTCGGACTTCCCGCCTTAAGTCCAGTCCTGAAGCTCCTCTTCGGAATTCACTAACAACGCCCTCTCTTAACCCAGAGGAATAGGTCAGTACACCCGAGCCCCAACAAGGATACCTCTCGCTTGGGAAACTACACAGGACTTCAACAATTACAAGTATTCAACTTATGTTTTGTGTTCTTGAATCAACACAGATAGTCAATGGTTTAAGTACACCCTTCCCATAATTTGACCCTCGAGTATATGATTTGAATGCAGATATTTAAGGAAGATAATTGCTTGTTGAATCAAGTGATATTAAAATCAAATCAAGGATTCAACGAGTATTTGAATTAGGAGAGATTTTGTTTGCAAAGAATGTAAATGGAGAGAATAGAATGATGATCAGTAAAATCGGTAAAATTCGATTTTTGTAAAACATGTTTGAAGTTGTTTATATAATAGTATAAGAGTATCAATCCTTCATGAAGAGTTTCTACAAAAAGTTATGTCCATTCCCTTTTATTAATGAATAGGGTCCTCATTATGAAAGATGGTGACTCTTCACAAAATAGTTTCTGGGTCGAGTCAGTCGACTGGTTAAAACTCATCAGTTGATTGGTTGAAATATATCGTATATATAAAAAAATTCAAAACTAACCGTTATATACAAAAACAGGCTGACCAGTCGACAGGTCCTTTTTCTACCAGTCGACCGGTAGGCCAGTTTTTGTATATTCTTGGCTTTTATAAATATATATATATATTACTTTGTTTTACACATTCGTATATACTTGAGGATAGATTTTAACATAATTCTAACACGACTCAATGTGTGTGTGTGTATATATATATAAACCTTATCACTTTGATATGATTCCTAATGCAACTTCATTCGTTGGCATTGATCAAATTCTTGTTATCAATTGTGTAGATGTAAGTTCTCCAAAAACTCGTCGTTGCCTCAACAGTGAATAAATGAAGGATCTTTGAGCTTGAAAGTGAGTGAGAGGCTCTTAGACAAGGCAAGAACACTTTCTCTTCAACTAAAACTCAAGAATCAATAACCTATGATCATAAAACCATGTCTCCTAAAAATTAAGTCATAGTTATTATAATGTGAAGTGGAATTAAGATGGTGAAGATGAAGAGGAGGCTACCCTAACTTCTCTTTGACTATGCACTTGATTTGAGCTCCTAATTGCAATCCCCTATCTTAGGAATTTTAATTTCCCTATCCCTGTTTTCTATTTTTTCTAAGTGTTAGTGTGAGTGTAGGAAGAGAGGGCGTGTGGGATTATTAAGGTAGGATAGGTTAGCTAACCCAGCCCCAAGCAAAGTCCCAATTTCCACTAACTCGAAATAAATTGATGTTCACAGTTTTTCTTGTTGTAAATGGCATTTTAAACTCAATGGAAGTGGTCCAATCCAAATTCATTTGTATGTAGAAAGTGACTTTTTCGACATAGCCAGTTTACAATGTTATGTTTAAATAAAATATTTATATATATTATCTTAAAGTATGTAGGTCAGTACAGACTTCCCTCATAAAGAAATTGCATCCTTGCAATTACTTAAGGAAAAACTCTATATAAATAACAACCCAACATCAACAAAAAGAATATATACAGAAGTAGATTAACTCAAGAAATTCACTTATGAATAATCTCGCAAATTTTAAACTTTGAGTTATAAATCATTATAAAACTTAAATCTATACAAGTATAATGTCCAAATAAAAGTCATGAACATATAAATTGATTTATTCTTCTCATAATCGATTTCAACAAATTAGATTTTTCCTTACTAAAATTCAAAACGTTCGAAACCTCAATTTCGATTTCTCTTTAAATCTCAAATCATGAACTACCACACCACGATTTTTCTGAAATCTTGGTTCATACATATCCCAAAATTTACAGGATGAAATTCAAATCATTTTCTTTCATTAGAAAACTATAATCCAGTAGATCTGGATAATTCTTGTTTCGAAGAATTTCGACTTATATTGAATCCTATACACTTATTTGAAGTTCATTTCTTAAAATCGCGAACTACCACTACACGGCAAGCTCGTTTTAATTAAATTAAACTAATTTGTTTAACTTTCAATAGGTTTATAAATTTTAAACTTATTCTCTTATGTTTTTAACATAACTAATTAAACGCTTAAATTCCACCTTGAAGTATCGACTATCCAAAATCGTCGAGTATTTCGTATCACATTTTAGCTAGAAAATTTTATCATTTAAAAATTTCTTAAAAGTATTCTATCTTACAAAAAAATCTTATATTTAAAAGGATGTATATAATAGTCATATATATCCCATTTGCAAGGGTAACCGATGTGACGACCGCCCATAACCGATGCACTATACAAGAGAATTTAGTGCGCTAAAAGGTGTCCAAGGCTGCTATGGACGATGATCAAGGTAGTATAACACAATTGGAACCAGTGGTAAACTCACATCGTAAGGAGAAAATATAATAGAACATATACAATAGTTAGTGCTAGTGAAGCAGAAAACACTAAACTTTCATGAAAACTAGAAAGTATTTCCAACACACGTGGATACCAATAATAGTGTTTACATAATTTGCCTCACTACAGCACTCAAAGAAATAGCAAACAGCAGAAATCCAATTATTAGATAGTAGTAAAAGTGATACGTAAGCCTCCAGCTCGCCATCGATTAGCATCACCGTTCCCCCTAAGGCATCACCTATCACCTGCTACTTAGTCTGCCTATCCAACAATCAGATGAACAACCCAAGGTAACAAGAGGGAAACATAAAACCTTGAGTCAGGCAACAGTCTTAGTGAGAGATAAAACAACAAAAAAAACTTCATCAATAAAGTATATCAGAATGGGTAAATAAACAAACTAATCCACCCAGCTCTAGAGAAGAACTCTCAACTGACTTCCCCACACGTGACAGTGATAAGCTTTACGATCCATACATCCCAAGGAATAACTATTCATCCATTGTAAACAGAACAACCGTTTATACATAACAACATCAACTCAACCATCATTACGACAAGCATTCAAATGTCCATTACTGACTCTATCTATCACCGCCAACCTTGCTTTGAAACCCTTGCTATCGTATGATCGGCTAACAACTTGCCATCAATTGTCAAGGACCATACACGACGTCCCAGTTCTAACAAAACCCCACACGCTATACACAACACGTTTCTAGGCCATACTCGACACCCAGGGCAATCGACCTAAAACTGGTCTTCAATTGTACCCCCGGCTTTGAGTCCGTTAGAAACTACGACAATGACAATTCCTCATCCTTCTCATCTTTAGTCGTTATCAATTATGACTATTGATCAGCTTAGAACATTTTAGAGCAATCACTTTATACGAACTCGATACATCCTTGAGTCGTCACCACATTCGTCGCATCCAATGAATAAAATCACCTCACTTTGTCATTCCCCATGGAATTCACTTTTAAGTTAACACCACTTTCGAACCGAAGAAAAACATCAATCATACGGTCTGAAACCGTCCATAGCATCACCTCAACTTACTATTGAAAACAAACCACAACACTTAGAAACATTGTTACAGCTCTGGTACACGACCGACTGAATACCCCTGCACGACCGACCAACGCCACACTTCCCTATTCGACCCAGCTACCTTAGTGCTACGTACCCTGTTCATGCTCGACCCAAACCTTGCATTACCGACCTTGGCGAATGACCGACCCTAAAGAAAGACTGACCAATCGCCACTCGACCCTACGAAACCGACCAAGCTTTGTCACCCCTATAACGATATGGATTTCGCTCGGACCTAATCGATCGCTAAACCAACCAAGACCATTCAAAACCCGGATATGCTAACTCTGGGCATACAACACATCAGAACAAACAAAAGAAGACTTTTATAAATATCATAATAATGTTACATCAGAGTACAAAATATATCAGAATATACCTAAATATAATACAGCGGAAGATTAATTTACAATAAATGTTATACAATGCATCGGAAACAAATAAACGAACACAGTGTAAGACTATCAATACTTTGGACATAGCTTTTTGCTTCAATCCAGAATCCTACTTATATATTGCAAAATAAACTACTCGACTGCCCATGTGGAAAATAAGGGCACCCGAGTTTGCAAGGGAGAAACAAACTGTAGGTCAGTCATGGAACTGGTGTCGGAAACTCTACATTTAAAATTAACTTTTTTAATAATAAGACAAATCACAGGACCACGCCGCTAACGAGGAACGGGTTTATCCCTATGTATGTCAGTGTATAAACAACAATTAGTAATAAAGATATGGATCTACTGTGCGTAAATAAATATGCAATATCCCAATCTACCCATTTAGATTAATCACCACACTTAGATTTTCCAAATCCAACTCAATTAACAGAAATTATTTCTTTGGACCTTATTTCCCGATTCTTATTTCAAATCATTTGAAATTCATATCTAGCTTTTATATAAAAGTATATTTCACTTCAGGATCACAAAACAAAACAATAGAAAATATGAATTCCAAAACAAATGCATACAAATAAATATGCAACCAAGTATCGGTCATGTTCCCGCAGATAAGGCTGTATGCGCCTCTCCTACCCGATATATATGTATGCACCCACACACGCATGGAGCAAGCTACACGCTGACCACTCAACCTAAGGTCCTGAATCCAACCCATCTTTTAGTCGTCCAGGTCACCCGATCTTAGCCACGTACCTGTTAAATCATTGTATATCCTGAAGTGGGGAAAATCATTTCACAGCATAATAATCACAAGTACTTTCAAATTATAATACTTCACATCAGCAATTCACACATATGACCAGTCACTATTAATCACATAACCTTTGAGCTCGTACATCTCAAAGAAGGTTGTTAAGCAAGAGAATAAAATTTCCACCACCAAACAGATACGTTATTAATAGCAACTAATCGGATATGCGATGAACCACAATGTAAAACCATAATACACATCCAAATTATTTTGAAATCATTGGGTTTAGCCCTTGAAATCCTTTCTATTTTATAAAACATTCCCTATCCAAAATCTGAAAAACAGTTCTTTTCACTTAAGAAAATATCATTTCAAAATCATTCATTAAATTTGAAATGAATACAACTCGCTAAACACCTTATCGTTAAATAGTGAAGTGTTTCGCAGGGCGTTAGCACACAGATATTTTCTACCCAACCCAGTGCTAAATGTAAAAGCATAGTTTGCTCATAAACTGGTCAAGCACCATCCACACAGTCAATCAATAAATAATAATCAATATCAACAATCAGTTAGCCCAATCCATATCAACAACCAAGTATATTTGGTTCAATCATGTTTTGGTAATTTATTTATTACCATTTGTTCACTCACAATCTAATTAAAGATTTATTCAAACTCCAATTGGTTTCAATCTCTAAAATCATTTCTTATTGATTGTTCAACTTTCTGGAAATTAATCCTACTTTAACTGGGTTAAAGAACCAATGTCATTTAAACACAGTTCACGACAAACCCAAAATACCATTTGATGTTAAATATAAGGCTCTGAATAGAAATTATATTGGTTTATATTCAATATCAAATACTAAAACCAACAAATATCATATTGGAAATATTGATATCAATATCTTCCAAATTCCCACAACAACATCCATATAATCATGGAACCCAATATCGAAATATTCCAAAGATTATTTCTACTCAAATCCATTCCAATTTATATATTGAAAATTTCTGGTTATATTAAAACCCTTTCCGAATCCAATTTATTTATTTAAAAATTATTGGATTATTAATCTAGTTATAACTAGTTCAATTTGATAAAAATATATTTTATCTTCACAAATGTGGAATTTTTCATCCAAATTCATTCCAAATTATCTATTATGATTTTACACAAATTATTGATACTTTTAATAAATTTAATAAGACCTGTACAGTCGGTTTCTAATAACGGCCACCGAACTGCACTTACAGCTTCCTTTTCCCAATTTGATTTGGACATAATTCAAAATCCAACCATTAGATTTCAAATCTCTTATATTCGTTGGAAAGCTCTTTTCGATACGAACCCAAAGGTTCTGGCTTTAGGAGAATCCGACGGACGAATCTCCTGTGATGTCAATTTGAAGTCAATGGTTGAAATTCGTGAATGGTCACGGCCCGGCGCGTTCTATTCAAGCCATTAAATATATAATATATATATATATTTCATCGATTTCCATTTAGAACATATTTTATAAATCGTTTATAAATTCGTTATAAAATGATTCTAACTTTATTTTCAATTTTTATTCAAAATTGAATATTCCATTTCATGATAATTTTATACATCTCATATATATGTTAAAAATAGTATTTTTAACAAACCAATATTTATTTCATTCACACTTCATATATACATTATTCACATTTCACATATATATTATTCACATTTCGTATATATATATATATATATTATATTCACATTTCATATATATATTATTTTCATTTCATATATATATTTTTCACATTCCATATATATTATTTTCATTTCATATATATATTATTTTCATTTCATATATATATATTATTCACATTTCATATATATATTTTATTTATACTTCATATATATTATTTTCATTTCATATATATATTTTATTCACATTTCATATATATATTATTTTCATTTCGTATGTATATTATATTCACATTTCACATATATATATATATATATGTATATGTACGTATATATATATATTTACATTTATGCATATATATATATATATATAAAATTTTCATCGCATATGTATATTTTTCCCATCGCAAATATATATATTTTATCTCACATGACATATATATATTTTCCTTGTCGCATATATATATATATATATATATATATATTTCACATCACATATATACATATTATTTACACATCGTATATATATTTTATACAACACACAAATCTTCCTTGGTTTGTACAGAAAGTAGTGTCAGGAGCCACTAAGCCTCGTCTGCAACCCATTATATAATAACAGTAAAATAATTTGAGTGAGAGAGAATTCTCACATTGACCGGTTTTGAAATCGTTTAATAACGACTGTTTTTAATTGAATTAAACTACGCGTTTAATTCAATCAAAATTTCCAACTACTCATGTTTTTGTTCCAGTCGGTTCCACGGTGTAGTTCTTGAATTTGCGGTTCCAATGGACTCAGTTTTGTCAAAATCTGTGTTCTTTTGGACAAGTTGTCATCATTTGAATATTAATTATATTATTAAAGTAATTAAATATAACTAACTTGAATTAATTAAATCTTAATCAAATCTTGGTCGTTTCTTCCTTCTTCTACATCGTATGCTTTTACAGACCGACGCCACATAAAAACTTACCACCAGTCCTTGCCTCCAGGCGCCGCCACACGCTGGTGGACCCCCATCAACGATGACCACACGACATCCCCGACCACCCTCTACCTTCCCCCTCCACCCCAATGATCTCGATTCCCCCAAGAACCCTCAAATCGCTGAAGAACTTGCAGATTTTAAGATGGAAATTCTAGTGCTATAGGCCTCAAGAATCGATCACCCTTATATGATATTGAAGAGAAGAAAAATCTCTACGAACTTTGTTTAGGATCTGAGAATAATTCGAACTAGATTGGAGATTTTTATGGGATAAGTTTCGGAGCTTTCAGCCTTTGAGGACGATAGTGGCAGCTCTGGTATAGGCTAGGGTTTGGCAATGCTTAGGGTTTTATACCCTTTTATTTAAATAATATTTTAATTCTATTATTTGTGAAAATTGATGTTTAACCATTTGAACTCCAAACGAACCCTAACGACTGTCGCCCCTAGCTAATTATATGGTAGGAATGGGATATGTCCGGTAAGCCAATTCGACAATTTCGATCAATTTTTAACAAAATTAAAATATAAATCAATATATATTGAATTTAAACACACATTTTAATTTACCGGGGCCACATACTGGCTCTAAAAATTACAGAAAAATAAATCTAGCTATGTTTTGACGATACGGTCCTAACAAAACTAATTTCGTCGAATTTGGAGACCGTTTGAAAAATGGACATTTTGCAGTCGATTAAATTCAAACTGAAATTACCAAACACGTTTAAATTTACTGCACGCATATATCAAATTCAAAAATTATGAAAATTGGAATCTAGCAATAATTTGACACTCCGGATCCAACAAAAGTGGTCTCGTCGAAAACGGAGGTCATTTGCCAAAATGGCTCTTTTTAAGGGCCATATACTATATTGAATTCCATAGCGACTATTCTGAATTTTAAACTGGATATAACTTTCAATTCCCATTATGAAATCTGGATTTTTCACATTCTTAGAAAGATATAATTAAACATATTCAAATATTTCTGGTTTTCCTGAAATTCGATTTATTTTGAATCTTGTACATTCATTTGAAGTTTGAAATTGAATTTTCAAACTACCACGCCATTTCAGGCTCGTTTTATAATTAAAATAAAATTATTCGTTGTAACGTCGTTTTAAATAAATTTTTAGTTGTTATTATTTAAAATAAATCTTTTTAAATATTCAAAATCATTAAAATGGCTAAAATAAAAAAATTAAATTAGTTTTGAAAATCTAGGTTGTAACAACCCCAATCAACCTGAACCATTCTAGGCGAATGACCGACCGAGTTCTAACCTTGGCTCGACGACCCAGTCACATTTGCGCGACCGACCTTTTTTTCCTTTAGCTCACTTTTTTTCCTTTAGCTCAACTCAAAAATGAGACTAAGCCGGGCTTTCAGGCTCGAATGAACATCCTGGAACGCATGACCGACCAACTCCTATGCTCCTTCGAGCCTGCTCCCTGACTTGTTTCCCAAGAAATCACACCCTGGAGCGAACAACCCCCCTATGTGCGACCCAAAACCTGCTCTTCATAACTTCCACCTCGATTTCCACCAAAACTTCGCCAAACGATAGATGAGACAAAACCAACTTGTCCCGTCCATCGAATATGATCAACAACATGGTATGAATCGGCTAACAACCATGAAAACAATAGTTTTCTCCAAATCAGGCAAATCACTCCAAAAATCATAATGAATGGTCATAAGAACAAAACCATAGATCTAACTTGCACAATCATATGGAAAATCATAGAATCAATGATTTAAACTTACTAAATGAGATCATAAGGTGAGTCATGTAAAAAGGGACTTAATAAGGCAAAGATCCATGGAAAACACTTAAATATGAGGAAAAACATGATCAGACACTCATACACTTCATTGAATCCATGTGAGAGATGCAAACCACTCATCGTTTCTCCAAAACATGCTAAAATTGATGAAATAATAATTCGAACAGAAAGCACCCTACACCGAATCACTTGATCTGATGAATCCTTACTTCATTTTATGTAGATCTAACCTCCAATGGTGTAAATCTATAATTTCCCTTTTGGGATTTTGATTTTTAATAGTGGAAAGTTGTTAGAAGAATGAGGAGCACAAGGCCACCAAATGAGAGAATGGGGAAGTAAACTATTTCCCATATCTCTCACCCTCTATTTATAGTTTCCACCAGCCCACTAATGGGCCTCCCCAAATCACCAAAACCTAGACGCCAATTGAAAAACCTTAAAACAACGATTTCTCCCAAACCACTGACCAAAATCTTTAATGTAACCACTCCATAGAAAGGAAATCATCAATTCCTTTCCAATGGCATAAGTCTCACCCTTTGATTTGACCTGAGTCAAAAGTTATGCCTTGTACAAGACTAATAGGGAAAAATGGTCACATACTAAATCGGTAAAAATTATGGACATGTCTCACATCCCCATAAGCAACATATCAAAAGATGATAATGGTTCAAGCCTTAGGGAATAAAATAAAAACATTTTACGATCTTCCGATACATAAAATGCGGGCTGTTACAACTGATCCCGCTGGGGAACCAAGATCACAAATTAAAATCTGGGTTATACGTCCTAAATAAGAAATATTAGCATATCCTCTAGTATATCAAAAACAAATAAATCGGAACTTTGAGTTTCCAGTAAACCTCTAAAATCTCAAATTTGAAATATTAGCATGCTCTCTAATATTTCAAGAACAGCTTCTAATTAGAACATAATAAATTATGGAAGTTGAAAGAATATCATAAAACTTGAAAACTTTGGTTTTCAAATTCACGAGGTTATCACCACCAAGGATGAGGCTAAATTAGTTAGGTTATGATCTCGAGAATTTAGATTCATTATGGTTAGCAAAATAAACTGAAATATTTGTTAACCCCTGTGATATTACAAGCATTAAAATAAAGTATTGGTGAAAACTGACTACAAAGTCAAAAAGTGGAATGGCTTAAACACAACTAACCTATTTGGGTTGTCGATCCAAGGCATGGAATTTATTAAGCTTGTCATGGTCACAAAGCCATATCATTCCTTTAGGTCACTTTATCATGAGAGCTCAATGGTTACGAATCATAATCCGCAAAAAAGAGACTAAGGTAGATAAGCAAACTATAGCTTATTACTCTTCAAAAGAAGATTCGAGATAATTTTTCAAATGAGAATTCGAATAACCCAAATTCTAGAAATCACCAAAAGATCTCTAAAAGAATATGAAATGGAAAGATGGTTAAAAAATGAGAGAAAACAAATCCATGAATCGTGAAGTGATCACGAACGAACAATAAGGAAAGCATAATTTTACATTAAGTTAGTAAATATGAAAGCTTAGCCAAATGTCCCATAATCACTAACTTAACTCAAGAATTTACAAGCAAATTGCAAAATCCACTATAATTTGCGAATAATGTGAATTATAAAACACATCTTCCTAAATGTTATTCTCATTGCTATGAGAATTTTACAAACACAAGGAAGTTGACCAATCTAAAGTAGATTCGTTAAGAACAATTGAAATCGGTACCAGATATGGGATGTCGAAGCTGGATGATTCTTTCAAAAAATAAATTATGGACCTCAAAGTGATTAGACCAAATCACTACAAACGCCATACGAACAAGGCATACAAATATGCATGCCTAACACCATGCTGAGCTTTTTATCATTAGACAAGGTGGTCCAACACCGAAAAGACATCCGACGAATCATTTTATCTCACGACAAGGTGGCTACATACCGCCCTAAGCATTTCATCTCGCGACGAGGTGGCTTTACACCTCACTAATCCTTTCGTCTAACCGACGTGGTGGCTTCACACCGCTCATAGTATTCTGTCCGAAGACGAGGTGACTATCACAGCACTCGGTGTTCTGTAAGAATACGAGGTGACTATCACGTCACTCGTAGTATTCCATCCGATGACGAGGTGATTATCACACTACTCGTAGTGTGTTCCATCCAAAGACGAGGTGACTATCACACCATACGTAGCATTCCGTCTGAAGATGAGGTGACTATTACACCACTCGTAGTATTCCATCCGAAGAGGAGGTGACTATCACACCACAAAGGAAGTGATCTCTAGGTAGCTAACCTACAACGATCTGGAGATCCAGTCCAATGAATAAAATGATCCAAAGATCCATTCCAACAAACAAAACAATATGAAGATTCTGTCCAACAACCAAAATGTCCTATAAATCAATACTCAAAAGGGAACAAATTGCACAAGTTAAGAATTTGATAACCCTCCAACAACCAAAATGACCTGTAAATCAATACTCAAAAGGGAACAAATCCCATAAGGTGAGAATTTGAGAACCCTAACAAGTGATCATCAACGATCATGAGATTTCTTCACAGAGATTGAATCGAATTTCAACTGACTATGTCTAGAAATTAACCGAAAAAGTAAACGCAAATGTGTCGACCCACTCATCTTACTAAGACGTTTAATTAAATTCCTTATTCAATTGAAAATACGAAATTAATTTTTTGAAACAAGTAATACTCCAAAGAAAATGAGCATACTCAATCGTTACCCAAAGAAAGCTGAAACATCGTAATAGCAAAATATATAGGTAAAAAACAAAAATCAAAGCATGTAAAAAATTTCACAAAACATAGGTTTGGAAAATTGACATGCTTAGATATTGAGCAAGTGCCCTATATCACCTAAGGATATGGTGTCCCCAAGTTCATTTGACATAAACAAGGTGGGTGATCACATTTCCAAAAGAACTCGAATGAGAAGATCACGAAAATCACCACCATAAAAAGTAGAGAGAAAGGTACCTTGATAGGCATTAGTTTCTTTCAAAATAGGGTATCCCAAACTTCATAGTTAAAACTTTAACCATAAATGGTGTAAAGGATACACATGATGGTCGCATGTATCCTATACTCAAATCGTTATCTTATTAAAATCACTAAGGTTGCAAATTAATAATCAATACTAATGATTTGCCTCACCATTTATTTATATCGAATTACTAATACTAAGGTTCAATAGAGATGCACATCATTAATATTTAATAAAAATGTTGTTTCAGAATTGTCTCATCTAAGTGTTCAGAAACTCCTATCGATACCGTGGCATCCCACATTTAGATTAGAATTCCTAACATACTCAATAGGCAACTTAACATAATTAAACAAATTACGTCCAATTAGGGGTGCAAATTTGTAAATAAATAATCAGAGGTGCAACCATTTATTCATGAATTAAATTTGTAATCATAAATAAATAAACACTCATTTCATAGTGCTTAGCTGAAATAGTTTATCAGTTTTTGCCTCGTAGAGCAAAACTCAAATGGGTTAGTATTTTACTTGGCCAAAATTATTTTATTAAACTGTTTTATGAAATAATTTTGAAATCTTCAAAACTAAGTCCCAAAAGTTATTTCAACACAAAAATGGAAATAATTTGACTTCCTACCTAACAAATAGGACGGGACTATATGTTTGTCTAGTCCAAGATTCACAAAGACGAACTCAAATAACTTTGATTGGTTAAACAAAGGATCACGATATATAGGATACGATGGGTGATAAGACTTGAATAAAGTCATAAAAACCAGATTACCAAAGAGAGGCGTAAGATAATGATCCTCGCCATAATATCTTATATTGTTCCGAACTTGGCTCGGATACCAAGTGTATCGCCCCGCCTCTATACTCGCGTTAGCCAAGGCCACTGCAAGAAATGATATCAACTAGCCTGAAGAATAAGGTTGTTTAGGAGCGAACATCTATATAATAGCCTTGAATGAGTGTTAAATATATCGAATAATGTGGTCTTACTTTTTAAATCTCATGAGGAAATCAAAATATCTAATTCAAGTTCAAACCCACTACACAGTAGCTGTATAAAATTCGGAAGCAATATAAAATACATAAAAATATAATCAGAGGCATACACAGATATTCACATCACTAAGGAGGAAATGGATATGAACGTACTACACAAGAGTAAATACAAAGATAGTGGTCGTAGTCATTCCACTATACAATAAAAGAATAGCTATAAGCTCTAGCCTTAAGAACATGTATACAAAGATGTCTCATATACATAAAGCCTAAATTTCTACAATAATAACGTAAATATAAAAAGCCAAAAGGTGGTCCCTGTTAGAAGTCCAATGTAAGCATCTGTAATAGTCAGTCTGAACCAAGTGTTATATATAAGAATAAAAAATAAGCGGATCAGTCTAACCATACTCATCAAAATAAACTGAGACAGAAATAGAGATATAAACATAAAATGACATATAGGTAATAGCAACAATGTTCATAAGAAAAATGTAAAGGCTCGTGGTGTCCATAAGATATGTCAAAGAAATCTCGATGCTATATAAGGGTATATCAATATCAATGAAACAAAGATTTGATAACACAGTATCAAATTAAGATTGACAACAAAGTATCAATAAAGCTAGGATTATTAACATTGTATCAATAGAACTAGCATTCCAGAAATAAATAAATTAAAAATCTTGAAAGTCCCAAAGAAGGGGGAGGCCTAAATCAAGGCCGGAGCCCGAAGACTCATCAACTCATGTATCGAAAGTAAAGCACGATCTCAAGGCAGCTAGCCTATAATATTGAGTCGAAGATCCTCAAGTGGTCTGAAGACCTCAGATCGCAACCCCGTAGGATGACTCGAAGATCATCGTTATAGAGAGACAAACCAGAGTTCCATAGGATGATCAGAAGATCATCAGAGTGACCCAAATGTCAGCTTGACCTAAAGATCCCTAGGGTGATTAGAAGACTACCAGATTGGCCCGAAGGTTATATTGATCTAAAGATCGACTAAAACCGAAGGTCCTAAGATAAGATGATCTGAAGATCACCAAAACTGAAGTTCCTAAGATAAGATGATCTGAAGATCAAAGTTCCTAAGATAAGATATCCGAAGATCCACTAGAACCAAAGTTCCTAAGATAAGGTGATCTGAATTTCCTAAGATAAGATGATCTAAAGATCAACAGGAACCATAGTTCCTAAGAAAGGATGATCTGAGGATCCACCGAAAATGAAGTTTCTAAGATAAGATGATCCGAAGATCATCAGAGTGACCCAAAGGTCGAAATGATCATAATTAATCAAGTATAGTGTGAACTATGCCAATCTAGTAAATATAAGAGTCGAGCGACATGTCACATAACCACTTGCTCTACTCGAATATTTACAGACAAGTTGTATATTCAACTAGATATACGAAATAATCATTGTCGTAGTTTCAAATTGAATGGTTCCAAGAATTAACCATCAAAGAAAACGCAAGGGTTCATAGTCCTTGTTTTTACTAAGGAGTTTAATTAGATTTCTCATATGAACGAGAAAAGGGTCTACATAAATATATACTAGCAGATTTATAAAGCAATTTATAAAATAACTTCATGTAATGTATTAGATTAGAAACCATTTTAATGATAGATTTGGTATTTACTAATAATGTAAAGCCCTTTTATATAATTTTGAATTGGAAAATCTCATGTAATGGAAACCGAAATAATGATCGAACGAAGAATTCACGTTTTAACAACGTAAATTAAATCTCACGGCTATCTATGATAAATTCGTTTACCATGTATCAATCGAAAGTCCATCTAACTGAGCTCTTAGAATACGTGGATTAGAGCAAATGAAAAGTCAGAGCAAAAGAGCAAATGGGCCGAAACTCGGCTAGGGATAAGCCTGTATGTACCTAAACTATCGATCGTGGTTTCCACCGGTCAATAGTAAAAAAAATTGAATAGCAGGCAATTTAAGAGGACCTATTTTTAGGCATCTCACCTAATTCAGACATCTGAAAATAGGTTTCAAACATCTAAAATTTGTCTTAGTCAATTTTTGGAGAATGTCTCAGACGTCTGAAATTTATTTCAGATGCCTGACCTGCTCTAGTGATGTTTTTCAAGGGGAAACATCACTTAAAGGCTCCGGGTCGATACATGTTTGCTTTAGACTTTTGGTACATTAAAAACACTCCTTAACACGCTAAAGCACATGTGCAAATGTCCATTCATGGGTTTACGCAAGAATATTCATATAAATGAAATCAAAACTCATAAATTAGAGAGTAAACACCCAAACAAACCAATTCACAAACTACATACATAATACAAACGTGCTCAAGGCACACTATATAAGCATATAATTTGAGGCATAGATGTAAATTCTCCATGAACTCACCTTTGGCACAATGGTGAATAAATGGAAGATAGTTAACTTTGAAAATGAATGAGAGGCTCTTAGACGAGGCAAGAACACTTTCTTTTCAACCAAAACTCAAGAATCATTAACCTATGATCAGAAAAACATGTCTCCTAAGAATTAGGTTAAAGGAATTATGATGAACTGAAGTTGAATTGAGATGGAGAAGACGAATAGGAGGCTTACCCTAGTTTCTCTTCGATTATCCACTTGATTAGAGCTCCTAATTGCAATCTCTAGCTTAGGAATTTTATTTTCCCTCACCCCATTTTCTATTTTTCCTAAGTGTTAGAGTGAGTGAAGGAGGAGAGGGGGCTGTGGTAATATAAGGGTAGGCTATGTTGGCCAACCCAAGCCCAACCAAAGTACCAATTTCCACTATCTCAAAATATATCAATTTTTACATATATTTTTCTTGTCTTAAAGGACATTTTGAACTCAATAGATGTGGTCTCGAGTCTAAATTCATCCACATGGAAAAAGTGACATTTTGGACATAACCAGAATAATGATTAACGGTTTTGTATTTAAATATTTTATCGTAAAGTATACGGGTTTTTACAACTAATGCATGTTGTTTTGACTATATTGTTAGATATAGGCTATTTGAACATTTAATTCACTTTGATTACTACAGATGAGTTCTATTTGATTTATTATTATTGCTATTGATGTCTGACTGCTTTGGGTGTTAGCACATTGCCTAGGGAATGCTAAAGTAGATGCAAACGATGATAATTGGCAAGTAGAATCCAATTCAATCAAGTCCGATTTAGTATAGTCTGGATCGATATGATGCCCGATTGGCATCATATTTTGCAGGGACAACAAGGAATGTCGTAAGAAGCCTTGGGCCAAGTTTCAAGTCATTTGGAGTCCTAGAGACCAAGTTATGGCATTTACAAATGCAGTTTGATTAGGGAAAATAGCTTGGATTCGGCTAGGAAGAAGTCGGATTATGCAAAGGAGCAGGAAAGGAAAGAACTACGGATAGACTATGTCGATCCGGATTTGGCTTGGCTAAGTCCGGATACACTATTTCTATTAGGATCTGGTGACCAAGTCTGTATCGACTATACTGCTTGGGATCTGGATCAACTAGGTCGAACCAGAGTTGGGTTAACCAAGGGAAGTGTCGATCTCGAGAGTAAACGGGCGAAGACGGAGGATGATCATACTGAAGAACTATATAAGAAAGAAGATGCACTTTACAGCATGAAGAGGATACTTCATGAAGCCAAAATTAGGATCTCTGAATTTTTGCAGACAAATTTCCAAAATGTAGCATTTGAATACTGAGAAGATACTCTTTATCCTGCATACTCTGAAAACTTCCACAAGCATCCTAGATTCGAATTTCCTTCTGTCGACCCTTCCATTAGAAACAAGGTTATAGAAAGGAATGAGCGGACCAAACAGGGAATTGAAGACCCTAAGAAAGAAAAGACAATGCTCGAGGACCTTTTGTATATTGAGGACCCGTCTGAGGAATTCGATGAGGAAGACGAAGATATAGTTGTTGCTGACGTCGTTGAAGACGATGATGATAATAACTTTGGTCTTGGTGATGGAAGCCATTGTGATGACCTCGATAAAGATGGTGGCAACCCTCCTTCTGCCGCTAGTGGTTCTCATGGTTCTGAGGGAACAAACCCCAATCTTTCAGGCACTCCTATTTCTCAAGATCCGAAAGAGACCTTCACCAAGGAGAGTGGCTCATCTAGGAAAAAATAAATGGAACAACCCATTCAATCTGACGTTCCTGCTTCTCAGCTACGGTTCTCACTATTGAAATGTTTCCTTCCTCCTTGAGTTTATGGTAATTAGTTTCCTGTAATATTATATAGATGAGGAAAAGTCTTCCCTCACACTATATGGCGGAGTCAGATAGAAAACAGAAGAAAATTTCTTTGCCTCGCTTAGAGCATAAAAGATTACTGAAAGATTATATTGCCTTATCTCCAAAATATCATGATCTTAACAAAAGTGCTTCTAAACTTATGACATATAAAGAACATGAGTCGCACCAAGACTGAAGGCAGCGTGAATTCGAAGAGAGCAGACTCTTAAGGAGAATAAGGAGCTAATGAGTTTGTTTTGGATGCTGATTGAAGATAGGGACATTTTGATGGATTTACTATATAAAGTATATAACCAATTTGCGACAACAGATTTCTCCTTCTCAGGATATCTTAGCTGTTGTTTACTTCGACGTCTTCACATACGTCGCTTGGTTGAATTTGTGACTGAAATGTACCTTAGGGCTTACTAGAACCTACCAAGGGTTCTTTCGATTCCCAGGGCCTTACCCTAGAGACTCTTAAATATAACAAAGACTGATTTGTCACTGAATTATTCAAAAGGTCAGTATTGTTTGAATGAGGGTGATAACTTCTTTTAACTATGATTGCTGATTTTCCCTTTTCATATTATGGTAGAACCTTGTTTTTTCCAAAGATGTAGTTTCAGAAGACGCTTCACTTTCGTTATCTATATTAAAAAGGGAATTTTCAAGGAAATCATCGTATATATTTGGATGGGATCACCTCCTAGGAAACTTGAGGGGTATTTACATGAAGTACCCTCAACTTCCTTTTAACTTTTGGGGTGATGACCAAGAAGTAATTTTAAAAAGACTTAGGGTCAAACATGCTGAATTTATATGTAATATAAATAATAGATGTATTGATAAGTAGGATCAAATTTTGTAACCTTAGACATGTGTTCTTATCAAAATAGTTTAAAGCTTGCTTGGGTAACATTTATGTATTGGGCCTTTCTTGAAAAATATAATGTTATTGATGTTACCCCTTTGAATGTAAGATTTTATGCATAATTGCATCTTATTTTTCAAACAAGGAGATCAACACGAAACCTCCCGAATCTGGGATGGATCACTAATGACTGTCGAGCGGAGCGGTATCTTAAGAAATGTGCCTAATACAATGTAAGAAGAACGATTTTACTTTAGAATTTGTCATCAAGCATTTGAATGAATGAGTGGCTACTTTAAAAAGCGAATTAGATGAGTTAAGTGGGTTGTACCAGTGGATAGCTAATCTAGAAACTGAACTGGATAATGTAAAAGTTAGTTGTAAAGCTTTGGAATTTTCTTTAGGCCATATTCCAATCTTAACAATGCCTCAGCTTTCCAAGGCCTCGTCTGAGCCCAAAGCCTCAGACTCTGAAATATAATCTCACTTGAAAGGCCCCCTTCATGGGTTAGATGACTCGGTTGTTTCCGAGTGGTGCAAAAGGGTAATACCTAAAATGAAGAGTTACTACGATACTAATTGCAATGAGGACACATTTCGACGTATTAATTGTTATGTCCCCCGGATTAGACAATTACAAGAGTAGATACATGACTTACGAAAGAATGTTTTTGATTTAGAGAAAGAAAATAAGACTCTGAGAACTATGTGTAGAGATTTTAATAGGTGTCTGAAACTTCATACTATAGCTCTATAAACCCTGATGAGGTTAGTAAAAAGAGATGAAAGCTTAATGAACTTTTGGGTATTGCAATTCGTCACGCCATTAATCCTCCTTTATTTGATGATGAGGAGGTATAGGACTTTTGACGTATTCATAATATTGAGGTCTAACTCTTTGTATTATGCAAGTTAATGAAATAGTTTTTGTAAGAAATTTGTTAATTGTGTAAATATCACCTGATGTGTGATTTTTGTTTGCGCTTCACATAGCTAATAGCAATTTGTGCGTATAAGATTAAGAATTCTCCCTTTTAAATGCAGAAGATCATGATCATCATTTGAAGGCTATTATATAACTAGCTAGAGACATCGGCTTGAGCTTTGATTTGTAAATCCTTTTCTAGGAGTATGAATTAGAATCTTGTGACCCAGATTAGGGTACTAGATTGGAAGTCCAAAACCCCTTTTCATGGAAGCGTTAATAACATCTTTGAAACCCCTATTTGGGCATTTGATAATAATAAGACCAGCAGGCCATATCTGGTAATACTAGATAGAAGTTCTGAAACCCAGATTAAGATATTAATGATATTAGACCAGAAATCCGTTTTCAGCAATTAATAGAAGTTCTGAATCGTAACCTAGATTTAGGACTTCGATGGAAGACCAGATATCCAAATATGGCATTAGTAGTAGTCCCGAACCATAAATCTAACCTAGATTTAGGTATTTGATAGAAGATTAGATATCCACATCTGGCATTATTAGAAGTCCTGAACCATAACCCAGATTCAGGTATTTGATAGAAGACCATAAATCCACTTCTGGTATTAGTAGAAGTCCCAAACCATAACCCAAATTCGGATATTTGATAGAAGACTAGAAATCCACTTCTGGTATTAATAGAAGTCCCCAAAAAAACCCAGATTCGGGTATTCGATAGAAGACCAGATATCCACATCTGGCGTTAATGGTAGTCCTGAACCATAACCCAGATTCAGGTATTTGATAGAAGACCATATATCCACATCCGACATTAATAGTAGTCCCGAACCAAACATCTAGCATTAATAGAAGTTCTGAACCATAACCCAGATTCATGTATTTGATAGAAGACTAGAAACCAACTTTTGGTATTAATAGAAGTCTCGAACCATAACCCAGATTCATGTGTTTGATAAAAGTCCCAAATAAACCCCAGATTTAGGTATTTGTTATTATTTGTGCCAATTCCTGACTTACTTTTTAAAGTAAAGGTTGTTTGTGCTTTAAGCGCTCTGCTTTCGAGCTTTCATTCCCTTCCTACGGGATATTTGTGTAAGAAGAGGCGACTGCGTGCTTAGAGTGCTCCTCCAGAGCTTATTGTTCCCTCTCTGTGATATTTGTGTAAGTAGAAGATGTACTGCTTAGGGAGCCACTCCCTGGGCTCTTATTTGTCAAAGCAGAGGATGTACGTGCTTACAGATCCATCCCTGAGCTCTTGTTTGTCAAAGAAGAGGACGTATGTGCTTATGAAGCCACTCCCTTGGCTCTTGTTTGTTAAAGAAGAGGATGTACCTGCTTTGTTAGCCACCCTCTAGGTTGTGTGTCCAGTGCACTTGTCTAGTTTATTCTCAAGTACCCAAGGACTTATCTGACCTCCCTTCAGGAGGCGCCTTACCCTGGCCATTAAAGGCGGTGATAAGGGCTTAGATGCTCTAACTCAGCCATTGTAGGCATGGATAAAAGCGTACTCCTTTGATGCTCTACTCTAGCCATCGTAGGCAATGATAGAGGCTTACACATCATCCCCTCCAAGGGGTGCCTTAACCTAGCCATAGTAGGCACAGATAAGGGTTTTGGACTCTTAACCTGGCCTGTCTGATTTAGACACAGATAAAGGCATACACTATCCCCCTCCAAGGGGTGCATTTCCCAGGCCATCATAGGCAGGTGCAAGGGTTTTAGTTGCTCCATCATGGGCGCGAAGGCTTTCATTTTTGATGCTTTAACCTGGTCTTTTTTATATGGATGTGGATAAATGCTTACATGCCACCCCCTCCGAGGGGTGTCTTTCCTTAGCCTTCTTAGCGATGACAAGGGTTTTCTACCATCGTAGGTAGCTTCACCTATTTTGGGTGGTTCCAGAAATTTAAGAAGCTCTTACTCCCAACCATGTCGACATTCTTTCTTCCAAGAATCCTTTGTTGTAGTCGACTAAGTTGCTTTACATATCAGCATAATTGGGCATGATTGTAGAACTTGATGATCATTCCTTCAAGAACTCTACAGTGATTGGTTTAATTTCCATTCACCATATGATAGTAGCAATAGGGACTTCCCATTTTGACTTCGTTCTTAGGTTTCTTCCTTAGTGATGGACAAAAGTTAAGCTCATTTTTTATCATGAAGAAGATATTCTTGATTGACATGGTTAGCTTGCATTATTTAAGTAATCTTGACTGGAAGATAGCCTTTTTCCATTGGAATTTAATCCTTTTGTTACTCATCTTTGTTGCTTCTTTCTTGTCCTCAAGTTTTCTTTTCCCCGTGCCTTAAAACAATTAGGTGTAATGTTCTTAACTCATTCCAAGGTAAAATGATTGAAATCCTCCATTATCTTATGCTCAAATACAGTTCCTCTAGCATGTGCATGGGTAGCTTCTTTTATGCGAGTGAATAAGTTATATTCCTTTGATGTAGAATTTCTTAAAGCAAATATGGGGGTTAGTCCTATGCGGAAAGGGTTAATGCTCCAACGATCGGGGTTATTAGGTTCTACTTTCTTGTCCTTGTTCATAATTTGTAGGGCTTCCAACCTAAGCCTTTGTTTTTCAATGATTCTTGGATCACTAATACTTGCATGTAATATTTCTTTATCCCTGATCTTTCTTTTTCAAAGATTAGTACAAACAAGGACGGAACAACCACGGATATGGTAAGATTATCCAAAGGTTCGGAGTTTCTAGCCCTCCTTCTAATGCTAAAATGTTAATGATATTTTTTGTCAACATCCGAATCAGTGCTAAGGATGTGGATCTAGGGAAATTAAGGGGCTATTTAGTTCCCATAAGCTTGAGTAAGTTCATCGTTTCCTAGATATCAAGGTCTTAAGCTCGAAGATTAGTTACTCTTCATACAATATGTGAGTATCAAGGCTTACGAGACTCTAGGACCAACATTTACCTTGGGATAAGGGTTCCTTAAGCTAATTGCAATTTAAGAAGCTAAATGGCTTAAGGAAGGGTGTTTTGATAATTAGGCTTTCGTATGAAGCTTCGTCGCAGGGTAATAATATGAAAATAGGTGGCATGAATGATAAGGGAATCCATACAATTGATCACAAGTGTCAGTTATCACTTTATTGATCACTTTGTTGAGTGCATAGAAGTTTCTAAGTGAAATCCCCAAATTAGTTTACAAATTAGGATTTACTCTCTAAGAAAATGACTACAAGATTTGAGAATGAGAAAAGTCCCCCGAAATGAGACCCTTTTGGTTGCGGCCTACAGAGGCTCTGTTTAGAGCGCTTTCGGCTTCAATAATGCCCTCCAGTGTCGGTTTTGGCCTGTATTTGTGGCTTTCGGTACCGGTTCCTAGGTTTTGGTCTTCTTTCAACTCCGAGTCTTGTTATTGGCTCTATTTTTCTTATGAAGTTGGTGCCTCCTTTAAACTCTGAGTGTTGTTATTGGCTCTATTTTCCTTATGAAGTTGGTGCCTCCTCCATGCAATGTATCGGTACCAAACCTAGCTCCTTTAACCGCTTTCGGTCTCGACAACATGTTCTGATAGCAACTACCTGGTTCTAGCCTGCTTTAGTGGCTTTCAAGGGTTGTCTTTATTCCTTCTCTGGTACCAGTACTGACACTAAGCATGCTAGTGTAGATGACCCTTTTTGGCTTACTTTAATAACTTTTGATCCCAGTGTCTACCTTACGATAAAGTGGTTTCGAAATTGAGTTTGAAGCTATCTTCTGGTAATGATATCGATACCCAGCATAATTATATCGATAGCTCTTTGCTATAACCTAACTTGGTCTCGTGCTTTCCCTCTTACAACTCTTAATTTCAGTATTAGACCATATACCTTCAAAAGTGGGATTAGGTTGTATGCTTTTGGTGCCAACGTCGACACCACCCTTTGTTGTACTTTGCTTCCATGTTGGTTTCGGTGTCACCTTGTTGTTATCTTCCCGGTATTGGTACCAAGCCTTTTCCTCCTAAGTTGGTACATATACCATTTGGCCATATCTTTTTCTTACTGCTTTCAGTGTCGGTTGTCCTGGTGCTTTAGTGTCGGTCTGGTGCTTCTAAGGTACACTCATGGTGTTATTTATGCTCCGATACCCCTTCACCTCCATCTGGTTTCAGTGTCGAAATCAGATAGTAACATTTGCCCACTTAGTGAAGGGGTATTTTCGACCTTTCAAGTCAAAACTTTTGATCTTCATGTTATACTATCTTGAAAACATGGTATTTCCCACCTTTTGGTCTTCTCGAATGGATCTGGTTCGTTGATTTGTATTCGTTTGTGCGACTATGATTAAGAAGTACTTCAGTATAAAAGTTCTTCTTCTTCCTTTTCATTTCCTCACATGCAAGTAATTATTTCCAAACAAGATAACTATCCCTTGGAATTTTTCCAGCTTTCTGGAATTACAAATTCAATCTTTTCTCTGTAAGTATTTAAATCAATTGAAATTAGAGTTTGAAAATTATCCCTGCAGCTTGATTATGAAATCGATCGAGTTTTACTAGCTTCTGATTTTCAACTAAAATGAATTTAAGTGATAGAGATAGCTTAAATAGTCATTAATGGAAGATGGCATGGATTATTATTTGTACCCCCGACAAGTTATTCAGAGTTTAAAATGCAAAACCAACATATAAAGGATTTCACTTTTACTACAAAGATGATGTTCCTCTCTCAGTACCGATGAACTCAACATCAACTCGCTTTCGGTTCTTTTTAGTTTCTTCTTTAGCGACACCAAGACCCATGTTTGTCTTTGATTTCAATTTTATTGATATTGAAATGGTGTGAAAGTGTTACCGAAAGTCATACTTCCTTTTGTTTCGGTATTGGCAAAACTTGAGACTTTGACATCAGATTGTTTTTTATTTTGACATCATCGGTATCAGGTTTTAAGCTTTTCGTGATATTTGTTAAGTTTTCGGTATCGATTCCCAAATATTTGGTTTTGACTAGCCGGCACCAAGAAATTTAGCTATCTCAACTTTGAATCTCTTGACACCAGAGCCTATTGTCATTTTGGTTTCAGTGCCGGGGCTATTTGTTTGAATGACACCAAATAGTTAATCATTTTCAGGCATATGCAAAGTGCATTACTATATCTGAATCTTGTCATGACTTTGATCCTAACTATCCATGTTGTGCTCCAGCTTCTATAAATTCACTAAATAACTAATGTTAACAGGCTTCCATAATAGTTTTAGAATTATGGATAACTCATACTAGTTTACGTTAAAGTACGGTACTAATACGTGTTTATGGAATGATATCACCTTGCATTATTATTTCTGGGAGGGAAAGTGCTAAGAAATCGAACTTAGGTGGCTTCGCCACCCCTCGACCGAAAAAGGTATGCATTATCCGCAACCATCTCTTATAAAAACATAGGATGCTGTAGATGCTATTCTCAAAGGTTTTGGCATGACCAAAGTTGATGCCATCTCTGCTAATGAACAAGATACTATCCAGACCCCGCTAGAGGTATACTTTGCATATGGGGGCGTTCAAATTTGGCATGGAAGTTTATTTCCCTTCCCGAGTTCATTTATGGATTTTTGCATTATCTGGGGGTCTCCCCTATTCAATTCTCCTTGAACACATACACTTTTCTTTATGTCTTGAGATTCTAGCGCTTGAGTAGGGCCAAGCTTTTGTTAGTGCCAACCTTCTTCATTATGTGTTGTCCAAAGAAGCGGATTCTCCCATTCTACTGCGAATTTTATAAAGAAGTTAATTAGTGGTAGTATTAATAAGTCTAAAGACTAGGAAAACAATTTTTTTCTATACTAGGTACCCCTCCGGCATTTTAGGCACTTTTTCCATTCTAGGTGAGCTTTCTATCCTTCTAAGATTGCTATATTTCCATTTTTCTCCTGACTTAATCTATTTTCAGGTCCTGCACTTAAGCAAAAAAGTTTGAAGGACGGGGAAGCTCGACTTGTTGAAATCATTCATAAGGCATCCAAAGGTTGTGACGACAATTGGTTTTGTTAATTTTATATAGTCTTCGCAAGTGTACCCCTCTTCCTTCTGGGAAAAAGATTTATGGGCAATCGGACATTTGTTTTCCTGGTGCTAATAGCTTGTCCCTTGGTTCTGATGAATTTTCCCCCTCGAATCCTCTATTCTCGGGTACTTCAGGTAAGATTTCTTTTCTAATATGATTTCAAGCTCTAATTTCATGTTTTAGCTTTCTTATTCTTGTTTTTCTGAAAAAATTATTTTGAACAGATACTCAGGCTACTAAGGAGACTTCTTCCCTAGATGCTTTAGCATGGCCTAATGTTGCTGCTAAAAAAGACTTTCCTCCTTTGCTATAGGCCCAACTCCTAAGAGGCATAAGGGTGATACGTCTACACCCTCTTCCGAAGATATTATTGTTATTACCACTGAGAAGCAGACTCCTAGTCTCAAGCTTCGATTGCCGAAGCTACCCCTGATGTTAGTTCATCCCATATGGTGACCCTAGAAAGTGGGATTGCGGACAGTCTTTTGGTATCAAGCTCTCCAGGGTCTTTAGATTCAAGGGAACATTATCTGATCCCGCTTCCATCTCCACAGCATGATAGTCCCAGAGGTCACCTTTGCTAACCTTGGATTTTGATGAACTTATAAGGCCTTCTCTCTCTTTAGGTGATGTTGCCAATATTTCGGACTTGGAGGATTTTCGAAGAAATCTCATCAAGCGATAAATTTCAGTACAGTTTTGTATTTTCTCGCTTATTTTGTTCTTGTCCTTATACAAATACCGATTTGGTTCTCCTTTGCTTAGGAAACCCAAAGCTGACTCCTACTCCAAGAAACAACTTCTCCATCTTCCACTGAGATCACCGAACTTAACGAGGAGAAGGCTGCCCCTGGGGGCTAAAGTTAGCTCTTTGACTGTAGCAAAGGAGAAGAGTGATGGAGAATGCAAGAGACAAAGCGCTTTTCTTAAGAGGGCTGAGTTAGCTTTTGAAAAGGAAAGACATGCTAAAATCTTTTACCTTATAAAGATTTTGATCTCAAAGCGTTAAAGCAAGATCTCGAGGGTGAACAGGCCAAGATGGTGGTCAATCGTACTGATGAACTGAAAAAGAAAGATGATACACTTTCCAACGCAAAGGGAATAATTCATGATGCCAAAAGTAGGATCTCTAAATTTTTGAAGAAACATTTCCTAAAGGCAACATTGGAATACTACGAAGATGCAATTTCACTTGCATACTCTGACAACTTCCGCAAGTATTCGGAATCGAATTTCCTTCTGTCGACCCTTCCATTCGGAACAAGATTATGGAAAGGATTGAGCTGACCAAACAGGGAATTGAAGTCCCTAAGAAGGACAAGACAAAGCTCAAGGACCTTTTGTTACTGGGGACCTATCCGAAGATTTCGATGAGGAAATGGAAGATATAGTTGTTGCTGATGACGATGAAGACGATGATGATAATGACTTTGGTCTTAGAGGTGGAAGCCATCATGATGACTCTGATAAAGCTGATGGCAATCCTCATTCTACCGCTGGTGGTTCTGAGAGAACAAACCCTAATCTTTTAGGCACTCCTATTGCTCAAGATCTGGAAGAGACCTTCACCAAGGAGGACGGCTCTTTTGGGCAAAAATAAATGGAGCAACCCGTTCAATCTGAGTTCCTGCTTCTTAGGTATGGTTATCACTTTTGAAGTGTTTCCTTCCTCCTTGAGTTTATGGTAATTAGTTTCCTATAATATTATATAGACAAGGAAAATTCTAGCGTCACACTATTAGGCAGAGTTAGATAGAAAACAGAAGGAAATTACTTTGTCTCGCTTAGAGCATAGAAGATTATTGAAAGAGTATAATGCCTTATCTGCAAAATATCATGATCTTAACAAAAGTGCTTCTAAACTTATGACTTATAAAGAATGTGAAGCCGCGCCAAGACTAAAAGCAGCGCGAATTTAAAGAGAGCGGACTCTTAAGGAGAATAAGGAGCTAATGACTTTATTTTGGATGCTGATTGAAGATAGGGACATTTTGATAGACTTCCTATATGAAGTATAGCTGATTTGTGACAACAGATTTCTCCTTCTTAGGAGATCTTAGTGGTGGTTTACTTCGATGTCTTCATAGATGTTGCTTGGACTAATTTAGGACGGACCTATACCCTGGGGCTTTCTGGAGCATGCCAAGGGTTCTTTTGATTCCTAGGGACTTACCAAGAGAAGCTTAAAGATAACAAAGACAGATTTGTCGCTGAACTATTCAAAAGGTCAATATTGTATGAACGAGTGGAATACTTGTAAATTTTAGTATCATAGATGTGTACTTTTGTGCGATAACTTCTTTTAGCTATGATTGCCGATTTTCCCTTTTTATATTATGGCAAAACATTGTTTTTTGCAAAGATGTAGCTTCAAAAGACGCTTCGCTTTCATTATCTAGATTAAAAAGGGAATTTTCATGGAAATCATCATATAAATTGGGAAGGGATAACCTCTTAGGAGATGTAAGGCGTATTTACATGAAATACCATCAACTTCCTTTTGACTTTCTAGGTGAGGACCGAGAAGTAATTTAAAGAAGACTTAGGATCAATTATGCTAAGTTGATATGTATATAAATAATAGATGTACTGATAAGTAGGATCAAATTTTGTAATATTAGACATGTATGCTTATCAAAACAATTTAAAGCTTTCTTAGATAACATTTATGTAATGGACCTTTCTCAAAAAATATAATGTTATCGATATTACTCCTTTGAAAGTAAGATTTTATGCATAATTGCATCTTATTATGCAAACAAGGAGATCAACGCAAAGCTTCCTAAATTAGGGATGAATCACTAAAGGTTGCCGAGCGAAGGGGTATCTTAAGAGATGTGCCTAATACAACCTAAGCATTTGAATTAACGAGTGGGTTGTACCAGCAGATAGCTAATTTATAAACTGAACTGAATAATGCAAATGCTAGGTGTAAAGCTTGGGAATTTTCTTTAAGGAAAATTCCAATCATAACTATGCCTCATATTTCCAAGGCCTCGACTAAGCCGAAAGCTTCATCCTTTGAAAAATACTCTCACTTGAAAGACCCCCTCCCCCCCTCATGGATTAGATGATTTGGTTGTTTCCAAGTGGTGCAAAAGGGTAATAGTTGAAATGATGAGTTACTACTATACTAATTGCAATGAGGACACATTTCGACGTATTAATTGTTACGTCTCCCAGATTAGACAATTACAAGAATAGAGACATGATTTACGGAAGAACGTTTTTGATTTAGATAAAGAAAACAAGACTCTAAGAACTATGTGTAGAGCTTTTAGGGCTCTAAAACTTCAGACTAAAGCTCTAGACAACCTTAATGAGGTTAGTAAAAAGAGATGAAAGATTAATGAACTTTTGGGTATTGTGATTCGTCACGCCATTAATCCTCGTTTACCCGATGAAGAGGAGGTGCATGACTTTTGACGTATTCGTAATATTGATGTCTAACTCTTTGTATTATGACAATTAATGAAATTGTTTTTGTAAATAAATTTCTAAATTGGTAATGATGTGTGATCTTTGTTTGCACTTTACATAGCTAATAGCAATTTGTGCGTATAAGTTTAAGAAATCTCGTTGTGAAATATGGAAGATCATGATCTTCGTTTTATGGCTTTTAGATGACTGGATATAGACGTCAGCCTAAGCTCTGATTTGTAAACCCTTTTTCAAGAGTAAGAATTAGAATCTTGTGACCTCGATTAGTGTACTAGATTGAAAGTCCAGAACCCCTTTTTCTGAAAGTTAAAATAGAATCTATGAAACCCCTATGCGGGCATTTAATAATAGAAAAACCAGCAATCCATATCTGGTAATACTATATAGAAGTTCTAAAACCCAGATTCAGATATTAATGATATCAGACCAGAAATATGTTTTCAGAAATTAATAGAAGTTCTAAATCATAACCCAGATTCAGGTACTCGATGGAAGACCAAATATCCACATCTGACGTTAATAGTATTCCCGAACTATAAACCAGATTCAGTTATTTAATAGAAGATTAGATATTCACATCCGGCATTAATAGAAGTCCCGAACCATAACCTAGATTCAGGTATTTGATAGAAGACCAGAAATCCACTTCTGGTAATAGTACAAGTCCCGAACCATAACCCAGATCCAGGTATTTGATAGAAGACCATAATTCCACTTTTGGTATTAATAGAAGTCCAAAACCAAACCCAGTTTCGGGTATTCGATAGAAGACCAGATATCCACATCTGGCGTTAATGGTAGTCCTGAACCATAACCCAGATTCAGGTATTTGATAGAAGACCATATATCCATATCTGGCATTAATAGTAGCCCCGAACCAAAACTCATATTCAGGTATTTGATAGACCACCATACATTCACATCTAGCATTAATAGAATCCCCGAACTATAACCCAGATTCACGTATTTGATAGAAGACTAGAAATCGGCTTCTTGTATTAATAGAAGTCCCTAACCATAGCCCAGATTCATGTGTTTGATAGAAGTCCCAAATGAACCCCAGATTTGGGTATTTGTTATTGTTAGTGCCATTTCCTGACTTACTTTTAAAGTAGAGGTCGTTTGTGCTTTAAGCGCTCTTCTTTCAAGCTTTCATTCCCTTTCTACGGGATATTTGTGTAAGCAGAGGAGACTGCGTGCTTAGAGTGCTCCTCCTAATCTTTTCGTTCCCTCTTCGTTGGATATGTGTAAGCAGTGGATGTACGTGCTTACAGAGCCACTCCCTAGGCTCTTGTTTGTCAAAGAAGAGGATGTACTTACTTACAAAGCCACTCCTTGGGCTCTTGTTTGTCAAAGCAGAGGTTGTATGTGCTCTGGTAGCCACTCTATATGCTTGTGTGTCCAGTGAGCTTGGCAAGCTTATTCTCAAGTAGGATCCAAAGACTTACCCGACCTTCCTCTAGGAGGCGCCTTAACCTGGCAATCGTAGGAGGTGTTAAGGGCTAAGATGCCTTAACCAGCCATCAGAGGCATGACAAAAGGCTATCTCTTTTGATGCTCTAACTGGCCACTGTAGGCGGTGTTAGAGGCTTACACATCACCTCCCTCCATGGGGTGCCTTAAAACTAGCCATCCTAGGCGTGAATAAGGGGTTTTGATGCTTTACCCTAGCCCTTTCTGATTTGGAGGCGGATAAAACCTTACACTCCCCCTCCAAGGGGTGCCTTACCCAGACCATCGTACACGGGAGTAAAGGTTTTCGCAGCTCCATCATGGAGGCGGAGGCTTACACTTTTTATGCTTTAACCTGGCCATTTTTGATTTGGTCGTGGATATAGGCTTACATGCCACCCCCTCTTAGGGGTGTCTTGCCCTGGCCTTCTTGGTGGTGATAAGGGTTTTCTACCATCATAGGTAGCTTTACCCATTTCGGGTGGTTAATTTAAGGAGTTCGTACTTTTAACCATGCAAACATTCTTTCTTACAAGAATTTTTTGTTGTTGTCGACTAAGTTTTCTTTACATATCAATATAATTGGCCTTGATTGAAGAACTTGATGATCATTCCTTCAAAACTCAGTTATTAGTTTCATGTCTATTCATCGCATGATATAGCAGAAGGGTCTTCCCAATTTGACTTCGCTATTAGGTTTCTTCCTTAGTGATGGCCAAAAGTTAAGCTCATGTTTGGCTAGGAAGTAGATATTCTTGATTGATGTGGTTAGCTTACATTCTTTAGGTAATCTTCACTTGAAGATACCCTTTCGCCACTGGAATTTAGTCCTTTTGTTACTAAGCTTTATTGCTTCTTTCTTATCCTCAAGTTTTCTTCTCACCGTACCTTGAGACTAAGGTGTAATCTTCTTATCCCCTTTCGATGTAAAATGGTCGAAATCCTCCATAATCTTTTGCTCAGATACAGTTCCTCTAACCTGTGCATGGAAAGCTTCATTTATGTGAGTGAATAGGTTATATTCCTTTGATGTTGAATTTCTTATAGCAAAAATGGGGGTTGTTCCTATGTGGAAAGGATAATGCTCCAATGGTCTGGGTCAAAAGGTTCTACTTCCTTATCCTTGTTCATAATCCATAGGGCTCCCAGCCTAAGCCTTTGTTTTTCAACGATTCTTGGATCACTGATACTTGATGTAGACATTCGAGATTTGGGATGCCCATGTAATAATACTTTATCTATGATCTTGCTTCTTCAAAGCTTAGTACAAACCAAAACGGAACAGCAAGGGATGCGGTAAGTTTATCCAAAGGATCAGAGGTTCAAGCCCTCCTTCTAGCGCCAAAATTTTAACAATATTTTTCGTCAACATCAGAATTAGTGCTAAGGATGTGGATCTAGGGAAATTAAGGGGTTATATAGTTCCCATAAGCTTGACTTAGTTCACCATTTAATAGACATCAAGGTCTTAAGCCCGAAGATTAGTTGCTCTTCCTTCAAGAGGTGAGTATCGCACTTACGAGGTTCAAGGACCAACAGTTATCTTGGGATAAGGGTTCCCTAAGTGAAATGCAAGTTAGGAAGCTAAATGGCTTAAGAAAGGGCGTTTCAGTAACTAGGTATCGTATGAAGCTTTGTCGTAGGGTAATAATATGTAAATAAATGTCATAAATGATAAGGAAATCCATAGAATTGACCACAACTAATTCTCTCTTTGTTGATCACTTTGTTGAGTACATAGAAGTTTCTAAGTGAAATCCCCAAATCGATTTACAAAATAGGGTTTACTCTCTAAGAAAATGATTACAAGATTTGAGAATGAGAAAAGTCCCCTAAAATGATACCCTGAGATCTTATTTATAGGCATATTGGGTCCCCTTCGGTTGCGGTCAACAAAGGCCCTGTTATATCCGGTAATGTCATCCGATGTCGATTTTGGCCCGTATTAGTGGTTTCGGTACCGGTTCCTGGGTTTTTGTCTTCTTTCAACTCTGAGTGTTGTTATCAGCTCTATTTTGTTTATGAAGTTGGTGCTGCCTCCATGCAATGTATCGATACCAAAAAAATTTGTATGGATAGCTCCTTTAGCTGCTTTCGGTCTCGACAACATGCCTTTGTTCCGATAGCAACTATTCTGATAGCAAGTACCTGATTTTGGCATGCTTTAGTGGCTTTCAAGTGTTGTCTTTATTCCTTCTCTTGTATTGGTACCGACACTAAGCGTGTTAGTGTAGATGACCCTTCTATCTCATGAGCTTTGGCTTACTTCAGTAACCTTTGATCCCACTATCGTCCTTACGATATCATGGTTTTGGAATTGACTTTGAAGCTATATTTTGGTAAAGGTATCGATACCATGCATATTGGTTTCGTATAACTCTTTGCATTAACCCAACTTGGTCTGGTGCTTTCCCTCTTACAGCTCTTAGTTTTGGTATCAGACTATATACCTTCTGAAATAGAATTAGGTTGATTGCTTTTTGTGTCGACATCGACACCACCCTTAGTTGTATTTTGCTTCCATGTTGGTTTCGTTGTCACCTTGTTGTTATCCTCCCTGTATCGGTACCAAGCTTATCCCTACTATGTTGTTACTGATAACATATTTGCCCGATCTTTCTCTTCCTACTTTCGGTGTCGGCTGTCCTCGTGCTTTAATGTCGGTCTCGTGCTTCCGAGGCACTCTCCTAGTGTTAGTTGTGCTCTGATACCCCTTCACCTCCATTTGGTTTCGATGTTGAAATCTGGTAGTAACAGAATCCATGTCTTAATTCATGTTTTATTGAGACAGAACATGGGATACCTCCTTCACTTTTTTACGTCGACCTTTAACACCATCCTTTTTGATGCTCTACTGAAACGACTACCTTACATTTCTGACATCTCAGGTAACGTAAGATGACTATCTATGAAGAAAAGAACTGAAACTACATAGAACTTATTGTATATCTCACAGCTCATAGAATAAAATATAATAGTGAAATATACTGATATAAAACAAGCAAGGTAGTAAATAACTAAAATAAATCCGAGAAACCAAAGCAACAGATTCAAAAAAGCAGACCACAATGTCATAGGGTTATATAAAAGAAATAACTTCAATAGAAATTGTCTAGATTGATAAAGATACTATTAAGCCCCATAGTAGTGAACAATAAAATGATATAGAGTACATATAACAATATGTGGATAGTCTCCTACTCATCCCCAGATCAACTACTCATTCTTACTCCAAATGTACCTCTAGTTTTCTCATGAGAGAGCACTCAGAATGATAAAAAGCAAAGCATGCAACTCAAGGTTGGACAAAGCCTGGTGTGAGTGATAAAATTCGAAGTATAGAAAGTAAATGGAATACACAATATTGTAAACCATACCTGACATGTTCCGGCATTAAAGAATTTACACATAGAAGAATACACTACTCTATAAATCTACAATATGCGTGTACTCGACATATGATCAGTGAGGTGTCTAAAGGTCTGCATCAGCCCTACCTATTTCTGTGTTAATGCCTCCTACATCTAGTGACAACCCTAGGTGATAAAAGATTTAAATAAGCATAGAAAATATCATCCATTCGCATATTCACTCGCTCAATGCATTGGATATATATAGTACGTTTAGTTTTGCAGTAGTACCATATCTAAGCTAAAATAATCCACGTCGGACTGGTAACATCTGCCTTGTTAAGAATGAGCATAAGTGATATTCATGAATCCCTCTAGATTAACCACCTATATCCAGTGGGCAGACCTCAGTCTGGCTTACAACCTACATCAGGTCGAATACTCGATATATGCTCAAGCCTCAGCTCTTGAAGTACCCACCCAAACTTATGTATGAATTATCCCTTTGCATATGTATCTCCACTATAGAGCTACTCTGGAACTGTTTTCAAACTCCTTCTGAAGTTATCTGGTGAGGAACCACCTAGATAACTACATCTTTCATCCAACCCCATACCTAACCTTCCCTTGACTAGAGCTGTCAATAAATACCCAAAAAATCTGATATCCGTGCAAATCCGTATTCGAAATATGAAAAATATTCGTTATCCGGCATTATCCAAAAAGCAGATACGGATATGCGAAAACCTTTTCGGATATGGATACGATTGTAGTGTTATCTGTATCGGAGAAATATCCGTCTGACTAATTGATGTAATATATATAACTCAAAATAGAAAAATAGAGTTAGTAATTTTTTTGTGACCGTTGTATGTTACTATGACATAAATTTTTGTTCATTTTTAGTGAAAATATTAGTCTTAGTGTTTAATTTTGGAATTTTTTGAATATGCTTATGGATATTATTATAAAACAAAGTTTCATCGTCATATTTCTATATTTCCTGGGTTATTATAAACACTATTATACAAATTATTTTATGTTAATCCAAACTTTTTTATTTATACTCTTAAATTTGATAATTACTGGCGGAGCGGATAAATATCTGATATCCGTCTGTATCCGAAAATTAAGCGGATACGAATATCAGATATTCGAAAATAATTTCGAGCACGGATATGGATATAGCACTATCCATATCTGAAAGTATCCGTTGACAACCCTACCCTTGACAATGTTTCCACCTTGACTCATGGTTTACTGCTCTGCCCAAAGAGTTCGAATGGTCGTTATTAGAGCCGTTCTTCAAGAAGTAAGAATGGTTGATCTAAACCATCCTGCGATGCCATTCCAAAATGCTCAAATCTGCAGTTGATCCTATTCAAATTTACTCTCATCCTAAATGTAGAGCTCTTCACCATGATTCCAACATAAAAAGCTTTAACCAAAACGAACTTCGTATGCAAAAGTTATGTCCATTTTAAGTTGACTTGAAGATGATACATCGACCTAGATTTTAGGATAGCGGACCAAGATTTTAGGGAAGGCCGACCCGGATTTTAGGGAAGGCCGATTCAGAATTTAAGGATGCCTGAATCGAAATTTAAGGAAGGCCGATCTGGATTTAAGGACTGTCAAACCGAACATGTTTTTGTCATATCTCCTTCGTTTTTTGATCCAATCAACTTGAAATTTGAAATGTAGGATCCTCAGGACCTGCTTTAGCACCCATATAAATTTCATCCAATTCTAAGCAATTTGGAATTTTTGGATTTTAAGGAAGGTTGAGCCGGATTTAAGGAATGCCAATCCGTACTATGCCAAACCGGATTTCTTTCCTCCATATCTCCTTCGTTTTTGATGCGATTGACTTGAAATGTGGGATACTCTAGATATTTTCTAGCTCCCATAAAAAATTCATCCAATTCTAGGTTGGTTAAACAAGACCTTTTTGACCATTACTCTGCTATACAGACTCCAGAGGACCCTAAATTTCTCACGCAACCTCCAAAGACCTTTCAACTTGTCTCTGCCAAATTTGGCGCGACTCTAAGAAATTTTGATTTATGGACTTTTTCGTGAAATCTTAGTTCTTTGTTATCATTCATAGGCGTTTTCCGAACATTTAAGTCACAACATATGCAGTTAAAGCCCTGCTAATGCCCCGCTGTATCCCCGCTGTAGCCCATCTCTTCAACCGTTGTGCTATTTCAGTTTAGCACTGATGAACAGTAGATCCGCTTCTAGCCCCGCTATTTTCTGCTACATCCGCTAAATCAACGCTTGTTAGCTCCCGCTTCAGCAATATTAATATACAGAACTTGATTTGACTAGCTCTCTTTTTTAAAAAAATCATTAAAGTTAGCATAAATGGCTAAATTTAAGGCATAAGTGTCAAATATATGGTAAAAATCAATTACACTCACCAAGTTTAGCATGCATAACTATGATATTCCGTGATTTTGTTAAATAAGATTAATCAATATTTGTTTCTTATACACATATAATGTGAGAAAGATGATTAATTATTTTTCGAATATTTAGTTTTACATCTAATGAACCTTTTTGCACCTCCGCTATATCCCCTCTATTTCCCCGCATTATCTCCGCTGCACCTTTTTGCATCTCCGTTGTTATAGAACCGCTAAGCGCTTTAACTGCATAGGTCACAACAAATATAAAATCATCCAAAATAACATACGAAAAAGCCTAAGCACTCCAGTATAATTAATGAATCCAAATCTAAATAAAGGTTATAGATTGCACAGGCCTGCAAGTGGTTTTGTAGGAAAAGCCGAAATCTGATTCTTTACCTTTTAAATTCATAGTTATAATCTAAAGTTGTAAAATTCCTAATATATTTAACTTTTCTGGAATCACTTTAAGACTAGAAAGCTTATAATTATGTAAGTAATATTAAATCACTCAACTATGTCTATAAATCTCAAATCCGAAAGAAACTACCAAACCTAAATAGATCTCCCCTCCCAGCAGTCACAGATGTGTTTCTCTAATCTGGTATATCAACCTTTATCTTCATATCTAAGTTTTTGTGGATATTTTAGGTTTTACATGAAGAAACAATTGTTGTAATAGAGGTAGAAGCTATAAGGATATAGGAAAGAGAAACGAAATGACAAAATTAAGTTACAGTAACTCATTCCATCCATTTATTCTTAATCACGAAATACACACTAGGGTTACCTAAGAATGGGCAGATGGCTGGAAATGACCTATTTGTGTCCTGAAAATCATTCAAATGGTTATATCTCCCAAAAGGTTTATCCGATTTCGAAATATAACCAAACCATTATCTTGATCAATGGAAGTTGTCTCGGATGAAAATTCCATCACATTCAAAAGTTGTGGATGAAATACGATTTCATCAAGGGTAAAGTAGTCATTGAAAATTTGAGAAAAATCCCTAAAATGGGAAATTTCTTTATTAGCCAACTTTCAAAATTATAGAGTAATACGACCTTGTACAAAAATTATATCTCATATTTTCACGTTAAAAATGTGTAAAACTATGAGTCATTACATTCTGCCCCTTAAAAATTTCACTTCCATAATTCCACAAACGAGTCAACCAAGGTCATACTGCATGCCAAGCAACCATATACAATCATCAAAAGTCGAACATGCATCCATATCATCCAAAAAGGGAAACAGGTAAAGTAATCATATCCTAACATGCAGGATTCTACATTATGGCACATTAATGATACCTCTTATGAAAGTAGAATGATAACAGAAAATCTTACTAAGCAAAGATCTCTAGATACAAATTCCTCATGCTCTCCTTAGTCTCCCAAGTGTAACCGTTCTCATTTTCCCTTTACTCAACCTTTACTAACTTTACTACTTCCCCCTTAACTGCTTCATATTGTGTCCAACAATACGAATTGGTATAAGAGGTCTTGAGCTTCTAGCTCAATTTCGATATCATCCAATTGATCTGGTGCAATGGTTGTATTAGGGCCGCGCACAAATTTCCACAACTGAGAAAAATGGATTACATTGTGCACTCCTGCCACTTTCTAAGATAAATCTTTTCTATAAGCAAGGTTCGCAATCCTATCTAAGACCGGAAAAGGATCTACAAGCCCTGGTGGTAACTTTCCTCTCCTACTGAATCAAATAATACTTCTCAATAGATAAATCTTGATAAACATTGCATCATCGACAGAGAGTTCCAAATCTCTACGCCTCTTATCGGCATAGCTTTTATGTCTATCTTGGGCAGCCATCATCCGCTGGCGAATAAGCTTAATCTTCTCAGAGGTCTTCTTCACCATCTCTGGCCCAAGCATCAATTTCTTGCCCGCCTCCAACCAACATGAGGGAGCATTACATGGTCGCCCATATAATGCCTCAAATGATGTCATACCAATGCTCGACTAATAACTATTGTTGTTTGTGAATTCCACAGGATGTAAATGATCGTCCCACGAGCCCTCAATGTCTATTATGTAAGCACGTAGAAGATCTTCTAAGATATGATTCACTCTCTCGGTCTGACAATCGGTCTGAGGGTGATAAGTTGTGCTAAGGTGAAGCTCAGTCCCTAGTATCTCTTGTAGGCTTCTCCAAAACCACTAGTGAATAATGGATCTCGATCACTCACATTGCTCTTCGTTATATCATGGAATCATACTGTCCATTTCACATACAAATTGGTCGGCTCAGCTAATCTCCTATTCGAATTAACATGTATAAATCTAATGCTCTTGGTCAACCGATCAACTATGACACAATTGCTATTGTACCCAAGCCGAGTTCTCGGCAGTCCATCGATACATGTTCCCACTTCCACTCGAAAGCATTTAGTGGTTGCATCAAACCACTAGGCTTCTTATGTTCTGCTTTAACCAACTGGTAGTTCATGCACTTAGAGATAAGTAATCCAACATCGTTGTTATCCCTTCCCAATAATATGTTTGCTTCGTATCTCGGTACATCTTATTACCACCAGGATGTATAGTCAATCTTGAGTGATGACACTCTTGAAGCACTTCCTCTCTCAAACCATCTATTTCAGGGACAAAAAGCCTTCCCTTCTCACAGAGATAATTACTTAGTCCAAATTTGTACTGTTTTATATCCTTTGACTCAATCCCAAACATTTCTTTAGCGATGATCTCAGCTAATTTAGGATTATGCCCTCGACTATCTCCAATTCTCTCGATCAAAGTAGGTATGATAGTCAAACTTGCCAACATCACTGGCTCCAACTCACGTCTCGGTTGGAAATCATAACTTGCAATATATTCCAACTACATTCACTCAATGAACATGGCTCCTAAACTGGCATATCTTCTGCTTAAAGCATCGGGGGCTACATTACCTTTCCCTGGTGTATATGCTATTCCAAAGTAATAGGAAGCTATAAACTCAAACCACCTCTGCTTGCGAAGGTTAAGATCCTTTTGCGAAAAGATGTACTTTAATGACTTGTAATCAATAAACAATTCAAACCTGTCTCCTAGAAGATAGTGGCTCTATATCTTAAGCACAAACACAATCGCTGTAAATTCCAAGTCATGGGTAGGAAAGTTCTTCTCATGCGATTTTAACAGTCTTCTATCATAGACTACCACCTTAACTTTCTGCATCAATACCGCTCCTAATCTGGTACCATAGAATTATGTGCATATCGTCATCTCCTCGTTCCCACCCAGAATAACCAACACTGGTGCACTTGTCAATTTTTCCTTTGGACTCACAAATGCATGCTCACTTCTAACACCCCAAGTAAAGGCCTGATTCTTCTTAGTAAATTTGGACAATGGTGTTGGTATCTTAGAGAAGCCCGGGATGAATTCTGATTATATCTAGCTAATCCTAAGAAATTCCTTACATCTGTTGCATTCTTGGGTGTAGTCCAATCCTAAATTGCTGCAACATTCACGGGATTTACCGCGATTACTTGTTCTGGAAGAACGTGACCCAAGAATCTCCCCTCTCTACTCCATAAGTGACATGTGGAAAACTTTTCCTTTAGTTGGTGTTTCTTCAGCACCTCAAGGACAATCCTTAAATGCGTCTTGTGTTTCTCCTCCGACCAAGAATAGACTAAGATGTCGTCCATGAACACAAGCCTAAACTTATTCAACTAATCCTTAAAGACACGTTTAATAAGATCCACGAAGTTGACAAGTGCATTGGTTAGCCCAGATGACATAACCAAAACACTCATAAAATCCATATGGTTCCCGAAACGCAATTATTGGTACACTCTCTCTAGCCACTCTAAGCAGGTGAGATCCAGTAGCAAGATCCAACTGAGAAGACACCCTTGCACCATGAAGTTAATCAAACAAATCATCTATATGTGGTAGATGATACTTATTCTTCCTCGTCACTTTATTTGGATCATGGTAGTTAATACATAATCTAAGGGAACCATCCGCCTTCATTATGAATACTATTGTGCACCCCCATTCGGATATACTCCTCCAAATGAAACCTTTCTCTAAAAGATTATTCACTTTCACCTCAAGCTCTTTGTGCTCACTGGGTGTTAATCCTCCTGAAAGGCATCATTATCGGTCTGGTGTCCTTTGTCATGTCAATACGGAATTCAGTCTCACTTGTTAGGCGGAACTCCGATAACTTGTTCGAATACCTCCGGATTATCCCTAACGACTCGTACTATTGACAACTCATCATATAGAACCTTGAACGATTGTAGATAAACAGCCATTACCTCCTCAACTAGTATACAGCCTACCACTAAACTCTACTCATCATTCGTCTCTGTCGCCACCGACATCCTCTCTCAATCCACTACTAATCCATATTTACCTAGCCAGTCTATTCCAAGTTTGATAATAAACCCATAAACTTCAAAACAAAGTAATCACAAACAAAAGAGCATCCAGGACTCGATGAAATAGTATTATGACAAACCATACTGAGTTTGGCAGGGCTGCCAAAGTGCTTTGTTGCTAATAAAGGCCTATCAATGATTTCGAGTTCCAATCATAATCTATCCACTAAGTCTCTAGATATAAAGGAATGGGAAGTACCGATATCAAACAAAATGTGAACTGGAACATTAAAAATGTAGAGCACACCTTGAATGACAATGCCCTTTCTCTTTTCATTTGCCAAAGGGGCATTCAACGAACTAGGAACAACATTTATAACATATGTTTTCACAAAAAGCTTAGTAGCCTTGGGGTAATCCTTCTTGAGATGTCCAGTCATGTGACAAAGATAACACTTTCGGTCTCACCAAGACACTGATTCTTATAATGGCCTCCCCTCCATAGTTAAAAAAGTTACTCTGGACTTGGTCTTCTTCTTATGTCCTCACTTACTCTGAGGTAGCCTTCTCTTGTTATTCCATTTCCTCTTGCCTTCCTTCCTTTCTTGCGTTTTTGGCTTTCCCTTAGGAGCAACATCCACTACAGTCTTTGATTTGGGATAGCTAATCTTATGACTTAGCACCTTTCCAACCACTGACTCAAGAGTCTTCTCAACATGATTTGAGAGATTCACTCCCAAATGACCATCCTAGACAAGAATAAACTTCTTATTCTTTTTCGGTATAGTGTCGATAAGAGACATCCCATACTTGACAAAGTATCAAACTCAGCCACATACTCGGAGATAGTCATGTCCCCTTGCCACAACTGCAAAATGTTCCTAAACAAAGTTGACATATGGGCAGCCGAAATAAACTTCTCCATAAAAAGAGTCTTGAACTGATCCCAAGTGAGCTCATCTTCTGGTGCAGAAACCTTCACCGCATTCCATCAGTTCAATGCTCATCTTTGGAGTTGACGCGAGGCCAACTTCCTCTTCATAAAATTTTCCAAATTCGACAAAGATTCTCTTGCAAGTATTGAGCCAATCATGGACCTTAACCTTCGACTTATACTATATATATCATAGTTTTAAAATCAAAATACTTTCTCAAGTACGTGCTCACGTATATATATACACATACACGCGCACTCTTTCGATTCGTCCTCCATGTTAAACAACGAAACCTAGGCTCTGATACTAAATAAAACGACCACCCTACACTTTCGACATCCTGAGCAATGTAAGGTGACCATTTAGGAAGAAAAGAAATTAAAACTACATGGAACCTATCACATATCTCGTAGCGTATGGAATAAAATATATTGATATAAATCAGGAAAGGCCGTAAATAACTGAAATGAATCCCAAAAATCATAGTAACAAGTACAAAATAGAGAATCACAATGTCACAAGGTTACATAAAAGAAATAACTCCAATATAAATTGTCTCAAAGTAGAATGATAAAGATACTACTGAGCCTCATAGTAGTGGATAGCTGAATGAGATAGATCACATATAATAATAAGTGGATAGCCTCCTGCTTATCACCCGATCGGCTACTCGTCTCACTCTTAACCTGCCTCTAGTCTGCTCATGTGAAAGCATCCAGATTAATAAGAAGCAAAGCATAAAAATCTAGGTCAGATAAAGCTAGTGTGAGTGATAAAATCTAAAGCACAGAAAATAAACGAAACATACAATTTGATAAACCATATGTGACATGTTCCTGCATCCAAAGAGGTAGAAAATAGAAGTATATACTACTCTATAAATCAGTAATATGGGTTAACTCTATGTTTGAGCACTGAGGTGTCTAAATGTCTGCATCGGCACCACCTATTTCTGTGTTAATGCCTCCTACATCTAGTGACAACCATAGGATGATAAATTATTTAAACGAGCATAGAGAACATCATCCGTTTTCAAATCCACTCACTTAGTGCATTGGATATATAGTTCGTTTAGGTTTATGATCATTGTACAATATCTGAGAAGAAACAATCTATGTCAAATTGACAACCTTCTCGTAGTAGAGAATGAACATAAGTGGTATTAATGGGTCCCACTGGATTGGCCACCTATGCCCAACGGGTAACCTCTAGGCTGGCTTCCAACTTAGATCAGGTCAAAGACTGAATAGACGCTTAAGCCTCAGCTCTTCAAGTACCTGCCCAAACCTAATACTAATGGTCCCTTTGCATACGCGTCATTAATGTAGAGCTACTCTGGAACCATTTTCCTACTCCTTCTGAACTTCTCTAGTCAGGAACTACCTTGATAACTACATATGCCATCCAAATCTTCTCATGACAACTTTTCCACCTTGACTCATGGTCTACCGGTCTGCCCTAGGAGTTCGACTAGCCGTTATTGGAGTCGTTCTTCAAGAAAAAAATTGTTGATCTAAATAATCTTGCTTATCCCAATCCGAAATGCTCAAATCTGAATTTTATCCTAAAAGAATTCACTCTCATCGAAATTGTAGAGCTCATCACCGTGATTCCAATGTAAAAAACCACATCCAAAACGGACTTGTATGCAAAAGTTATGTCCATTTTAAGTTGATTCAAAGATGATTCAACGACCTGGATTTAAGGAAGGCCGATTCGAATTTTAAGGAAGTCCGACCTGTATTTAACGAAGGCCGACACAGATTATACGGAAGGGTGATCAAGATTTTAAAGAAGGCAGAATCGAATTTTAGGGAAGGCCGAATCAGAATTTAAGGTACATCGACCTGGATTTAAGGAATGTCAGACCAAATTGTTTTCACCATATCTCCTTCATTTTTATCCAATCTACATGAAATTTGAAATGTAGGCACCTAGTGACATTCTACAGCTCCTACAAAAATTTCATTCAATTCTGAGGAATCTTGCGTTTTTGAGTTTTAACGAAGGTAGAGCCGAATGTAAGGAATGTCAATCCGGGAAATGTCGAACCAGATTACATTTCCCTATATCTCCTTCGTTTATGATCCGACTGACTTGAAATTTCAAATGTGGGCTTCTATAGACATTTTATAGCTCCTATAAAAAATTCACCTAGTTCTGAGCACTTTTGAATTTTGGTTGAGGTGGACTTTTTCGAGCATAACACCTCTATACGAAATCCTAATGACCTCAAATTTCTTACACAACCTTTGAAGATCTTCCCGATCATCTCCACCAAAATTGGTGTGATATTGAGAAATTTTGACTTATGGAATTTTTTGCAAAATCTTAATTCTATGTTACCATTTGTAGGCGTTTTCCACACGTTCAATCCACAATAAATTGTCCAAAATAATATACAAGAACAATCAATGACTCCATTAGAATTCGAACTAAAGTAAAATATATTGATTTGCATAGATCTGCAAGTGGATTTTCAGGAAAAGAAGCAATCTAATTCCTAACCATTTAAATTCATAGTTTTAATCTAAAGTTATAAATTCCTAACATGTTTAACTTTTCCAAAGTTACTTTAAGATTAGAAAGTTTAGAGTTCTATAAATTAGAATAAATCACTCACTTGTAACTATAAATCTCAAATCTGAAAGAAACTACCTAATCTGAATAGATCTCCCTTCGTAGCAATCACAAATGTGTTTCTTTAGTCTAGATCTATCAACCTCTATATTTATATTTAACTTTTATGGAGATTTTAGGTTTTTGATGAAGAAAATTTTAATGTAATGGAGGTAGAAGCTCTGGGGAAGAAGAAAAGAGAAACGAGTTACGGTAACTCATTCCAACCACTTAACTCCCTAATCCCGAAACACACTCTAAGCCTACTTGAAAATATGCTCAAATGGCTGGAAATGAGCTACTTGTTTCCTGAAAATCATTAAAACAACTATATCTTTGAAGAGGTTTATCCAATTTCGACATATAACTAATCTACAGAAAGGGAAACCATCAACCTTGTCCAATACAAGTGGTTTGGATGAAAATTCCATTCCAATCAAAAGTTATGGACAAAATAATATTTCGTTATGGGTAAAAGGTCACAGAAAAATCGGAGAAAAGCCTTAAAAGCGAGAAATGACTTTAACAGCCATCTCTCAAAATTACAGAATTATACGACCTTATATGAAAATGATATTTCATATTTTCACGTCAAAAATGCATAAAAGTACGGCTAGCTACATCTGCCATAGTATGACATCAATCTTGGGACAAATTTTAAAACGTCTAAATTGACTAATTTTCAATTACATATGCACAAAACCCTATTGGTCTAAAAACATTAATCAGTTAACAAATTCTCGAAAGCGATTTAACTTTTAGCTATCCAAAAATTACTTAACACATTTAGTCAAATATTTGCAATCTTACAACAATCTAAACATACCGTGATTAAATTGTAATCAAGTAGAAATCATTCAATGACTTACTTACCCCTTTTATATCTTGTTTAGGATGTTTATTCAATAACCATGTCTTAGAACAATCATGGTTTGTAACAACCAGGAATTTTGGCAATAAATAAATTAGTTATTGGATTAGATTTTCTAAAATAGGAATTTCTACAAACCATTGAATTTTACTATGAAGATTTCACTGTTGCGTTCTTTATGGAATTCTGATCAACTTCCATGTTTGGAGTTCATGAACTAAGCCCGTATGAAAAAGTTACCAGAGAAATACGAAAAATGGACAAAAATGATAAAACATAATATATATATATATAATATTTGATGCCATTTATAGCCTTCCTTCACTGGGCGTTTTGGTATAAGGAGGTCGACACCCTTGAATGGAGCGGCCAACCGATTCTAGCAATTTCAGCCCAGTGATAGCTAGGGCTATATGAGTTTATATTATATAATATATAAAACGGATGGATGAACGTTTATTAAATTAAATCTAACGGTTTAGGGCAATTCTAACTCCTATAAATAAAGGGTTAGACCCTCATTCTTTTCCATATATTTCCAAGAGCATCAGCGAAGCTCTGCCATTTCCCTTTCTCCTTAGATAAATTCTGAAAAAATATGTTTATATACAATCAAAATCAAACATAAACAACATAGATTTGAAGGGTTAATCAGATTCAAGTGAAAAAGAATATGGATTGGCATTTATGTTCTTCTTCATCATATTTCTCTCCTCTTTTCTTATTTTCTTGCAAATCTACAAATCTGAAAGTATCTCCTTTTCAGAATAACTATAGATCTTTAAGATTTTAGGAATTTTAATCCTAAAAGATTCAAATTTGGGTGCTTTTAGGTGAGTGGGAAATTTAAATACAAAGTGTACAATAATCTGATTACTTCATTTGTATTAAATCTGAAATATATGCCTTTGTGTTCAAAAGTTCTGTTGTAGTTTTTGTCAGATCTGAAGAATAATTGAGGTTTTGAATAATATTATTATTTTGTAGGCTTACTAGATTGCTAATATCATTGCCTACAATTGTGTTTAAAATATTGTGGTTATTGTAAAACCATAGATATGGAAATCAATCCAATAAATCTTTGTTAAATTGTAGTTTTATTTCAAATCTCTAGTTTTGGTGTTGATTTGTAATTTACGTGAATTGCGTTAAAAAGATATAAACCTATTTGTGCTCATTTTTGTTTGGGTTTTAACTTAGTTATTGTAAATATGCCTTTTTGTTCCTTTTCAATAAAAAGACATTATTTGGAATCGACAAGAAATATTCTTAAAAACAAAAAGGAAAAAGGTTGTATAAATTCATGCACAATTGTAGGTTTATATATATATATATATGTGTGTGTGTGTGTGCGTGTGTGTGTGTGTGCTTAGTTTACATCGACCATTTAAAATACATACATATTTCTTATGATTCTAAATATGTCTCTTCCTCTTTAGAATATTTTAGGCATAATTTACAATAATTGCAGTTAATGACCTTTTGGTAAAATTTGGAATCTTATTACAAGATTGAACGCAAAAGGGAATGTTTAGGTTGTTAGCTTAAACCGAAACATTGAATTTAATAATAATAAAAATCAAAAGAATAATAACTACATTAAGTACGCGGAAATATAAATATATATATATGTGTGTGTGTGTGTGTGTGTGTGTGTGTGTGTGTGTGTGTGTGTGTGCATTATCCATCCAAATCTACGTAAAGAACGAAACATATATTATAACTAATGTTTGTGTGCTTGAATGGTTTCCATTTTATGGAATTACGTATCGAAGTGTAAACCATATTAAAAGGAAATATATATTATGAATGTTGTAGCAATGAATGCGATTGATTTGCTATAGATCGGGTCATAAAGGAGTAATAACTACTGTTACATCATTGATTTGGGGAAAATAAATTGAATTTGTCCTAAATGGTTACAATTTGAAAACGATGACTTGGAATAGGAATTGTATCTCCAATTAAGTGAATAAATAATTCTTATAGCATATAAACTTTTATATGTATAAGAATTAATCAAATTAAAGTGAAACAGAACGTTTAAGGAGCTATAATAATTAGATTAGAATTAAAAAGGGACTGATATAATAAGGATATTTAATTGAAAGATTAATGTACTAGGAAATTATGACCATAAGGTTCATAAATTACATTAATTATAATCAATGGTCTTCGGTTCTCGTTCTCTCTCATGCTCGGTATTGACGTGATGACTTACTCTTATTAGGTAGTTACCTAAGTTGATACAAGTTTATCCTATTTTGTTTCCGCTATGAGTAATCTTATCATATTATGATAATTCTCATGCTCTTTTATTTGCAAATACCAGATTTACACGCTCCATGCTTGGATATGTTTGAGTTTCAATTTTTGTGTCGAAATTTAGGCTCAGAAAAGTGTGGGATGTTACATTTGGTATCGAAGCGTAGGTTAAATGATCAGATGAATTAGTTAAATTAAGACTTGTTAGAGAACATATTCAATTTTATTTTCTATTTTTCTTCATCTTTCATACTCGACATTAAATTATTTCGACGGTGAAATAGTCATGGGCCAATTTATTTAAACGAGACTTAAACGACTAAGTGTTGAAACATATTGAGTTCGAGTTTCTAGCCAATTCTGCATTACCCCACAGTACATTGGCGATTCTGTTGTGAAGAGTATGAGGACAAAAAATGGTGAATATCATGGATTTGAGTTTGGAGACTAGACTAAAATCTAGCTACAGCTGAGATAGTCGTGATTTTTGGTTTTTGGTTTTGTTGGTAGTTCCATTCAAAAGGGACTTCTCTTGGTTGGAAATGGAAAATTCATGTCAATACGTCATATCCATCTGGTAATATAACTATGAGGTATATCCATTCAATACTTCGTTAAAATTCCAGATATTCTTTTGTTGAAAACATTCATTTGAGTCCTTGGTCTTGTATTCGAGGGAATTTTCAATTTTAAAATTGTTTTGGAAAATAAAATGGATTTTGAAAGTTAAAAAACTATGGTTTTGGAAAATAGTTTTATCAAAAATATAATATTTTTAAATCTATTCGTTTTTTAGAATTGTTTGGGTTTCGTGTGATTTTAATAAATAATCCGGTTTAGTAAAAAGAAGGGAATTGGAAATGACAAGGAATATGCCTCAAAACTTAAAATTATTTAACACTCATTCCTTGTGATTTTTAGTATTCCTCTTTATATATATATACATATATATATTGGATGGTTTATCGAAATAATCACAATTAATCTTTTCAAGATTTTAAAATCCCGACACTTTGGAATGCAAAAAGGTTTTACAATTAGTAATATAAACTGGAATATAAATAATAATAAAATGGGTTTATATTACGAAACCTTTGTTTATAATAAATCAATCAATTTCAAAAAAGTTTTAAAATTTTCTTTCGAAAATGACAAGGAAAATCTATCATCCTAATTTTTGGGGTATTTGGTTTGCGAATCGTTTGATTTGTTTGTCGGGTATGTGAAGGAAGAATTCATTTTAATTTTACAGTGGATTTCTAGTTGGATTATTTTTAGAATTAGTTCGTTGCGTGGTCGCTGCATCGTTGTTCAGACCACTTTGAATATTTGAGGACAGTTCAGAGATTGACTGCAGTCTTTGATACCGCCATGTGAGGAAAATTTGGATCACATCAAATCTTAAAAGATGACGTGGGACAATTAATATTTTAATCCGACCTAATAAGGTCAGGATTCGATCTTTTTTCAAAGCTCGTTTAATAACTAGCCATATAGCGTAATACTTGAGTGGTCAACTTGTTGATGAGTTTTGGTGCAAATTGGACCTAGGAATCAACCGTAAAGATTGCGTCCAAATCATTCCCTTAACTTCTTTTGTCCTTCCTTCCACATTTAGCCAAACCATATTCTTAACCTTCTTCTCTTTCTTTTTCGTCAACTCATCTCCTTTTTCGTGCTAGTTAGCGCATTAGATCTTACCCCACTAGTACTCCAAGATCCAAATCCAGTTTCTTCTCTCCGATCATTCCTTAGTTCATAATACCTATTTGCGCAATTTGATCTCACTCGCGCCATTTAAGTCTCATTCTTAGTGAGAAAGATCATTTCGTTGGATCAGAATGAGCATAAGGTCTCACTGCCTTAGGGCTAAGATTTTTTTTGTGGTAGTTGGACTTGCGCCAGTCCTTTGCTTCGAGATCTTTGTATCAGATTGTTATTTTTGTTGCATCCGCCTTTGCTATATAGTTTTGGAATATATTTTGGTGAAAGCGATTGTCGTTTCGGAGATGAAGATTAAGCAATCTTTGGATGGTTTTTCCAAGGAGAATCTCGACGAAAATTTAGATGCATCTGTGTCATACGCGGACTTGAATGTTCTTTTGTTTGACTGACAATACAGATTTTGCAATAGATCTCCTTTTCCTTAATGTCGGTATTTGAGTTCGGGAATCTATGTTCAAACTGCCTAAGTAGTTGTGTGACCAATTCAGCATACTATTTCATAGATAGGAAGCTAAAACCAGATGTGTCTCATAATGTGGAAATTAATCTTTTCTTTGATCGGTAGCGTAACCATCATTTAATGCCGATTTTGGTTCAGCTTGTCGCCCTTATATGCTATTTCACGGATTTATTTTTTGTATCTTCACCTATCCATGTTATCGTTAGATAATGTTAGGTGAATTGTCATGAAGAGCAGCTTTGTGTGGCAGGTTCCTTTTGTCATCTCTAATTCTTTATTATAAGGGATGGTGATATGGAAACCTCCAACAATACCGACTGTATTTGTAAAACGAGATTGAGAATTTTGCTATCATAAAGATCATAAAAATTGGTTCGAGCTCCAATCGCTGAGCAAAATAATTCATTGTTTATATGCATTGTTTTGGGAGTTTCGGTGTTGTTGTTTTGTTGTAGTCTTTGTCGTTTTATCTTTCCAGCATTTGGCTCTTGGCTTTTTGGTAATTTGTGTTTGTAACTATTAGTAGTTGTTTGAAATCGCATGACTTTTAATGCAACTTCTATGTTTGGAAATATTTGTGTCATTCGCGCATATCTTATTGGAATCTCATTTTTCTAATTTGACTAATAGTTGTCTGAGATCTATTAAGAATAAAATACTATTGATTAAATTTTAGTGAAGGATAGGTTTTATCGTTGTTTTCGTCACAGTTATATTAATCACCGTTCCTTTTTAAGCTAAAACTTATTATGTCCTTTTGTATGTGGTCTCAATTTTTGGATTTTTCGCATAACTGACTTCCTTTTTTCGGCAACATGTGACTTGAATCATTAAAGTTTCCGCAAAATAAATTTTCAAGATTTTTTGCAAACGTTGCTCGAAAAAATATCCCTTTTTATTTTATATTTTACCGATTCACTTTCTTTTATTTCAGTTTGCGCGGAAACATGGATTTGGGTATGACGGTTTACATATATTTAAACATCTGTTTTGCATTAAAATAGATCATTTGAGTGACGCACATGTTGCCAAAATTTTAGTTCTTGTACAAATCTCATATGGAAAATGAAATGGTATCGAAAAGAAATTTTCAAAATAAATAAAAGAAGTTATAAAGTGGGAATTTACTTTTGTAGAAAAAAATTGATTTTTGGTCACATGAACAGCATGAGGAACAATTTTTGATGGTTTGTGTGCGCGTTTTAGCAGTGTTGTAGGGCCGATGATACGATAAAAATGTTAACGACAACAAGAAAAAGGATATTTTAGCCTTGCAAATATTGTTTTCATACGTTGCCAATGATGCAAGCGAGTTGTCAATCAACTCGTTTTACATTCTAGAGCTTGTTTTAAGCCTCTTTGCCGTCAATAGATGGGAATTTTTGGAGTATTCTGGGATCTAAGATAGAATTTCTACTATAGGATGCAAAATGGAATGTTTATAAGCGAAGGGAACGTCAAAATTCTTCCGTTTTGTAACACCCCACCTCCGCTAGGGTCACTCACAAAGGGAATGCACTAGCTTTGGTGGAGCATTATCTAAGTAAACATACACAGAAATATTACAAGACATAACATATAAAACAGCGAAAGAAGAACCAAATTTCATTGCTTTAAAATCTAGAAAGGTCTAAAGCCTTTTACATCAAAATGCCATTCAATCCATTACATCGAAATCTGTCTTGCAATAGTAAAGAAGCATAAAACCATAGTCATAAATCATTCCCCAAGTAAAACAGTAAAGCAGACATAGCCAAGAGAAATCCAAGCAGTACATGAAAGAGCCTTGGAGCTTGGTAAGATCCGAGCTAAGCTGTATTCCCACCCTGCGAACCTTGGGGGGAACGAAAGAAAAAGAGGCGAAACAAACTGGGTCAGTCATAAAGACTGAGTAAGTCTTAATGGCTTTCAGCATAAAAACAGGTAAAGATAACATGGCATGAATAAACAGAAAGTAAACATAAGCATGACGACAAAATAAGCTATAGGCACGATAAATAAGAATAACATCATAGGATTTCTGTCATTTATAACATTGCAAGGTTCCCATTCAAGATGAACAAAGTATAGTTTCGCAAGATTTCTATCAAGCATCGCAAGATTTCTCTGCTTCACCATTAAAATGATATCAATTTTCTCTACACCACCTAACTAGTGTCCCAACTAGTAATCTAAATAAAATGATAAAATCATAACGTGATCCCAATCCCCGAAATTAAGGTTGCTTTCATGTATACATCTATTATTTATTACCTAGATCTAATCTAGGGTTTTCTATCGAGCGCTTCCTAGATTCAACCAGGATTTATGCCACCTAGGTCCAACCTAGGGATTATGTTAACTATTGAACACTTCTCGGATTTAGGGTTTATCCACCTAGGTCCAACCTAGGGATTATGCTACCTATGTGTGTCATAGGCCCCCAATGATTGTAGATACCTATGCTAGTCCCACCATGGGGTGTATCAAGACCCATGGTGGCGGCCCGACGCAATTCTAGAATACATAGGTTATACTACTGGTGCCCTCAGTGCCCTGTTTGTCTGCTCCGAAGTGTGTGCACGCCCGCACTCCGTTAGAACCCACACTGTTGCATCCACCGCCGTCGCTTTGATCGCTTACAATCATCCCAGTAATCGTGCTCCACCCTGCCTAGTTTCAGGGTACCATGATACCTAATTGGGTTACTGCTGAAATGGGTCCCCGTTACTAGGGTTTCCTACTGGTTAAGTTTGTGGGCCTATATATACAGATATTATCCACCTTCCCGTGATGTACTTATCCCACCGATTCAAGCATGCTTATTAATGGTTAAGTTTGTGGGCCTATATTTACTAATATAACCCACCAACACGATATGTACTTAACCCTCTTCGTCCATCACATTCAGTTGGTTAAGTGTTTTCTCTTGTTTTACTTAACCGTACCACACATCATGTTATATCGGTTAAGTGTTGTTCCTTGTGTTACTTAACCCTACCACAAGCCTTGTTATACTGGCTAAGTGTTCTCCCTTGTGTTAACTTAACCCCACCGCATGTCATGTCATATTGGTTAAGTGTACATTGACTTAGCCCACCTACTTATCATGTTGTAACAGTTAAGTGTTACCCTCTGTTGTTTACTTAACCTTACCACGCATCACATTATATTGGTTAAGTGCATGTTAACTTAACCCCATCCACCAGTCATATTATAATGGTTAAGTGTTACCCTCGTGTGTTTACTTAACCCTACCACGCATCAGGTTATATCGATTGGGTGTTGTCAACCTATTCAAGTTAGCCCAACCCATCCGCTAGTCATGTTTTAATGGTTAAGTGTCATTAGCCTAGCCAAGTTACTTAACCCACCCATTCATATCATATTGGTTAAGTGTCATTAGTCCAGTCATATTACTTAACCCACCCATTGGTCTGATTAACAATTATGTTGGTTGAGCGTACATTTATAAGTTTTACATGTTCTTAACTCATACCGGTTAGGTCCATATTTACATGTCAAATTTCCATGTCATCCCACCTAACCCTCTAACCATACCCACGTCTTATTATGGTTAGTATTCCTTAATTCATTCATTATGACGAACGAATCATGACCTCTCACATTAGATTTTGCATTTTGTGGCCACTGGATTTGACGGGCGGTTCCGGGCAGATTTACACCACAAACTGGGTCTAACCACGTGTCATAAACCGTTGCGCCTACAATTTGGCCTTCGACCTCTCACATTAGACTAACACTTTGTGGCTACTGGATTTACCGGCGGTTTCGGGCAGATTTACACCACAAACTGAGTCTAACCTCGTGTCAAAGGTTCATTAATGGTCGTATTCCACCCCAAAACCCCAATATCAGTTTATGTGTTTAACATATAGAAATGTTCATGGTTCACATTTTTGCCCCAAAACATATTCCAAAATTATTACCATAATTCACTATAAGGTTATGCCAATTATAGCCTTTTATTTACAATACATGCCAATTACCCAAAACCCAACTTAGGCGCGTTCATATTAAACCTCTACTAAGTCATAAATTTTCATATATGTTTCAACTCCAAATTTTACATAATTAACATATGCCCAAGTTCTATATTACTTGTAAATTTTACATATGCCCAATTCGTACCAAATTTACATATGTTCAATTTATGCCGTTTTACATGTATGCCAATTTTTATGCCATTTTACCTTATTAAGTTCTAGCCAAAATTACATGTATCAAGTTTCATACCTAATAAACCCAAATCATGATTCATGATGTAGTTATCCCAAACTATAATCTTTTTATTACAGTACATGTCAGTTGCCCAAGTTCATAATACATGTTTATGCCAACTAACAAGTTTACGATTGCTTTCATGTTCAAATTCCCAATTCTACATATGCCTAATTAACATAAGTCCATTCTTTTGATTTAATTTACATAGCCCCAAACTCGTGATTTAATTTACATGCCAATTCATGTATGCCCAAACTTGCAATTTCAATTATATTGACAATACCCAAATATCCAATTTCATGTTAATGGTAGTAATACCCAAATATCCAATTTTTGTGTTATGCCATCAATTCCACCAAACACATATATTCCACTAGGCAATATTCCAATATTTCCCCCGTATGCCATTGCACGTATATCGTAGTTTAGGCCTAGGTCCAAAATTGACCTAGGTTCATCAAAAGAAAATAAATAGGGGAAGGTAGAATTTTGCATAAAAATAAGATCAGAGAGAAAAACATCATCACAGGCATGAAGATTACAAATTAGTAATAATATCAATATGAATCAAGAGAACTGATTTACAACAGGCTGAATAGATCAAAACCTAGACATGGGAATAAAGATAGACAAGTCTCAAAACTCAAGATCCAAGAAGCAACAGAAATAGATCGATAAACATACTTAAATCCAATTTCACTTCATCACATGCCCATATTATATTTAAATAATTTAATTTGAAAATAACTAAGACTTACAGGGCATGGCTAACGAATTAAGAACTGAAATTGTCAAAGAACGTTGTAATAGTGTTGATTTATTGTTTGAACCATTGTTGAAGCTTTGTTCTTCGAATTGATTTTAGTTTGAATGCTTAAGCTTTAATTTGGGGGCGGCGGCCATGGTTCAAGAGGTATTTTAGTAGCATAATGGTGTAAGAATGATTTGATATGAATTAGGTTAGGTCTAAGGGTGTTTTTATAGGTGTAGCAACTAGTTTAGACCCTTAGATTAACCCTAGAATCAATCCGAACCATCAAAACACGTCTCAGGCTTCAAAAATGAATTCTGGGTCAAAACAGGCCGATCAGGTCCACCTATAAGGGGGGAGGTCGACTACATGGTCGACCTGGGGGGTAGGTCGACCCTAGGGTCAACCACATGGTCGACCTGGTCCCCAGGTCGACCCCTAGGTTGACCACTAGGTCGACCCCTAGGTCGACCTGCCTGGTCCTGTGCTGCCTAAAATCTGTTGAATCTTTTACAGGCCATAACTTCTTCATCCAGACTCCGATTTTCGAAAACTTGGACTCTATTTCATGTAAAATTTCGAGATGAACGCATTGGCGTAACCTATTTCCCTTGATTCTTATTTTAAAATTTATTTATACCCTGATTTCTAGTTTCAACAGGTTATTAAAATTCGGGTTGTTACATTCTCCCCTCCTTAAAGGATTTCGTCCCCGAAATCTTCAAGTTAAGAAGAATGTGTCCTACCATCCAATCATCCATCTACTCAATCATCAATCACAGGCATCCATTGTCCTTAAGAGATTTCTAATGCAATATGAACATATGCAGAAAGTGTGTGTATATGATCCTTATCTAATGCAAATAATCAGGCCTGATTGATCTTCTTAATGCAAAATATTTTAGTGCCATGAGTCCAACATGTATGCAAATAGTCCTAGTCACATAAACACTACATGTGTGCACAAACATCCATCCATATGCAACATCCACATGATATCACATTCAAAATCGTCCATAAACAAATATAAACACTCATGCATATGTAATATGAAAGGTGACTGAGCCGATCTAGTGTCTAATGTACGTGTATATGCAATCATGAGCAACCACTAGCAGCCACTTGCAACCATCAATCATAACATGTCTCAAACACATGTTTACACCCAATTGTTCCTACCTAAAGGTATAGTCGAACGATAGAAGCAAGCAAAGAAAAACTTTGTACCCTAAACACCAGCCTAAAACCAATATATATGATTCTGGGAAACCAAGCATGATAAACTCCTTTTAGGTCGCAAGAAATCCCTTCCTAAAACCAACCCATATCCTATAAAGCCCAAAAAGTTTTGTCAATCCAACGGACACCCTCAAACCCCAACATATATCACAACCAAATGAGTCATACTTCTTATGGTGTTTGCAACAGAAATAAGATTGAGACTAGGACCGAGAGGATATACATAAAAGATAGCATGCAAGTAAGCTCTACAAGAAAAGAGGGATCAAGGATATACTCTTAAAAAGAGATATGATGCGCGTATCTAGTTTTCAATCTTCTAAGTTGCATTTCCTTGAGCTTAACTCCATTATGCTTTGTCCGTCTTTAACTTCATAATTTCGTAGCTTCTTAACTCTTGTTTCCAAAATATGAGTTGGAACTCATTTCACTGTTGTCTCTCGTCCCATTTTCCCTTATCCTCCTTCTAGTATACTCGGCTCAAACATAACTGCGTACTCATGGTTTCATGCAAGCTCTCCAAAATTCATTAGTGAATCTCGGATCTCGTTCACTTAGTGTAAGGTATTCCACATAAATGAATTATCTCTTGAAAATAAACAAATGCCAACCATGTTGCCAAGTGTACTTACTAAGGTGATTTTATATAACTCATGCATAAGCGAGATGAACCATCCGCCTTAGTGGCGAACATTACTCGAGCGGATCAATAAATATATTAAGAGATTCTAGGTAACTAATCATGGAAGAACCCTAAGGGTTACACTAGACTTCGAGGGTATTACCGAGGCAAGTCAAGAGTCTAACTACCCTCTTTTCATACTCGAGAATGGTATCATTTCTGGATAACCACTCCATCCCTAGAAACAACCCATAGCCCAAAAACATAAGCACTACTTCTAAACTCAACACTTAGCATAGGCATTCTCAAATCCAAACGAGTCATGAATAAATGAGTCGATTCCCCAACAGGATTGGAGACAAAAACGGGATCCTCTACTACGCTAGTACTAAGGTGCAGAGACTTCAACTATCGAAGCAGAATTAAAAGGATGCGATGTACAAAATCAAAGTTCTAACGGGATGATAGAAAGAAAAGCCAAACCTTTAACAGAAACGCTACCACCTCTCTTAGGTATGCTAGTAGTGAGAGCATACAATTTCCCTCTCGACGATCTTGTTCTTTGCCCTTGTCCTTGTCCTATAATACTTAATTACATGTCCCTTTTTACCATACTAAAGATACTTTCTCTTGTCATGGGTTTTATTATTCTTTCACTTGGCCTCTTTCCTTTCACCTTTTTCCTCTTCGTGGATTAAGCCATATTAACAAGTTTATCATCCTTGGACTTGTGTTCTTTATCCTCATTCCTACTATCCTTGTATAGCTTGTTGAAAAGTTTGTCGAAAGCTACTTCCATCGCACGGCAACCCTACAAAGCTTGAAATATGATTAGTCGCAAGTAAAACTACTACGGCTATGGATGGAGGTTGGACACTACTTTGCCCTCCGACATGTGTCGCATGCCTACAAACTATGGTGAAAAAGAAAGAGAGAAGAGACTCAAGGAGAGAATCAAAAGATAGTGCATATGGCTTTGGGGAATATGCCTTTCGTAAAACAAAACTTTTCTTTAGAAAAATGCTTCTTTGCAAACGTTTTGAAAATAATTTCAGAAGGTTTTTAAAAGATTTTGCCCAGTCTGGTAACCTTCTGCTCTGATACCAAATGTAACACCCCACCTCCGCTAGGGTCACTCACAAAGGGAATGCACTAGCTTTGGTGGAGCATTATCTAGGTAAATATACACAGAAATATTACAAGACAGAATATATAAAACAGCGGAAGAAGAAGCAAATTTCATTGCTTTAAAATCTAGAAAGGTCTAAAGCCTTTTACATCAAAATGCCATTAAATCCATTACATTGAAATTTGTCTTGCAATAGTAAAGAAGCATAAAACCATAGTCATAAATCATTCCCCAAGTAATACAGTAAAGCAGCCATAGCCAAGAGAAATCCAAGCAGTACATGAAAGAGCCTTGGAGCTTGGTAAGATCCGAACTAAGCTATATTCCCACCCTGCGAACCTAGGGGGGAACGAAAGAAAAGGAGGCGAAACAAACTGGGTTAGTCATAAAGACTGAGTAAGTCTTAGTGGCTTCCAGCATAAAAATAGGTAAAGATAACATGGCATGAATAAACTGAAAGTAAACATAAGCATGACGACAAGATAAGCTACGGGCATGATAACTAAGAATAACATCATAGGATTTCTGTCATGTATAACATTGCAAGGTTCCCATTCAAGATGAACTAAGTATAGTTTTGCAAGATTTCTATCAAGCATCGTAAGATTTCTCTGCTTCACCATTAAAATGATATCTATTTGCTCTGCACCACCTAACTAGTGTCCCAACTAGTAATCTATATAAAATGATAAAATCATAACGTGATCCCAATCCCCGAAATTAAGGTTGCTTACACGTGTACATCTATTATTTATTACCTAGATCTAATTTAGGGTTTTCTATCGAGCGCTTCCTAGATTCAACCAGGATTTATGCCACTTAGGTCCAACCTAGGGATTATGCTACCTATTGAACACTTCTCGGATTTAGGGTGTATGCCACCTAGGTCCAACCTTGGGATTATGCTACCTATGTGTGTCATACGGACCCCAATGATTGTAGATACCTATGCTGGTCTCACCATGGGGTGTATCAAGACCCATGGTGGCGGCCCGACGCAATTCTAGAATACATAGGTTATACTACTGGTGCCCCCAGTGCCCTGTTTGTCTGCTCCGAAGTGTGTGCACGCCTCACTCCGTTAGACCCACACTGTTGCACCCACCGCCGTCGCTTTGACCGCTTACAATCAGCCCAGTAATCGTGCCCCACCCTGCCTAGTTTCAGGGTGCCATGATACCTAATTGGGTTACTGCTGAAATGGGTCCCCGTTTTTAGGGTTTCCTACTGGTTAAGTTTGTGGGCATATATATACAGATATTACCCGCCTTCTCGTGATGTACTTATCCCACCGATTCAAGCATGCTTATTAATGGTTAAGTTTGTGGGCCTATATTTACTAATATTACCCACCAACCCGATATGTACTTAACCCTCTCCGTCCATCACGTTAAGTTGGTTAAGTGTTTTCTCTTGTTTTACTTAACCCTACCACACATCATGTTATATAGGTTAAGTGTTGTTCCTTGTGTTACTTAACCCTACCGCAAGCCTTGTTATACTGGCTAAGTGTTCTCCCTTGTGTTAACTTAACCACACCGCATGTCATGTCATATTGGTTAAGTGTACATTGACTTCGCCCACCTACTTATCATGTTGTAACGGTTAACTTTTACCCTCTGTTATTTACTTAACCTTACCACACATCACGTTATATTGGTTAAGTGCATGTTAACTTAACCCCATCCACCAGTCATATTATAATGGTTAAGTGTTACCCTCGTGTGTTTACTTAACCCTACCACGCATCAGGTTATATCGATTGGGTGTTATCAACCTATTCAAGTTAGCCCAACCCATCTGCTAGTCATGTTTTAACGGTTAAGTGTCGTTAGCCTAGCCACGTTACTTAACCCACCCATTCATATCATATTGGTTAAGTGTCATTAGTCCAGTCATTTTACTTAACCCACCCATTGGTCTGATTAACAATTATGTTGGTTGAGCGTACATTTATAAGTTTTACATGTTATTAACTCATACCGGATAGGTCCATATTTACATGTCAAATTTCCGTGTCATCCCACCTAACCCTCTAAACATAACCACGTCTTACTACGGTTAGTATTCCTTAATTCATTCATTATGACGAACGAATCATGACCTCTCACATTAGATCGTGCATTTTGTGGCCATTGGATTTGTCGGGCGGTTCCGGGTAGATTTACACCACAAACTGGGTCTAACCTCGTTTCATAAACCGTTACGCCTACAATTTGGCCTTCGACCTCTCAAATTAGACTGACACTTTGTAGCTACTGGATTTGCCGGGCGGTTCCGGGCAGATTTACACCACAAACTGAGTCTAACCTCGTGTCAAAGATTCATTAATGGTCGTATTCCACCCCAAAACCCCAATATCAGTTCATGTGTTTAACATATAGAAATGTTCATGGTTCACATTTTTGCCCCAAAATGTATTCCCAAATTATTACCATAATTCACTATAAGGTTTTGCCAAGTTATAGCCTTTTATTTACAATACATGCCAATTACCCAAAACCCAACTTAGGTGCGTTCATATTAAACCTCTACTAAGTCATAAATTATCATATATGTTTCAACTCCAAATTTTACATAATTAACATATGCCCAAGTTCTAGATTACATGTAAATTTTACATATGCCCAATTCGTACCAAATTTACATATGTTCAATTTATGCCATTTTACATGTATGCCAATTTTTATGCCATTTTACCGTATCAAGTTCTAGCCAAAATTACATGTATCAAGTTTCATACCCAATAAACCCAAATCATGATTCATGATGTAGTTATCCCAAACTATAATCTTTTTATTACAGTACATGTCAGTTGCCCAAGTTCATAATACTTGTTTATGCCAACTATCAAGTTTATGATTGCTTTCATGTTCAAATTCCCAATTCTACATATGCCTAATTAACATAAGCCCAATCTTATAATTTAATTTACATAGCCCCAAACTCGTGATTTAATTTACATGACAATTCATGTATGCCTAAACTTGCAATTTCAATTATATTGACAATACCCAAATATCCAATTTCATGTTAATTGTAGTAATACCCAAATATCCAATTTTTGTGTTATGCCATCAGTTCCGTCAAACAAATATATTCCACTAGGCAATATTCCAATATTTCCCCCGTATACCATCGCACGCATATCGTAGTTTAGGCCTAGGTCCGAAATTGACCTAGGTTCATCAAAAGAAAATAAATAGGGGAAGGTAGAATTTTGCATAAAAATAAGATCAGAGAGAAAAACATCATCACTTGCATGAAGATTACAACTTAGTAATAATATCAATATGAATCAAGAGAACTGGTTTACAACAGGCTGAATAGATCATAAACTAGACATGGGAATAAAGATAGACAAGTCTCAAAACTCAAGATCCAAGAAGCAAAAGAAATAGATCGATAAACATACTTAAATCCAATTTCACTTCATCGCATGCCCATATTATATTAAAATATTTTAATCTGAAAATAACTAGGACTTACAGGGCATGGCTAACGAATTAAGAATTGAAATTGTCATAAAACGTTGTAGTAGCGTTGATTTATTGTTTGAACCATTGTTGATGCTTTGTTCTTCGAATTGAATTGAATTTGAATGCTTAAGATTTAATTTGGGGGCGGCGACCATGATTCAAGAGGTGTTTTAGCAGCATAATGGTGTAAGAATGATTTGATATGAATTAGATTAGGTCTAAGGGTGTTTTTATAGGTGTAGCAACTAGTTTGGGCCCTTAGATTAACCCTAGAATTAATCCGGACCATCAAAACACGTCTCAGGCTTCAAAAATGAGTTCTGGGTCAAAACAGGCCGACCAGGTCGACCTATAAGGGGGGAGGTCTACTACATGGTCGACCTGGGGGTAGGTTGACCCTAGGGTCAACCACATGGTCGACCTGGTCCCCAGGTCGACCCCCAGGTCGACCTGCCTGGTCCTGTGCTACCTAAAATCTGCTGAATCTTCTACAGGCCATAACTTCTTCATTCGGACTCCGATTTTCGAAAACTCGGACTCTATTTCATGTAAAATTTCGTCTAGCGTAACCCGTTTCCCTTGGTTCTTATTTTAAAATTTAATTATACCCTGATTTCTAGTTTCAACAGGTTATTAAAATTCGGGTTGTTACAAGTTTGATCTCATTTTTCCAGCTTAGGAGAAATTAAATAGGAAACGATTAGATGCGTTGACATTTTGGATGGTGGGATTTGGATGTAAAACTGGTTACTTCATACTTCTATTCGTAGTTGTGTGAGGTTTATCGATAAAAAAGGTTCTTCAAACATTTGCATTTATATAGAATTGTTAGTATATTTAGGATGTTTTGCATCATGTTTTTGAAAATGTCCTAAAAATAAAATGCATGCATATAGTAGGATCCGATTTAGAATCATTATGCATACATGATTTGTGGTTGGAATACATTATGTATACTGTGCATATGTGCACTTGGTCGCAAAATAGATTTACACAAATATGTTGTGTAGGATAGGGTAAGCAGGTGTCGGAATTTTAGGACGAAATTCATTTTAAGGGGGAAAGAATGTAACAACCCGAAATTTTGGCAATAAATAAATTAGTTATTTAATTGGATTTTCTGAAATAGGAATTTATGCAAACGATGGAATTTGACCACGAAACTTTCACTGTTGTGTTCGCCACAAAATTCTGGTCAAATTTCATGATTGGAGTTTTGCAAACGGCGTGCATATGAAAAAGTTACAAAAGAAATTAGAAAAATGGACAATAATAATAATAAAATAGAATATATATTAATATTTAATACCATTTATAACTAGCCTTCACTTGGCGTTTTAGCCTAAGAGCGGCCGATACCCTTGAATGGAGTGGTCGACCGCTTCTGGCGATTTTAGCCCAATGACGGCTAGGGTTATATCGGTTTTGATTATATAATATATAAAATGGATGGGCGGATGTTTATTAAATTAAACCTAACAGTTCAAGGCTATTCTAAGTCCTATAAAGAAAGGGTTAGGTCCCCCCCCATTCTTTTCCACATATTTCTGAGAGCAGCAGCGAAGCTCTGTCATTTCCCTTTCTCCTCAGACAAATTCTAAAACAAAAAAATGTTCATATAAAATCAAAATCAAACATAAGCAACATAGATTTGAAGGGGTTAATCAGATTCAAGTGGAAAAGAATATGGACTAGTGTTTAGGTTCTTCTTCATCAGATTTCTCCCCTCTTTTCTTATTTTCTTGCAAATCTACAAATCTGAAAGTATCCCCTTTCAAGATAGCTGCAGATATGTAAGAATTTAGGCATTGTAGGCCTAAAAGATTCATCTTTGGATGCTTTCAGATGAGTGGGAAATTTCTATGCAAAGTATACAATAATCTAGTTGCTTCTTTTGTATTAAATTTGAAATATATGCCTATGTGTTCGACCGAACTATTGTACTTTTTGTCAGATCTAAAGAATAGTTGGGGTTTTGGATAATATTTTATTTTGTAGGCTTAGTAGATTGTTCATATCATTGTCTACAATAGTGTTTAAAATATTGTGGTTATCATAAACACCATAGATCTGGAAATCAATCTCATAAATATTGTTAAATTGTAGTTTTATTCCAGATCTGTAGTTTTGTTGTTGATTTTAATTTATGTTAATTTTGTTAAAAAGATATAGACCTGCTTGTGTTTAGTTTTGTTTAAGTTTTAACTTAGTTACTATAAATATGCATTTTTGTTCTTTTTAACAAAAATACATTATTTGGAATCGATAAGAAATGTACTCAAAAATAAAAAGGAAAAAGGTTGTGTATATTCATGCACAAATATAGGTTTATATATGTGTGTGTGTGTGTGTTTGTGTGAATAGTTTACATCAACCGTTTAAAAAAACATACATACCATATATTTCTTATGATTTGAAATATGCCTCTTCCTCTTTTAAATATTTTAGGCATAATTTACAATACTTGCAGTTAATGGCCTTTTTTAAGATCTGGAATCTTATTACAAGATTAAACCCAAAAAGGAACGTTTTGGTTGTTATCTTAAATCAAAATATTGAATTTAATAGTAGTAAAAATAAATAGAATAATAACTACGTTAACTACATGAAAGTATGTATACATATATATATGCACATCATCCGTCCAAATCTACATAAACAATGAAATATATATATTAAAACTAAAGTTTGTGTTTGAATGGTTTTCATTTTACGGAATTACATATGGAAGTGTAATCCATATTAAATGGAAATATATATTATGGACGCTATAGCAATGAATGCGATTAATTTGCTATAAATAAGGTCATATAGAAATAATAACTATTGTAACTATCGTTGATTTGAGGAAAATAAGTTGAATTAGGTAGTTATGCCTAAATGGTTAAAATTTGGAAACGATGACTAGGAATAGAAATTGTAACTTTAATTAAGTGAATAAATAATTCTAATAGCATATAAACATATATATGTACAAGAATTAATAAAATTAAAGTAAAACAGAACATTTAAGAAGTTTCAATAATTAGATTAGAAATAAAAAGGGAATGATATAATAAGGACATTTCGTTGTAAGGTTAACGTCGTAGGAAATTATGACCGTTAGATTCACAAATGACAATAATTATAATCAATGGTAATAAATGACATTTAAAGGGTTAACTGGCGCCTTAGGAAAATATGACTATTATGGTCATAAGTGGCAATAACTCGAATAAATAGTAATAAACGGAATTAGAAAGGGATTTACAGGCATTTCTTGTCATTTGAAATACTAACTCCAATATGGAAACAATTAAATAATTATCCTAGGGTAGGAAGGGTATAATTTTCTTATTTTATACTAGTTAATCTAGAATTAATAATTAAAAGTTCGAATTTGACATTATAGGTTAATGATGTGAGATCAGCTGCCTTATTCGATAGAAGTCTGCACTTTCCAGCAGTCGAATATATGTCCAACTGATGTGAGACATCATTGACCATAGGAACCCGTGATGATAGTTAGTTTGCATACGTAGATTATTTTCGTAAGGAGAAACTAAACACGAATAAATCAATAATGTGGCCTGCTTCGGGGATTAAGGTCTTAAGCGGTTAGATCCACTTATAAAAATGTATTAAGTGATCGCGTAGTCCACCTCCCATAAATAAAGGTATTAAAGGCTAATTAGATACGAGTTTGATAATCTCCATGATTAGTCCTCTTTCCCCTGGGGTCTTAAGTGGCTAGGATTTGAGGATCCACCTTGGGAATAGGTTTTAACGACCAATACAGAGGTATTTTATGTCAACCTATCATAAGGAGAAAGTTTTAAGTGATTAGGGGATTATCCTAATAACGTCAACTTGATAGTAATGAGGGGTTCCACCATAGGGAGGTCCTAAATGGCATGCCATGCCTACCTATCCAATTGGTCTTAAGCTGTGCAGTTAAAGCGCCTAGCTGTTCTATAGCGGTGGAGGTGCAAAAAGGTGTAGCGGGGATATAGCGGAGGCGCAAAAATGTTCATTAGATGTAAAACCAAATATCTAAAAACTATTTAATTACCATTCTCACATTACATGTGTATAAGAAACTAACATTAATTAATCTTATATAACAAAATCAAGGAATATCATAGTTATGCATGTTGAATTTGGTGAGGGTAATTGATTGTTAGCATACGTTAGGTACACATGCCTTAAATTTAGCCTTTTACACCAAATTTACTGAAGTTTTAAAAAGAGAACTAGTCAAATCATGCTCTATATATTAATACTACTAAATCGGTCGCTAAAAAGCGTTGATTTAGCGGATGCAGCGGAAAATTGCGGGGCTAGAAGCAATCTACTATTCATTAGCGCTAAATTGAAAGAGCGTAGCGGTTGAAGAGCACTATGGGCTATAGCGGGGATATTGCGGGGCTTTAACTGCATAGGTCTTAAGTGACTTCTTACTATCTCTCGCCTTATGCAGGGCATGGGTTTATATTCGTGAATGATGGAAGTCTAATTAGTAGGACCTGTAGCTAGTATCCTCCAATTTATATTAGCATAAGATAAACCATTGAAAAGGTGTTAATTGACCGATAGGTCCGCCTAGGGTCTTAAATGATCAGGAGGATTCACCCTTGTCTATCATTTGATATTGAGGACTTAAGTTGCTATATATATATAATTGACCTCCATATGATTAGTGAGTAATTGAGATCCCTCCTCTTAGTTCTTGGTAATTGGTTGAAAAATGGTTTAAAGGCTTTATAATTATGTGTAAAAGTTCTATTCCAGTATTGCAATATCGTTAATCGTTTGGGGAAAGCTGCCTTGGGTATGGTAGTCTCAGTTGTGCGTAGGTGTTTACAAGAATAGGTTAGAATTACTAGCCTTGATAAAAATATGTCTGTGGTTGAACCAAACGGGATATATCAATGTATTGTAGAGTGTGTTATATTCTTCCTTCTCACTAGAGCTTGTTGTTCTTACCCTCTCCTCATTACAACTCCCAGGTTATCTCAAGAAGGTCAGGTTTCCATAGCTGTTTAAGTTTGGTCTTCAGTTTTCGTTCTCTCTCATGCTCGGTATTGACGTGGTGACTTACTCTTATAAGGTAGTTACTTGAGTTGATACTAGTTTTCCTATTTCGTTTCCAACGTGAGTTATTTATCATATTATGATTATGCTCATGCTCTTTTATTTGCATGTACCAGATTCACGCGTTCTATGCTTGGATGAGTTCGAGTTTTGATTTTTATCGAAATTTAGGATCAGAAAAGTGTGGGGGAATACATGGTCAACATTAATACAAACAAAATCAAGAACAATTCATTTAAAGCATCAATGGGTTTGTTTTTATTTTTCTTTTTTTTCCCTCTAAATCCCTTCATGTTAAGTTAGTTCAAGGATTTCAGTTAGACTCAACTGCATTTTTCAAGGCTAATTCTCAAACTGTTTTTTCGATCATGTACCAATATTCCAATTATAGAAGCATGTTTGCAGATACTGGTTTTTAGATGGTGGGTTCTTTTGAAAAATTAAAATGCTTTGTTCATGGAGGAGCAAGTGTCCATTTAGTATGGTCTGGGTCTAGGAATATATCGATCAACAAAACGTACGGAGAAATAATGCTGACAGTTAGCATATGCCATATCAGTTTCTACGGGATAATTCTTCAACATACAGCTCGGAATTTCACTGAATCACCTCATCCAGGATTGTTGAATATCAAAAGGAAACCTTCACAAAAGCTACCATTTTGAGGACGATAGCTATGACATTATAGATGGAAATTTAATACCGCTTTTTGGTCTACGGTGACTTACAAGTTGATTTCTACATGACATGGCTAGTTATAATCGAGTGGGTTATAACTGTGAAAAGAACGCGGAGTACGTGCGTTGAAGTGCAGGTCGAGCACTTGTTGAAGTGGAATTTCCTGACCTCATCATGGGTTATATTTTTATTGTTTTTTACAGCATTTTGTGTTGTACTAGTTTTTATGTATGTTTTATATGTAAGTCGGGTTAGAGTGCTAAACTTACTATGTACTTTTCTTTGAAGTTAATAAAGCGTACCAATTTTCAAAAAAAAATGTACTTTACAATTTTGGAACTAGTTTTTATGTATGTTTTGTACGTATGTTCGAGTTTGCATGTATGATGTTGAGGGTACCATGAAATGTACTTTACAATTTTGGAACTAAAAATTGACAACTCAAATTAAATTAGTCATCTTGCCTTGCCATTATCTCATTCTAATTCTCCACTCAACATTTCATAGCATAATGTTTTCTTACCTCCTATTTCTTCCTTTAATGCATGCACAAGATACACTAGATTCTTATCTACTGATCATTTTACTGTCAAACTCATTTCATAGTTCATTCAATAGACCATCGTATGTGTGTGTATGTATGTATGTATGTATATGTATGTATGTGTGTATGTGTGTATATATATACGTAGGTATGTATGTATGTATGTATGATGTAAGTATGTATGTATGTATGTGTGTATATATGTATATGCAGCTTCATATAGTTATTCGACGGTTTATGTAATCTCTTTGAGTTTTTGGCAAAGTGATGTTTTAAAATAGTAAAAAGTCATTGTGTAACAATGATTCAGGCATTGGTTGAACAACATAATTTTAGATGTACTTCAATGTGCAACCATTATTCAAAGAAATTATTGGTCTAAAGTTTACATTATAAATTGTCGATGATTGTCATAACCATCAAATTTAAATGGTATTTAATCATCGTATGATTTTGCGATGAAGAGAAGATGACAATGAAATTTACTCTACGACGGTTGTTGCAAAGTTGGAGCAATGTGCAACCATGATGGACTACGATGGCTAACTTTCATTACTAATAAGGTGTCGAAATCATCGATCAAAGGAGAATTAATGCACCAATAATTTAAAAAAATAGAAGTTAGGTATGTTTTCCCATGAAATATATTACTGATAATAAAAAGTATATAGTACTAAATTGTATGACAAATTTTAGTGTTTGTATCATGAGACACGTTTCATTGTGCTTTATGCATCACATTAAATGTATAAAGGCAATCATATGTAAATTTTGGAACTAATTTCAAATTTTAGATGCGTGATCATATTACGAACATGACCTATTTATATAAGTTTAACATGCAAACCATATGTCAGTAGAACTATATATCCGATAGGATAGTTCATCATTTAACTCGGTACTAGGCTCTAATTTTTTCATTCCGCATTCGTACGAATTTCATTTGGGAATGAACTAGAACATAATAAAATGTACGGAAATATGTTTGTCCCAAAAATTGTTAGAAATAAATGACTAATTTATGTACTAAATGTATTGCAATATGCATAGCCCCACATCCTAGTATACTATAAATATTATATAGTTATATACTAGTATGAAGACATTATTATAATCTCCATGAGATAAGAGATACATAAAAGAAAAAGACATCCTAGTGGGTGGTGCAATGCACCACACCACACACGCCACACAGGTGCCCGTGTTCGTGTCTGTGCTTGTGCCCGAACCCGAACTCGCACCCTCATCTGCGGCATGAGCGAATGCGCATTTGAGGTGTATTAGAGGCGCTTAGCACTTTGCAATTGGCATGTGGCAGACGACAATGGAAGTCCGCCGTGTTAACTATTCAGAACAAACAACATTTTTCATTCAGATTAAACCAAAACGGTAATAAAACGGTCGCAACGCTTAGTAAATGGGTCACAACCTTTCCAAGTAGGGATGGCAAAAAAATCCGTACCCGCGGTTATCTGCGGGTAAAATCCGTCATGGACATGAAACAGATAGTTAAATAGGTATCCGTGGGTAAAATAAACGAGTATTTTTAATATCCGTTAATTAATAGGGAGGGTACGGATAGTAAGATATCCATGTCCATAGGTACCCATGCCCATATTGAATGTGATTTATTATTAATAGTTAATACAAAAAACATTGTCGTTGGTTGTTCAGTATTTGTGTGCATGCCTTTACTCAATAATTTATAACTGGCTGTTGATATTTTGATGGATACTTCGGTTGTTGTCACTTCTTTTCTGGATGTTGGTTTAAATATGTATTGGTATTTTGAGGTTAGCATTTGAGCATTGGTCTAATTTGTTTTTTTGTTTTTGCCAAATGTACTTTTGAATAATTTCAATAAATGGCTAAAAAATAAATTGAATAAATATAATGGATACCCACGAATACCTGCCATTACCCGTAACTTGTTTAAAACCCATTTAATGGGTACCCGTGCGGGTATGGGGTGGGCACAACGCAAAAAACCACCCAACGGGGCGGGTGATGGGGTGGTACTACCCGCGCCCACCCCGCCCCATTGTCATCCCTATTTCCGAGCGTTACAATCGTTAATAAGCCTTCCCACACACATATATAGGATTAGGCAGACAGAACATAATACATAGAAAATTCTGAAATCTTCTCTTCTTCTTCCTCATTAAACTCATTTCTTAATTACTCTCATGAGTTCATCAAGCTCTGCAAATGACTGTGCAGTTTTGCAGAGTATGTTTTATCTTGGAACACAGTTTCTCGTCAACCTTCTATGCCATAAAGGGAGCAATATTGTTTCAAGGAAACAGAGCATTTTGGACTCGGACAAACAGAAAAGTACTATTCATTTTGCTGATCCTCTATAACAGTGCTTTTGCAAAGACTTTGCAAACAGGCATTTTGCAAAGTCTTTCCAAACAGGTTCTGCAAGGTATTTGCACTGGTTTACCATTATATAATCAAACATCAGTTTTTGCAAACTACTTGCAAATAGTTTTCGAAATATAAATTGACACAGTTTTTACAAACCATCTGCAAACTGTTTTATGTTGTATAATTGACATAGTTTGTTTTTGTAAAAATTTAACAAATATTTTTTACAACATATTTGCAACACTCTGTGTTGTATATATATTGGTTTTTCCTAAGAATCTTGAAACAATATTTTATAAGTGTTAATTTGTCACTGATTGAAGTCATTGTATTACAGATAATGGCTCAAGATAAAAACACATCGGCAACAAAGCCACCTATGGTCATCATTAAGAATAGAGTTATGGTTCCAACAACCACTGTTACTTAATTGCATGGTGAGAGGACAAAAAAATTCACTGGAGTAGATTTCAAGCGCTGCCAACAGAAAATGTTGTTCTTGACAAGTCTAAAATTTTCAAAGTATCTCACTAAGGATGCTTCAGAAGTAAATGAACTAGAGTCTGATGCAATGAAAGTCAAAGCACTCAACATCTGGAAGAATTCAGACTTCATAAGCAATAATTACATATTAAATGGACTGATAACAGTTTGTATAATGTTTACTGCACAGTGAAGATATCAAAGCAACTCTGGGCTTCTTTGTATAAAAAGTATAAAACGGAGGATGCTCGAATGAAGAAATTCATTATTGGAAAGTTCCTCGATTTCAAATTGGTAGATGCCAAAACTGTTATCTGTCAAATCCAGGAGTTGCAGTGATAATTCATGAAATTCACGATGAAGGTTGTCATTAAGCGAGCCATTTCAAGTGGTTGTTGCCATCAAAAAGCTACCCCATCATGGAAAGAATTCATGAATTATCTAAAGAATAAATGCAAGTAAATGACATTGGAAGATCTTATTATTTGACTCAAGATCGAAGAGGACAACAGGAAATCTGAAAAGAAATCAACCAATGCGATAGTGGAAAAGGTAAATGTGGTTGAGGTTGAGAAGAACGACAAGTGTAAACGGGAATTCAACCCAAATGCAAAGAAACCAAAATAATTCAAAGGGTCATGTCATAACTGCGAGACGAAAGGGAGCAAGGCAAGCAAATTTCAAGGTCCTAAGAAGAAGATAAAATAAGGAAATATCACTAAATGCGAGAAACTCTCTAATGACATTTCAGAAATAATTTGTCTACAGTGATTTCTGAATGTGACTTGATTGGTAATATCAAAGAATGGTTTGTGGACACTGGTGCCACAAGACGTATCCACACCAACAAATGGATATTTTACAACTACAAAATTGTGACACAAGATGATTGGTTGTTTATAGGAAACTCCTCCACGCCCAAAGTTGAAGGAAAAGGAAAAATCATTCTGAACATGACCTCTGCAAGAGAGCTTACAATGAATGATGTCCTACACGTCCCAAACATTTGAAAGAATTTGGTTTCTGGCTCACTTCTTAGCAAAATGGGCTTCAAGTTGGTTTATGTTTCCAATAACTTTGTTTTATCAAAGAACAGAGTTTATGTAGGAAAAGGATATTTGAGTGATAGCCTGTTTAAATGAATGTAATGACTGTTGTACCAAAAGATTGTGATAATAAAATTGATTCTTCTTTTTATATCGTTGAATTCTCTAGTATATGGAATGCCAGATTAGGCGAAATTAATTTTGATACATTACGAAAAATGATTAACTAAGGTTTTACACATAAGTTTTCAATAAATCCAAGTTATAAATGTCAAATATGCGCTGAGGCAAAAATTACCAGAACCTTCTTTCACCATATCAAAAGGAATACTGAGCTCTTAGACTTAATTCATACAGACGTACGTGACTTCAAAATGTGTCAGTCACGCGGAGGGAAATGATATTTCATAACCCTCATAGAAGATTGTACTAGGTACTATTATGTGTACCTATTGAGAAGTAAAGATGAGACATTTGAAATGTTTTAACAATACAAGGCAGGAGTTGAAAATCAATTAAACAAAAAAGTTAAAGCCTTAAGAAGTGATAAGAGAGGTGAGTATGAATTTCCATTTGAGGAATTTTGTGGGAAAAATGGTATAATCCATCAGACAACAGCGCCATATTCTCCACAATCGAACGGTGTAGCATAACGAAAAAATTGTACTCTTAAAGAGATGATGAATGCTCTACTCATAATTTCGGTCTACCGGATAACTTCTGAGGCGAAGCTATATTTCTTCCAACCACATTTTGAATAAGGTTTGTTGAAAGAAAACTTCAACGACTACGTATGAACTATGGAAAAATAAACTACCATCCTACAAATACTTAAGTGTGTTGGGGTATCTTGTAAAAATAGAGGTGCCTAAATCAAAAAAGGTCAAAATTGAACCAAAAATGATAGATTGTGCTTTTTATAGGATATGCACAAAATATTTCCTTGTATATAAATCTGAAATTGATGATACTCATGAGAATATCATCATTGAGTCGAGAAAAGAAAGATTTTCCGAACACGTTTACCCTTTAAAACAAATTATCGTGCACAATAAGCAGACAAAAATAGAAATTTCCAATTCATATAAGGATAATGAAAAAAAAGTTGTGAAAACTCACAACAAGAGAATAATGGATAATCGGAGGAACTAAGAAGAAGTAAAATGCAACGAAATTCAAAATCTTTTGAATCTAACTTTTATGCCTTAATTTTAAAAAAAATGAACCACTAACATAAAATTAGGAAATGTCCTCCTACGTGGCTCCATACTGGAAGGAATTCATTAGTAGTCAGATAGAATTCTTTTGAATAATCATTCATAGGAATTAGTTGATTTACCTCAAGGATGCAAAGAATTTTGGTAATAAATGGATCTTTAAAAGGAAATTAAAAAATGATGGCTCGATAAATAAATATAAAGCACGATTTGTGGTACAAGGTTATAAGCAAAAGGAAGAGTTAGACTACTTTGACACATATTCCCATGTTTCCATCAGGATGATGATAGCAATTTCATCAGTACTACATTTGGAAATACATCAAATGGATGTTAAAGCATCGTTTCTAAATGGTGATTTCGAAGAAAAGATTTATTTGAAACAACCAGAGGGTTTCTTAATAGCAGGAAATGAAGGAAAAGCATGCAAACTAGTGAAATCGTTATATGAGTTCAAACAAGCACCAAAACTGTGGCATGAAAAGTTTGACGAAACAACGACATCAAGTGGATTTCGTGTAAACGAATATGACAAATGTGTCTATACCAAAATTATAGATAAAGGATATGTCATTGTGTGTGTATATGTTGATGTTCTACTCATACTAGAAAGCAATAAAGATGTAATGACATTAATAAAGAATATGCTATCTGTCAGATTTAAAGGAAAAATACTGAAATAGTTGATGTTATTCTTGGTATAAGAATACATAAAAGTCCACAAGGATATGTATTGTCTCAATCACATTACATTGAGAATAAATAAGAAATATATAAGCGACATAATATAATTGGTGCAAAATCACCAGTAGAATTAAATCAAAATTGGATAAAAAAAATAGTGGTGATAGCATCTATCAGCTTGAGTATTCTCGTATACTAGGAAACATTATGTACGTTATTAACTGTACACAACACCAAAAAAGGTAATTGCAACGCTTATAAGCATGACAAATTAACTTTGTCACGGTTATAACCTTTATCCCAACATGCGTGGCAGTTTTTCGTTACGGATAATGTCACGCTTATAACTTTTATAAGTCATATAATTTATAGCACTTATAACCGTTACAAAAAAAACTTTGCTAACATTTATTACCGTGATGAATATAAAATTCCTAACACTTATAACCATTACAAAGTGAAAATCTATAACATTTATAACCATTACAAAGTGAAAACCTATAACACATAACCATTACAAGGTGAAAACCTATAACACTTATAACCATTACTGAAGACCAGCGTATCACATAACACAAATAACAATTTTATTATCTAAAAGAATATATAAAGATATATAAAAATTCATTTAGAGAAAAAAAAATTAATTTCATCAATCAAAATATCAAATTTCATCGTACAACCATTTGCCAAAAATAACAATCATCAAAATACTTAATAATTTTGAAGTATCACGACATAGCTCAAAGTATAACAACCTATAGACAAACTATGAAGCTTACAACTAAAAAATTAAGAAGCTTACATCAAACTTTAAAGTATTAACAGTCATCAAGTACTTTTTATGGAGGGGAGCAGCAACCTTGTTCCCAATTTTATAGTTATTTCCAACACTGACAGCTGCCACATCAGCAAGTGCGTTGTCTTCAACCTAAAATATCAACAATTAACATCATTAGGAAAAAAATAACACCATAAGCAATAGTCACTTTTATTGTCAGTGTGATGAGGCAAAAGACTATTTGATTTATAAGTGAGAAAGAGAACAAATGGGTTCGTATAGGTATATTATTAGGCACAATGTAACGACCTGCCTCTTTGACATAAATATAATTATTTTAATAATTTAGGTATACAGTCCAAGACGGCCCAATGTACCAAAGTGGATCAAATAATTTCATACATTAATAATAGGATGGAGCAGTAAGAGAATATCACATTGCAATGGTTCAATAACATGCAACAATACATATATGGATCGAAACACACAGTATGCAGGACTTGTTGGCGTGAACTAAGAGACTAACAGCAAAAATTGTAGTCCTAAGCACATAACACAGCAATATTAAATGTATAATGACATATGAGCGCATTTTATAAGTCAATCCCACAGGTTTACTGGCAAATATCTCTGTATGAAATCAAAACAACCCATACATATGTAATATTTCAGTCTCTATACTTAGAAATGATGGTACGTAATGTTGTACCCTATAAATGATGGTACATATGTACATCAAAACAACCCGTCACCCTATATGGGAAAATTTTCAAATCCTAATGACTCATAATGTTGTACCCTTTAAATTTAAGGTACATGTATAAAAATTAGATGGATACAGAAATAAGACTGTATTTATCTGTCTAATTATTCATGCAACAAAAATGATTCAACGCTCAGTACGATAAAAAACTAAGATCATTCACGATCCTTTTACCACCATAATTTAAATAAGTCATTTATATGCTTTGTGAATAGTTATATTTTTCCAGTTTCATTAAATATTATTAGCCAACATAATAAATGGTTTGTAGATTAAACTGTATTTTGAGTAACCTGGAAAAATGATAGTAAGAAAAGAAAGTAAACATATCTTTGATCTTAAATCCAACTTCTTAGGTATAAAAAGAACGCCAAAATATTGATTGGCAGTTTCAGCTTTTTAAGCATCAAGAGATGGTCTCACATATCTTAACAGCAAAATACTTTAATATTTTAGTAGCTAAATATCTTTAAAATTTTAATAGTCGTATGAACTAACTTTTTTTTTAATTTACTCCGTCAACACTTTAGGTAATAGGTACATAATAAATTTTACTTTTAAACATCAAATATTTTGATCATTTACCATCACAAGGTAGAAAAATGACCAAGGTAATTAAGTATGGCCTTCGACAAATGCTTTAATGATATTGCATAGTTGTATAAACTTCTTGTTTTAATCAAGAGTTGTGATTTTTGACTGTATGCATAAATTTTTTTACGTATAACTTTTTTCAACACATTCCAAATGAAAATTTAATCAGTTATGAAATCTATCATGATAAAATATAAATGATTACTGAATTTCACCATAAAAGGAATGAAAACAAATTAGTGACAAACATTATACGCAAATAAATACATATGATATAGCATAAATTTAATTACACTTCAAATATCAGCAAATTAAACTGTTTTGAACAATAAATTGGCTAGCGTTGGAAATTTATAATGGATTCAATGTTAGTTAAGTCAGATGCATGGAGAGATTGATAGTTTACTTATCATATCCATCATTGTTTACCATACTCATATTGAGTAAGCAAAATAGGAAATGCAAAGATGGACATTAGCAGGAAAAATGTGTCTTTGGTTCAATTATTTATTAGTCATATGTGGTAAGAGCATTTTGAATTATAAGGACAACATCTTTAATGTTTTAACACAATATCATATTGAAAAAAAAAGATTCAAATCAATGAAGTATCTTCTATGAACCATCTTTGCTGGATTATTATCTGTAAAGATTAGGTCTACCTTATGCCAGCTTTCACAGTTATAAATTTTTAATTGTCCAATCAAGCTCTCCAATAAATAGATAGAAAATCATATTAATAAAATTAAATATGCACCGATTTAACCATGGTCATAACTAACTTAGAATAATTAGTAAATATGAGATGATGAGGTAACAAAGGGGTTAAATTCTTTGATGAAACCAGACTCAATTGAAGAGCCACAAAACTGCAGCAAGGGTACACCACAAAATCAATCCTATTTATCCTAACTAACATATAATAGCATATACATATATTAATATACACAGCAAACACTAATCAAAGAAAGGGTGGAGAGGCTTACACACAAAACACCTATATTTTAACACACATGCATGCACATCCATGTAGGAATCGTCATTTAATTAGACTACCACATGGAGCACGTACAGGTAGTGATAATAATTAGCATTTAATAGTTTGCAAGGCTATGACAAGGGTACCCACAAGGTAAAAAGGAACTACCAACAAATGAACATATGGTAAAACAGGTATTGTAGGCATTTTCAAGATAACCACATATTGGTTCAACTATGATCGAGCAGTCAAATTCCGATGGTGTACATATCTATATTCTACTTGAATGTCAGAAAATGCCCAAAGTATGAGGTTACATATAACACAACTATCTTCCGGAAAAAAGTTAATGGAAGGGGTACTTCAGTTTGGCAAAGAGAACATAACTGACGGAGACTGAGTTGTTGCAATAGTAAGATATCTATTAAAAAGCAACGAATTTCCTAACCATGCTTAAAGGTGAAGATGGCATAGTTTAAATGTCTGCAGTCACGGTAGGGGAAGGTACAAGGTTTTGACAAATGCAATACATAAACAACAAGTAGAGGGTGCTTAGGCTCAGGAAAAACGAGTTATATTTTTTTAATGAAGAGCGAAGTTAGATAACATGAAATAAGTCGAATCGTAAGTTAAACTTACCTTAGAAGCACTGACGGAAATCGTGCGAGAGGCAGAGGAGAAATCAAACTCAGTTTGAACGCTGGCGATGGTGTGGAGCTTCGGCAACTGGCGATGGTTCATGTGGTTGATGCTGTGGCACGCACTACAGTAGCGCAGTGGTTGTGTAGTGGAGCCGCTTCGAACGATGGTGCCACGGCTTCAACAGGATGGAGTCGAGGTCCAACTAGGAAAATCAGAGCAGGAGGAGCTGATGGTGTTAGCTGGAAATCGGCGTTGGTGGTTGATTTAGGTGCGGAAGGGCTGCTATTGATAGGGGAAGCGAGCTCTGGTCCAGGCGGGTACAACGACGGAGGAGCAAGCTCTGGTCCAGGTCGTTGAGACGCGTGCTGTCAATGCATTCACGTAGGCATGAATGAGCAGAGGAAAGAGGTGGCGTCTAACTTAGTTACATTTGATATAAATTCTACATTTGTTGTTTTAATTATATTCGGCGTAGTCATTTGATATTAAAAAGAAATCACAAACATAATTCATGTTCTAGTTAACCAAAATTAGTTGCTTGACGTAAATAATTGCATCCACAAAATCCTGCTTAACACTCTAGCTCTATGTTTTTAAGACTATACATTCTAGCTGTAAAGAATCTCCCCAAATGATTTTCTTCTGTTCAAAACAGAAACAACAAAAATAAAATAATTGTATTATTTTAAGATAAAATTATCAAATAAAATGAAACATTGGCAAAGATTTGAAAAGAAGAAACAATGAACTAAGGTTATGTCTCAATTTATTAAAACTGAAGCAATAATGAAACTAGAACTGACCCTCAGTTTCAACAAACTAGGCTGCGCTCAGTTTCAAGAAACCGACACTGAGTGACTGAGCGTAACTCAATTTCTTGAAACTGAAACTGGCTTCAGTTTCAGAAATTGAAACCAAGGCATCGGGGGACTGAGCGTAGCTCAGTTTCTTAAAACTGAAACTGGCTTTAGTATCAGAAATCGAAACCAAGCGATGCTTAGTTTTTGCATCGCTCAATCTAAAAAACTAAGCAATGGCTCAGTTTCAAAAATGAAGATTCATATGCTATTTTAAAAACTGTTTCTATATCAAAAATGCTACTATGACAAAAAAAGATTTTGTCAAAAAATACACCAGAGACAAAAAAAATTGGAGGCTCGCCCCTTGAATTACACAAATACCCCCCTGAATTCAATTCTTACCCCCTTAAATTCCGGATTTACCCCTATTTCTTAGTTTTTGACAAAAACTTTTTCGGGTATTCTAGCATAACTCTAACTATATATATAAACATCGAGAGTAGTGGCTCAGTTCCAACCAATAACAATTCCAAAAACTATTTATCCATATAAAATTCAAGAAAATGGATTACTTACAATTTTTTGGCTGCATATGGAAGTACTTCTTTTTCTTCTATGTACCATTTTCCAAGCCATAACTAGAGTAGGCATACTCTCCGGATTTCCCGCCTCCTACATAATATGTGAATAAAAACTTATAGTACATCTAATCGTGAAGTTTAACTGTATGTTAAATGCCATAAATTCATTTTTCTGAAAGCAGATCCAATGACAATCAGATTATTCACTCCTTAGAATCTTTTTAGGAGTTAATTAGTTTGGGCTTTAAGGCATTCATCAAAAGGTTAAACTGATCAATTAACTCATATGGACGAAACAAGTTGAACTAAAACATTCAGACGCGGCCCTCTATTTATAACACAAGAATGTGTTCGTCTTTCGTTGAATGTGCGTCAATCATCATAAACCAAGTATACATGGGTATACAGTAGCATTAGTATACAGTAAAATATTATATAACATACCAGAGAAAAACGAAATGGAACAAGAATAAAATATTATATCTAATTTTTAACTTTTGGTTCACTATAACCTATGTGAGTGCAGTGTTATTCTTGATCTAGCTAGCATATAAACAACAAACAAATGCTCTGTACTATTAAAGAAATAATAACGATACTATAGCATGGTGCATTATTCAACTGAAGATATAAATTGGACTATTTAGGTTCATCTATTGTATATGAAAATGTTATATTAAAAATATAATTGTTAATAGTAAGGAATAAGGTGACGCAAAATAAAAAATTAAAAGGCATAATGGTAGAACACATACTACACAAAAGCACTGCATTATATGGAACCTCTACTAAAACACATATCTTTATGTAAGCACATAGCATTTACATTCTTTGTTTGCTCCTTAATCCAAAACCCTCTACTACAGGACCTACTGGTTTTGGAAACCATCAATAAAGCCCCTTTTTTCAATGCATGTATTCTTATTTGTCAAGCAATACATTGTGATTGTAAGGGATGCTCAATTTACAAAAAGAATTTACGTAAAATAAATGTTATAGACGGTATTCTGCAACTGTAGATATACAGAACTGAAATGTTAAGCTTATGGTGTCCTGATTTAAGAATAATATCTAAAAAGGTATGAGTCTTCCTAAGACAAAGATTGAAGCAATAACACACTGAAGAGGTAATACCGTAGTTAAATAATACCCTGATAATTGATAATTTGTATATCACCTCGTTTTTGTTTATCCTATAAAGGGTAAATTAAAATGCAAAAATAAGATCCAATAAATGGATATGGTTGTTGTGAGATGTCTATTTGAACTATGTAGAATATACAATTATCCTTTAATACCATATGCCTGTTCAAATATCTGTTATCCTATAATAAACATAATCAAAATTTCACCCATATGTATATCTTTTATCAAAAATATTCTAGTTAAGAGATTTTGCTTGCTTTTATTAGAATTTCTTTCAATCAATTTCAGTATTTACATATCAGATGGACCTAAAGATAACAATTTTATAACATACTAATATATCCATAAATGTTTCAAGTAAACATAAAATTTTAAATTCACATTAATACTCAATTGATTATACGTATATATATATATATATATATGAATTAGAACTTCATTTTATACTAATTTAATGTTTTATCAATATTTGTTATAGTAGCGATAACACGGAAGACACGGCAGGTACTTATTATTAACATTGAGCATATTTTAGCTTCCAGTGGTGATTCCTACACAAAATTAATTTGAGCAGTGCCTTATAACATCAAAACATCCATCAACCGATCAAACTTTGTTATATTTTATTTATTTTATTAAGTATATTTTACCAATTTCAAATTTAATAAAAAGTGTAACATTCACCATTCTATATTTTATAACTACCGGGGCGAACCTGTGCTACACACACGGAGTTTGTCCAATCTATCTTCTTGATCTGTGCGTTATTTTGATTTAGGCAAATGCGAAATTTCTTATTTTAATCCGGTGTTAAAGACGACTGCAATCTTTGTGAATTATTATAGAAATGAGAAAAATAATATTGACTGTAATTCTTTTGTTGAACCTTGATGTGTAGATTATAATTGAAAATAATGAAAACATGTACTTACATTGACACTCGAACCACCATTACTTTAACTTGGAAAACGGTTTCTCTATTCAAAGTATGATGCAGGAGAATGAAGCAAATAACAATATATCATTTACATTTCAACTGATTAATTAAGCATATATTAGGCCATCTTATTTCCAAGCAAATAAGAAAATAAATTGTCACATTAATTCCAAATTGAAAGCATTAATTTTGTAACAGCCCAAATGGTGCAGTTAGTTAAGAGAAAAAATAATAGTACATTTAGATCAGTCATTGTAGATGAATGAAATACAGTTAGCAGATTAAAAAAACATGACCAAAATCTTTGATGTAGAAATTTATTGAAAGAAACAATACCAGAATAAAAAAATTACAGGGTTAACAATTAATTTTTACTATAATATGTTCCCATGCCTGCTATCGCTACCATATTGCCGTGATCATGCATTTAATCACTCATTACTAAAAAAATTCAACAATAAAATTATTTAAAGCGGTATGTTTGTGTTAAGGAAAACGTAATACTAAAGAGCTGAAAAACATAAGTAACAGAGGTGAAGGGCCATTAGAATTTGTTGACGGTCAATAAAAAACAGCAACCAATGAATACATAATATGGACACCAAATATTTGGGATGCAATTTCATTTAATACACATACTATGGGGAAGCTACTTTTAATTTCCTAAAAGTCCAATCTTCATAGAGGTGAGTTCTAAAATTGTTTGTTATGCATTAGATTGTCATCTATAACTTCATGTAAGAATTTCCAATGTCTTATTTTTGTATCAAATTTTCAGTTGTTAGTTTGGACTTTACATTATTCCATATGGGATTCAAAATAATTAATGTAGTGCTTTCTACAATACAAAATCATTATTATTACAGAAGAATCAAAACTTAACATTGAATTTTAAAGATACGTACCATGTAAGATAATGATATTTATTGGATATGATAACTTAAATGTAGTCACTACGATACACAGGTGTATGATTTCAATTATAAAAATCTACAGTTCTTCAGATAGGCGTTTCAGCATAAAAGGAGTTATCAACTTTAAATCCAGGTGGCTATCAAGGTACCATGAAAATAAATTTTGCACGGTTAATTTTCTAATATGTTCCATCAATTTGATAGACCATGTAGATCTTTAAGTTATATAATTGGAATTGGGCATGTCTTACTAATTACTCCTCAATGTCAGCCTATGCATCATATTCACTATGCATAATAATATAGAATATGTTTATAGTTTTGCATTAGCTAGTATGATAAAGAAAAAGAAGTTTGTAATCAAGCATATCTCCTGTGGCAAAAGCAGGAATGATACCTTGCCAACTTCAATGCGCAATTTCAAATTGATTAATAAATAAAGCATTTCATAAAAGAAATAGTGTATTTTCATTAAATACTAAACGGTAGGAGTTCAAAGCTTCAAATAATAGAAGGTTGTCATGTTAATTAAACTGGTAAATTACCTAAAGCATAGTGAATGTTAGTTTTTTTTTACTTAAAGGTGAATTAAGGCTACAGACATACCGAATTTAGCAACCGTTGCATTCCGCGAAAGTATAGAGACATTGTTAATTATATATGCTAATAAACATATACGTAGTATAAAATTACTCTTTAAGAGACTTCTAACATTCAACTAATTATCCGGTTTGTAAAATGAAATATGGAACATATTTTTTTTACTATACACATACCTATATACGAATACACATACATGCGCATATAGGCATATGCACATGCCCATGCACGGGCACACTCACGTGTGCATACAAAACAATATACCATATGTTGTGGGCAAATATTTTCAATCTTGTCATGTGTAGCTTCCACTGCCAAAACTTTCTTTGATAATATTACAAATGCGAACATACTTGCATGAATAGTAGATTTGGAAGTATAAAAAATGACTTCAAGCAAAAAAAAAAAAAAAAAAGTTCATTTCAAGCGTTATGTACTCATAAAAACAGTTATGTGCTGAAAAATAAACTAATTGTATCATGTTTTAATTTATATTACAACTGAAACAAATTGCAAATCCCTAAATAAAATCTGTATAAAGTAAGGAAGCTTTATCCAGTTGAGCTAAAACTAACATCTGCACTTTGAACAAATAATGCATGAATAATGTAAATAAAGTACATGAAATTGACCTGAATCGCCTTGAAGATGGACCCAAATGAAAACATACACCGTCACTTTTGTCAAATAGGCTTTCTAGACTTGTTAGTTAGATGATCATACTGTTTCACTTTGTGTAAAATCCAGCAACGTGTTGTAATATAGGAAGTAAAATTAACAATATTTTGAATGTAAACAGCAAATTTTGGGGAAATAAAACAAAATACCAATAAAATTAAATGCCAAAAATTTGATAGGACCAAAAAAAGACAATAAAAACTATTTTTTTAAACTTGAACAGTTTAGACATCATTTTGGAGAATTTAAATTAAGCCCTCGCAGAAGCAATTAATTAGTACGCTAAAATTAAAAGTAAAAAATTCAACTTGTAAATTAGTTTAACAAATGCAGACATAAACCTTTGAATCGAATTAGTTAATTAGTTTAACAAAGGAAGCATATTCATTCATAAGCACTAATATTGTTGTCAGTTGACTGGTAGAAGCAATGTGGATATATACTACAATGACAACATAAATAGATTCTTACTAGAAACCATATTTACTGTAAACAAAGGAATATGCAAGTCGTACCATGAAATATTAAAACCAAACAATCTTGGATATTTTGATTTTTGAAGAACTTCATTAATAAAATAATAATTCATTTTTCGATAGAGGAAATTAATATATATTCTCTATACAAGCGAAATAAGAATAATGTTTTTGAAGCTTTATAGGTGATCATACTATACAGATAGTCATTTGTTTCTGAATGAATATATTGATATCCGACTTAGTCTTAGTTTCTCATTTATTCTTTTTCATTATTTGACTTAATTTAATTTTTAGTTGTACAAACATCATGTTGCTAAGCTTCTCAAATTATTTTGCGAAAAAACAGATTAAAGATTGGAAGAAGACACACTCAAATTTGTCTGCAATCATACACCGGAAGGTTCATTTTTGTTTTTATTCTTTACATTGCCAGGTGATGAATCCATCCTTAACTTTAATGCTGAGGCTGTATATAAATCTTAGCTTTTGCTTTTAATTTGATTGACAAGGAAGACATAATGCAGGTGTATGAGAGAGAAAAGGAGAAGAAAGAGGAAATACAAAAAAAATGAGATTTGAATGGTATCTCAGATAATGAATTCCACTATTTATTCAGGCTGTATCATCAACAATAAAGAAAAAATTGCGTTTAGATGAAAAATCATATTGCTTTGCTAAATAAAGCCCAAAAACAAAAATTCCTAAAATCAAAATTTCGATTAGATCCCTGTAGTAGAATAAACATCTTACATATCGTCCAATACCAAATCGACTTTAGGTTTTTAATGCTAGATGGAAAACAAATCAGAAAAAAAAAACTAAATCTAATTAAGATAAGAACCCCTGAAAGACCCTAAATTCATATGCAATACATGAGATATTTGAGGCAGACAACGAAACCTGATATTGATGGAGGCAAAGAATGGCACCCTAACTGAGGCGAAGAATGGCACCACCGGCGACTTGCGAGGCAGAGAAAGGAATAGCGAAGAACGAAACCAACGAAACCCTAGCCGAACGGATGTGAAAACTATAAAGCAAAATAGCAAACCGATAGGAAAAAGCGTGATAACATTCAGTGTAAAAGCATGTAAAGCAAGTAAATTACGAAGTTACCCTAATAACCTAAAATTATTAAAAATGGCCAAGTATAGTAATGGTTACAATCGTGATAATTACGTGTAATGGAAATAACCATTAGGACCTTGTAACAGTTATAACCGTTACAACTGGAAAGCGGAAATGTGTTACAAAAAGGTCTTTTTGGTGTAGTGGTACTTGACCAGACATAACATATGTTGTAAACAGACTTAACCGGTATACGAGCAACCCACGAAGAAAGCAAAAATTCGAATATTAGGATATCTGAAATATATGTAGAATTATGGACTGCATTATTCAAGATATCCGTCTGTGGAAGAAGGATATTGTGATGCAAATTAGTAGACATAAAATCCACATGTGGATATGTGTTCACTTTGGCTAATGAGGCAGTATCTTGGAAATCTTCCTGATAAACTTGCATAGCAATATCAATAATGGAATCAGAGTTCATTGCATTAGACAAAACCGGAGAAAAAACCAAATGGATTCAAGATCTTAGAAGATATTCCAAATTGGGAAAAATCGGTACCGTCAATAAGTGTACATTGTGATAGCTAATCTGCTATTGGTAGAGCAAATAGAAAATAATAATAATGGAAAGTCTAGACATATTCGTCGTAGACACAAAACTGTAAGACAACTTCTCTTTAATGGAGTTATCAATATAGATTGCATATGATTAAAAGATAACATTGTGGATCTACTGACAAAAGGCTTACCAAGAGAGAAAGTTCAAACATTATCGATGGGAATGAGGTTAAGGCCTATAAAATAAGAGTTTTCCTCAATGAAAACCCCACCCAGTAGACTGTAGATCCCAAGAACTAGGTTCATAAGGGTAACTAGGTTCAGGATAAACCTAGCAGCACTGCTAACATTCGAATCATTCCTATGATAAGCCAGTGCACGAATCGTTGGAGGATAAGATAAGTTCAACTTTTAATGATGTATGTACTTGGCTAAAAAAAAAACTAAGTGTTGTATTGTGGGATACACTTTATAGAATCACATACGTGAGTGCGAAAACACCGCTTCAAGGAGAACTACTAAGGGCCAAAGATTCTCTAAACGCTCATGAGACCAAGCTGATGTTCATGGCAAAAACGAACAAAAACAGAGAACCAAGGAAGATAAGAAATATTATTATGTGTTATCTATGAATCAGGCATACACAAAAAGCTTACAGTTCAAGGGCAGACAAGTCTACTGATTTGCTAGTAAATCAGATAGATAATCACTAGGAAATATCAAGGCATTTTTGCTACTTTAACCGATGTGATAATATTTCATTGAATTAAGAGCAAAATTAAAAAAATACACATTCATGTGGGGGTTGATAGAAATGAATGACTATTTTGTATTAAACGTCTTGAAATATATATAGTCTCACATCTAGTATTTTATAAATATTATATAGTTATATACTAAGGTGAGGACATTATTATAGTTACCACGAGACAAGAGATACATAAAAGAAAAAGTCATCTTAGCGGGTGGTGTCAACGCACCACAATACACGCGCACGCGAGCCCGCTCCGGTATCTGTGCACGAGCCCGAACCTGCATAAGCGGTATGGACAAATGGGCGTTTGAGGCGTATTAGAGACACATAGCACTTTGCACTCGGCAGGTGACATATGACAATGGTAGTCGGTTGTGTTAACTATTTAGACCAAACAGTTTTTTCTATTCAAATTTAAACGGAAACAGTAATAAAAACGGTCACATCACTTAGTCAGATGGTCGCAATCTTTCCAAGCGTTACAATCGTTAACCGGCCCTCCCACGCATATACATAGGGCGAGGTGTGCAAAACATAATACACAGAAAATTCTGAAATCTGCTCTTCTTCTTCCTCGTTAAACTCTATTCTTAATTACTCTCTTGAGTTTGTCAAGCTTTGCAAATTTCAACACAGTTTTGGAGAGCAAACCCGTTTTTATCTTGGGAAACAATTGCTTGTCAACCTTCTGCGCCATAGTGAAAACAATATCGTTTCAAGGAAATAGAGCATTATGGACTCGGACAAATAGAAAAGTACTATTCGTGTTACTGATTCTCTATAATATTTTTTTACAAAGACTTTGCAAACAAGTTTTTGCAGAGTATTTGCACTGGTTTACCATTACATAATCAAACATCGGTTTTTGCAAACTATTTACAAACAATTTTCGGAATAGAAATTGATACTAATTTTGCAAACCGATTTCTTATGTATAATTGACATGGTTTGTTTGCAGAATCTTTACAAGTATTTTCCCGTAACATATTTGAAACAGCTTGTGTTGCGTATTTACTGGTTTTCCTTAAGGGAAATTTGATGTTTTATTCATTGTTCGGCTCGCACCAACAAATTTTGAATCAAAACTTATATGGTCTATATTTATTCGAATCTTCTACGGAATAGGACTAGAACAAACCTTCATTTGATCCAATCCTTTTACACTCCTATTAACCTATAGAGAGGAGATGTTCTATCCTTCCACAGTTATGCATGCTGGAAAAGGATTAGGACCTTTCAAATTCTCGCTTAAGGTGGTTATAAATTAGAAGTATGGCCTACTTGCCAAATAAGTAGCGATATTATATTGTATAAACGTAGAAGCAATTGACCCTTTTTTTCTTTCTTCACTGTGACGTACGTGCTTCTTCACCCTATAAACCAGTGTACATTCACTAACCTATATTTCCCCAACCTCCTCTTTCTTTCTTGTGTACGGAAGTCTTCACGTGTGCAGCGGTTGTCTACATTAATTTGATGCCAAGTTAATAAACTGTTGGTTGGTAAAATAGAGGAGCATGAATCTTCTGGACCCAAAATAGAGTATGGGGTTTTTAGGAAGAAGGAAAAAATTAAAAAGTTTTTTAGTTACAAGGACATGAAGTTTGAATTTTAGACACAAAGCCACCTTCTAGTGTAAAAGTAGAATTTAGGAGGTCCGCAATCATTTCTTCTTTTACACTAAAGTTTGTTCGTTAGTCCAAAATTCAAATTTGTTGTCTTTCAATTTAAATTTTTCTTTAACTTTTTCCTTCAGTCTATTTCTCTGGTACGTGGTTTTTATTTATAAAATCTAGCTAGTTTCAAGCTCCCGACTTAAATCCAAATCAATCGTTTTCAACTGTAAACTAACCAAGCTTTTTCGAGTTCAAACGACATATTTTAAGTTTGATCGGAGCTTCGTTCGATTTGAATTCGGACGGATCAAATAAGAAAATAAAAAAAATTCAATATTTTCCCATTTTTCCTAATCGACCGTCGGATAGGATCGGACTGGATTTTTAGTGTATTTTTCATCATTAAAGTCCTATCTACCATTTGCTCAGCCGAATAGTTGATTGTGAATGACCAACTCTGAATTAATGAGATGTTGTAGAGACAAACACAGTTGACATTAATGATGCATGTTATATCTAACATTATTTACACAACTTGGAACAGAAACACTAGCTTGCACAAGCTAGCAGCTATGTTGCAAATTGGAAAAAGAAAATGACTATTAATATTCGTCATATAATTGAATTTGAATCAAATCAAAGAAAAGGAGATCCAAATAAAGTGGTCTAATCGACAAGACACATCATGGTTGGAAGTATACCCGCATCACTGCTTAATGTCTCCCCATTTTTCTCCAAACTTTAATCTTTTGCCACCTTCTTCTTCCACGATACTTCACACCATTTATCAGTATATGCTTTGCTAGCTGTCTGTATTTCATAAAGAACGGCCTCTATTTCTTTCTACATGGCTCGTTTCAGTAGAAAAAACAACATGTTATAATGCAGAAAACTTGCAGGTAATTAAGCCTTGCATGGCCAAATGATAGAATATGCTATAATTTCCTGCCAATGAAGTCAATATGAATAAACATATTTTCCTCTCTTACATAAACAATTCTAAATATCACAAGCGTGTGCAGTAATATTGCACAGAAAAATATACTGTCAAAGCACATGATCGGCCAAATACAGCGACAACAACAATAGTTACAAGGGGGTCCAATTACTACAGAATCTAATCTGTCACTAAACTGTATAGTCATTGAAAATGAGAACTTCTCTTTCGCAAGTGAAAGCAACTCAATAATATCACAAACAGTGATCATACAGAGATAATGCATGTATCAGTCACAATGAATTAATTTCATACAGAAAACATTAATTTCGGTCTAAAGACGTCTGCTAGTATTGATTAGTAACACATGGTTAGATGTGAGTGAAGTGTATAGAGTTGGGAAAAATGGAAGAAAACTCCATGAATTGATGCCAGTATGAAGGATATATGAGAGACAAGAAACAAAGTTGTCCCTTTCTGGAGATAAGACGGCTTTGATTTAATGGAGGAAAGCACTGGAGATATGTTTGCATCCACATCCTCTTCCATTACACCTGTATCATGTCATGCAGTTAATTTTGTCACATGGATACATCAAAATCAGGAATTGAAAATGCAATTTTTATTTTTAAATCAATCTTTTTTGTTTTTTGTTTTGTAGCACAATATGGAGGAAAGCCGAGTGTAGGCTCCTCCTTTTATATATACATATTTATGGGCACCGCTAGAGTTACCCAATCGGTACTATGAGTAAATAATAGTGACCTACCGGTGAAATGTTTGTTAGTAAAGTGGTAAATAGTTGACAGATCAAGATAAATATGCTAATATATTAAACCATCAAAATTTTGGTAATGATTAGAAAATATATTTTGTTACTCGTTCTAACATTATAAATTTTATATAGACTTTTTTACAATGATTAAAAAATATATTATGATACTTGCTCTAACCCTATTAATGCTTATAAATACTTTTTACTTATATAACCTGACATAAAAGTTTTTCTTGTTTGGTGACTAATTATTTACAACATTAAATAATAATTTTGTTAATCTTAAGACTTAATTTAGCGTTTATAAAGCCAAACAGGAAATATTATCATAAATAGTACTGAAGAATCTAATTATAATTATGCAAACGTTCAAAAAATTCGTAGTTGGATTCAATTAAAATAGCGAAATAACAAAAATAATATGATTGGCGATTTAACCTTATCACTGGATTTGATATTTTCTTACAATTACATTTACTATTAAGTCAATGAAAATTTATCATTATCATACCCATAGTATTGGTACACTGATGTACTTCAATAATGATTACCAATTGTTTAATTCTCGTATATACATATGCCCTTGCATGAAAAAAAAAGAAGAAGCATAATTGTACTCAAAAATAAAAAATCATTGATTCAGCCCTTGAATTTTGCAAGGAAAGGGAAGCCTGCAACCCCTTCTTTGTCTTGATTGTGCTCAAAAATGAAAAATCACTGACTCACACCTGGAATTTTACCTATTATCAAACAATACATTGGTGTTTGTATAAGCTAATCCGTCCTTTTAAAAGGTCCTTACTGTTGAAATTGGTGATACGCAAATCACAATTCTGGACAACAAATAATCTTACATATTTTGTGGAGAGATTTGTTGTTGTAGAGATTTGGTGTTAGATTTGATGAAGAGATTTGATGCTATATTTTCTGGAGATATATTGATTGCTATATTTCTGGACATTTATTGCAATAATATTTGGTGTTTATCCAAATAGTTTTATAACATACATGAAAATAATTTGGATGTCAGGTTTTCTTGGACATAAAGCAATTCTCTCTATAAAAAGGGCCAACTAACATCTTCATCAAGAGTGGGTGAAAGCCACCAAGAGGGTGGGTGAGAGCCTTCAAGAGTGGTGGGTGAGAGCCATCAAAAGTAGTGGTGAGAGTCATTAAGAGTGATCATTCTAGCTATTCTAAATTGAGTGTTTTCCTTCAAATTATTTAGCCATTAGATATTCTCTACCTATTTCTCAATAAGATTATTGGTTCAAGTTGTAATTGTTTGTAACGATATTTTGAGATTGTTTGTAAACAATTTTTATTAGTGAATCAATAAGGAGGGTGGTTGGGTGGAATATCGTATGCTCATATATTTCCGATATTATTTGTGTTGTTTTTTTCAATCAAATTCATCTTCAAGTGATTGGATGATAAAAATCCAATTTTTCTTGGTATTTTATTAAACTTTCGCTGCACACAAAACCCCAACACTTACGTTTTGGATTTAGATGTTCGGCTAACTCGTAAATCGAGGGTGCATCCCAATATGAAGTCACAGAAACCCCGAGTCACTTGGAATAAGCATTGGAACTAAAATAACATGGAAACTTGAAGGACAAATTTCTTGCCTTGGGGTCTGATGGACCAATCCATCTTGCATCTGGACTTCCTGATATTTCTTTGAATTTCCAAGCAGATCCAATTATCCAAACTCATTGACTGTTATAACTACAGGATTTTAGCACTCATTTAGTTATAATTACAGGATTTGAGCACTTAGGTAATCCATTTGACTTCTCTACACGCAGGACCGTCATTATCAAACCTCGGCTTCTACTTCTCAACGTTCTTTTACTCAAATCAGTACTTTATTGTAACCTAAAAGTATAACCAACTGATTATTATACGGTGGTGGTGGACGTAGACACATTACAGCTAACCACTATAAATTCTGCATGTCATTTACTTTTCTTGAATTTTCTATGATCTAAATTTGTGATTATTCTCTTTAACTGACCTTTGTATTGGATATTTGGAATGTTAGGCTTGATTTATCAAAATTCTGTTTAGTAGTATGTACGTCTTTGTTGCACTTAAAAAAATAATCTGTTCGGACTCATTTACATATATTTATGTACATACGGCGTGTGTATGCACACAATACAAAAGTCCGATTTCACTAAGTCATAATTTTGAAAATGCACAAGCAAAAAATTAATGTAACGTGAACAATCATATGTTATACATTTAGAAGGCGCCCACAGCATCCCAAAAGCAACCCTTGAAGTTTGCGTGGAAATGTGGAGTTTGAATCACGGAAATGGTATAAAACACGCTCATTGCTAGTGATCCAGATATAAGTTGCGGAACTTGTATGCATTCTAGAGATAATTCCTTAGGACCTTTGTTTTTCTACCTCGATCACAACGTTGTCCAGTTATTATGTGTAGTGCATGTTGAGCGACCAAAGATCACAAGTTTGATCCTGTATAATAGTGGTTGACATATAAAACCATATGTATCATGAATTCAATGCATACTTCCTCAAAGTTACAACTTACAAGTTCGGTTCATTAGATCTTCCCTTGATTTTACTGCATGTATATACTTCCAATAGAATATCTCTTAGTATATTCTATGTGTGTGTACACACACATATAAAACCAAAGATCACAAGTTTGATCCTGTATAATAGTGGTTGACATATAAAACCATGTGTATCATGGATTCAATCATTCAATGCATACTTCCTCAAATTTACAAGTTTGGTTCATTAGATCTTCCCTTGATTTTACTGCATGTATATACTTCCAATAGAATATTTCCTAGTATATATCCTATGTGTGTGTACACACACATATGTACATCTCACTTGCAATATGTGTGCTGGATGGTGGATATATTAACAAAACTCGGCATAGTACGAGTTAACCTAACCATTTTAAATAATTCATCCTGGAATGCAATGCCACAATTCTCATTAACATATGGACTGATAATTCCGTATGTGTATGAAAGTGAATAGAACTACAAAGAGCAAATATTACAGGAATGGTTATGAAAATACTGTGATAAGAATAATTACATTTTGGTTTGTATTTCAATAATACTGATAAGAGAGAAGCAGGCAAGTGACCAAGGGCGGAACAAACATCAGAGTAAAGAAACGTAATGGAATGTTTGATACGGACTAATTTCGAATTCACTTTTCCCGAATGTGATATTGTTCTAACTCTGCTGTAATAGGCAATTCAAAACCATCTCAGAACTGTTCGGACTTTCAAAAGGTGTATATAACATAACCCAAGTGAATAACTGGAATGTGCCAGTGCAAAATATTTGGTATTTGCAATGGTGATGCTCTAATTTGTTTTGTTCCACTGGCCATCTTAAATAGCTGAAGTCTAAATTTAACAAAAATTAATGGCCCAAAGCGTCACTATGTTCGTTTGAACACGCACCAGTTGTTTTGTCCCCATTACCCCTGTCACCCCGTGTCGCTCCACTAAAATCTTCCAATTTCCGTTTTTTTTTCATTTAAGTCCCCAACAGTTGAGGGACAGAAGAATTGGTCTCGTATGAACACGCCATATATCCAAACTAAATTAATGTGAAGCACCCAAGTCCAACTACATATTCCATCACACAAACATGGATAAAATTAACAGATAATCAAATTTGTCATTGTTTTTGTTATTATTATTATTACTATTGGCATTTTTTTTAATCAAAAACATAGTGTGATGTTAAAGACACACCGGTTTCCTCTTTCTAATACCACAAATAAAAATAATATGCACAATAACTATTTTACCCTTTCTAATGCCACATGCAACTCACATGTCAATCAATCACCGTGTAAAATTGTTTTGTACGGCAAACAACAGCCAACCAACACTGTTTTCCCCGACTACTCATCGCTAAACTACCATTGATCGGTGGTAAATTGCTACGGAAAACAATATTGATCGACGGTTGTTCGCCATTAAAAAATGTACTTGGCAGCTCCATAAAAAGTTTGACACTAGAAAAAGTATAGTATAAAATTTTATGGTATTTTTTAGTAATTGTATTAGTAAGAAGAAAACGAGGTGTCCTTAGGAGCATACAAAATATATTTGTAGGAAAAATTAAATCATAATCCCTTTTATTAGAGTATCTCCAATCATTTTGTATTACAAAGGTTTTTTGTCAAATATACGGTGAATTTTAAAGCCCTGCACTTAGCCCACTTAATGCTTCTTGAAATAAAAATTAGCAATTTCGTGATAATTTTATTTTATTTATAGTTTGTTACTGTGTCACTGGATGTCTAATATTCCAGTAAGCATAACAACAATCTACTCAATATCAACTCAAGCTCAACTCCTAACAGAATTGGTTGAATAGCCTTCTAATTCTGATATTGAATGGGATTTAGTAGTTGAATACTAGAATTTAAATCACTTTTCCAAAATTTTATGACTGTCAGGTCAGAATATCCAAGATATTTGGATTAAAACGATTTGTATGTTCTAAACCATGCATTGCTCTAGTGGGGTTGGTGATCAGCGCTCTGGCTCCCGGTTCCTCAGCACATAGTGAGGGTTCTATTTTTGACAACGATACTTTAGCGGCTTGTTCTTACAATAATCCAACCGAATTCTCTAGCTCTACTCTTCGGGGTAGGGGTTTTAAACTGCACATTTGCATTATGAACTGCATATATTTGCAGTTCTCTGGCTCCCATCTCCTCAACAGATAGCGAGGGTTCGATTTTTTACAGCCATGCTTTAGTGATTTGTTTTTACGATGATCCAGCCGAATTCTCCAACTCTACTCTCCGAAATAGTGTTTTACCAAAAATAAACTAAGCATTTGCATTTCAAATGGAAACATTTGCAGTTTTAACTACAAATATGTGCAGCTCATAACCCACGTTTTGGCTGAAAACATTGACGAAGAGTTCAGTGAAATATGTCTTCTTCTTTTTAATTCCAAGTGGTAAGTTTAAAGATCATACAAACATAGGAAAAGTAATTACTTAGAGGAAAGTAAAAGCAACCTATAAGAATTGATCCTAAGAATGTCATCAATGCAGTGTCCTGGAGTCTTAACGCCTCAGCCAAACAAGGAATTCGATGAATGGCAGGTTACAAAATGATATCAAAAAATCTCAATGAGTGGTCATGTATCCAAGATTTCTCACAATATGTACAGACTTTAGGATATCTGTTTCCTAAAATCTTACATGTGCATATTATTTCATTAAATAGGAAACTAGGTAGGGTGATTTCGATGAAATCTTTGTTACTTTTAACAGAGTAGATTTAATTAATACTTACCAAACTTTATTCGGATTAACAATGTGTCTTAGGGCTGTCAATGGATACCCGAAAAATCCAAAATCCGTTCGCATCCGTATCCGAAAAGCTGATAAATATTCAATATCTGAAAGAATAGATGCGGATACAGATACATAGATATCTGTATCCAAAAATTACCAATTCGATTTTTTTATTATAATGCTCAAAATTATATGTATTTTAGACAATAAATGAGATTTATTTATTGCTTTACTAAGTTGAAAGTTTGTATTATATGCACTAAATGCATATTAGCTACTCAAATCTATTTACTTTAATCATATATGTTTATTTTTGTAAATTTTGTGATTAATGAAATTGAAAAACATTTATGTTTAACTAATTTTTTTATTTATATTTCTCGATTTAGCGATTGTCGGTGGATAGGATAATTATCCGATATCTGTCAATATCCGCGAATACGAATATCCGATATTCGAAAATAATTTTGGATACGAATACAAATATAACACTATATTTATATCCGAAAGTATTCATTGACAATCCTATGTGGCTGGCCCTGACCTCGACTTGTCCCCACTTGTTCCTTTAGAACAAAATATGAATCATTTACTGCTATAATCCCCTTGAACAATTTCTTCATCTATCTTCACTACTCTAATCTAACCACCTTTTTGTCACATTTCTGCTATACAAGGTACCCAACGATATCCACCTAAAGCTAATCCCTATTTTTTTGTATCTAGCAATCTTGAGTAATAATGTTATCATTCTAAATATTGTCAGTGGCTCCTAGTTTTACCAGATATTGCAAATTGTAGAGGTAGTTCGGTAAGTTAGTTTATCATTTAGTGCTTTATTCAATCTCATCCTCATTTTAACCAATTCATGCGTACATCTACCCGCATACACTTAGTACGTAACACTCCTTTTTACATCAATTTATCTAACCATCATCACCTCACAGTAACATCATATACCCACATACACAAACTCGTCTTTCTAGTACTATTTTGACTTGCTTTCATCCATACAAACCTTTATGCATGCACACCAGCTCTAAACCAAAATATAATCTACTTGCTTACTATTGATACCAAAGAGTGGCACAACACCCAAATAGAGATTATGTATAGAATAAAAATGAAGAAATATAAATGAAAATAAGAATAAATGCAACCACATGCAAATTTATAGTGGTTCAGTGTTAATGAACCTACGTACACTTTATAATCCCTTGATTATAAGCAAACTTTGAGTACAAATGATGGTTTTGATGGCTGTAATAACAATAAAATGACAAGAGATTGACCAAAAAGTCCTTTTTTCTGAAGCTTTGGAGAGATATCTATATATGCTATAGTTCTCGGGTCGACTAGGACACGTGGCATCCATCCCGAGACTGTAAAAATTACTGAAGAACCTTTCTTCTCGTGTGAATAGACTTGGTCCGGCTAGATATGGACATGTGGCAGCCAATCCAGAGTTCTAAGGGTAGAAGAAGTGGTCAAATTGAAGCAGAAGCATGTCTTTAGGAAGATGTTATTGTGTTGGAGCGGGCATAGATCGTCATAGTCTAACCGAGAATTATTCAATCTGAGGTTGAAGTCGAGTCGGAGATACTGTCTTCGCAAGTGTTTGCATCTGATCGGGTCGGCATGCTTTTTAGTCGACTTGAATGTAGTTCGAGCCCACCGTTTCTTTATTCATTGGTGTGTCTTCTAGGTCGGGTCAACCTAGGTCTTAGTTGACCCGAAATCTTCAAGCCTGAGTTTGCAACGATGTACTCCCACGTTTGATTGTGCAACGTCCCGGATTGAACCGGACCATAGTCGAGCTCGGTGTTGTTCGAACCGGTATGATGGCATCTTCAAGATGATTTGGCTTGATTTTCTGGAACGTGTGTGATCTTGAAGACCTTACCAAAAGGCTGGTCAACACTATGTCACCAAGTACATTTTGTTGTAGACGAGATGTGCTTTGTAATATGTTGAGCAATAATCCTATAGAATCTATTAAGTCTTTGAATGGTGATCACAAACAGTCGCGTCTGTCTGAAATGCCATTGTACTCGGATTGTCTTGTCTACAAGTAGCTTGTCATTTGTCATGTCGAACTGATGGCTCCCACTGATGATGTCACACATACAGGTCGTTGTCGAGCGATGTTATGTTACGCAAATAAAGCACGCAGTTAAGTTAGACTGGAGAATCACGTACGAGTTAGTATGAGACGTTGTCGAACATGATTGTTAGAACCATGTGTTAACAGATGAACATTGAGTTTCTCAGGTCTATATCAATCCAAGAAACGATAATCCCATTTGGGGTTGACTTGTCCCAATCGATAACATCCTAGGTCGATGTGTCGAGCCGACCCATTGCGTATATGTACTGTCACTTCAAATGAATGCGAAGAGTCTCTTCGTCTATTATATAAGGATGACCCACGCCCATTATTTTACTTTTTATTGTTATTTGAGCCGAACCATTCCCAAAATCGCGAAAAATTCAATTCTCCCTTGATTCGAACATTCAATTTTTGAGTTTTCAATAATCTCGGTAGGTTATAATTCATTCAATTCATGTTTTTACAGTAATTCCATACGATCTTTCCTACAAATCCGGTTTTTTTCTTGATTTAACCCGAATGCAAGTTGATCTATGGCCGGATTCGCCGTCGAAGGCCACGTTGGAGTGGAGGTAAGAACACACTACATATCCAAACTAAATTAATGTGAAGCATCCAAGTCCAACTAAATATTCCATCACACAAACACAGATAAAAATAACAAACGATCAAATTCATAGTTGTTTTTGTTATTATTATTATTATTGCCATTTTTTACCAAAAATATAGTGTGATCTTAAGGGCTCACCATTTTTCTCTTTCTAATATCACGAATAAAAATAGTAAGTACAATTTTTTTTACACTTTCTAATACCAAATGCAATTCACACGTCAATCAATCACCGTGTAAAATTGTTTTAAACGGCAAACAACCACCGATGAACACCGTTTTTCACAGTCATTCATCGTAGAACTACCATTGATCGATGGTTAATCGCTAGGGAAAACAATGTTGGTCAGCGGTTGTTCGCCATACAAAAAAAAAGTATTTGGTAGCCCCATAAAAAGTTTGGCACTAGAAAGAGTATAATATAAAATTTTATGTTATTTTTAAGTAATGGTATTAGTAAGAAAAAATGAGGTTCTCTTAGCAACACACAAAATATATTTGTAGGAAAAATTAAATCATAAACACGATTATTACAGCATCTCCAACCATTTTGTATTATAAAAGGTTTTTCTCAAATATACTGGTCAATTTTAAAGCCCTGCACTTAGCCCATTTAATTCTTCTTTTTCAGATCACTTATTCACACATTTAAAGCAACCAAAAAGAAAAAAATATGGCAGTTTCGTGAAATTTTATTTTATTTCTAGTCTTTTACTGTGTCATTGGATATCTAATATTCCAGCAAGCATAACAACAATCTAGTTGATATCAAAGTCAAGCTCAACTCCTAACAGAACTGGTTGAATAGCCAACTAATTCTGATATTGAATGAGATTTAATAGTTGAATACTTGAATTCAATTCACTTTTCCAAAAAAGTACACTGTCATGCTGGACTATAACCCCCCCCCCCCCAAGAGCCCACCACAAGGCCCAAGCCCACCTTTTGACTTTTAAAGGTAAATGTTCATGCAAATGTCATGCTTCATGCCAAATGTTTCTCCCTCCCTCTTTCTGATGTAGGACTAAAGATTTTTGTCCCTTTATGCTTTCCTTTTTCCTTTATTTCAAATTTCCTCCTATGGGATTATCCAGGATATTTGGATTAAAACGATTTGTATGTTCTAAACCATGCATTACTCTAGTGGGGATGGTGAGCGCTCTGGCTCCTGGTTCCTCAGCAGATAGTGGGGGTTCGATTTTTGACAACCATACTTTAGCGGCTTATTTTTACAGTAATCCAACCGAATTCTCTAGCTCTACTCTTCGCAGTAGTGGTTTTAAACTACACATTTGAATTATGAACTGCATATATTTGCAGTTCTTCGGCTCCCATCTCCTCAACAGATAGCGAGGGTTCAACTTTTTACAACCATGCTTTAATGACATTTTTTTATGATGATCCAGCTGAATTCTCCAACTCTACTATCCGAAATAGGGTTTTACAAAAAATAAACTAAGCATTTGCATTTTAAATGGGAAATATTTGCTGTTTTAACTACAAATATCTGCAGCTTATAACCCACGTTTTGGCTGAAAATATTGACGAAGAGATCAGTGAAACATGTCTTTTTTTTTAATGCCAAGTGATAAGTTTAAAGACCATACATACATAGAAAAGTAATTACTTAGAGGAAAGTGAAAGAAACCTAAAAGAATTGATCTAAGTATGTCATCAATACAGTGTCCTGGATTCTTGACGCCTCAGCCAAACTGGACATTCATTGAATGGCAGGTTACAAAATGATACCAAAAAATCTCAATGAGTGGTCATGTATCCAAGATTTCTCACAATATGTACAAACTCTAGGATATCTGTTTCCTGAATTCTTGCACGTATATATTTTTTCTATTAAATATGAAACTTGGGAGAGTGAGTTTGATGAAATCTTCATTACACTTAATAGAGTAGGTTTAATTAACACTGACCAAACTCTATCTGAATTAACAATGTTCCTGACCTTGGTTGTCCCCTTTAAAACAAAATATGAATCATTTACCGCTCTGATTCCCTTGAACAATTTCTTCATCTATCTTCACTACTCTAATCTACACAACAATATCCACCTAAAGCTAATCCCTATTTTTTTGTACTCAGCAATCTTGAGTAGTAATGTTATAAATCTAAATACTGTAAATGGCTACCAGTTTTACCAGATATGGGTCTGCACAATGGTAGTTCGGTAAGTTAGTTTATTATTCGGTGCATTGCTTGGCACCCTCATTTGTAACCAATTCATATGTACATCAACCTGCATAGACTTAGTAACACTCTTTTTTACATCAACTTATCTAACCCTTGTCAGCTCACAGTACCATCATATACCTGTTGGAAAATAAACCCATGTAGTGTTTGTTCGTAATTTGTTATGTCTTTTGTTTCAACAGTCATATTTGTTCGTTTAAGATTCATGTCCATTAATTGTTGTATCTATTAATGAAATGGTGTCTATTAAGAATGAATTGTCATGTAAGACTTCTATATATAAAGCCTTCTGCCGTTTTGGTTATGTATGTAAGGAAATTAACAAAATAATTCTTCCTCCAAACAAAATTAAGTATTCTCCTCTTCTTCAATTCAACAAATTGGTATCAGAGCTTGGTTGAAACTATGACATTTCTATTTTTTCCATCGTTTGTCCTCATAAAAGAAAATTATGAAAAGTGGAGTAATAAAAAGAAAGAAGAGTTAATCTCTAAAGAACTATGGGAGAATGTTGAGTGTGGCTACGAATGGCCAAAAGATGTTAAAAATATGACGGAGATAGAAAGAAAATCATTTACAAGTTTGAGATGGAAAGATCATCAAGCTCGTGTTGTGATGAGTGAGAACATCGATGAAGAAGCATCGTGTCATATTAATGGGGAAAAATCCGCGAAAGATTCCTGGAAATTATTGAAAGAGGTGTTTGCATATAATGACACAAAAATAAAAGAAGAAGAAGATGAAGAGGATGTCTAAGAAGTTGAAGAAAAACCAACATAACTAGAAGATGTAAATCGCTTTAAAAACGAGCATGATGTTATCAATGTGGACAAGGAAACGAGGATGTTGAGATGGCAGAGGTTGAGGAAGACATTACTGAAAGTGAAAACTGCTCTAAGGTTGAGGCTGATAAGGCGATGGAAAGCAACAAGTGTGCAGGAGAAGTGGCAGAAATGGAAGAAGGAGGGGCTGTGAAAGCTGATTCTGGAGTAACCTTTCAGGAATCTAGAAGTGGAACTAAAGGAAGCAGCAAGTTCATGGTTGGTTCAATTAAAGATCAGATTGTTAATGACGATGATACCAAAATTGATGATAAAATGAACGTAGAAGAGGCACATAAAAATACTGTTAGTCAATATGAAATAAAGGCTCTTACTGCAGCTGGAGGTGATGAAGATATTGATATGTTGGATGATGTAAAGCAAATGGCTGCAAAAGTAGCTGCTGCAGGAGAAGCTAGTTCATCTTTTGAAAATCAGCTTCGTCCAATTGACAGATATGCCATGTATTTCTTAGACCTCTAGGATCTTATAGTTGATAAATCTATGCTTGAGTGTAATGTTAATGTGAACGAAGAAGAATGGGAGCTTGAACAAATTGAGAAGTACAAGGAAGATATGGCTCAGCCAGTGGAACCCATGCAGTCGAATGATAAATTGCCAAGCTCTGAAACAAGATTTAGTGCTGATATTGCAAAAAAAGCACTGCACCATAAGTTGATGACAATAAAGAAAGTTTGGATAATATTCTTATTTTTGCCAAAACGCGTGAGATATAAATCAATCGAAGCCCAGATATTCTCTGAAGCTTTGAAGTTCGAAGAAAGGTTAAAAATGATTAAAGAATTTGGTTTAAGGGGGGATGTTGGAAAATAAATCCAGTTAGTGTTCGTTCGTAATTTGTTGTGTCTTTTGTTTCAAGAGTCATGTTATTTCGTTTAAGAGTCATGTCCTTAAGTGGTGTGTCTATTAATGAAATGGTGTCTATTAAGAATGAATTGTCCTGTAAGACTCCTATATATAAAGCCTTCTACCATTTTGGTTATGTATGTAAGGAAATTGTAAGGAAATTAAAAAAAGAATTCTTCCTCCAAATAAAATTAAGTATTCTCCTGTTCTTCAATTCAACAATACCTACATACACAAACTCGTCTTTCCAGTACTATTTTGACTTGCTCTCCTCCATACAACCTTTATGCATGCACACCAGCTCTAAACCAAAATACAATCTACTTGCTTAGCATTGACCCCAAAAAATGGCACAACATCCAAATAGAGGTCATGCACAGAACAAAGATGAAGAAGTATAAATGAAAATAGTAATAAATGCAATCACATGCATTATAGTGGTTCGGCATTACTGAGCCTACATACACTTTATAATCACTTGATTATATGTAAATTTCGAGTACAAATGATGGTTTTAATGGCTGAACCCGAGTACATTGTTGTAATAACATTAAAATGACAAGAGATTGGCCAAAAACGTCCTTTTTCTAAAGCTAATCCCTATTTTTTGTACTTAGCAATCTTGAGTAGTAATGTTATCAATCTAAATACTGTAAATGGCTACTAGTTTTACCAGATATGGGTCTGCAAATTGCAATGGTAGTTCGGTAAGTTAGTTTATAATTCAGTGCTTTGCTCGATCCCACCCTCATTTATAACCAATTCATGCATACATCAACCTACATACACTTAGTAACACTCTTTTTAACATCAATTATCTAACCCTCATCACCTCACAGTACCATCATATACCTACATACACAAACTCATCTTTCCAGTACTATTTTGACTTGCTCTCCTCCATACAACCTTTATGCGTGCACACCAGCTCTAAACTAAAATACAATCTACTTGCTTACTATTGACACCAAAAAGTGGCACAACACCCAAATAGAGATTATGTATAGAACAAATATGAAGAATTATAAATGAAAATGTGAATAAATGCAATCACACGCAAATTCATAGTGGTTCGGCGTTACAGAGTCTACGTACACTTTATAGTCACTTGGTTATATGCAAACTTCGAGTACAAATGATGGTTTTAATGGCTAAACCCAAGTACAATGTTGTAATAGCAATAAAATGACAAGAAATTGGCCAAAAAGTCCTTTTTCTGAAGCTTTGGAGAAATATTTATAGATGGTACAGTTCTTGGGTCGACTAGGACACGTGACATCTATCTCATGATTGTACACTACTAGAATAGGCAGGTATTCCAATGCCCACTTTCCAACGGCCGCCAACGATTATTGAGGAGCCGTTGGAAACCGATGGAACAATGGCTGTTGGTGGCCGTTGCAAATTTACGTGATATTGCCTACTTCAGCAAACCGAGAGCTTTCATTCTTCTCCCTCAACTAAATAATTCTCTCTTCCCACCATTCCTCTCCTTCCACATTTGCTGCCAAAGCTTCCTCCACCACTACAACTTCTTTGGGCACCATCTACGAGCTTCTCCAACCCATCTCCACCTTTCTCGTTCTCCAAATTAGGTAATTTCATTAAACCTAATTTTTAGGGTTTAATTGATCTCAGGTTTACTTTGTAATTTGCTTAATTCCTACTTGTTTGTATATGTATATTATTATATCATGTTACCCTCTAATTGCTATTATTATCATCATAACGATCAAATTGTTTAGGGTTAAATTGGTTTAGGGTTTAATTGTGTTTGTTTAGGTAACTTTAGTCAGTAGTGAATGTTATATGTGTGCGATAGAGTTTGCTAATAATATAATTTATGCAAACACGAAGTTTATATTATGTTGAGCGATTGTAGTTTTGGATAATATGTGCGAACATGAGTTCTGTGCTTATGCGAAATGATTTGGTGTATAAATGATTTTAATAGAGATCGTCGTAGTAAGAATTTAGTAAATTACAAAAATATATAATTTAGTACACATGTACTAAAATGGTAAAATATTTACAAATTGTATAACTAAATTTAATATAGGCAAATATTTAAACCCTTATTATTATTTGGTCCCGTCTGACAAGTGTTGTGTATGATCGTTATATGGATATTCATTTTTTCTACAAAACAGACATCTCTATTCATCTGATACATCATTTGTCGGATTTGTCCTTGTATTGGACAAGTTACGAAGACAATAAAGTAATTATATTTCGTAGATCATATCACTTTAAACGGTTCACAAAATTTCATCGGCATTCCCTTGACGTTCCTTATGTACACACATTACTATAAAACATATCATCTGCTTCGGTTATTTACCCCTATTTCTTTGGTTTAACAACTGAAGCAAATGCAGATGACGCAACAGACCAAACTCGATTGCTTCGGCTGTCAAACTGAAGCATAAACGACTTTTTTTGCTTCGGCTGTCAGCACGATCGGAGCAAAAAAGTGCACCATTAGTTAAAAAATGACAGACTTCTTGCTTCTGTTGTGTCACAACCGAAGCAAAAAAGACCCATTAACAAATAAATAATATGACCTCACTATAATTCTCAAATATGCATATATATATATATATATATACACACACACAAATAATTATCACTTGCAATTACATAATAATACTAAATAACAAATATAAATTGAACAATACAATACAGAAATAAATATACTATTTCATTAATAGTGTTAATAATATATACTTTTAAGAGCAATAACATAATGGAAAATAATTTGATTCAGTCTTGATACAACAAAATGGAACATCTAGTAGAATAGAAGTTGTGCAAAATGAGGTGTATCAACAATTTACAAGAAACAACCAAATACATACTAAATTTTTTAACTTACTAACAAATCACAGCTTCAGGAAGACGAAGATAGAGCAATATTTACAAAATGTAGCTCCATTTGTATAAGTAATACAAACTGCCTCAATATAGTTCGATCACCTGTACAATACAATTTACATGTCAAAATAACAAACATAATGCAAACATACTACAAGCTAAAAGAGTCAGTATTACTAATTGTCCATATCCATTACTAATTCAACAAACTTAGCACACATACATTTCCTGAAGAGTTAGTAAACAAACAAATATGGTAACTTAGGAGGACGGTTTTAAATAATTTGGGATCAAATGATAAATCACAGCTAAAGACATACTACAAACGAGTGCTATGTAAAAACATTATTTTAAATGGGAGGAATATAAAATTTATTAGTAGTACAAGTTGTAAACAATGATTGGTTGAGTTAATAGATCTATGAAGAATATACGAATAAATTTTAACAAAAATAAAGATATTGGCAACAAACGCATTAACTTTTGGAGCAACAAAACACTAGCTTAAATAAAGTTTATTCACACGTCAGTCAACCATCCCTACACAATAAATGGAAAACTAGCAAAAGTGGAAATCAACAAAACTACTTCACGTTGGTCTTATAAGGCTGTCTATGGAAATAGACATTACAAAAAAATTACCAGTTAAAACCTAGCTCAGGCACAAAGATTCTGATGTGCAGCAGCAAATAGTTATTGAGAATAAAGGATAGAGAACAGGATGGGCGTATGCCAATTAACTAGATTATTTTCAATAAGGCCCAAAGCACAATATTGGGCCTCTTCATCAAATCAACCTCATATGCCATCATAATTCTGGCCAATCATTTCGCAAATTACAAGGCCAGCCTGTGCTCTAAGCACATACTGGCATAATTATCTTCTCAGTAAGAGTAATAATTCATGGTTATCAATGGTGAAGTTTCCATGTTTTGGATATTCTAGGTCAAATCTTTCCCTATTGCATATTATTGTTGTATCTATTGTAAAGATAAGGACCAGACTGTAAAACTGATACTAGATGAATGCTTGATAATATTATTATTTCCATTAAAATGAAACCATCAATTTAAATAGCCTAACATTGATTAACTGAACATAAGAAAAAAGTAATAGTTCTAAAAAAAAGAAGTAAAAATGCACTTAGTGTTTCTTTAAAAATTATCCATAAAATTCAATGAATCATCAAGTCAATTTAATATCTAGTCACAACTTAAGATATTTACAGTTTTCTTTGGCTCTTTCTCTCTTATCATTATCAACTTATGATTAGTCATGGTTGAGTTATACCTCAATTTCCATAAGCAAACGTATATAACATGATTAGGCCATGTGCAGTTAATTTTGACTGCAAAATAATTTTTGCACACCACTTATTAGGTTTGTTATCTTTTTAAGCCTACTGTTTGATCATGTCTTTAGCTGGACTTAGTAAAACCTGTTAAGTCATGTTTAAAAAAAAGACTTGTAGGCCTTATTTAAGTTATCTGATACATTTGATTATAAACAAAATAGCAGCTTGCTATGGATTCAAATCATGTAATTCAAACAACTGTAGTAATTCATAAATCCAACTGAATTCTCTAACTCTACTCTCCGAAATGTAAAACATTTTTTTTTTTTTTACAACATTTGCAGTTTTAACTACAAATATGTGCAGTTTATAACGCATAATTTTGCTGAAAAAAAAGACGAAGGGTTTAGCAAAATATGTTTTTAAGAAAAAAAAATCCACGCGGTAAGAGGAAAGTAAAGGCAACCTACAAGAATGTCATCAATACAGTGTCATAGAACTTAACGCGACATTCCTCAACCAAACAAGACATTGCATGAAAGGTCATGCTTCCAAAATTTCTCACTAAGTGGACATGTATCCAAAATTTCTCACAATATGTACAAACTCTACGATATCTGTTTTGCAAAATTTTACGCCTAAATAATTTTTCATTAAATAGGAAACATGGGAGAGTGACTTCGATGAAATCTTCGTTACGCTTAGCAGAGTAGATTTAATTAATACTGACCAAACTCTATTTGAATTAACAATGTTCCTGACCTCAGCTTGTCCCCGATTGTCCCCTTTAAAACAAAATATGGATAATTTACTGCTCTAATACCCTTGAACAATTTCTTCATCTCTCTTCACTACTCTAATCTAACCGCCTTTTTGACACAATTCTTCTATACACCATACCAACAATATCAACCTAAAACTAATATTCCCTATTTTTTTGTACTTAGCAATCTTGAGTAGTAATGTTATCAATCTAAATGCTGTCAGTGGCTCCTAGGTTTACCAGATATTGGTCTGCAAATTTTATTGGTAGTTTGGTAAGTTAGTTTATCGTTCATTGCTTTACTCAATCCCACCCATATTTGTAACCAGTTCATACGTACATCAAACTACATACACACATAGTAACACTCCTTTTTTACATCAACTTATCTAACCCTCATCACCTCACAGTACCATCATATATCCACATACATGTACTCGTCTTTCCACTACTATTTTGACTTGCTCTTGTCCACAGGACCTTTATGCATGCACACCAGCTCTAAACCAAAATACAATCTACTTGCTTTCTATTGACATCAAAAAATGGCACAACACCCAAGAAGAGATTGTGTATAGAATAAAAATGTAGAAATATATAAATGAGAATAAATGCAATCACATGCAAATTTATAGTGGTTCGACGTTAATTAGCCTACGAACACTTTATAATCCCTTGATTATATGTAAACCTTGAGTACAAATGATGGTGTTAATGGCTAAACCCGAGTACAATACTGTAATAACAATAAAATGACAAGAGATTGGCCAAAAAGTCTTTTTTCTAAAGCTTTGGAGAGATATTTATAGATGCTATAGTTCTTGGGTCAACTAGGACACGTGACATCCATCCCGAGACTATAGAAATGGATAAAGAAGCTTTCTTCTCATGTGAAAATGCATGCTCCGGCTAGATATGGGTTGCTGCCGATCCAGAGTTCTAAGGGTAGAATAAGCGGTCAAATCAAAGCAGGCCTTTAGGATGATATTAGTGTGTTGGAGTGGGCCCTGAATCATTATAGTTGAACCGGAAATTATTCAACTCGAGGTTGAAGTCGAGTCGGAGCTTCTGTTTTCGCAGGTCTTTGCATCTGGTCGGGTCGGCATGCTTTCTTGTCGACTTGAATGTAGTTCCAGCCCCCGTTTCTTTATTCATGCATATTGCTTTTAGGTCGGGTCGACCTAGGTCTTAGTTGACCCGAAGATCTTCAAGCCTGAGTTTGCAACGATGTACTACCATGTTTGATTGTGCAATGTCCCGGGTTGAACTAGACCATAATCGAGCTCGGTGTTGTTCGAACCGGTATGATGGCCTATTCAAGATGATTTGGCTTGATTTTTTGGAACGTGTGTGATCTTGACGGCCTTACCAAAAGACTGGTCAAAACTTTGTCACTCAGAGTACATCGCATTATAGACAGGATATGGTTTGTAAACTATTGAGCAACAGTCCTATATAATTTATTCAGTCTTTGAAGGGTGATCACGAATAGTCGTGTCCATCTGAAATGCCATTGTAATCGGAGTTTCTTGTATACATGAGTGTCTTATCATTCGTCATGTCGAACCGATGGCTCCCACATGTGACGTCACACATACAGGTCGTTGTCAGCGATGTTATTTTATGCAAGTCAAGAGCGCGGTCAAGTCAGACTGGAGAATCACGTATGAGTTAGTACGAGATGTTGTTGAACATGATTGCCTGAACCATGTGTTAGCAAATGAACATCAAGTTTCTCGGATCGATATCTCATTTGGGTCGACTTGTCCTAAATCGATAACATCCTAGGTCGATGTGTCGAGCCGACCCATTGTGTATGTGCACTGTCACTTCAGATGAATGCGAAGAGTCTCTTCGTTTACTATATAAGGCTGACGCACGCCCATTATTTTACTTTTTACTATAATTCGAGCCGAACCCATTTCCAAAATTGTGAAAAACTCAATTCTCCCTCGATTCGAACATTTGATTCTTGAGTTTTCAAGAATCTCGATAGGTTTTAATTAATTCAATTCATGTTTTTACCGTAATTCCATATGATTTTTCCTACAAATATGATCTTTTCTCTTTTTTCTTGATTTAACCCGAATGTGAGTTGATCTATAGCCGAATTCGTCATCGAAGGCCACGTTGGAGTCGGAGGTACGACCGTAAAGTGGCAAACGATGGCGAGGAGGGGCAATGACGAATGACCGGGAGTTGGATTCGAGATTTTGGATTTGGGGAAAAAGATGGAAGGGCAAGGCTTCAAGGTGGTCCCATGTAATCGAGTGAGAAGGAAAGTAGATTCACGATGCTAAATGGTGAAGGAGGAAGATTGGAGTATGAGAGAGGAATTAAGCTTTCGGGTCGACCAGTCACTGTGTAGAGCCGAGGAGTGGAGGAGTAGAATGAGAGGAAGGATTCGGGACCTTAGCTCGAATGGAGGAAGGTTGATCCAAGCTGGACTAGCATGGATTGGAGAAGGATGAGGCAATGGAACAGTGGTGGTTCGGGTGGATGTATGGCCTGATCGACCTGAGAAGATCGACTAGGAGGGAGAAGCATTTGTCAAGGAAGTATAAAGTTGGAGCTTGGGTCGAATAAGGGTTAGTTGAGCCGGACCTTGAGGGTTATCTGCACATACTAGAGTAGATTACATCAGAATCAGTCAAGTCCAGGAATTCTTGTTGGAGAACGGAGTTTTGAAGGCAACAAACTTATTTAAATTATCATTTATTACAAAATATATACTAACATCTTTATCTAGAATACACACACACACACACACACACATATATATATATATATATATAAAGGGTTTGTATACAGGATTTAAACACCGAAGACTATACAGTTTTAGAGTTTTAAGAGATTCAGATTTTAGAGAAGTTTCAAGACTCAGGAGTAATCAAGTTATCATGAATTCAAGATTCAAGAGTTCAAAACAAATATAGTAATAGAGTCTCGTTTATATGTAAGACTCTGAATAGCTCTACATGTTCAAATTCAAATTCAATTTTTCGAATTTTGAATTTCAAATTCAAAATCCGTTTTTAAAAATTCAAATTCTAATTTTTAAGTAGTTTTTCTATCTTGCTTTTGATTTCAAACATAATTTTGAAAGTTTATAAATTTATATATATTTATAATTATTAACTTTTATAATTTTATATAGTTTTAAACCTTATAATTTTATTAACATTGTTGACACCAAAAATTGGTTCAACACCCAAAGAAAGGGTTTTGCAGAGAATAAATGAACATAAATGGTTGAAAAGACTGAAAATAGAAGAAATCACACACAAGTTTATAGTGGTTTGGCATTAACGAGCCTACGTCCATTTTATAATCTCTTGTATACTTTATCAACTATTACAGTCGGAATAGCAACAATGACAAAACGACAAGAGATTGATGACTCCCAAAAATCCTTTCTTTTAAGTCCAAAAAGGGTATTTACAAGTGATACAGTACTTGAGTTGGCTGGAATACGTGTAATCTGATCCACGATGATAGGAAAGTATGAGGAGGTGTTCTCCCCTTATGGAATCGACATGATTTGAGTTTTATAATGATAAGTGGCAGCCGATCCGATCTACTCGGACATCATGAAATAGAAGAATCCAGGTGCGAGCTATTCTTCATGCAGATATTTGGTTTGGGATCAGGTATAGCTTGACTCGGTCGGTCCGATCATGGTGGGTTTCTACTGGGTCGCGTACTAAATCTCTGTATTAGACACAGTAGGCTTGGGCCAGATTGATTACTAGCCGGTCCATCTCCAAATAACTGCTACCCAGGTTAAGTATGGGCTTGTGGTGTCGATAAGCCTTGATGGGCTCGCCAAAAGGCCCATCAACACTTTAGCCCCTAAAGTACGTTGCGTTGGGAATGAGGCTTCTTTGTAACGGCTCAACCTGGATTATTTCCCCCACACTGATCAGAAAGTAAATCCCGGCTCGAACCTTCTCTTCATGAACCTCGTGAACCAAATTTGACCTATTAAATGCCTTGGAAATATATGTTGGCTCAGGTAATGATGAGGCTCTACTGCCATATGTCATTTTAGTAAAAAAAAAAAAATGGTGTGTTTGTTGTCCAACACGTCAATTGAATCTGATTCGGCGGTCATATCATCTGAACACGAAGAGTCACCCCTTGTATTAGAAAAGAGTGGTCCACTTCACTTTTTTTAATTCCACTTTTTTATCACTTTTTACCCCAAATTGATTTACTGTTTCAGAGGAAGAAATAGTGATATTTTCTTCGTCTTCAACCATGATCATCTCTTCCATCAATTCTTCAGGTATGGGTTGATACTTTTTCCCATTTTTCTAACGCATTCTAACGCTATTTTCATATACAATTTCTCTTCTTTCCACCTTCTCGTTATAACTCGGTTCCACGTAATCCATGATCGGAGTCACCGACGTCATATCGCTAGAGTCGGAGGCGATACAGCCAAGGTTTTAAATCTCGGATATTGGTTGCGTTTCATCTCAAGGATTTTATAGACTCGGTCTCGTATCGTGGGAGATCTCGGACGAGATGAGTCTAACTCGGGAGTTCGTCTCGGATTTTCATCTCGGGTCTGAAAGTTCATAACGGAACAATCTCAGGATACATGATATGTTAAAAATGATATTTTAAAAAAATGATTTTTATGAATGTTATCAAAAACATAGTAACTTAAACTTAAAATGCAAATAACTTTATTATTCTTTATTTTGCGAAAGATCATTCATACTCTAAATTTAATATTCTTAAAATAGGAATATTGTTAGACATGAAACATAAAAAGGATCCAAAACATTAAAAAATTCAAACATAAATAGACCATAAAATACATAATTTCATAAGTAAAATGTATGTAAAAAGATGAATATGAAAATCATAAGCATTGTAAAACATATACGAACATACAGTATATTCATTTAACATGCAAACTGTAAAATAACAAAAGATTGATATAGCTAGATTTGAGTTTTTTAATTATAGTTCTAGTTCAGGCATAAATTTAAATATTAACCAAAAAACTAATATCTCGGACGATATTCCAGTATTTCGTCTCGATTGATATATCGTTCGATATTGCAATATCTCGGGAGATATATTCGAAAGGAGATTTAAAGTGATATTTGTTGTTTCGTTTCGGAAGGAGCCCAAAACGAGATATCGGAGAAGATCTCAGGCGTTATTTGCGAGATTTGAAATATTGGATACAGCTTCCTGTGGTGATTCCGATACCATTTTGGCCAAATCTGATGGTAATGAGGCTCCTGTTCCGAAATGGCATGAAGGCAGAGAGGTTTCCCGCATTTTCTAGTCGTCTTGGGTTCCTGGGAGTTGCTAAACCCTCGGACACATGGCGATGCTTGAAAGGGTTTTCATAATGATGGAGATCTTTACACAGTTTGGCACGTAAGGACAAAAGTGATTTCGTAACTGTCATTTATCAAGATAGCATTGTGAAGTAGGTGAATTGCTTCTGAAACAATCTTTGACTTTAGCTCGATAATCTTTCTAGTTGGCCATATTCATTAGAGTTTAATCATCTTCAACTCGTGCACCTCTAACCGACGCTTTTTTTTAGGTCAATCACCATGGTCAGGAAACTAGATCTTCACAAATAAGGACCTAGGAAAGGCAAATAATTGTCTCTTCCAGTTATATTAGACAGCTCTCCTGAGCCTTCGGCCAATTCTGAATCTAATTCGGGTACCGATACTCAAGATGGGTCAACACAATCATCCACTCTCCCTGAAGCAATAGCCGAGTCAAGCAAAACAGTAGTATTAGGAGCGCCCAACACACTTCCAAATGCGTTGATCTTGAAAAGTCCTTCGGACGTTCATCTGAGCAAGATGACCCTTAAATGTTTACAAAATATTTCCGCCAAGCACAACATCCCCTGGAGGAATGTCCACCTTCCAACAGAACATGATCGACCTCACGATCCCTTGGGAGGTTATATGGCTTTGTTTTGTCCTGTGTGTACCATTGAGGGTATTCCCCTTTTCCTTCGTATATTATCGACTTCCTGCACCGAATGGACTTAGCTCCGATGTAGTTCCATTCGATCGCTTACGGCAACCTGCTATCACTATATTATCTGTTCATGAGGCATTTGGGTTTCCCCCTGACCCTTGATGACATAGCTTTATTTTTTGCTTTCAAGCACAACAAAAAGAATTCACCCTCTTATCTTTATTTTGAGGCCTCCTGCAAAATTGTTGAAGAAATTCCAAGCAAGGTAGGGATACAAAGCATGATTGGTTTTACATCAAACAACAATAAAGATGCGCTCACCGTTGGCTCCAAAGCAGTAAGTTTTCCATTTTACTTATTATGTCCATGGCGAAAAGCCAAAAAGGCCTGATGAGGGAGTGTTCGAAGAACGCTTTAATAAACTGTCTAAGTTGACGCTTAAGCAACGTAAATTTTGGAATTGTTTGACCTACGTTCACCTACGTCGATATGGTCTTCTTAATAAGAACAAAACATTGGGTACTCGGAAAAAGGGATCTTCTTCGACCACTCCTTGCCATAAGGAACATCGGATGATGCACGGGCAACGTTCTAGGTTGGGGAATCCTCCGTTCTCCCCCTATCCGAAAGAAAAAAGAAGTCCCGCATGTTAGGAAAGAGGTATGCTCCCAGAAGGAGATTGTCTCGAGAGATCGAACTTTCGAAGATGCAAAAAAAGTCCTGCCAAGGAAGCCTCAGGAGATGTCGAAGAGGAGTTAGCCGAGGAAGATCCTTTCAAACATCATTTGGAAAATCCTTCTCCCACTCACGGCTCGTAGAGGAAGACAACTTCCATCCTTCGTGGTCGAAAGGATTTGAAGATGCCCGACTATATTATCTCTTCACAAAATTTGGATCCCGACAACTTCTTTGCTACCCAGTCTAGGGAGGTTTCTTCCCCTGCCGAGCCCAAAGACGCTGAAGGTGTGGGACCTAAGTAATTTAATCACATAACATCGGCATTGCACATAACAGTACCACTTTCTCTTGTGTAAATTGAAAATTGTTCATATTCATTATCAAGTTATTGTTGTCTTTCACAGGGGAAATAAAAACCGAATATTATGATGATCTCTTTGCATTGCTTCCCTTTTGGCAGACAGCCGAGGAAGGTCCTTTCGAGCATCATTTGAAAAATCCTTCTCCCACTCAGGGCTCGTAGGAGGATGAGACAACTTCCACCCTTCGTGGTCTAAAGAATTTGACGATACCCGACTATATTATCTCTTCACAAAATTTGGATCCTGACAACTTCTTTTCCACCTAGTATGGGGAGGTTTCTGCCCCAGCCGAGCCCGAAGATGCTGAAGGTATGAGACCTAAGTAATTCTGTCACACAACATCGACACTGCATGTTGCATTAGCACTTTCTCTTGCGTAAATTGAAAATTGGTCATACTAATTGTTTGGTTATTGTTATCTTTCAAAAAGGAAATAAACACTGAATATTATGATGATCTCTTTGCTTCCCTTTCGGAAGATGGCGAACTAGCTAGACTGGCTTTGCAATAAGTCAAGCAAGATGATGATGATGAAGACAACAACAAGAGGAAGAAAGAAGAGAAAGAGAAAGAAGAGAGAGGATGAGAGAAGCAAAGAGAAAGCGATTTGAAAAAGCATAAGAAGATACATGAGGGAGGGGTAGGGAAGGAGATGGGAGTAGGTTCAAGAAGAGAAAAGAGCATAAGTCCCCCGAGCATCGAACCCCTCCTCATACCAAGGGTGGCAATTAGACCCGACACGATGGACCCGGACCCGACCCGGCAGGTCTCGGTTCCAGCCGGGTTGGGTTTTGTCGGGTCTAAACTATATATTTCTGGACCCGACCCAACCCGAGCTTTGGTTCGGGTCGGGTCCGGTTGAAGCTCCGGTCGGGTCGGGTCCGACTGAATAATAACACTAAAAATACATATATTTCAATGTTTTTTGGTCGGGTCTTTTGGGTCGGGTCTATGCGGGACGGGTTTGATAGGGTCTTGATGGTATTTTTTGTACTGACCCGAAATTCCAGTCCAATTTGAGCCGACCAAACAACGCAAGTCCAACCCCAATTACACTGGAAAATCAGAAAACTAATAGAAAGAAATTAGAGGGTGAGGAAAGATAAGATACAAACTTAGAATAGAAGAAGAAGAAGAACACAACATCAGAGTAACACGAGCCTCACAGCGGAACGAATAACATATAATATATATATAACATAACTTGAAATATATATCTGTACTTGAATATACATCATTACCAAAGTACAACACTTACAACACAGCGGAAATAAACTATAGCTACATGATCCTGAAGCCTCCTGCTCCAGCTCTTCAAGTATCTGTAAATCCAGACTACTTGACTGCCCGTACAAAATTGGGCACCCAAGAGTTTAGGGAAAACAAAACAAAATAAATTCTAGGTCAGTCATGGGACTAGTATAAGTAAAACAGTTTAAAACAGTTCGAACAAGTAAACGATATCTCATAAGACCACGTCGTATAACGGAACGAGTTTTCCCCTTATGAGAATCCAAAATATCTTTATATCAAAAACCTTATGATAATATAATAATTTCTATCAACCACAATATAATAATCATCTAGCAGAAGCGCTTTCATCTCACGTTCTACATATATAGTATACAATCAAAACCGCAAGCACGTATTGGGTACTGGATTTCCAACTATGACAAGGTATGGAACCACCTTTCGCTAGTGTACCTCTAGAAAGGAATACAATGGGTTCAACAAGAACATCTTGCAACCCGGTCATACATGACCGACCACTCATTTCGCTTGAGTGTATCGAATGTATATCACCAACGGTTGGGATCAGCAACCATTTCCCAAATGGGACAGCATCAGCAATAGATTTTTAGAAGTAAATGAAACTCTAGATCAGGTGATTATACACCCTAATAGGTGCGACCTACATAGCCATGCTGCCTGCCCGATTTTTGTCATTTCCCGGTTGATGAGGCTTGAGGTTACGCTTTATCATCACATCAGATTCACTTTGAATGCCACATTGTCAGATCCATCGAAAATCACTAATTGACGTCTACAACAGTACATTACGTGATAGCTAAAGAAGTTTCTTTCTTCGCTTCCACTCCTGGTACGGTTGAAGAAATCAATGTACGCCTTTCTGGATATACTCTGTCAGACATTCATCCATACAAGTCATCCAGGAACAGGATGAACCGAAGGCACTATTCAGTACACCTCTCTTAGGCACTGTTATCTAAGACTTATACAATAGCCCTGGCACTTTACTCCATCTTCAATTATCTTTGGCATATATGATTCGCAATTCTTATGCCAATACATAGTGGTTCTTTGGATAATAATCCAACCGGTCTCTCCATATTAACAACGTTAAAATGGTCGAAAACTTCGATAGTCGATGAGTTAACTATCAAAGAAAAACACATGTGCAAACAACGATATTATTTCTAAATGGAAATTTTATCGATCAATCATCAACCATATATTTATATCCTTATTTTCTATATTTAGAAAATATACGTTATTAACATTGGAAACATTTCCATAGCTTATCCACGCATCACTACCATTCCACAACTATTAGTCCCTAACTGTAAACTAGTAGGAGAACAATTCTCTAAGTATAAACCCCGAAGGCCGAAACCAACATCAGATCGATACTCAGAAAACTATTCAACTTAACTAATCTCTAGTTAGTTTCTAATCTTGTTTAACTCTACTTCTTTAACTCTATTCGATTAACTCTATTCATTTCCTAAATAAATATTACTTTATCCTATTTATTTTCTAAATAAATATTCTCCTTTATAATCTCCTATTTATTTTCTAAATAAATATTATCAAATTATTTCCTTTTGTAAAATCGGTTGATTTTATAAAATTCCTTTATTTCAATATACGTTGAAATATTCCTTTTTACATCCCAGGGTTTCTTATCATATTAAAATATCGAATAACAATGATCAAAATCATTCTAACACACATAATCCATAACAGTATATCACATCATATATTACAATACATGAATAGAGTAGTATTATAAATATTGAGGAGTCCAGTTGGACCCCTCCAACCTATTTCCCTGCATCGCAGATGTAAATCAACATAATAACATCGATTTCATTTTGATATGAAATATTCTGATAAACAGAATCAATATTCGATTAAAGATTTATATACATATCGTTATCTATAATTGCAATCAATACATAAGCAATTCAAACAAACAGTTAACACACAGCAATCAACAGATAATTAACAGTTCTAAAAATATGTTATAAAAATATAATTGTTCAAAGTTGGTGAGTTTTGCTCACATTGGACGATCATCGTTAATAATGATAACCATCTTTGATTCTGACGGACAATTTATTTTGCTATAAATTGTAACGGACTCCGATTGACTCGCGGTCAGTTCCATTGCGGAGCTCCGTCCATACAATCCTAACAGATCTTGTTTCGTCCAAATCTGATATCATATGACGAAGTTGTGACCTTACGATGTAAATATACATTTTTAATTAATTAAACATGGAATTAAATAAAAAGAGGGCCTTAACCCAAAACAACTCGGCCCATTACCATGAAATACCAGACCCGCCTTCCAAATCTTCTTTCCCGAATCCCAATTCCACGCTCCAGGTAGAAATCGCTTGCCATTTCCGATCATTACTCCACCAAATCTCCTTCGACATCCCACTTAAACTTCAAACTGAAAACACCAAACACCTTCTCTTGCAATTCTCCTTCCAACCATAACTAACACACCAAACTCACACCTCCAAACTCCTTGCATCGACTTCAGCTTTCCACGCACAGACAAGTATTTGATCGACACTTTTTATTTCGAAACAAATCCCAAAAATATAAACTAGATGCTATTTGCCACAAGGAATGCAAAAACAAAGGTGAAAACATGGATCGATGCTTCCTTTTTCTCGAATCTCTTACCCTAGCGTACTGCAAAATTTTGGAGCATTCCAGGTGTGCGTCGCACGGTACAAATCACATATGGAATTGAAGAGGATTCTCCAGAGATCGCAACTATGTACAAGATGTGATTTATAGAAATTAATTTGATTTTTAATTTGATTTTTTTGAACTCTCCAAGTTTTTGCTGTGTTGAGAAAATTTAGTGGCGGCCTGAAATGTTTGGTTTTAAACATACGATTTGTGGCTGAGAATAGGATGGGTGGCCAAACAAGGTTCACACATAAATTTAGATATTTTACTGATTATTTTATTGACTTTTTTCATGACTTTATAATGTATCTACCTTCTAAAAATCTGTGTTCTCACATATGATACCTAAAAATTACTAAACTGGACATACTGCTAAAGTTTGACATTACAGACCCAACGAAACTGGTTTCGTCGAATTCCGACTCCGTTTGCAAAAGTGGCTATTTTTAAAGCCCTAAATAACCCATTTAAATATATAAATATATTTAAATATAATTAAATTTAATATTTAAAAATAAATATTATCGTCTATATTCACAGAAGAAAACCATACAGCTTCAGAATATTCCTATATGAATTTCTAACTCGATATTTCAAATCCTGATAAATCGATATTCGATTTATAATGAAATTCCTTTTATATATCGTTATAAATTATAAAGGAATTCCATAGCGACTTTTCTAAAATTTGATTTGGACATAAATCAAAATCTACACGACGAAATCCCCATTTTTTCTCTTCCACTAGAAAGATATACTTCACCAGCTCCTAACGTTTCTTGTTTCACAAAAATCCGACTTAAAACGGCTTCTGTATATTCGTTTAAAGTTCGAATCGCCAAATCGCGAACTACCGCGCCATTTCGAACTCGATCATAATTAAATTATAATCATACGTTCATACTTCATTTATATAATATACTCGTTATCGAAAATCAATTCTAAACTGAATTATATATTTTGAATTGCCCAATTCACACATATCGCCATTTCAGCCAATTCTGATTATTTCAGAATTATATATATATTATTTAATTATTATTTTAATTAATTATTCATAGTTATTTATTTTAAATGACCATTTAAATCACTTAATCACTTTGTAAATAATTAAATTAAGTAATTATTACACCATGGAAAATACGGGTCATTACATTTTTCATCACCTAGACCCGATCCGAGACCCATCGGGTTCAGATCGGTTCTTTTTGGGTCGGTTCGGTTTAGGTTTTCGGTTCTTGGTTCTAATTGCCAGCCCTACTCATACCCAAGGTAAGACCCCCAAGGGCGGCGATAAGGCCAAACATTCTCAGGTCATTCTAAACCGTTCCAAACCCACGGTCGATCCTTCTCCTGATACATTTTCCACCGACCGCATCAAAGAGCCAGAGGAAGACTTCCCTGACCTCGTTTTTACTAAAATCGGACTTGCCCTATCCCACCAAATTTTCGCCACTGACTCCGAACTAACCTTGACCATGCCTTATCCCAGTATGATGCAATGCATAACCATGCCAAGCAAGTTTGTGGGGTACCAAAGAGCAAGCTCATAGAGAATTCTAGTTTGAAAAGGGAAATTGAATGCAACAAGAATACTTTTAGTCAACCTGAGAGAAAGATAGGGGAGTTTGAGTCGCAGGTGGTGACCACTAAGGAGGAATACAAGAAAGCTTATGGGGACCTAAATGCCCATCTTTAGTCGAAGAACCAAGAGTGCGATGCTTTGAGAGTAGAGGTCAAAAAACTAAAGTGCGAGGAAGGTCGACTAGATTAAGAAGTGTAAAATCTTAAAGCCCTTCTTAGCTCATCTGAGTTGGATAGAAAGCGGGCTAAGGAGAATGTTACTGCTGCAATAGAGTCTGCCAATAACTTTCGGCTTCAACATGAAATAGACGTCCATTCAACCAAGGCCGAGCATGCTCTAGAGATATCTTACACGAAGAATTGACATGGGGGCCAAGCCCTTACATTCTTTGCGAGGGTCCTTCGTCACAGGAACCTGACTTGGATAACGGGATACGGACAGGTATTGATAGACACTTGGGAAAAATTTCATGAAAGAGGAGAAGGATGCAGTGACAGGTCCGTAGGTGAATGAGGAAGCTTTGATGACTCGATTTCTGCCTAATGATGAATGAGCAGTGTTAGCTAAAAGGAAGAGAAAGGAGAAGGAGGAAGCGGAGGCCGAATGTCATAGAGAAAGGGGAAGTCGGTCCCCGGAAGAGGTGTCAGTAGTAGCCGGGCTAAGATGACCTTTTCTTTTCCTTATACTAACATCGAGATGAGTTCAACTTCCGTTGACCCATCCAGGGCTGCGGTTGAGCAGCCAACAAAGCCCAATGTCAGAGGTAAACTTGTTCAATTTTCTTTAACTCCAAGTTCATTTATTTGGTCTTCATTAATGTCTTCTGTTGTAGGTTCTTCATTGGCGGAGAAGAATGTTAAAGCAGAAACTGTTGCAGCTGTAACGACCCAGATTTTTAGCCATTGAATTCTGAATATTTGAATTTGTTTTAAATATTTTATTTGAATTATATACAGAAATTTATAAGGAATTTATTTAATAAAATAAATGGATTTTAAAATATATTGGATATCGTTTTAACTTAAAAATAGAAACATCGAGTCTAAAATCCATACAAAATTATTTTGAAGCTGTATATATATATATATATTTCGTTTGAATATACATGATAATAATATTTTATTATTAATAAATTTGCTTAGTTTGGAATAAATTTATATCGATTTAATTTCCAACGAGCTCGGATTCCATCGGAATTAATTTTACAAAATCAGAAATAGATAATTATTGCAAGATTTTGTTTGGGACGTAGTTATAATTTAAATCATAGAATTTTTCTATAATTTTTATTTTTGAAAAATAAAACCAACTTTTTATTTGAAGTATTTTACACCCTATATTAGCGTTTTAGGAAAAAGAAAAAAATAACCAGATAAGGAATATTATAATCATGTTCAACCATATAATTTCTGATTATGGCATTTATCAGACTTCGACAGTGTAAATTCCAACAAGATAAAAGAGGTATGATATATTAACATCAATAGTACATACTAGAGAATTTTGTTTTAATGAACAATTGAAGTGGACGTTGGCCTTTGCCTTGTAACTTGTCAAGGACTAAACATTATAAAAGCTAACAGACATCATTTAACTCTATCCTAATTCTAATTCTATGAATTACCGTTCATACAATCCTTATGTTTTATAAACCGCCTTTACTACTTTTTACCGAACAAGCAAAATAGTTTAAGAAAATGGAATATCACTTGTGGTTTCAATTCCGTGATCTATAACGCAAATTTTACAACGTGTGTGCCAAGGTAGCAGATCCCGTGCCCTGCAAGCCAATTTTAACACCGTTCCTGCCAAGCTTTTCTCAACACGTACTGTCAGTTTCCAAAACCGTGCCTCTCAAGCAATTGCAACTCCGTGCCCCTCAAGTCTCTTCTCCCTTTTAAATACTATGCTTCTTCATTTCTTTTGGAAACAAAAATGTAAGGAAATAATATTCAGAAGAATAAATCACTTCAAATAAGATAGTAAAAATCATAAACCTTATATATTCGAAACCCTGCAAGGCCTCCCTCCAGTACTGTATTGCTTTTCTTTGGTCCGACTCCAACTTCTGAGTTCAAACTTATGAAACCAGCAAGCTATGGTTTGATTTAGGGCCTCAACGAGGCAACTGGAAGCAAAAACTGAGGGTAGCGTGGTGGTTATAGGGACAAGGCGCCCAAGGGGGTTAAGGTTCGTGGAAATCAGCGCTAGAAAGTGTCGATGGTACACTGAATGCCAGCGTGGAGCTCTCCATGTCACGGCGAAGAGGGTGGATGCGAGTTCAAAGTGGAGGTGCCAGGTAGCTAGAGTTTTTTGAATGGAAGACAACAAAGTTGTTGGTTCTTCAAACGGTTGTGCGTAAAGGGAGCAAGGGGAGCAAGGAGTTTGGGAAACGGCTGTTAAAGTTGCGGTCTGGAAGAGTAAAACATGAGGGGAAGAAGAATTTTAAATGTGTCGGATCCATTATGGATGAGTGGAGATCGGAGAGGAGTTGAAGAGGTGGAGTTCGGATCTAACCTTGCGTGGTACGGTGGTTCAAAGAGGGAGATATTGGTGGCTAAGGAGGCGTTAATGCCATGTTGGAGTTACTAAAAGTGACAACCTAAATTAAAGAAGAAGAAAGGTTTAATAATAAGGTAATGAAGGTAATTAAGCACTATTGGCCATCATTAGTGAATAATATTTGCATTAACTTAATTGTAACATTTGAATGACTCTGATTCATTCACCTGAACAGGGAAAAAGGTGGATTTCGTTGGGTTAAATGTGATTAGCTACAAATCACAAGTCTAAGGAATTATTTATGGTAATTAGGATAAATTAGTTTTTAATTAATTTATTTAATTTTATAATTCAAGTTAAGTCTTGTAACATTCGCGTATCGTTCGTACGTGAACAGAAATGGACGAAACCAGGTCCTTTGGAACGGTAACAACGAAATCCACGTTGTAGGAATATTTCTCGGAGAATAGAGCTACCGGAATTTTGTGATAAAATCAAATGCTTGTTTGATTGTAAACAAAACAAAAACAAAACTATCAACTGCGAACTAGGTGAGTAACCTCACTAAACTCTGACTCGCTTATATTTTTATAAACGAGTTTTAAAATTATTTATAGTAATTCTATACTGTATGATGGTTGTTTGGTTACATGGTTGATAAAAATGGTTGAAATGGTAGATATAGGCATATCGTTGATCGATTATTACTGTTGATATTTCATATTGATGTGAAATAATATTATTGATGTTGATTAACATCTGTGGGTGCAGGGAAATAGGTTGGAGGGATCCAACTGGATTCCTCAATATTTATATTACTGTTTTTATTTGATTGTGCTATATGATATGTTATATTATCCATGATTGGATATGTTATGTTTGAATTACCCTGGATTTAGAAACCTAGTATTTTAGATACCGTAAAATATTTTCCAATGTGAAAAGGGAAATTCGGGTTTAAAATGGAATTTATTTTCAAAATAGAAATAAAATTTCGAATAGAGTTGAAAATAGAAATCTATTCAAGTGGATAAATCAAGAAGTTGATTATAAATAAGAATATAAATTTAGTGAATTATTAATCATTGGGTAAATTGAAATATAAGTTCAAATGTGAATTTATATGGGAAAGTGAAAATCGATTTTGAGACCAATATTTGAAAATAGATTTGAACTTAGAAATTATAAGGGAATTATTGAATTGTTTATTATCAAGTTAATTATCATTTTAATAACTATTTAAGATACTTAAAACTATTTCTAGTTAATCAAGGACTTAACCGCATTTACTAGAGTAAATATTAAACTTAATTATTATTTTAGTTAATAATAATTAAAAGGATTGCCTTTTTAGGCAATCGGATTAGATTGAGATCCCATTTGAAGTTTTGTGCAATGTTTTGAAGGGAGGATTTAAAAATAAATCCAAACTTTATAAGAAAGGTTTACCAAAGAAGCACAAGACTTATGCGATGATTTTGAATAAAAGTTACAGGGTAAATTTGTGTTAAGAGAAATAATTGAAAGCGATAAGTGATTCAAGAATGAATCCAAGTTTGGTAAACAAAGTTTATAAATGGACTTAAAGCTTAAATGGCTAAAATGATAGTTTTAAATAAACATTTACTTAATAATTTAGTTAAGTAAAATATTTGGTATCGAAGGAAGATGTTCGAAATTTATAAAGGGAGAGGCTTGATGGACTTTGTTGGTGGTTTTGAGCCTAAGTTACGTTATACCAAATAAATTTAAGTTTTGAGATGGAATAAATGGATTTGTTATAATAAAATCCAGCTTTGCATATGAATGATATTGAAAGAAGTAAAAACCAAGGGTTTTGTTTTAAATAAGAGTTACTTAAGAAAAGAAAGATTAAGTGAAGTTGAATATCAATGAAAGGAGTTTTGTTTATATAAAAGATTCAGGAATTGGATAATGTTTTCAAAGCAATGAAGCGCGAGAGATTTGTCGAGGCAAGAATATAGAATTGATTTTTAGATTCTATGGAGTGATTTAAATGAAAAGATTATAATAAATGTTTTATAAATCTAAACAACGATTTTAGCGCTGCCGTTATAATAAATGTTTTGCGAATCTAAACAGCGATTTTAACGCTATTGTTATAATAGATGTTCTCTAATTCTAGACAACGATTGTAACGCTGTTGTTAAAAGTAATGTTTTATAAATCAAATATTTAGAAATAGTAATTGTAACGCTACCGTTATAATAAAAAAAATTCTATAAAAGAAGTATGTTCTTAGATTGAATCTGAAAGTCGCGCAAGCGAGATTTTTTTTAAAGTTGTGAGCTTTGACTATTTCAAAGTTGGGAATGATGTTCAATTAAGGTCTGAGAGGTAATTATACCCCAACTTGATTGACTTCATGATTGATAGAGAAATGGTTAAGGTTCGATAGTGAAGATTGGTTAGCAATATGGTTAGTTAATAAATGATTTATATTTTGAGTTATAATAACCATGTTTTATAACATCGCGTTAATTTAAAGGATTTTGAAATATTTATTCCCCAAATAAAATGAGAGATATTTTCTGCGCGTAGTGGATTGGTCAACGAGGAATTAAGAAATTGAATATGGAAATATTTTCCGATATTAATAAGGTATATTTTCTGAATATAGAAAATAAGGATTCGTGAATATATAGAAATGTTCCTAACTGGAATAAGAAATATTTTCTCGAATAAAGGAATTTTGACATGGGAAATGTTTTTCCAAGAATCGAGAAAGACAATTGAATTTTGAAAGAATATAGAAGAGGGAAAAAGGGAATTTGGAATCGATAATATAATAGGGAATTTATATTAAAAAAGGGCCAGTGTTGTTTGATGTTTGATCGATAGAATTTCCAATAGGAAATAGGACTGTTAATTGTATGGATGTTGCTTTGATAGTTAAATCATCGACTATCAAAGTTTTGATTTATTTTACACCTCCGTTACCGGTATGGAGAGACCGGGATCAGATTTAATATCTGAAAACCACTCCGTATTGGCGTAAGCATTACGATTCAGCTTATGCTGAATATAATCAAAGACGGAGTAAAATGTAAGGGCTGTTCAATCAATCCTAGGAAGAAATTCCCCAAGATGGATTAATGGAATGGTGCCTTTGGGTTGTCCAGTCCCAGGACAACGTATATGGATGGATCTGACAATGTGAAATTCAAAGTAAATGATGGCAAGATGTACTGAAATATAATCGTGACTTCAAGCCTCATCACCCGGGAAATGACAGAAATCGGGCAAGAAGCATGGCCATGTGGGTCATTCCCATTAGGGGTATTATCACCTGATCTAAAGAAATCCATTTTCTTCTTATTCTATTCGCTGCTGTATGCTTTCAGTAACGGTTGCTGATCATAACCGTTGGTGATAATATGCTCGATACACTCAAGTTAAATGAGTGGCCAGCCATGTGTGGGCCGGGTTGCAAGACGTTCTTGTTGAACCCAGTGTATTCCTCTCTAGAGATACACTATCAGAAGGTGGTTCCATACTTGTCATGCTGGAAATCCAATCTCCAATAAACGCCCTGCGGTTTTTAATTTAATATTGTATATGGAGCATGAGATGCAAGCGTTCCGCTAGATTCTATTTATTTGATGTAGACAGTATTATAATATCATTGGATTTGGTATTAAAAAAATGGTTATCGTAAGGTAAAAACCATCCGTATTTATGTGTGGATCGATCTTACGATTATCATTTCTTTCGAAATGATTTTGGAAGTTAAACAAATGGTTGGAGTTTACTCACACCAGTCCCATGACTGACCTAGAGTTTATTTTGTTTTGTTTTCCCTAAACTCTTGGATGCCCATATTTGTACGGGCAGTCAAGTAGTCGGGATTTTACAGATTCACTTGGAGGAGCTTGAAGCAGGAGGCTTCATCAGTTAGCTATAGACTATTATATTTTCCGTGTGTACTATGTTTATATCTGGAAACATGTGTTTATAACTGTTCTAGGGATAATCATTGTGCTCTGATTATGGTATGTATACACACTTATTGATTTGTATTTCGAGAGTTATGTTATTTAATAAATTTTATTCGTTCCGCTGTGAGATTTGTGTCCTTCGTTTTTCTTTTATTCTAACTTTTCTTTCTTTCTATTTCTCATCCTCTAACTTCTTTCTACTAATGATTCGTATTTCTGTGCAATTTGGGTTGGAACATGGTATTATTAGTCGACCCAAAGGGTACGGAAATTCGGGCCGTTACAACAGCGGAGAAGGATAGCACTTAAGAGACAGTCGAAGTCCGGGCCAAGAAAAGAGATGAGAGAGACCCATCAAAAGATGATGATGTCGAGATGGTAGGAGAGAGCGGGAGTGGGGACCACCCTTCCATGGCCAAGATTAAAGCCGGAAGCAAAAAAGATGTTTTGTCCATAAAGCCCGAGCCATCTGAAGAACCTTTGAGTATTCCGCCCCTTCGAGCTATTCCTCCAACCATCCTTTCTTCGATCAACATTCCCCCTTTTACAGATTCAAACTGACCCAAAAGAACGAGATGCAGTATCAGTTTCAAGATCTTTTGGCACCACGGTGAAGGGGTCGAAGCGTAGGTTGACTACTGAAGGAATGATGGAAATGGCTAAGAAGATAGAGTTGGATGACATGGTCAAGCGCGGGGTAATGCAACCTCTGTCCTAGGATCGTCTTACTGCAAATTTACTTTAGTCCCTCTGGAAGTTTCAGGCGAGTGCGACCCTCGCATTTTTGCTATCGTTAATTTCTATATTTCTGTGGACAATGTTTAATTGTACTTGTATGCAGCAATGTTTTGTAAGCACGTTATGTTAATAGTAACTAAAGTCTATACTTTTTTCTTTCAAGTATTCGTTGCTAATACATTGAAATGATAATTATATCATCATTCCCAACTTGTTTCGACTTTTGAGGGTGTTTAATCGGTCTACTTTCCCCCAGTGTAGTGAGGAGATGGTACGATCGTCAAGTTCTCTAGTTGTACTTAAGACTGACTCATCCCAGTCTGGGAGTCATATGTCCCTAAGTAGGGATGCCTTTAGCCTTTTATACTCATCCTCTAGTCGGTGAGGGTTAGAGTTTTAAGGATCGAGCGGTCTTTTCTCGGGGTGTACCTTTCATGCTCATCCGTCATTTACAATTTTCTCCCAGGTCGAGGGAATGTGTCATTTTCAAATAATCAGTTGTTGTGTTTATATCAATGTCATCCTTACTTTTGCTCAACAAAGTAGGGCCCGAAATTTGGTCGTCAGTCTAAGTTTGGGATCAGTTTTTTCATATTTTTATTGTTTTCCCAACGAAGCCGGCCCGTTCAGTCACAGGTTGGCATATCAAGTCGTCAATGTTTGACTTAATGTTGGTCGAATCACAACATTTAGCCATTATGGTTAATAGGTCGGAGCAGGAAAGGAGCCTTTTATTTATAAATTATTGCAAGCGATAGGTCACTGCTTATTACAATATAAAACAAATAAAATAGTAAAGAAACAAAAAATTCTAAGAAACATCAGGTCGTAAGTGCTCTGCGTTCCATGCTTTTTAAAAAGGCTCACTGTCAACAGTTGATAGCCTGAAGGTTCCGTTATCAAGATAACTTTGAATGACGTAGGTCCTTCCCATTTGGGTCCCATATGTACAGGAGTACGGAAAATCCACTTTATGACAAGATTGCCAACATCAAAGGTTTTGTGTTGAACCTTCTTGTTGTAATATCGAGCAACCCTCCGTTGGCTAGCTTCGGTGTGAAAGTTTGCTTCTCTTTTTTTGTCAATCGCATCTAGTGAGTTCATGAGAAGGGCTTTGTTCGATAATAGATCATAGTATGTGGTTCGGTGGGAAGGAACTTCAAGTTCGATGGGAATGGCAGCTTCTGATCCGTAAGAAAAAGCGAAAGGAGTGTGCCCAGTGGCGGTCCTATGGGTGGTCCGATATACCCAAAGGGCTACAATAATCACATCGACCCATTTGCCTTTAGCTCATTCCAGTCGCTTTTTTAGGATAGATTTAATAATTCTATTACCACTTCGACTTGTCCATTAGACCGTGGATGTGCGACCACGGTGTATTTCTTCTTGATGCTATATTTTTCACAAAAGTATCTTAATTCTTGGCTATCGAACTGAGTCCCATTATCCGTAATAATAGTCTGAGGTATCCCATATCGGCATATGATATTTCTGACAATGAAGTTAATGACCCGCTTAGTTGTGATCGTGGTCATCTGTTCAGCTTCCACCCACTTTGCAAATCATCCACCGCCACGATCGCAAACCTTGCCCCCCTTCTGAAATGGGTAGGGTTCCAATGATGCCTATCCCCCATACGGCAAATGGCTAAGGACTGACCATTTGGGTGATCTCAGTTAGTGGGGCTCGTGGAATCTGCGCAAACCTCTGACACTTATCACATCATTTATTATAACTGGCCGCATCCTTGTTGAGAATTGGCTAGAAGTACCCATATCGTAGTACTTTCGCGGCAAGAGTTAACCCCTCGGTGTGCGCGTCGCATTCCCCTTCATGCACTTACTTTCAGTATCCTTTTAATATCATCATAGGCCACACACCGGAACATGGGCAGGGAAAAACCCCATCTGTAGAGCTGATTTTGTTGGATAACATACCTAGATGTCTATTGTACGACAACCCGTCTTTCATTTCTTTTTTCAGGAAGCATGCCGTGTAGGAGAAAGTTCTTGATGGGAGTGATCCAAGATTCTCTTTCAGGATCGGCTTCAGCTTAGTTGGTTTCCATCTGTTCGACGCTCGGGATGCCCAGAGTCTCTATGGGAACCAACTCTGTTTCACTCGGGTTGTCTGAACTAGCAAGCTTTGCCAACTTATTCATTTTTTGATTTTCCTTCTTGGGAATGTGAGAAATGTTATGTAAGTCGAAGTTACGTAACAACTTCTCAACCTGCTTAAGGTAGGTGGTCAGTCGATCTCCTTTGGTTTGATTTTCTTTCTGAATATGGAACACAACAAGTTGTGAATCACAAAAGATGTCAAGTGACGTTATTCTCAGGTCCTTCGTGAGTTTGAGCCCAGCAATCAGGGCCTCATACTTGGAGTCTGGCAAAAACTCTAATCTCAAGGCGTAATAAATCGATCACCCCTTAGGAGATAAAAACACTATGCTAGTGCGCGAGCGCTAGTTATTACGAGCTCCATCTGTGTACAGTTTCCAGTTGATCGACATTGACCCTGCATTCGAGGGTTTGGTACTATCCTCCAAGTTTTCATCATCTGGAGTCGTAAATTCGGATATGAAATCAGCCAGCGCTTGCTCCTGGATGGATTTTCTTGGAACAAAAGTCAGATCGAATTGACTTAATTCAATGTTCCATTTAAGCAGTCTCCCACTTGCCTCGGGTCGTTGTAGAACTTGTCGAAGAGGTTGATTGGTTAATATTTTAATGGGATAAGCTTGGAAGTAATGCCGAAGCTTTCTTGATGTAATTAATAAACTATACGCAAGTTTCTCGATCTTCGGATTGTTGCGCTCGACCCTGTCGATTTCTTGATGACCTAATAAACAAGTATTGCACCTGATCCTCTTCACGAACCGAACTAATCGTGTGTGCGTATACTGCTAAATATGCAAAATAATCTTCGTGATAGATCGGTTTGGATAAGACGGGGGGTTTCTCCAAATGGTCGAGTAGGTTTTGGAAGGCTTCGACATAGTCAGGTGTCCAAGCGAAGTTCCGTTTTCCTCTTTTAATCAATTCAAAGAAGGGTAGGCATCTATCAGTTGCCTTGGAAATAAATTGACCCATCGCTGCTACCTTACCTGCTAGGCTCTGAACGTACTTGATCCTTCTAGGTTCTTGAATTCTTTTAATGTCCAAAATCTGATTGAGATTGATTTTGATCCCTCGAGAACTAACTATGAAACCCAGAAATTTACCTGACGCTACTCCAAAGGAACACTTCAGAGGATTTAATTTCATTCCATACCTCCAAAGAATGCCAAACATTTCTGTCAAGTCGTTTACGTGGTCAGATGGTTGTTTCGACCTAACCAGCATGTCATCCATATATACCTCCGCCGTTTTACCTATCTTATTATGGAACATTCGGTTGACCAAACGTTGGTATGTAGCCACCGCATTCTTCAAGCATAACGGCATGACTACGTAGCACTATAGTCCAAGATCCATTATGAAACTGTATGCTCTTGTTATGGGATGTGCATAGCAATCTAGTTGTACCCCGAGTAAGAATCCATAAAAGAGAGGAGCTCATGTCCTATAGTTGAGTCAACCAACTGATCAATTCGAGGTAACGAAAAGCTATCCTTGGGGCAGGCTTTGTTCAAGTCAGAAAAATCGATGTAAGTGTGCCACTTCCTGTTAGCCTTTTTCAGAAGCACTGGGTTGGCTATCCAGTAAGGATAGGCCAAATCTCGGATAAACCCATTGGCCTGTAGCTTTCCAACTTCTTCCTTCAGGACTGCAGGTCTTTCGGGGCCGAGCATTCGCCTCTTCTGCTTTATAGGGGTATACTTCGGATTAGTGCTGAGGGAGTGAGCTATAATGGAGGGCGAGATTCCACACATGTCAGCGTAGGTCTATGCAAACACGTCAATTTTTGTGCAAGGAAACCCAGCCGATTCCCTCGTCCGGAGGGGATCAAGATGAGACCCGATCTTCAAAACTCTGGTGGGGTCGTCCCTGTCAATCAAAATCTCTAGGTAGCCTCACTCGAGGCTGCCTTCCTACATCCCTGTTCTTCATCCTCTCTTGAGTCGATATCCTCGACTTCACTGATGGATGGTCCTGTCCGGGATGTTCTTTGTAGTTGTTATGCTTGTTTTTCCTCCGTAGGGGACTTCAGACTCTTTGCTGCTCTTGTTTCGTAGCTCCTTCTATTTTGCCAAGTAGCAGGCTCGTCCTATTACCTGATCTCTTCATACTGTCCCGATTCCACCATCAGTTGGGAATTTCAAAAGAAAACACCAAGGAGCAATACATGCTCTGAACTCAGCTAGAGCTGGTCTGTAACAACCCGCACCTCCGTTCATGCAAGATATTGTCCCCAACTTAGCCACCGTATAGTGTGGGGTTTTGTTCCTCAAAAGGCCTCGGCTAAATTTCGAGATCCGCCAACACATGGCGTTGCCACACAGGCTGAGCCAACCTCCCTACTAACACCGATATTGTCCCTACTTTGCCACCTCTCAGGTGTAGGGGTTTCCATCACTAGGCCTCGACGTTAGTAAGAGATGGGCTCTACTATATAAGTACCCACTTAACACAGGCTTCCACGATGTGGGACTTAGGGGTGTTACATTCTTCCCTCCTACAGAGCCCAACATCCCTGTTGGCTCATAAACACCTCACCCAGGCGTTGTGGTCCACACAGGAGCGACAATTCCGGTTGGGTATTGGCTTTGTTACAACTGTAACAACCCGCATCTCCATTCACGCAAGTTATTGTCCCCAACTTAGCCACCTTACAGGTGTAGGGTTTTGTTCCTCAAAAGGCCTCGGCTAAGTTTCGAGATCTGCCAACACATGGCTTTGCCACACAGGCTGAGCCAACCTCCCTACTAACACCGATATTGTCCCTACTTTGCCACCTCTCAGGTGTAGTGCTTTCCATCACTAGGCCTCGGCGTTAGTAAGAGATGGGCTCTACTATATAAGTACCCACTTAACACAGGCTTCCACGATGTGGGACTTAGGGGTGTTACATGGTCGCCCCAGAAATGCATTATACTGAGAGTCGATGTTCATAACTACAAACGGTAGAATTCTAACTCTTCGGCTGTCTCCATCTACAAATTCTACAAATAGCTTAACTTGGCCAACTGGTTTAGTGGACGCCCCATTGAATCCGCATATCTGGCCAGTAAAAGGCTCCAAGTCTTTCAACTCTAGCTTCATTTGTTCATAGGCTCGCTAAAATAAAATGTTCACCGAGCTTCAATTGTCGACCAGAACCTTCCTTACTGTAGCTGGGCCGATATTGTCTGTTATCTCCAATGGATCGACGGTTGGAGCCTCTATGCCGATGGGCTCCCAATCACAGAAGATGATATCATTGGTCATCGTCTTTCTTTACTTTTACGGGACTTGCAGCTTCAGGGGGCTTGCTTCTGCAGCTTCTAGATGCTTTGCAGAATTTACATAACGCTACATAGACCGAATTTGGTAGCCTGTGGGATGTTGTCCTACAACAATGGCATTAATCACAATCCTCTTTCCCTTCTCCTGGGCGGTGGCTCGAGGTGTTGCCTGACTTTGTTTGGGTGCTGAAGTACCTTACCCCATGTCTCTTGGAGCTGCTTTATACTCATCAGTTTTCCTTCTCGAATCAACTTCTCTAGGATGTCCAGAAGATGTCGACATTCATTGGTTGTATGTCCGTAAATTTCATGAAATAAACAAAACTTTCCAGTCGCCTGCTCCTTCTCGGTAGGTTCGCGCAAGGGTGGCTTCTTGTACTGGACTATACTACACGTATCAAGATCAATATTCTCCAGCGCGTCGTTCAACGCTGTGTAAGTTTCGAAAACCTGGAACCGGAGTCGTTTTCTAGAATTCCCACTTGGTCCAGGGTTTCCGTTGGCTTCCTTCGATCCATCGCCATTTCGCTTACCACCATTCCTAACATTCACTTCTACTTTCCTTGAGTTATCCCTGGATTGCTTGACCGCGACATTACTCTGGATTGGTTTCGTATATACATCTTTTTGCCGTCCTCTACATCAAGCTGTGCATCTTCCTACCTTAGCCGGATGTTGGCCTTTTCATAGAATGTTTCAATCGATGTGGGTGGCTTCCCAATTAAGTATTTTCTGAACTCTGTTCGCTTATCAATGCCATCGACCATGGCCATCAGGACGGTTTCATGATTAGGGTTGCTTACTTCGGTGGTTGCCCAGTTGAATCGATTGAGATAGTTTCTCAAGGATTCACCTCTTTTTTGTTTGACTGCTGAAAGAGCCATGGCATGCTTCAATTTGGAGGAACGGAGATGGAATTGATTCAAGAATTTCTCACTCATGTCTTTAAAGCTCGGGACCAATCTTAGGGGTAGACGGATGAACCACATGAGTGTCACTCCGCTCAAGAAATTGGAAAGGCTTTACATTTGATGGTGTCGTGAGCTACCGCCGCTTCCTTATGCCATGAGTATCTCATCAAATGTTGTTGCAGATCGGTGGTTCCACCGTAATGGTTCATCTGGGGTATATTGAACCTCTTGGGGAATTCGGCTCGTAGATGTTATCAATGAATGGCGTATGGCTTCGGTCGACTCCCCAGTCCTCATTCTTGTGTCCTCTACTGTCATTCATGATTTTTCGTACCATGGCAATCACGTTGGGAGGAATAACTGCGTCTCGGTTGGTTTCCTAAACCGGCTGACCTATCTTTGCTCTTTTCACAGGTAACGATGTCTGGCTTGTCGTCCGGGCAGTCCTCCCTCTCCCCCCGGACATCTGATCAATCACAAAATTTTATGGGCAATGAATAGGGGCTCGACCTGCCTGGATAGTATTCTGATGGGCAGGAGGAGAGGCTTCTCAGTTTTTCGAATCTACAGGGTCAACGGCTTCTATCTCGGCCTGGTCGGCCTGAGTCCGACCTCCTGCCCCCAAACTGGTCTAAACATCCTTCGAGATGCAACTGGCGAAATATTCTCCTCTCTTTCTAATGGACGTCAAGATTGACGCCAGTCCCCGCTGTCCCCGGATGAAGACAAGCTTTCCAAGTTTTGATCCAGTTGATGGGGGGAATTCATTGATCTACGAATTCCTGAGCTTGATAATTACTGAACTCCTCCCATTGTCTTGACATGCGATTCATATCTTGTCACATTGTAGCATTCTCCCGAGCATGAATTTTTAAGGCATTCGTAGTTTTACGGAGTCGAATTAGCACGGTCATAAACTCATTTCGGGTGGCGAAAGCAGAGGATGGAGCTGGATCTGTTGCGGAGAGTAATACAATTTGATCTGAAGTAGTTCTAGGAGCATTTGATCCCCCGACTGCGTCCGCGGATATCCCGACCTGCGGTTGTTTCCAGGTATTATGAGTTGTTTTTCTAGCCATACTCAACAATATAGGAATAAGGGTAGGATTCTGTTTCGGACTTGGTGATTCGAAAGTAGAGCAAAAATCCTTCTTAGGTTGAGAATATCAATTCTCAGTGAAAGACCAAAGTGTTGACACCAAAAATTGGTTCAACACCCAAAGAAAGAGTTTTATAGAGAATAAATGAAGATAAATGGTTTAAAAGACTAAAAATAGATGAAATCATACACAAATTTATGGTGGTTCGGCGATAACGAGCCTACGTCCACTTTATAATCTCTTATATATTTTACCAACTATTATAGTCGGAATAGCAACAACGACAAAATGACAAGAGATTGATGAGTATTCAAGAACAGAAAAACTACTCAGTTCCCAAAAGTTCTTCTTTTGAGTCCAAAAATGGTATTTATAGGTAATACGGTACTTGAGTTGGCTGGAATACATGTAAACTGAGCATGAGCAAGCATTTTCCGCTATGGAACCGACACGATTTGAATCTTATAATGACAAGTAGCAGTTGATCTGACCTACTCGGGCAACGTGAAATAGATGAATCCAGGTGCGAGCTATTCTTTATGTAGATATTTGGTTTGGGATCAGGTATAGCTTGACTCTGTCGGTCCGATCATGGCGGGTTCCAAATGGGTCGCGTACTAAATCTCTGTATTAGACTCATCGGGCTCGGGCCAGATTGATTACTAGCCGGTCCATTTCCAAATAACTGCTACCCAGGCTAAGCATGAGCTTTTGATGTCAATAAGCCAGGAAATCAAAGGGAGTGGTGGTATTCTTGTAGTGGTGAAATCAAGAGTGGTTGGAGCAGTGTTAACCTTGTAGCCGGAAAATCAAGGGGATTGTACTTGAATATTGATATAGTAATAAAACTCTGCGCAATCCAGCATTGCGTGGGACTTGATGTAGGAGTAATCCGAACCAGTATAAAATCTGACGTGTTCTTTCCTTTTCTGCATTTTATTTTTGTGTTTGTGTTTGATTCCGTGTCTGTGATCGTCTCTATGGTGTGTGATTCATAAAAGTAGATCATATAAGTTTTAGATTTTCTTAAATTCCTTGAAAACACTATTTGCCCCTTTAGTGTTAGTCTTTCCTTAAGACCCTTATTCCGCGTTCCCTAATAATTGTTATTAGAGTAAGGTTTTTAAAAAAGTTCATAATTTGATTTTTGAAAATATTAAATGGCAATAACAGTTTTTTATAGAGGGCCAGTCCACTGTTAGACCGCCACTGTTTAATAGTAGTAATTATTCATATTAGGCATGTAGAATGAAAATATATTTATAGTCAGTAGGATTAGACACATGAAATATCACATAGACTGAATATGTAAAACCCACAACTAATTTTGCACAATGGACTAATGAGCAAAAGGTTGCTGCACAAAGCAGTTCTAAAGCCATGAATATGTTATTCTGTTCATTAGATAGAAATGAATTTAATAGAGTGTCATTTTGTAAATCTACTTATGAAATGTGGAGAATTTACAAATTACTCATGAAGGAACCTATAAAGTTAATCAAACTAAGATATCGATGCTAATTAATCAGTTTGAGTTATTCAAAATGAACGAGAATGAGCCTATCTTCGATATGTACTGCCAATTTCAAGAAATAGTGAATTCATTGATAGTACTGGGAAAAATTATTTAGAAGAAGACCAAGTCAGAGAAATATCGAGTTCATTGATTAAAGAATGGGATTAGAAAACACTGGCGATTGAAGAAGCCCATAATGCTAGTGAAATGAAAATTGAGGAGTTAATCGAAAATCTGATGTCTTTAAAAGTCCAATTACAAAAAAAGGAAAATAAGCCAACTGAAAAGAAATCCATAGCATTTAAAGCAACAATAAATGGTTCTGATACAAATAGCGAAGACGATAAAGAAACATACATAATGATAAGACATTTCAGAAAAAATTTAAGATACAGAAGGAAAATTTGACTTTCAAAGAAATAACCAAGGAAGTTCAGGAAGAAATGATGATTGATGCTATAACTGCAATAAACATGGCCATATAAAGAGAATGTGTCTATATCCCGATAAATCAATTCAACAGACGGACAATAACAATTCATCAAAGAAAAGAAAGAGGGCATACACAGCAACTTTAGACTGTTGGATACAAGAATGCGTTGTATGATTTTTGTTTGATGATAAAAAACATATTATATTATTTAATGTGTTTGTAATTGTACTATTTTATATTTCATTTCATAGAAATAAATATTCATTGAATAATATACTAGTTTACACAATTGAATATTCACGTAGTATATTTATTAAAATAAATATTTTAATATTTGAAATAGTTCAACATTCTAACTCAACTATTGTATATTCACATATATTTTTCACATGATATTGTACTTGTAAATAAATTTAGTACGATAAAAAAAATTGTTTTAACACAATAAAATAAATTTTATTTCAATAAATTTGTCTATTACAAATATTAGTACAACTTTCTTATTCTGTACATTTACAACTCTCATCACTCAGTACATTCATTGCCTCACTACAGTTACACTCGTTCACTCATATACAGACTCATATAGTTCTTTTCATTGACACGTATACTTGTCTTCATGTACTCCAGAGCATGTCCAGCTATTTGACCAGTTATCTGCACACCTGACATATATAGAAACATACTAGTAAACTTGTGAGGACCCGTAACTTCCCCGGTAAGGAAAGCGCGGATACTTTGAGAACAACACACAAATGAACGCAGACGGAAGAACATTTCATTGTTATTACAACAATTCCATCAGAATACAAGAATATACAGAGTATAAATGAATAAATTACATTCGACAAATATCAGAGATTACAATAAATTACATAGCAGCGGAAAATAATACAAAGCACAACTGAAGGTGATATACGGATACAGAGCCTTCCGGATATCATTCCAGCTGTAAACCAGGATCCTGTGAATATAAATCTGCAAAACCAAAACTACTAGCTGCCCGTGTAGAAAATAGGGGCACCCAGAGTTTAGGTTAAAACAATAAACTCCAGGTCAGTCATGTGACTGGTGTGAGAACTAAAACAGTTATTTAAAATTTTACTTTAAAAGAGAGTAATTCAAGGGACCACGCTGTATAACACGGAACGGGTTTCCTCCCAAGAATACCAGTGCATATCAATAAAAAGCGCAATGCTTTTTCGAAAAATGAAGCTATTATAAGACCCAGGTCCCATCACACAATGCAACGCAAGCCGGAGGATAGGATTTTCCTTTATAATAGCCAAACATGCTTGGTACGTTTAAAACAAATCATTTGATACTATAATAAGTGTATAGTGTCAAAACAAATTCAATCATAAATATAAATCATAGATGGCATGGGTACCATATATCATGTCACCATACTAGTTCTACAATTAACACCGCAATACACGTATTGGAAATTGGATTTCCGTCATGAGTCGAGGCAAGGGGCAAGCTCCTCTCCGCTTCGAGACATTCTAGCAAATGCCTCAGGACTACACACTCTGGGTAACCCTGGATTCGGCTGGGCCGGTCCTCTCTTACGTTTGAGGATTAATTATTCCTGAACACACGTTTCCCGGTCCTTACAGACCTATAATCGAGGCGCCTCATTCCAACAACCACAAAGGTGAAAAGTATATAAATGTCAGGGCTGGTAAGTCACTGACACCACCAAAGCTAGAAAGAAACGTCGTGTTCTCCCAACGGTCCGTATCCCGTTTTTGACTCATACCGAGGTGTGAGGCTTGCGAATTCACGCTATACACAAAGCTATGCCACGTAGGCCGTGCTTTGATCATCAACCACAAGACTTTGCTTTTCAACAGAAGCCTTGATCCATGCAACTCAGCGTGCCACACAGGCAATTCATGCCATGCGATTGATATCTATCGATATATAACCTCTAAGCTCGTACGTCTCAGAGAAGGGCGTTAAGAAAAAGAATAAATTCTCCGCCGCCAAACAGATATATATTTAACAGAAATCAATCAACACAAAATAAAATCCAATGTCAGACACCCAATCCATTTACAAGTTCGTTCTGGGTCTGAACGAAACCGGAGGCACTTTCCTCGCATATCCATCGATCTCCAAGTACGTCTGGACGACCACCAACTGATTCCCTCATCTTGGGTGTATAGCCCAATCAAGATCATCAGTAATCACCCAAACGATGTGAAGACTTCCGGTCTTCGACCACCGTCTTCATCTTCGACTTATCGTCGAATCGGTTATTCAAAATGGGTATAAACTCGGCCTTTCCGAACAACCCGCGTATATTAAAACAAATGTTACACAAACACAACATACGCCTCATTCCAATTCATTAGTCACTAACCGTAAATCAGTAAGAGAGCAATTCCCCAAATATTAACCCCGAAGGCCGAAACCAACATCAGATCAATACCCAGGAAACCATTCTTCTTAGCTAACCTACAACTAGTTTCTAAATTTCATATTCTTAGGGAAAGGTTCCCATTAATTTTATCCAAGATAAATTCTTTAAAATTTATCCTTTAATCTTCCTTTGGATGTCATTTCAAACCAAATTATGGTTTTCTAAACTAGTCGAGATTAGCGAACCACACCGAAGTAATTATTTATTTTATTTCCCAATCCCAACCTATTCATCCCATGAAGCAAAACTGGTAATACTCCATATCCAACACCACAGTGTTGTCGGTAAAATTAATTACCATTTCACGTTCAAATTTAATTAAAGATTCAACTATCGCTTTGGAGCAAAACTGGTGATACTCCCTTCTCGCTCATTTTCCAAATTTGATAATTCAGATTATCAATTCACATTTCAATCCAATTGCAGATTCATTAAAAACTCCTTTTACTGGGTTAAAGAACTAATGTCATTTAAAACACAGTTCACGACAAACCCAAAGCATAATCTATTTATTACCGGGTTAAAGAATAGGTGTCATTTAAAACACCCTTCACGATAAACCCACAAATCAATTCTATTTACAACCCATTTCAAATCCAATTTATTTATTTAAAAATAAATGGGTTTTAATTTTAGTTCAAAATTAGTTCATTTCGATAAAAATCTATTTTTATCTTTTCAAATATGGAGTTTTTCATCCCAATTTTTCCCAAATCATTTCTTATGATTTTACACAAATTATTACTATTTTTAATAATTTTATCAAGGCCCGTACAGTCGATTTCCATCAACGGCCATCGAACTGCACTTACAGCGACCTTATCCAAATTTGATTTGGACGTATCTCCAAATCCAACCGTTAGATTTCAAATTTCTAATATTCGTTAGAAATCTCTTTTCGATACAAACCCAACGGTTCCGGTTTTAGGAGAATCCGACGGTCGGATCTCCCGTAATGTCCATTTGAAATAAATGGTCGAAATTCACTAACTGCCGCGGCGCGGCGCGTTCTATTCAGGCCATTATATTATATATATAATATATATTTCGTCGATTTCTATTTAAAACGAATTTTATAAATCGTTTTAAATTCGTTTCAAAAACAATTTCAACTTCCATTTCAATTCAAATCAAAATTGAATTTTTTCTTATAAATTCGTTTTAAAATTCATTTCAATTCAAATTTCGATTCAATTTGAATTCATTTCAAATCGATTTTTATTCTATTTCAATTCGTTTTCAATTCAATTCAAATTCGTTATATATTCAATTCAATTCGAATTCGTTATATATTCAATTCAGTTCGAATTCGTTATATATTCAATTCAGTTCGAATTCGTTATATATTCAATTCAGTTTGAATTCGTTTTCTATTCAATTCAATTCAAATTGGTTTTCCATTCGATTCAATTCAAATTGGTTTTCTATTCGATTCAATTCAAATTGGATTTCTATTCGATTCAATTCAAATTGGTTTTCTATTCGATTCAATTCAAATTGGTTTTCTATTCGATTCAAATTCATTTCATATTCTAATTAAATTCATTTTCTATTCTAATTAAATTCATTTTCTATTCAAATCAAATTCATTTCATTTTCTATTCAAATCAAATTCATTTCATTTTCTATTCAAATCAAATTCATTTCATTTTCTATTCAAATCAAATTCAAAACGAATATAATCGATATAAATATCGTTCGCGTCAAAATGGCGCATCTCTAATCAACACGGCTTTATATTCAACAAATGGATCTATATTTCTTTCAATACACGACTCTATATCTTTGTCAACACACGACTAATCTCAACGAATGAGTACTGTCCACGTGTGACTATTTTTGTTATTTAATATATTTTATAAAAATTATGGTATCTATCGTTTGATTTCAAATTAGACTCTAATTTTATATATGATAAAGATGTAGATTTTATTGTTAAAATATTTCGTTCAACACATGACTAATCTCAACGGATGAGTACTGTCAACACATGAACCTTTATTTTATAATATTCTTTATTTTCTAAATTGGAATGAGGCCCAATCAATTACCATATAGCGTTAACTATATGGATTCCATACAACACATGTATATAATAGCAACGATAAATAATCAGCCATCATCCAAAGTGCACTACACTGTATAAGCATCAAATATAGATATCTAACGCTTATGACAGCCTGTCAATCAATCGATCGACATACAATGAAATAATTGGGATTAGTGTACGCCAAATATCATCCCAACACCCGTGTGGGGTTTCAAATCAACAAACACAGATTTTATTTGTGCAGTTGGGCGATGTGTAAAATTTATCGACCCAATCAATATCAGTCAAATCAGTGTGTATAAACAAATCAGCCGATTTGTTTATAAATATTTATTTATTCACTTTCACGTTAAAATTATATTTTTAACGATAATTCATTTATTTCAACACATGAATATATTTCATTATCTATTTCACATCAACTCCACAAACAAATTTCACAACACATCAATTAAACAAACAAGCCATCCATGGTCTGTGGATGACGGGTGTCGGGTGCTACTAAACACCGTCTGCATCCTAGTATATATATAACTAGAAAAGGAAATTTGAGTGAGAAGTTCTCACCAATAGCTAATCCAACTCCACGACACTTCATTTAGAGAAAATCTTGTCGTTCTCGCCTTTCTTCACTTTCGTTGCCCGTATTCACTACATATGTAAAAATTGAATTTTTACTTCGCTATTCAATATATAAAAATCGAATTTTTACTTCGCTATTCAATATATAAAAATCGAATTTTTACTTCGCTATTCAATATATAAAAATCATATTTTTACATCGTTATTATATAGATAAAAATTCTATTTTTACTTTGCTACTATCTAGATAAAAATTCTATTTTTACTACGCTATTACATATAAAGATTTCGCCTTTTCAACCATAAAGATTTCGCCTTTTCAAATATAAAGATTTCGCCCTTTTAATTAAAAAGATTTCGCCTTTTCAATTAAAAAGATTTCGCCCTTCCAACCATAAAGATTTCGCCTTTTCAAATATAAAGATTATATTTTTACTTCTTCTATAATATAAAAATCACATTTTTATTACCCGCCTTATATAAAAATCATATTTTTATTATTAAAAAAATCACTTCTTTTTCCTAGCTAATGAACGAATAAAAATCTTTCTTTTACTTTGATAAAAAATCATAGCTTTGCTTTAAAATGAAAGTCATGTTTTTATATTTTTAAAAACCATTCCTTTTTCTAAATTAAAAATCAAATCTTTTTTTCTTGTAAAAATCCTTACTTTCTAAATAAAAATCGTTCCTTTATGTAGCTAAAAATCCGAACGTTCTTATGTTAAAAATCCGATCTTTATTCACTAACCACTTATGTCAAAATCCAATTTTTATTCACCGATATCATGCATAAAAACTGATTTTTATTATGCTATAATATTAAACAAAAACTAATTTTTATTATGTTATTATCTCGATTAAACACTGATTACTTTAAAATAAATAAACAAATAAGTAAAGTAAAAAAAATAGAAAGAGAGGACTTACAGTAAAATCGAGAGAGGGGGGGAGGTTTGTTCGTCGAACTGCAGACGGGGCCGCGGTGGAGAAAATCGCGGGTCTAGGGGGGCCCACGGATCTGGCGAGCAGGCGGAGGGTGTTGGTTGCGGGTCCGGTCAGGCGGGGAGCTGCAGGTGCTCGCGGTTTTGGGGAAAATGGGGTGCTCGAACGGAAAGAAGAGGAGGGGATCGAGGGTGGAGAGTGCTGCGTCGAGGTTGGGGGGGGGGGTTTCTCCGACGAGGCGGTGGGCGGCGCCGCCTTGAAGGGGGCGCGATGGCGATTCCTCCACCTCCGTCTTCCTCTAATAATTTTTTTTATTTCGGGTGAAATCACTATGAAGAAGTTAATTGGGGGAGGGAGAAAATATAGGGGGCTATATAAAAATATATATATTATTTTAATTTATTTTCAAAAAAGGTTTGACTTTTTATTCGGACCCAATCGAGACCCAACGACTGTCGCCCATAGCACATTACCCCCATTCCGAACACAATGGGATATGTATCGTAGGCTGATTCGATCGTTTTGATCAGTTTCCGTTGAATTTACATTTAAATCATTATATTGAATTTTAAACGTACATTTTAAATTACCGGGGTCACATACGGACTCGAAAAATTGTAGAAAAATATTTTCTAGCTTCGTATTGATGATACGGTCCTAACAAAACTAGTTTCGTCGAATTCTGAGACCGTTAGAAAAATGGCCATTTTCCAGTCGATTAAAATCAACTAAAATTGGTCAAACGCGTTTTCCTTTGCCACGCTCACATATTGATTCGAAATATTATGAAATTTGAAATCTATCGATTATTTGACATCACGGATCCAACAAAAGTGGTTTCGTCGAAATCCGAGGTCATTTGCAAAATTCCTATTTTTAAGGGCCTGAATTCCATAGCGACTATTCAGAATTTTCAACTGGACATATCTTTTGATTCCCGCTATGAAATCTCAATTTTTCGGATTCGTTGGAAAGATATCCTCAATCAGATCCTAATGTTTTTGGTTTCACTAAAATCTGGATTGTTTTGCACCCAGTACATTCAATTGAAGTTTGAAATTGAATTATCGAACTACCGCGCCATTTTCTATTCTATTATAATTATATATAATTATTTATATTGTAACGACGATGCGTATAAATATATACGTTCTAATTATATTCAAAATAAATTTCTCGTCGATATTATTTAAAATAATCTATTTTAAATGTTCAAAATTCACTAAAATTGCCAAAATAAAAATTTTAAACTGGCTCGGATTTTCGGGTTGTTACAATCTCCCCCACTTAAAACTTTTCATCCCCGAAAAGGAACAAAGTCGAAAGTGGTTTGATTAATCAACTCTACGTTCGATCTGGCTTCCATTCTCCAACTTTTCAGTTTCTGAGAATTTTCAAATTCTTCAAAAAATTTGGCTAACACCCTAAATTTTCGAAAAATTTCGCCATAACCTCCCCTGCACCCGGAGCCACGGGAAAATCCCAAAATTGCCATATAGGCCTTCTGATCTCAAAAAGAAAAAGAAAAAGCCAAGCGGCTAGCCAATAGGCTCATAAAATCATCATCACCCAAACAAAACAGTAAATTATAGTAAACATGTACCTATTTGTCGGGCAAACAAATTTTATTCTCTGCTCTAGCCTCCTTGCTATGACCTGTTCAATGTAAGTGCATGTATATGCAAGCAAATGCAACTAATTTTCAATTAAATTCAATATTTGATGCATTAGGCATAATGGTTCAAAATTCAATTAGGCAAACAATAATCAAACAACACAAACATCAATCAATTAGTGAATTTAATGTTTCAAATTCATAATTTTGATACATATACAGAAAATCATGTTTTTGATGCCAATTCACAACAAATAAATCTATCTATATAAGTTTTGGTTCCCACACCAGTCTAATGGAAATATATAGATATCACACCTTCGAAACACGAAAATAATTACTGATGATGACGCGTCAATCATCAGAATCAGGTCCGGGCGACTAGAGTGTGATTCTATATCTATCCAGTATATTAAAACTTCGAATATACGTTCATGACGTGTATATGCAAAATCTTTATATATTGGATTGTCCAAATTCAATATAAATAAATATTCAAATACGTATAAAACGGTTTAAATTTTAAAACAAAATTGTTTTCATTTGAAAAATATACTCTTCACACTCGTTCTAGGATACTACTGATCCTATCTCTAACGAGTCATTCTAATTCGATATTACTAATCCAATATCTGATGAATTCTTTCGTATGGTTCTAATGCGTCTTGTTCTCGAGCTCTGTAAACCAAGGCTCTGATACCAAATGTGACGGCAAGGAATTTCGCTCGATCCGAATCAGTCGTTAAACCGACAAAGACCGTTCGAAACCCCTGATCGTTTTGAGAACAGGACACAAATGAACGCAGACGGAAGAATATTTCATTGTTATTACAACAATTCCATCAGAATACAAGAATATACAGAGTATAAATGAATAAATTACATTCGACAAATATCAGAGATTACAATAAATTACATAGCAGCGGAAAATAATACAAAGCACAACTGAAGGTGATATACGGATACAGAGCTTTCCGGATATCATTCCAGCTGTAAACCAGGATCCTGTGAATATAAATCTGCAAAACCAAAACTACTAGCTGCCCGTGTAGAAAATAGGGGCACCCAGAGTTTAGGTTAAAACAATAAACTCTAGGTCAGTCATGTGACTGGTGTGAGAACTAAAACAGTTATTTAAAACTTTACTTTAAAAGAGAGTAATTCAAGGGACCACACCGTATAATACGGAACGGGTTTCCTCCCAAGAATACAGTGCATATCAATAAAAAGCGCAATGCTTTTTCGAAAAATGAAGCTATTATAAGACCCAGGTCCCATCACGCAATGCAACGCAAGCCGGAGGATAGGGTTTTCCCTTATAATAGCCAAACATGCTTGGTACGTTTAAAACAAATCATTTGATACTATAATAAGTGTATAGTGTCAAAACAAATTCAATCATAAATATAAATCATAGACGGCATGGGTACAATATATCATGTCGCCATACTAGTTCTACAATTAACACCGCAATACACGTATTGGAAATTGGATTTCCGTCATGAGTCGAGGCAAGGGGCAAGATCCTCTCCGCTTTGAGACATTCTAGCAAATGCCTTAGGACTACACACTCTGGGTAACCCTGGATTCGGCTGGGCCGGTCCTCTCTTACGTCTGAGGATTAATTATTCCTGAACACACGTTTCCCGGTCCTTACAGACCTATAATCGAGGCGCCTCATTCCAACAACCACAAAGGTGAAAAGTATATAAATGTCAGGGCTGGTAAGTCACTGACACCACCAAAGCTAGAAAGAAACGTCGTGTTCTCCCAACGGTCCGTATCCCGTTTTTGACTCATACCGAGGTGTGAGGCTCGCGAATTCACGCTATACACAAAGCTATGCCACGTAGGCCGTGCTTTGATCATCAACCACAAGACTTTTCTTTTCAACAGAAGCCTTGATCCATGCAACTCAGCATGCCACACAGGCAATTCATGCCATGCGATTGATATCTATCGATATATAACCTCTAAGCTCGTACGTCTCAGAGAAGGGCGTTAAGCAAAAGAATAAATTCTCCGCCGCCAAACAGATATATATTTAACAGAAATCAATCAACACTGAATAAAATCCAATGTCAGACACCCAATCCATTTACAAGTTCATTCTGGGTCTGAACGAAACCGGAGGCACTTTCCTCGCATATCCATCGATCTCCAAGTACGTCTGGACGACCACCAACTGATTCCCTCATCTTGGGTGTACAGCCCAATCAAGATCATCAATAATCACCCAAACGATGTGAAGACTTCCGGTCTTCGACCACCGTCTTCATCTTCGACTTATCGTCGAATCGGTTATTCAAAATGGGTACAAACCCGGCCTTTCCGAACAACCCGCGTATATTAAAACAAATGTTACACAAACACAACATACGCCTCATTCCAATTCATTAGTCACTAACCGTAAATCAGTAAGAGAGCAATTCCCCAAATATTAACCCCGAAGGCCGAAACCAACATCAGATCAATACCCAGGAAACCATTCTTCTTAGCTAACCTACAGCTAGTTTCTAAATTTCATATTCTTAGGGAAAGGTTCCCATTAATTTTATCCAAGATAAATTCTTTAAAATTTATCCTTTAATCTTCCTTTGGATGTCATTTCAAACCAAATTATGGTTTTCTAAACTAGTCGAGATTAGCGAACCACACCGAAGTAATTATTTATTTTATTTCCCAATCCCAACCTATTCATCCCATGAAGCAAAACTGGTAATACTCCATATCTAACACCATAGTGTTGTCGGTAAAATTAATTACCATTTCACGTTCAAATTTGATTAAAGATTCAACTATCGCTTTGGAGCAAAACTGGTGATACTCCCTTCTCGCTCATTTTCCAAATTTGATAATTCAGATTATCAATTCACATTTCAATCCAATTGCAGATTCATTAAAAACTCCTTTTACTGGGTTAAAGAACTAATGTCATTTAAAACACAGTTCACGACAAACCCAAAGCATATTCTATTTATTACCGGGTTAAAGAATAGGTGTCATTTAAAACACCCTTCACGATAAACCCACAAATCAATTCTATTTACAACCCATTTCAAATCCAATTTATTTATTTAAAAATAAATGGGTTTTAATTTTAGTTCAAAATTAGTTCATTTCGATAAAAATCTATTTTTATCTTTTCAAATATGGAGTTTTTCATCCCAATTTTTTCCAAATCATTTCTTATGATTTTACACAAATTATTACTATTTTTAATAATTTTATCAAGGCCCGTACAGTCGATTTCCATCAACGGCCATCGAACTGCACTTACAGCGACCTTTTCCAAATTTGATTTGGACGTATCTCCAAATCCAACCGTTAGATTTCAAATTTCTAATATTCGTTAGAAATCTCTTTTCGATACGAACCCAACGGTTCCGGTTTTAGGAGAATCCGACGGTCGGATCTCCCGTAATGTCCATTTGAAATAAATGGTCGAAATTCACTAACTGCCGCGGCGCGGCGCGTTCTATTCAGGCCATTATATTATATATATAATATATATTTCGTCGATTTCTATTTAAAACGAATTTTATAAATCGTTTTAAAATCGTTTCAAAAACAATTTCAACTTCCATTTCAATTCAAATCAAAATTGAATTTTTTCTTATAAATTCGTTTTAAAATTCATTTCAATTCAAATTTCGATTCAATTTGAATTCATTTCAAATCGATTTTTATTCTATTTCAATTCGTTTTCAATTCAATTCAAATTCGTTATATATTCAATTCAATTCGAATTCGCTATATATTCAATTCAGTTCGAATTCGTTATATATTCAATTCAGTTCGAATTCGTTATATATTCAATTTAGTTCGAATTCGTTTTCTATTCAATTCAATTCAAATTGGTTTTCCATTCGATTCAATTCAAATTGGTTTTCTATTCGATTCAATTCAAATTGGATTTCTATTCGATTCAATTCAAATTGGTTTTCTATTCGATTCAATTCAAATTGGTTTTCTATTCGATTCAAATTCATTTCATATTCTAATTAAATTCATTTTCTATTCTAATTAAATTCATTTTCTAATCAAATCAAATTCATTTCATTTTCTATTCAAATCAAATTCATTTCATTTTCTATTCAAATCAAATTCAAAACGAATATAATCGATATAAATATCGTTCGCGTCAAAATGGCGCATCTCTAATCAACACGGCTTTATATTCAACAAATGGATCTATATTTCTTTCAATACACGACTCTATATCTTTGTCAACACACGACTAATCTTAACGAATGAGTACTGTCCACGTGTGACTATTTTTGTTATTTAATATATTTTATAAAAATTATGGTATCTATCGTTTGATTTCAAATTAGACTCTAATTTTATATATGATAAAGATGTAGATTTTATTGTTAAAATATTTCGTTCAACACATGACTAATCTCAACGGATGAGTACTGTCAACACATGAACCTTTATTTTATAATATTCTTTATTTTCTAAATTGGAATGAGGCCCAATCAATTACCATATAGCGTTAACTATATGGATTCCATACAACACATGTATATAGTTGCAACGATAAATAATCAACCATCATCCAAAGTGCACTACACTGTATAAGCATCAAATATAGATATCTAACGCTTATGATAGCCTGTCAATCAATCGATCGACATACAATGAAATAATTGGGATTAGTGTACGCCAAATATCATCCCAACACCCGTGTAGGGTTTCAAATCAACAAACACAGATTTTATTTGTGCAATTGGGCGATGTGTAAAATTTATCGACCCAATCAATATCAGTCAAATCAGTGTGTATAAACAAATCGGCCGATTTGTTTATAAATATTTATTTATTCACTTTCACGTTAAAATTATATTTTTAACGATAATTTATTTATTTCAACACATGAATATATTTCATTATCTATTTCACATCAACTCCACAAACAAATTTCACAACACATCAATTAAACAAACAAGCCATCCATGGTCTGTGGATGACGGGTGTCGGGTGCTACTAAACACCGTCTGCATCCTAGTATATATATATAACTAGAAAAGGAAATTTGAGTGAGAAGTTCTCACCAATAGCTAATCCAACTCCACGACACTTCATTTAGAGAAAATCTTGTCGTTCTCGCCTTTCTTCACTTTCGTCGCCCGTATTCACTACATATGTAAAAATCGAATTTTTACTTCGCTATTCAATATATAAAAATCGAATTTTTACTTCGCTATTCAATATATAAAAATCGAATTTTTACTTTGCTATTCAATATATAAAAATCATATTTTTACATCGTTATTATATAGATAAAAATTCTATTTTTACTTTGCTACTATCTAGATAAAAATTCTATTTTTACTACGCTATTACATATAAATATTTCGCCTTTTCAACCATAAAGATTTCGCCTTTTCAAATATAAAGATTTCGCGCTTTCAATTAAAAAGATTTCGCCTTTTCAATTAAAAAGATTTCGCCTTTTCAACCATAAAGATTTCACCTTTCCAAATATAAAGATTATATTTTTACTTCTTCTATAATATAAAAATCACATTTTTATTACCCGCCTTATATAAAAATCATATTTTTATTATTAAAAAATCACTTCTTTTTCCTAGCTAATGAACGAATAAAAATCTTTCTTTTACTTTGATAAAAAATCATAGCTTTGCTTTAAAATGAAAGTCATGTTTTTATATTTTTAAAAACCATTCCTTTTTCTAAATTAAAAATCAAATCTTTTTTTCTTGTAAAAATCCTTACTTTCTAAATAAAAATCGTTCCTTTATGTAGCTAAAAATCCGAGCGTTCTTATGTTAAAAATCCGATCTTTATTCACTAACCACTTATGTCAAAATCCAATTTTTATTCACCGATATCATGCATAAAAACTGATTTTTATTATGCTATAATATTAAACAAAAACTAATTTTTATTATGTTATTATCTCGATTAAACACTGATTACTTTAAAATAAATAAACAATTAAGTAAAGTAAAAAAAAGAAAGAAAGAGAGGACTTACAGTAAAATCGAGAGAGGGGGGAGGGTTTGTTCGTCGAACTGCAGACGGGGGCGCGGTGGAGAAAATCGCGGGTCTGGGGGGGCCCACGGGTCTGGCGAGCAGGCGGAGGGTGTTGGTTGCGGGTCCGGTCAGGCGGGGAGCTGCAGGTGCTCGCAGTTTTGGGGGAAAATGGGGTGCTCGAACAGAAAGAAGAGGAGGGGATCGAGGGTGGAGAGAGCTGCATCGAGGTTGGGGGGGAGGGGGGGTTTCTCCGACGAGGCGGTGGGCGGCGCCGCCTTGGAGGGGGCGCGATGGCGATTCCTCCGCCTCCGTCTTCCTCTAATAAATTTTTTTCCTTTTTATTTCGGGTGAAATCGCTATGAAGAAGTTAATTGGGGGAGGGAGAAAATATAGGGGGCTATAAAAATATATATATATATATATATATATATTATTTTAATTTATTTTCTAAAAAGGTTTGACTTTTTATTCGGACCCCAATCGAGACCCAACGACTGTCGCCCATAGCACATTACCCCCATTCCGAACACAATGGGATATGTATCGTAGGCCAATTCGATCGTTTTGATCAGTTTCCGTTGAATTTACATTTAAATCATTATATTGAATTTTAAACGTACATTTCAAATTACCGGGGTCACATACGGACTCGAAAAATTGCAGAAAAATATTTTCTAGCTTCGTATTGACGATACGGTCCTAACAAAATTAGTTTCATCGAATTCTGAGACCGTTAGAAAAATGGCCATTTTCCAGTTGATTAAAATCAACTGAAACTGGTCGAACGCGTTTTCCTGTGCCACGCTCACATATTGATTCGAAAAATTATGAAATTTGAAATCTAGCAATTATTTGACATCACGGATCCAACAAAAGTGGTTTCATCGAAATCTGAGGTCGTTTGCAAAATTCCTATTTTTAAGGGCCTGAATTCCATAGCGACTATTCAGAATTTTCAACTGGACATATCTTTTGATTCCCGCTATGAAATCTCAATTTTTCGGATTCGTTGGAAAGATATCCTCAATCAAATCCTAATGTTTTTGGTTTCACTAAAATCCGGATTGTTTTGCACCCGGTACATTCAATTGAAGTTTGAAATCGAATTATCGAACTACCGCCCCATTTTCAATTCTATTATAATTATATATAATTATTTATATTCTTACGACGACGCGTATAAATATATACGTTCTAATTATATTCAAAATAAATTTCTCGCCGATATTATTTAAAATAATCTATTTTAAATGTTCAAAATTCACTAAAATTTCCAAAATAAAAATTTTAAACTGGCTCGGATTTTCGGGTTGTTACAAAACTGCAATAGAAATAAACTTGAGTGCCTGCAAATCTATTTTAAATCTCACTTGACTCAGAATTTCGGTGTGTTTCTCATCATTTTTCTGATTTGGTTTGATTTATATCAAGTGCTCACATTTGTTTAAGTGTACATAGAAGAAACTAGTATTGCAACTGAGGATCAGCCTCGTGGACCAACTCAACTCAGTACATACCAAGTACCTACGCAAATCAAGGTAGCATTTGTGTATATCATATATTTTTATAAAGCTAGAAAAAATCAAGGAAAAGTTCAAGTGCATCATTTGATTCGACAAAAAGCAATGAGAAAACAACAAAGTGTCTGCATGGAAGTTTCAATTTAAATAAGAGCAGGGTGACCAAAACAAAGCAACATAACTGACAACTATGGATCGACAATTTCAACAACACAAAGCTTCAAGTTCAAAAATACAAAGAAATGCTAATTGAAATAGGACAAGCAAGTTTAAGGCAGCCAGAACCCAAGTACAAGAACAACGGACAAGTATAAGCCATTACAGACCCAAGAATTGATCAATGCAAATATGGTTCAACATATACAGGTCATGGTGCAACTAGTGTTTAAACAGGGCAATAATAAGTTTTTTTTGGAACAACAAGTGCAACAAGCATGGCAGCATGAACAGGAAACATGCACATGTGCAACTCAGGGATATGCACCTAAAAGAATGGAAACATACACCAGTGAGGTCAAATACCAAACAAATTTGAATCAACATCGAAAAATTTAAGCATAGTATCAATTCTCCATGAACAGTGATAGTGGAGACGCAACAATGAGACAGGTGCATATAGAAAGATACAAATGAACACAGGGATACACCATTCAGGTTCAAGTCCACAAGCATAAAATACCTATTTCAAATATACAAGCATAGATGACACAGTAATGCAAGTAAAGCCATGCAGAAGTATTAACAAGAACCCAAAATGTAACAACCCGTATTTTCAATAACCTGTTATAACATAAATGGAGGCAAAATTAAATTGTAAAATCTGAATCAAGGGAAACGGGCTATGCCATTGCGTTCGTCTCGGAAAAATACGCGAAATAGAGTCCGAGTTTTCGTATCTCGGAGTCCGTATGACCAAGATATGGCCTCGCGAAGTTTCACGAAAAATTCCCAAATTAAAGTATACTTAATTAAGTGAAATGGGTTGCGCAGAGAAATATATATATATTGATATATATATATATATAATTGAAAATTAAATAAATAAATATGCAAAAATGTTCAAAACAGCGAATTGGGATAGGGGAATAACCGAACCGGCCGATTTTTGAGGTCGACCCGAGCTCGCTGGGTCGACTAGGGGTTAATCCAGGGTGTTTGACTGTCAACCCATGGGCCGATTCGCTCAAATGCAGATTTTGCATTTGGATGGTTCTCATGGTTCATCTTTAATCTAAAGGCCCTAGATGGTTCCTACACTTGACTTCTTCCCCAAGACATGCTTTGATGGCTTGGATTGAATCTAGGTTTAATCCTATGGCCTAAAACACTTGCCTAATCTATAAATAAGCCCCTAACCTACCCCTAAACCCTCATTATTCATTCATGCAACTAAACTATGGCAAAATTGCTACTCTCATGGCCTCCACTCAACTATCCTAGCCTCCACTTCATTTCTATGAGAGGTTTCATGATCATGAGAGTATTAGAGAGTCCCTATGTTAGTATGAGAGCTTCTCAAGTTGATTTCAAGGAAAAAGCTTTGATCTTTGTTCATAAAGATGGTATTTTTGTTGATTTGGAGTGTTCATCTTTGGGTTTTTGGGTGATGGCATGCATAGGCTTCATCACAATCTTTGTTTTGCATTTCGATTTGTGCCTTCATAGCTATGTAAGCCCTTTCCCTACTCTTAGATATTAACTATGAAGTTAAATGTTCATGTTGCAAGTTTGGGTTTGATCATTGAGTATGATACATGCTATCATGTTATGCAAGTTTATGAAGTCATTATCTTATGAGCTAAAAGCCACAACCTTTATGTTGAAATGTTGCATTATGCAACATGAGAATCTTCATAATCATTATGTCAACTTGCATATGATGTCATAATCCGTATATGATGATATATGCGAGTTTCTAGCCATCATTCCATGTCTTTTGTCACCATGATTCGCTTATGTGCCAAGTTTGGGTTTATGCATGTTTTTGAGGCTTAAGAATGTAACATGCAAGCTAATGAACACATTTGTGCCTCATTTGCCACCATGATTAACTTGTGGCTTAATACCCATTTTTGTCATTCCTTTGCCAAGTCTCTTCTTTTAATCCATTACGTTGTTGCGAACGTATATGCGAGTTTAAAAGCATTGGGTTATGTTATGGGTAATTTCTAATGACATGAAAATACAACTTGAAAACATGGCTTGAAATATAACATGGAAGATGACATGTAAGTATGCATAAAAACATAAGCTTGGGAATTTACCTATTAAGTTAGGTCTACCCTTTGGGAATTTACCTATTAAGTTAGGTCTACCCAAATGCTTGAAAAACTTGTAACATGTTTTAGAAACATGATGGACATGACACTTAGATAATATAAGTGTGGCCAACTCGAGGTTGGGTTGAGTTTGCAACGTAAAACTACCCGGAACCGACCGGCCTAACTAGTAGTTGCAAACAATAGGACCCAATGTGAGAAGTTGGTCATGTTGTGCTTGAACCCGAGGTTAGACCAAGTTGTGGTGTAAAGCTACCCGGAACCGACCGGCTTAACTAGTAACCACAACAAAGTCTAATGTGAGAGGTTGGGGTGCATTAAGTAATTAATGCCACATGATAGGGTTAAGTTAATTTGATTAATGACTCTTAACCAAATATGACATGGGTAAATGGGTTAAGTAAATAGGTTAGGCTAATGATACTTAACAAAACATGACAAGGTTGGGTAGGTTAAGTGATTTGATTTGCCTAATGACGCTTAACCATTTTTATACGACTAGTGGACGGGGATTAAGTTAACCAACACTTAATCAATCCAACATGATAATTTGGCAAGGTTAAGTAAGTTTTCTTAATGACACTTAACCATACAAGATGATTAGGGGATGGGGTTAAGTAATTTGCACCGAACTAATCCGACACGGTAATTAGATGGGGTTAAGTAATCCACACTTAACTAATCTAAACACGGTAATTCGATGGGGTTAAGTTAAACACTTAACCAATTTAAACTCGGTAATTCAATGAGGTTAAGTAACCAATACTTAACCAACTTAACGTGATAATTTAATGGGGTTAAGCAACTTATACTTAACCAATTATACATGATGATTTGATGGGGTTAAGTAACTTACACTTAACCAATCTAATACGCGGACCTGATAAGGTTAAGTCACAAGACCTTTTTAGAATATACTTAACCATTGTAGTACGATTAGAGGATGGGGTTAAGTCAACCTATACTTAACCAATCCGACTCGATAATTTGATGGGATTAAGATAATCTATGCTTAATCGATCTAGCAAGATAATCCGATAGGATTAAGGTAAGCTAGTACTTGACCAATTTAACTTGATAGGGTTAAGTCATGAGCCTCTGGGTACACTTAACCAACTTATGGGACTAAGTCTTGAACTTAAATACTTAGCCAATCTTTGACATGATTCGTGGGCGGGTTAAGTCATGGACTTGAATGATAACACTTAACCCAATAGACAAACCCTAGCTAGAAGAACTAGGTAGAAAACTGTGGTTAATCAAGGATAACGGGAAAGGAAGCTAAGTGGTAAACCTTAGTTAAGGGTAACTAAGTAATAATTCTTAGCTAAGGACATAGGACTAATTCTCAAAACGATGAGTAACCTGATACGGTAGGTCATCGCTTAGTATACGAGGGGGAGCAAGTTATCTGACTTGGATAAAAGCTCCAGCGCACTGGGTGCCGAAGTGGAAGCTTCGGGGGACGTGAGGATATTCTTGGGATCCCTCTGTGGGCTGCCAGGTAATTATACTAGGCCCATGAGAGGTTAAGGTCGGCGTTAGAAGGACCAAGAGTATGCCTTGGTTGCTATGCGAGCAACCTAAAGACTGGGATGGATTAGCGTGGAGTCGACGATTCTTGTTTTTGCCCTGGATAGCGCATCGCCGACTACCTACCATCTTTAGTCAATCGTGTACGTGCGGAAAGGCAGGGAACCCCCAACAGACCATGTGCTTGCTATCGAGTCATGGGTGAGGTTGGCCCGTAGGAAAGTGGGCTATAGTGGGGCCGTGGAGTGGTTCTTATACATGATTTTTCTTGGATTGCCTTTCTGTAGTTGAGGGAGGGGTCACGTGGGACCATAGCCACGGGTACAAAAACAGACCTTGATATCTGCATCGGTAGACAATTTAAAGCTCCCGACCGAGTTCCGTATTTCTTGATTTGCCCTGGCACGGAACTCGGATGGCACATTGGGGAACATGTGCATCTAGACATGGAAAACGATTCACGATACATACGTGGGATCAAGGGCGCGGTTGACGGGTGGCGTAATCCCTAGTGGTCCTAGGTGGCCAAAACCCAAACCGAGACACGGAAACGTTCATTAGGTAGCATAATCCCTAGCGGTCCTAGGTGGCATAAATCCTAAGTGGACGCGCGATAGTTCATGGTAAGGAAACACAACTAGATCAAGGGTTGCAGTCCAAAACAACTTCAAGGATAAACCGTTTACATGGGAAAGCCCGTACAGCCTACGCCAAAGGACTGAACTTATACATGGAAAGAAACATGTGAGTTGAGTAACCTATATATGCGGCATATTAGGTTGACATGGACCATTACACGACTTTTGAGTAAGGGTCATTCACGGATAACACGTAATACAGTTGGGGTACTAGTACGGTAGGTGCAGAGCGGATATACAGGATAGATGCCATGGGACGTTATACGCGATAGATATCTTGGGATATTATACTTGATAGAAACCTGACAATGTGATACCTTGTTTTATCTTGACATCGTAGTTTATCACGACACCCTAGTGTATCTGAGTTCAGTAGTTCATCATGTTATTTTGATTTAGCTTATCTATCTTGTTATCATGCTTATGTTCATCTCAGTTTCTCATGTCAGTTAACTTTACTAGTTTTTATACTAATAGTAGATAGGGCTTACTCAATCTTTTTGACTGACCCGTTTTGTTTCGCCTCTTTTCTTCCGTTTCCCCCCAGGTTACAGGGAGGAAACACTGCTGTTTAGTTCGGACTTCTTCTGCTTGAAGGTCATCATGGATGGCTTGGACTTTTCCTGGCTATGGCTACTTTACTGCTTTTTCTTGGGGAATAATTTATGAAAAAGTCTTTATGCTTCTTTATTATTGCAAGACAGGTTTTGATGTACTCTGATGTAAAAGGCTTTAGACCTTATTTATTCATGTTATGAAAGTTTGATTTTACTTCCGCTATTTTATATATGTTCTGTCTTGTAATATTTCTGTGCATGTTTACCAATAATACTCCTCCAAACCTAGTGCATTCCCTTTGTGAGTGACCCTAGCGGAGGTGGGGTATTACACGTGGTATCAGAGCAGAAGGTTACCAGACTGGGCAAAAGTTTTTAAAGACCTTCTGAAAACTATTTGAAAATCGTTTATAAAGAAGCATTTTTCAAGAAAATTTTCTTTTAAAAGAAAAAGGCTATTCCCCAAAGGCCATTAGCACTATCCTTGTTTCCTTAATTGAATCTCTTTTCCTTTCTTTCCTCCATCTGTAGTCACTGTGGTTTTAACTGCGACTAGTCTTTTCTATCTACGAAAGTGCTTTCCATGCGATGGAGGTGGTTCTCGAGAGACCAGTGGCCGCGTTATAAGAAAGGATAGTGAGAAAGAGGATAAAGGATACGAGCTTAAGGATGAGCAACTGGTTGGTATGGCTTAGTCCTCAAAGGAGGGAGAAAGATGAACAATGAAACCCATGACGAGAGAGTACCTTTGGCATGGTAAAACGGGGTGGATAGTTAAGTATTATGGGACAAGGACAAGATCATCGGGAGGGTAATAGTATGCTCTTATTTCTAGGGTACCTCGGAAGGAGGGTAACGATCTTGTTAAAAGTTTAGCTCTTCTTTTCTATCATCCCGCCAAGACTTTGTTTTGATCCCCGCATCATTTAAGTTTGCTTCGATAGTTGAGTCTCTGCACCTTAAGTACTAGCGTAATAGAGAATCCCATTTTTGTCTCAAGTCCTGTGGAGAACCGGTCCATTTATTCATGACTTGTTTTGGATTTGAGAATAACATGCCTCGGTTATGGATGAAGTGGTTATCCAGTAAGGGGTGCCACTCTCGGTTTTGATAGGAGGGTAGTTAGACTGTTTGACTAGCCTTGGTAATACCCTCGAAGTCTCGTGTAACCTTTTTGGGTTCGGTCATGATTAATTACTTAGAATCCCTTGATGCCTTTATTGGAAATTTGAAGCCCGATCGAGTGGTGTTCGCCGATAAGACGGATGGTTTATTTCACTTATGCACGGGTTATGGAAATCACCCAAGTAAGTGCGCTTGATAACCTGGTTGGCATCTGTTTACTTTCAAGAGAAAGTTCTTCTACGTGGACTACCTTGTGGTACGAGGTCCGAGATTCACTAGTGAATTTTGGAAAGCTTGCATGAGATCATGAGTACGCAGTCATGTTTGCGTCAAGTATTCTAGGAAAAGGATAAGTGCAAGTGGAACGAGAGGCGACAAAGAAATGAGTTCTAGCTCATGTTATGGAAACAGGAAATAAGAAGCTGCGAAATCGTGAAGTTAAAAGACGGTCAAGGCACGATGGAATTAAGCTCAGGAAAGACGACTTTGATGGTCAAAGACTAGATACGCGCATGATATCTCTTTTTGGGAGTATATTCTTGATCCCTGTTTTCGGTAGAGCTTACTTGTAGGCTATCTTTTATGGACATCCTCTCGGTCCTATTTTCTGTTACAAACCCCGTAAGGAGTTTGTCTTGTTTATCTTCTCGACCCTGTTTCAGGGAATCCTAGGTAGAACCCTATGGATGTAAACATGTATTTGAAACATGTTATGATTGATATGGTTGCAAGTGGTTGCTCGTGGATGCGCGAATACACATTAGATACTAGCTCGACTCGGTCACATTTCATATTGCATATGCACGAGTATTTATACTTGTTTATGGATGAAATCGAATGTATTATCATGCGGTTGTTGCATATGAATGAATGATTGTGCACGCATATAGTATCTATATGACTATGACTATTTGCATACATGTTGGATTCATGGCACTATACATATTTTGCATTAGAAAGATTATTCAGGCCTGATCATTAGCATTAGCTAAGGAACATGTACACACACGTTTTGCATATATTCATACAACATTAGAAATCATCTAAGGACAATGGTTGCTTGTGGATGATGTTTTGAGTAGATGGATGATGGATGGTAGGATATGTTCTTCCTAACTTGGAGATTTCGGGGACGAAATCCTAAAAGGTGGGGAGAATGTAACAACCCGTATTTTCAATAACCTGTTATAACATAAATGGAGGCAGAATTAAATTGTAAAATCTGAATCAAGGGAAACGGGCTATGCCATTGCGTTCGTCTCGGAAAAATACGCGAAATAGAGTCCGAGTTTTCGTATCTCGGAGTCCGTATGACCAAGATATGGCCTCGCGAAGTTTCACGAAAAATTCCCAAATTAAAGTATACTTAATTAAGTGAAAAGGGTTGCGCAGAGAAATATATATATATTGATATATATATATATATAATTGAAAATTAAATAAATAAATATGCAAAAATGTTCAAAACAGCGAATTGGGAGAGGGGAATAACCGAACCGGCCGATTTTTGAGGTCGACCCGAGCCTGCTGGGTCGACTAGGGGTTAATCCAGGGTGTTTGGCTGTCAACCCGTGGGCCGATTCGCTCAAATGCAGATTTTGCATTTGGATGGTTCTCATGGTTCATCTTTAATCTAAAGGCCCTAGATGGTTCCTACACTTGACTTCTTCCCCAAGACAAAATTACAAGTACAATATTTGTTCTTTACAAAAGCATACAATAGCAAAATAGTTTAGATAACTCAAGTGAACCAAAGCAAAACCAAGTGGTAGTAACTATCCTTATCAAAGTCAAGGTGAACCAAAGATGAGTATCAGCTCATATCAGTTATTGCATACAAAGATTCAAGTGACTAATTCTTAGTGTAGTAAGACGCAGGTGATCTGTTCATATCAGTAAAGTTCAAATTTTTATAGCATCGGTTCTTATTTTTCGGTAAGACAAAATCAGGGTGGCATTTGTTCTTATCAGTTAATTTTTTTTAGATAAGCATCAGTTTAAATCTATTCTTATTTAATAACTTCAAGGCAAAGGAAATATAAGAGTTAAAGTTCCAGAATTCAAAGAGACTGATTTCAAAGTCAAGGAGGACCAGTCAAAATTGAGGAATTCATTACGCAAGATATTTCCAGAAGGTTAGAAGACATCAAACTCCACAAATTCAAAGCTAAAGATTTCCAAAAGCCCAAAATATACGTAGTATACATTCAGGTTTAAAGTTGAGGAAAACTCCAGAATTTCAGAAGATTTCGAGCTACGAAAATTTCGTATATATCAAATACCAAATCATATATGAAATCAAAGCACAAATTTAGGATTTTTAATCCTATAAATACACCCATCATCACTGACATTTATTCTATCCAAGTTTGAAAAAATGAAAGCAAATTTCGAAGCTAAAATTCATACTAGAAAAGGAGTAAACTTGGATCCAATTCAACGTTCAATCAAAGAAGAGATTGTTACTGGAAATTCGAGATCATCACACGACAGAGTGGCGACCTTCAGATTAAAAGAGAATCGAAACCCTAAAGTCAATCGCCGTAGCCATTTTCTTTCCAGAGATAAAGAAGAGATCGGGCAAGAAGGTAAAGGGTAAAGCAACAAAAAATGGACCGGCCATGTTTTTAAAAGGGATAAAGGCTTAGTTTATATTAATTTATAAAACTAGGTTTTTGTTTTATTAAGTGGTCTTGTTTTAATTATTTTGTTTTTTAGATTTTCAATTTGTAATCAAATTTAGAGTTTTCTAATTTTGTCTCTAAAACTAGGAAGACGAATTATGGGTTTGTAATTCGGGGAAATCTAGCTTCGGGGATAGAAACTAGCGCAGGGTTTTGAGCGTAGGATTAGTGCAACTAGAGCGATATTGTAAGGCCATTTGTGTAGCTCCTAGTAGAAAATGGGGACAAGTTTTGAGCGTAGGGTTAGGACAAATAGGCTAGGAATTGTTGCGAGTTTATGGGTTTTTGTAAGCATTGTAATAGTTGACTAACACCTAGTAGAAACCTTAGGGAATGCAACAGTAGGCAGGGTTTTACCAAAGCTAGGTAAATCTATGTGTTATTTATTTTTCCACATTTACTCTGATTATTATCTGTGTTTGCGATAAACCCTATTCACCCCCCTCTAAGGTTAAATTAGTTCCTACAAGTGGTATCAAAGCTAGGTTTAAGATAACAGCATGATAGGGGCTTCTCGCTCTTTGATCATGTGGCGAAATATAGACTCTTGTCCCTACATGCCCATGGGTGGTGGTCCGTGTCGAGAGGCAGGACGTGAAACCAGTGTCTGAGGTACCTTTGTTAGCCACCGAGGTGGTATTAAAATCTTCGTTAATAGAGATAACAAGTGGTATCATAGCACATATTTTCTATTTTTAAATAACTCTAGAGTCATGAATCTGTCTAATAACGCGTTTTCTGAGGGTCAGTCCATAGCTAGGCCACTGATGTTTAATGGAACTGATTACGCCTATTGAAAGCTAGGATGAAACTTTATTTGAGTTCAGTTGATTATGATGTGCGGGATATTATTGAAATGGGTTATAGCTCTCCTACTATTATTGTTAATGGTATTGAAGTTCCTAAATTAAAAGACAGGTGGGATGCTAATGATAAGAAAAAAAAATTCAACTAATGCCAAAGCAATGAATGCTTTAATCTGTGCTCTTGATAAAACTGAATTTAATCGAATCTCTCATTATGAAATTGCGCAGGAAATATGGCATATGTTGGAGGTCACATACGAAGGAACGTCTCAAGTTAAGGAATCTCGTCTTGCTCTACCCAACAATGAATATGAAAAATTTTCTATGCAAAAAGACGAAGATATAAAAGAGATGTTTGGACGCTTCTCATCACTGGTTTACAATGCAAAGGCTCTTGGCAAAGCTTATACTGAAGTGTAATTGATCAGAAATATATTGAGAGTACTACCGATGAATTTTGAAGCTAAAGTGACGGCGTTTTAAGAATCAAAAGATCTAAACAAGATAATCATGGAACCGTTGATTGGAAATCTGATTACTTACAAGTTGGAGCTAAAAGCAAGGGAATAATGAAAGAATTCCGAATCAAAGAAAAAGACGATTACTCTAAATAATACTGTTGAAAGTGATGAAGAAGACACTGTTGGAGAGCTAGCCATGGTTTTTAGAAAGTAGGCCAAAAAAAGTTATAAGCCACGAAAGAAGAATTCAAAAACCAACAAGTCCGAAAGTTCAGATAGTTCAGACGATGAAGTGTTTTGTTACAACTGTAAGAAACCTTGACATATCAAACCTGATTTCCCATAGCTTAAGAATGAAAAGAAGAAGAAACTCAAAAGAAAGAAGAAGGCTTTTGCTGCTACATGGGATGACGAGGAAGGAGAAGAAGTTTCAGGCAGTGATTAGGAATAAGCTAATTTATGTCTTATGGCTCAGTTTGATATGGAAAGTAGTGAAGAGGATTCAAGTGAGGTATCGAATTTTACTTATAAAGAATTAATTTTAATGTGTCACATTCTCACAAAAACCATTGATTCTCTTGAACTAAAAGTCAAGAAATTGAAATCTGATCGGTCAAAACTAGTTCAAGAAAATAACAGATTACAAAGAAAACTTGAAAAAATTAAGAATTCACCATTTTCTGAATGCGAAAAATGTCAATTTTTGAGTGACTATCTTTTGAATTTCAAAACTAATTTTGTGTTGCTTGAAAGTGAAAATGTGAATTTGAAAAACAATAATTGTGACTTTGAAAAGGAAATTGAAAATTTTGATTTTGAAAAACGAAAACAATTTGAAATTTCTAAGTCTAATACTTAAATCAAAGCTCTTGATAACGAAAATTTGGTTTTAAAACAAACTGATGCTAAAAAGAGGAAAATTGCTATTAATCGTTGTTCAAATCTAATGAAAGAAAATAGTGATCTTAAATCTAAAATTCAATGGCTTGAATCAACTTTGACTAAATTTTCTAAAGGAGAGAATTTGTTGAATATGTTGTTAAAAAACCAATTTTTTGTTCAGAATAAAAAGGGACTTGGTTTTGGATTTGATCAAGTTGAAAAACAAAATCCTAATGATTTTAAAAATCCTTTAAATGGCTTTGAAAAAGATCGAATTGAAATTTTGAATTCTAATAATTTCAAAGAGTTTTCAAATCGTAAACGAAATGATAACTCATATAAAAGCAATTCATTTAAACATGTTTGGATTCCAAAGAGTAACAAAATAAATTTGAATAATTCTAATCGAATTTGGGTTCTAAAGGGTGCTTTAATAGATAATAATGGATTGTTATATAAACGGGTTTGGGTACAAAAATGTGTAAACAAAGATAAGAGTGGTAAAACAACTTTTGTTAGACCACTCGATCCTATAATCATATAGGTACCGAGGGAGGCTAAAGAACAACTATGCTCAAGAGAGATAAAATACAAGTTGTTTCATACTATCAAATTATTTGGAGTTCCTTAGCCATAGAATTATGAGTTGGAGATACATTGGTTCACATCAATTATGGTAAGTCAGGTATGATATCTAAACTCGTGATTTTATTTCCTATTTATTTTTTATTTCCATTTTTATTTTATGCTGATTTATATTGACACGGTCATAATATTTTGAGCATATCTTGGACATTGTAAATCGAAATTTTGAAATTTGTGATGTTTTGAAAGGCTAATGAAATTTCACACATCTTTGCTGTTTTGAGTTTCTTGTAATTCAATTTGGAAAATATTGAGAAACTGAACTCAGTACAACGGACTACTTGAAAGCCATGATTGATTAGTTGTGAAATTTTCATAGTTTTTGACTTGGCTTGATTATTTTGTTTTTGAAATCATTCGTGATTAGTTAATGAATTTCTTAGATTATAAAATTTGATTTTTCTTTTGGTATTTTAAAGAAATTTGTTTTTTGATTTGAATCATTGACCGTCCCTTGTGCTTGTACAGATACATTGAAAATTCTCTTGCGACTCTTGCTTTGAAACTGATTTTGTGCTGCTCTGATAAAGGAAATTGATTTGAATTGTTTGAATGCCTTGGTAATTGGGCGATGAGTAGAAAAATTAGTGACTAGATTTCTTTAAATTCCATAGGCAATTTAAATTATATATACAAGAATTTTTTAAAACTGTGTAGGAGCAATCAGATTTAGAAATATTAGATAATTTCACATTTAACTAATTAATTTTTGAAAATTGATTTTCAACTTGCATTAATATTTAAAAAACTCCTCATGAAATTGATATTTCCAATTTTTATAATTATATCTGATTATTTATTCAAAAGTTGAAATTATTGATCGATTTGAACCATTTTGGAACTCATCAAAATTATTAATAGATTTATGAAGTTGTGATGAGTTGTGACTATGATATATATTTTTTTAAAAAAGAAAATATTATTTAAATTCTCATGATGATTGGACAGACTTTATATTATTCTTGGAATTGGAGCTAATTTCACGACCATCTTCTATGTCTACCATATTTCTGTCATTCATCATGGTTTTATTTAATTTGGAGAGTTCAAATTATTTTTGGAAAGAAAAATATCTTGGAAATAAAAATAAAAAAAAAAGGAAAAAGAAAATTGTATATTATATTATTTATCCTTGGTATTCACTCCCATTTAAAAGTCCTTACGGTTATGCGTGGGTGAATTATCTTTATCTCTATGTGCTTCCATTCTCACTTAAAATACCTAATTTGGGCTGTGCATGGATGAAACTCATTAGAGAGGATAAAGTTAAGTTACTACTAAGCCCATTTAAAAGAGCTTTGGGCTATGCGTGGTTAGCAAGTGCTTAACACAATTTGAGCTTGTTTAAAATCTTTGAAATTCATATGCAAATATTCAGTTTTATTGAATTCTCCTCATTTTATAAAAATCCATTGTAAAACCATTCATTCTAAAAGTGAAAATTGCTTCTGATTTGAAGAATATTGTGATTTTTGTTTGATTAAATGAGATTTACGATATATATTTCCCTTCTTGATTTGAATTAATATTTCTAGTCTATATTCATCATTACTTCGATTTCTATTATTCGTTTGATGATAACAAAAGGGGGAGAATGGTCAAGATTTTGATTGATGAGTATTTAATTCAAGAATATTTTAAGATTGGAAATTAAATATCTAGGGGAAGAATGGCCAATTGAATTTCATTATTTATATTTTTCACATATATAGGGGGAGTTCATTTGTAGGGAGCATACAAATAGGGGGGAGTAATATATTTCATGTTCAAACTCATTTAACATATTCAAAATCTTGTATATGTTTGTCATCATCAAAAGGGGGGAGACTGTTGGGTAAAACAATGTGTTATATGATTTTTGTCTGATGATAACAAACACATGATATTATTTAAATGCGTTTTTAATTGTACTATTTTATATTACATTTCATAGAAATAAATATATATTGAATAATATACTAGTGCAGACAATTGAATATTCACAAAGTATATTTATTCAAACAAATATTTTAATATTAGAAATAGTACAACATTCTAACTCCACTACTGCATATTCACAGATATTTTTCACACGATTTTGTACTTGTAAATAAATTTAATATGATAGACAGATTTGTTTGAACACAATAAAATAATATTTTATTTCAATCAAATTTGTCTATTACAAATATCAGTACAATTTTCTTATTTTGTACATTTACAACTCTAATCACTCAGTACATTCATTGCCTCACTACAGTTATACTTGTTCACTCATATACAGACTCATACAGTTCTTTTCAATGACACATATACTTGTCTTCGTGTACTCCAGATCATGTCTAGCTATTTGATTGTCATCTGCACACTTGGCTTATACAAACACACACACAGTAGACTGCAATAGAAATAAACTTAAGTGCATACAAATCTAAATTTATTTAAAATCTTATTTGCCTCAGAATTTTGGTGTGTTTCTCATCATTTTTATGATTTTGTTTGATGTATATCAAGTGCTCACATTTGTTTAAGTGTACATAGAAGAAACCAGTATTGCAACTGAGGAGCAGCCTCGTGGACCAACTCAACTCAGTGCATACCAACACAAATAAAGGCAGCATTTGTTTATATCAGATATTTTTATAAAGCCAGAAAAATTCAAGGAAAAGTTCAAGTGCATCATTTGATTCAACATAAAGCAATGAGAAAACAACAATGTGTATGCATGGAAGTTTCAGTTTAAATAAGAGCAAGGTGACCAAAACAAAGAAACACAAGTGAAAACTATGGCTCGGCAATTTCAACAACACAAAGCTTCAAGTTCAAAAATACAAAGCAATGCTAGTTGAAATGGGACAAGCAAGTTTAAGGCAACCAGAACCCAAGTATGAGAACAATGGACAAGTACAAGCCATTACAGACCCAAGAAATGATCAATGCAAATATGGTTCAACATATACAGGTCATGGTGTAGCAAATGTTTAAATAAAGCAGTAATAAGTTTTTTTTGAAACAACAAGTGCAACAAGCATGGCAGCATGAACAGGAAAGATGCACAGGTGAAACTCAGGGATATGCACCCAAAAGAGTGACAACATACACCAGCAAGGTCAAATACCAAATAAATGTGAATCAACATGGAAAAATATAAGCATAGTATCAATTCTACATGAACAATGACAGTGGAGATGCAACAATGAGACAAGTGCATATAGCAAGACACAAATGAACAAAGGGGTGCACCATTCAGGTTCAAGTGCCCAAGCACAAAATTCCTGGTTCAAATATAAAAGCATAGATGACACAGTAATGCAAATAAAGCCATGCAGCAGTATTAACAAGAACCCAAAATTACATGTACAATATTTGTTCTTTACAAAAGCATATAGTAGAAAAACACTTTAGATATCTCTAGTGAACCGAGGCACAATCGAGTGGTAGTAACTGTGCTTATCAAAGTCAAGGCAAACCAAAGATGAGAATCAGCTCGTATCAGTTATTGCATACAAAGATTCAAGTGAATAATTCTAAATGTAGTACGCCACAGGTGATCCGTTCATATCAGGAAAGTTCAAATTTTTATGGCATTGGTTCTTACTTTTTCGCAAGACAAAATTAGGGTGGCATTCTTTCTTACCAGTTAATTTTTTTTAGTTATGCATTTTTTTAAAATATATTCTTATTTAAGAACTTCATGGCAAAGGAATTATAAGATTTAAAGTTCCAGAAATCAAAGAAATCGATTTCAAAGTCGAGGAGGACCATTTCAAAATTGAAGAATTCATCACGCAAGATATTTCCAGAAAGTTAGAGGATTTCAAACTCTACAAATTCAATGCTGAAGATTTCCAAAAGCCCAAAATATACGCAATATACATTCAGGTTTAAAGTCGAGGAAAACTCCAGAATTTCAGAAGATTTCAAGCTCCAAAAATTTCATATATATCAAATATCAAATCATATATGGAATCAGAGCACAAATTTAGGATTTTTAATCCTATATACACCCATCATCACTGGCTTTTATTCCATCCAAATTCAAAATAATCAAAGTAAAATTCGAAATTAAAATTCATACTAGAAAAAGGAGTGAACTTGGATCCAATTCAACATTCAATCGAATAAGAGATTGTTACTGGAAATTCGAGATCATCACACGACAGAGCGGCGACCTTCATATTAAAAGAGAATCAAAACCCTAAAGTCAATCGCCGTAGCCATTTATTTTCTAGAGATAAATAAGAGATCGAGCAAGAAGGAAAAGGGTAAAGCAACAAAAAATGGGTCGTCCATGTTTTTAAAAGGTATAAAGGCTTAGTTTTATTAATTTATAAAACTAGGGTTTTTATTTATTAAGTGGTCTTGTTTTAATTTTTTTTTTTTTAGATTTTCAATTTTTAATCGAATTTAGAGTTTTCTAGTTTTGTCTCTAAAACTAGAAAGACGAATTACGGGTTTGTAATTCGGGGAAATCTAGCTTCGGGGATAGAAACCAGTGCAGGGTTTTAAGCGTAGGATTAGTGCAACCAGAGTGAGATTGTGAGGCCTTTTGTGTAGCTCCTAGTAGAAACTGGGGTAAGTTTTGAGCATAGGGTTAGGACAAATAGGCTAGGAATTGTCGCAAGTTTACGGGTTTTGTAAGCGCTGTAATAGTTGACTAATACCTAGTAGAAACCTTGGGCAATGCAGCAGTAGTCTGGGTTTTACCAAAGCTGGGTAAATCTATGTGTTATTTATTTTTCCGCATTTACTCTGATTATCATCTGTGTTGATATTATTTATTACTCAGTAAAAAATGTGATAAACCCCATTCACCCCCTCCTGTTTAGGGTAAATTTAGATCCTACATAGACGATTCAAATTCATCATCAAGCGATGAAGAGCCAGAAACTGGAAATTCAAATATGTATTTCACAGCAATCCAGAATTCAGAAAATATCTAGGAAATGGATCTAATAACATGGTACGCCTTTATTAATTTTTAATTTTTTTGGTTGAATGGATGCTTTGATTACCTTGTTTGCTTGCTTTGTTTTGTATTTGAAATTTAAATTTTAAAATTCAAACTTGAAATTTAAAATTCAAAATTTGAATTTTGAAATTAAAAATAATAATATAATAATGAATAATAAATATAATAATAAAATAAACTTTGATGTTTGTTAGGATTAATATTATTTTAGGAAATAGTTAAACCTAAAATATAAATCGATAATTTAAAACAAAAGTCACAAAACCATATTTAACTTTGAAATTTATGCATGTATGCCGATATACATATGTCCCTTTTTAGACATATAGGCCTATAAAATGAAAATTTGAATTTCAAAGGTTTAAACTTTCAAACTTCCCTCCAATTTTTCACCAAATCCCAAGGACTGAAAAGATGTCATTGATTCAGAAAAGTTGAGGCCATTCAATTCATATCTATTCAATATCTATTTATATGTTTTTTCAATCTTATTTTCTCTACCTTTCATTCAAAATTAAAACTACTCTCTTCATATCTATTCTCTTAAAAAACAAATCTCTAATGGCTTCCTTTAGCACTCCTTAAACAATGAGATTGCCCAAAACCATCAAAGGATATCTCTTCAATGATAAAGAAGCAATCAAAACCTATGTTGATTATGTAGCAAATGCAAAAGTCAATACGGGTGCTTTCACCATCTTTGGAGATTTTCTATCTAATGATCTTCCTTCTCTTTTCAATCATAATGAAGTATTAAGCTTGATTGACGCTCAAGATAACGATGAAGTGTGTTATCCGAAACTCGTCAAAATGTTCAATGTAAATCTTAATCGTGACTTTTACAAAGGAGATGAAAATCAAATTTGGAGTAGCACAAAAGGCACACAAATCATTCTAGATTGTGATTTTTTGGGCAATATCCTAAATTGCAAGAGTATGGGCTCAGATTTTTGGAATTCGAAATTGATGAAACATATTTAGAAACCTTTCATCACATATTTGAAAGCGATGCTCACATGAAATTAAAAAAGTCATTTTTCTGCCAAAAAGCAAGAATCATAAACCTCCTCCTTCAACATACCATCACTCCTCGTTCCAGAAACTTCAATAACCCAACGCTCAAAGTCCAAAAGGCACTTTTTGTTATTACTGCTGGCTATGACATCAAGTGGGCCGATATGATCTTAAAAGAACTTAAGCACAAAGAAATGTCAACTTATGAAAACAGTCTATATTATGGAGTTTATCTTACTCGTATCTTCAAATATTTCGGAGTTGATTTTAAGGGAGAAGAGTTTTTATAAAGAAAGATGTTTGACTCCACTAATATACACCTAATGCAAATTCCACTCACTTTCAATCCCTAAGAGACTTATGAAGACAAACAAGCATGAATGCAACAAGAACAAGAGCCTATGGATATCAAAGAAGAAGAAGAAACTTCTTTAGAAAGTGTAGACTGTCCACCCAACACTAGAACCATTTCCATAGAGACGATTTTTCAAAATCAAGTGAAATTAGCTAAGGACCAAAAAAAGCTCAAAAAGACTCTTACCAAAATGACTAAGTTCATGGGCAAAATAGGAAGAAAACTTGGAATTTCATCTTCCTCCTCATCATCCACTTAAATTTAGCCTATCTAGTTTAAGTTATCTTTAGTATTTTCTTGTATTTGCTTTCAAATATCGCATTTAGTGTCTCATAATTAGTTGGATGTATTTGCCTTCAACTTGGAATGAATGATGTTTAATTTATGTCAAAACAATCTTTAAGTTACTATAATAATATTAGAATTAGATATATTAATATAATAAAATAACAATTAACTCAAAATCTGAAAATTTTCAAAAATTTCTTATGCATGTCGACATATAACTGCCATTTTTTCAAAATTGTTCAAAATCTAAATTTAAATAACTAACTCGTGTCCATTTAAATCCAACGAATTACATACCCCATTTAAACCTATTTCTTAAAAAAAAAATATTTTATCATCCCTTCTTCCTCTCTATTCAATTCTTATCCAAAATCACCAAATTATGGCAAATCCAATTCATAAACTGAGTGAGAATCTTGAAGAAACTTTGAATTCTTTCAAGAATATCCTTTATATAGTACTACGTAATCAGCGTCATCTCGAATTAATCCAAATAAAGATGTTTGAACAACAAGGGAAGCACTTTGATGCCATAATTTCTTCTCTTTTCAGAGATGAAGAAAACAATCTCGCTAAAGCACCACCCAGGAAAGAAGAAGAAGACTGGGAGGTCATCAAGAAGGATCCAATCTTTGGAGAAGATAGAAGTGTAGAAATTCTACGAGACGTTTGATTGTTTGGTATGATTTGGTTGGTTTGATTTGTTTGAATTTGTTTGAACTTATGTATTGTTTGGTTTGGATTGCTTGATTTAAAAACTATATATATATATTAAAACATATGTAAATATTGCTTGGATTGATTTGCTTGTTTGAATTGATTATAAATATTGATTGGTTTGATTAGTTTATTATCCCTCTATTTAGTTTATTAGACTAGTATATTCATAATTTTAGGGGGAGTAATAATATAGATTTAGAGGGAAATATAAGATTATTCAATTCAACGAGTATTATATACTTATTAGGATCATTTAAAGCATAAATTTAAGGGGAGTCATGTATATTAGTACTTTAGTATAGAATCAAATATTATAATCATAGGATTTGTATAGATAGATATGGGATTTAGGTAGAGTATTTTTAGAATTTCTTTTTGATAATGCCAAAGGGGGAGAGATTATAAAATATAGACTTAGTTTAAGTAGAGTATATAGGATTCATATTGACAGGGGGAGTATTAGAAGGATCAGAATCAACAGGTGTGAACATGTATGAATATTTTATAAATTAAGGTTGTCATCATAAAAAAGGGGGAGATTGTAGGAGAATGGAGTTTTGATGACAACAACCTTATTTCAATTATCATTGATTATAAAATATATACTAACATATTTATCTAGAATATGTGTATATATATATATATAATATATGCAGGATTTGCATACAGGATTTAGATACTGAAGAATGTACAGTTTTAGAGTTCCAAGAGATTCAGCATTCAGAGAAGTTTCAAGACTCATAAGCAATCAAGTTATCAAGAATTCAAGAGTTCAAGACAAATATAGTAATAGAGTCTAGTTTATATGTAAGACTCTGAATAACACTCCAGGTTCAAATTCAAATTCTGATTATCAAATCCAAATTCTATTTTTCAAAATTCTAATTCTAATTTCAAAATAGTTTTTCCATCTTACTTTTGATTTCAAACATAAGTTTATAAGTTTTTATATATTTATAATTATATACTTTTATAATTTTATATTGTATATAATTTAAAACCTTATAATTTATAAATATTTTTATATAATTTATATTTATGTTTTCATATGGTTTTATACTTTATAATACTCATTTATATCACTATATTTTAATTCAAGAATTTCCAGAATTATATATATAGTTAAAAACTTGAAAATATTCAAAATTCAAGTTTTTTAAGCATATATATCAACATACAACTGTCAGAAATTCAATTTTCAAAGGTAGTGTCTTTCCACTATTTGTAACGTTCCAGAAGCGTTGTAACCTTTCAAATTTTGTAAATTGGGGGTGTATTCGAATTTTTTAATCATTCTTCTTCTCCATCTTCATCCCTCCATTTATATTCCTTATTTTATCGATTTCTACACTTCTACTTTGCCGATTTCTAGTCTAAATACATAAAACTTCTTCTTTTCTCACTCTTTACTCATTACTCTCCGAATTGAAGTGCTATTGAAGTGTTATAGGGCTGTTGTAATCTTTTGGGAAGTGTCTGGGAAAGGGTTTGTTCCTTGTGTCCTTGAAATCAAGGAAAGGGAGCGGTGGTAATCTTGTAGCGGTGAAATCAAGAGTGGTTAGAGCGGTGTTAACCTTGTAGCTGGGAAATCAAGGGGATTGTATTAGGATATTGATATAGTAATAAAACTCTACGCAATCCAGTGTTGTGTGGGACTGGACGTAGGAGTAATCCGAACCAGTATAAAAAACGGTGTGTTCTTTTCTTTTCTGCATTTTATTTTTGTTTATTTCTGTTTTTGTGTTTGATTCTGTGCTTGTGACCATCTCTGTGGTGTGTGATTCATATAAGTAGATCATATTTAAATTCCTTGAAAACACTATTCACCCCCCCTCCCCCCGCTAGTGTCATTCTTGCCTTAAGATTTGCATTCCGCGTTCCCTAACAATTCGAACCAGGGGTATATCGACCCAGGGTCATTCGATCCAAACCATAAGATCCAACTGCCAAAGCAATCTTTCTTGGTTGCATACCTTCATACATACCAACAACTAATGAATAAACTTCATTATCAAATTTGGACAGTTAGCAAATCTTATTTAAGCGTCATTTCAACACATTGGTTCACAAAGCGTTGATCGCCTTGTCGAGCGTTGGAGTCAAGCTCGAGTTTAGTCAACCTAAGTTTGACTAGTCGTGGAGTTGATCCAGCTCATCGAAACATGAGCCAATGAACGTCGTTAAGGATGTTCGTTTAATCCCTGGCATGGGTCGATCGAATCACAACACATAGCCAAAGTAACAAACTAGTGGAGCATGGAAAAGAGCTTTTATTTACGAATAATAGTAAGTGACGAGACACACCTTATTACAATGCTAAGAATAAATGAAACGATAAAAGTCTAAGAAAGATAACGCCGCAGATGTCCGACATTCCATGATCTTGGGAGTGGATCCCATCAACAGTCGTTAGCCTGAAGATTCCATTATTAAGCCTTTGTTGGATGTCCTAAAGTCATTCCCACTTTGGGCACAGGTGAACTGGGGTCGGGAAGACTCGCTTCAAAACAAGGTCGCCAAAGCCGAAGATTTTAAATCGAACCTCTGATTATAGTATCGGGTAACTCGTTGTTTATGCGCCTCAGAACGCAAGTTAGCTTCTTCTCTCTTCTCGTCAATCATGTCCATGATTCCAAGGGAAGAGGCTTGTTAGTCAGCGGGTCGTAATACATTATCCAGTGAGAAAGGACTTCGAGCTTTATCGGGATGACTGCTTTAGAGTCGTAGGACAAGACGAACGGAGTATGGTCAGTCGTAGACTTATGGGTTGTTCGATAAGCCCAAAGGGCTAACAAAAGTTCATCAACCCATTTTCCATTTGCTTGTTCCATCCTTTTCTTCATGATGGGCTAGATGATCTTTTTCACAGCCTCGACTTGTCCATTAGATTGTGAGTGTGCAATTGCAGTGTATTTCTTGGTATGGTATCATTGGAAGAAATCTCTGAATTATGACTTATCAAATTGGGTTTCATTATCAGTTATGATGGTATTGGGTAGCCCAGACTGTCATATGATATTTCTAACAATAAAATTGATCACTCGCTTTGTCGTGATCATGGTCAATAGTTCGGCTTTGGCTCATTTTGTAAAGTGGTCCACGACCACAATCGCGTACTTCGATTCTCCCTTAAAGATTGGAAGGCCTCCAATTATGTCTACTCCCCATACAATGAATGGCCAAGGACTAACTATCTGGGTGAGTTGAGTTGGCGGACTCTTTGAATCTTGTCAAATCTTTGATATTTGTCACAATGTTTGGAATAATTAGCTGCATCCCAAATAAGGTAGGCCAGAGGTAGCCGTACTACAGCACCATTTTTGCTAGAGTCTACCCCCTCCCCCGGTGTGAGATCTGCATTCACCTTATTGCACTTCCCACAACACTCGTCTTGCATCGTCGTAATACACACCGGAGCATAGGAACCGAGAACCCTCTAATATAGAGTGTATTTCTCTAGATGATATATCTCAAGGATTTGTGCACAAGAGCTCGCTTTTCATTCTTTCGTTCTGGGAGGGTTCCATTTCAGAGGAAGTTCTTAATAGAGGTGTTCGACAAACGGCGTTTCTATGGAATTAAAAAACCATTGACAAAATAACGTAATAATAACCGCAAGCGCATGGCGTACAATCGTAGTACATGGAGAATACGGGTCGATCCGCAGGGAAAGAATTTATTCTAATCTTACTCAATCAAATTAAATCAAAAGCGAGTGAACTTGTTAACTATAAACTAAAACAAAACTAACAATGTTAAAATGAATACAAATATGAGACTAGGAGACAATTTAGGAGTAGATTCACTATCAACATCAATCTAATTAACATAAAAAATGGTTCTAACTCTCTTTAATAACTTGCACATTAAGTGTTGTATTCATACAAGCATGATTTATATGCTAGAAAATTCAAGCTACATAAATCATCAATTTTCAATACGAACTTAAAGCCCTAAGTATCATGTAGAAAATAATAGTTCTAATATGAATTAGATTGTGATAAAGTATTATTCTATTAATGATATGAGTATAACACGTTTGGGAATAATCAACCAGCATGTGCTATCAATTTTCACCATATAAAATCTTTACTTTATCAATATCCAATTATAGATTAAGCTCAAACAAGAGAGTTAGAAACAAGAAATTCTTATGTTAATTATTCATGAATCATGAGAGCTTCACTACCCCTAAATTGAAGGGGTTTAGCTACTCATAGTGGATTCAATGATAACATAAAGATATTTCATTATAAAAGAGAACAAATTAAAGAGCAAATAAAGATAAAAATCTATTCTACTTGTAGAAGAGAAAATAACATGTAAATGAAAAACAACAAATTAACATTGCATTAAAGTGACAGATTACAAAAAAGAAATGGCTAAGAAGCTAAGACAGAAAAAGGGATGTTTTGATTTCAGCCTCACTCTAAACTAAAAATCCCAGAAGATACCCTTTATATTATCATACGTGGGTTATTTATTCATGAGAGAAAACCCTAAATTAACTTTTTGCGTGCTACCAAGAATGCCCCCTCTTTAAGCTTCATTTTGTCTTTTAGCAATAATGATTCATGAAGCCCTAATTTTGTGTCTCCACTAAAGAAGGAAGGAGAGTGAATAGGGTCCACCATTAATTCTCTATTTGAATTGATTCCCTCTTTCATCTTTTTTGGCAAGGCATTGATTTCCTCCTTTTGAATTGATTGTCGTTCCACTGATTGATTTCCTTTTTTTGTATGCATATATGTCTTTATGAAGTCCTCTTCTACATGCATCCAATTTCTGCAAAAATAAGAAAAATGTCCAAGTAAACATTCTCAAAATAATATAAGCACAAAAATGACCATTTTCCTCCTATATGATGATAAATGCATGATGTTCTAAAATCAATTCAATTATTGTTTAAACATGATAAAATACCCACATATGACATTTGTTAGCACTAAACAAGAATAAACATGTGAATATAAATTTGCATTTTTACATGCATATCAAATACTCCCACACTTATCTTTTTATTCATCCTCGAATAAACTGAAAAACTAAGCTAAATCCATATTTGTAGGGAACACGATGGCATTGAGTATATGTAACAAGCCGTTAAACCTCTGGGTGTCCCCAGTAGGACGAGTGTTGTCTCGTGAGGGTTTTCAACGGATACTACCCACAAAATCCAAAAGTTAAATGCAAAAAATATTTACAAAATACAAGATGTGAAAATATTTACAATAGGAACACAAGTTTTTAAAGAAATATTTACAAATGGATAATTTACTTTTAAATACTACACGAATGGGTTAACACAATTTTGGGTCGTCACTATGAAATTTAAGTCCGTTACTAATCAACACTTCAAACAAAAGTCATGTTATCATCACAAACTCCTCTAGCTTGGCCAGTTGTTCTGTAGAAACATAGTGCAAATATGAAATGAATTCTGTAATCGATATCAACAGTCGTAAAACGACATCTTAACTTCCTTTTTGTTAACAAGTTAGGTCAAATAAGTGAAGAGTGTGCTTGGATTTCAAGTGCTTTAATCTCTATTTATTACAAACTATTTACAGTATTACTATTTACAATCACCTAACCAAAAAGACCAAGGTATACCACCCATGCATTGCCTCGCGGACTGACGTAAGAGTTTGGGATAGAGCTTGGCGAATTGTGCAGACCAACGCTGACTTTGTCAACAAGATGTTGGTAATCCTTAGGAGTCCAACTCATAAAATGAGACCAAGATATACCGACGCTGACTTTGTCAACAAGGTGTCGGAAAGAGCTTGGCGGGTTTGCACACCAACGCCAGATGTACCAACAATGTTGGATACCCTTGGATAATTATATATATATACTTCTTCTTTTTTCTTTCTTCTTTTTTTTACATAAGAGAGAGAATTAAGTGAGAATATCTTAGCACAACTACACTTAAAGGATCTAAAATGTTATCGCAAGTAGTCAAAATCAACCATTCATTTAATCGGATTACAATTCAGAAAACATTTCATACTCATCACCTATGAATTTCCCAATATACCAGTTACACCAAATTTGCTCATAATTCAAACTTTCCTTTCGTTATCCGCTAAGAGAAGTAAATTTCCAAATATTTAAATCGAATGACCAAAATTATATGCTTACCCCATCATGTCTTAAAAGTAAATAGAAATGTGATTTTTTTGAATGAAAAAAAAATTCTATTAAAAACCAAAATAAATATGAAACTCCCCCCGCACTTGATTTCGACTGTGTCCCCACAGTCAATGCATGACACAATGAGTTGAACAGAAGAGAAATATTTACATATTTACAAAGAAGGGTTAAACTTAACTTTCTTACTTCACGTAGCATGGCTCATGACGAATCATGAGCTTCTCCTCTTGATCAGTGGGCAATTCCAAGAACGGTTTTAGACATTGACCATTGACTTTGAATATGGAACCATCCCTCGGGTTTTCTATTTCAATAGCACCATGTGGAAAAATAGTTCGAACAACATATGGTCCGGTCCATCTCGATTTTAACTTCCCAGGGAATAAATGAAGTCGTGAGTTATACAGCAGAACTTTTTGGTCTAGCAAGATTTTTTTTCTTAGGATTGACTTGTCATGAAAAACTTTGGTTTTTTCCTTGTAAATTTTCACGTTTTCATATGCGTCATTCCTAATTTCTTCTAACTCATTGAGTTGCAATTTTCAGTTTTTGCCAGCTTGTTCAAGATCAAAGTTTAAGTTCCTTATTGCCCAAAGCGCTTTATGTTCAATTTCAACAGGTAAATGACAGGCTTTATTGTAAATCAATCGGAAAGGGGACATTTCAATATTAGTTTTAAAAGCAGTACGGTAACCCCAACGCGCGTCGGTCAACTTTTGCGACCAATCTTTTCAGTTTTTATTTACAGTTTTCTCCAAAATCTGTTTTATTTGACGATTCGATACTTCGACTTGACCACAAGTTTGCGAATGATAAGTAGTGGATAATTTGTGGGTTATTGAGTATTTCTTCATTAAGGATTCAAAAGATCGATTACAGAATTGTGTTCCATTGTCCCTTATTACTGTGCGAGGTGTGCTGAACCTCGAAAAGATGTTCTCTTTTAGAAATTTCACAACAATTTTGTGATCATTTGTTTTACATGGAACGGCTTCAACCCATTTCGAAACGTAATCGACAGCGAGAAGAATATACAAGTTTCCAAAGGAGTTTGGGAGAGGTCCCATAAAGTCAATACCCCACACATCAAAGAGCTCAATCGTAAGGATGGGGTTCAAAGGCATCATATTCCATCGAGAAATCTTTCCTAGCATTTGTCAACGAGTGCAAGTTTTACAGAATTCGAACGAGTCTTTAAAGAGAGTAGGCTAATAAAAACCACACTGAAGCACCTTTTCAGTGGTTTTCCAAGGACCAAAATGTCCACCCCACGCATGTTCATGGCAGAATGAGAGAACACTCCTAATTTCGCTATCAGGAATGCATCGGCGAATGATTTGGTCTGGACAATACTTAAAAAAGTACGGGTCGTCCCAATAGAAGTATTTCACTTGGGAAAGAAATTTGTATTTACCTTGTTTGGACCAAAATTAGGGGATTTCCTTAGTGACTAGATAGTTCACTATGTCGGCGAACCAAGGATCTATTGAAACAGAAAGAAGTTGTTCATCAGGAAAGTTTTCATTGATTGGCAACGATGATGGCGCGTCAGCGAGACGAGATCTGTGATCGGCTATGATGTTATCGGATCCTTTTTTGTCTTTGATTGTAAGATCAAATTCTTGAAGTAAAAGGATCCATCGAATTAAATGTGACTTAGCATCCTTTTTAGCAAAAAGGTGCCGAAGAGCAGAATGGTCTATGTAAACCATGACATAGGAACCAATCAAGTTAGATCGAAACTTCTCAAGCGCAAAAATGACAGCTAGAAGATCTTTTTCGGTGGTTGTATAATTCAGTTGAGCATCGTTCAAAGTCATACTCGCGTAGTAAACGACGTGAAGAATTTGGTTGATGCGTTGCCGTAGGACAGCACCAACCGCGAAGTTAGAAGCATCACACATGGTTTCAAAAGGAAGTTCCCAATTGGGCGAACAGATTATCGGAGCTGAAATGAGTACATTTTTAAGGCATTCAAAAGAAGCGACACATTCAGAGTTAAATTCGAATGGAATGTCCTTTCATAGAAGAGTAGTCAAAGGATGAGCAATTTTGCTAAAATCTTTCACAAAGCGTCGGTAAAAACCACCATGCCCAAGAAATGAACGAATGTCCTTAACGCATTTTGGAATGGGTAGTTTTGAAATCACGTCAACTTTCTCTTTATCTACCTCAATGCCCTTATTTGAAATTACATGTCCAAGGACAATGCCTTGTTTGACCATAAAGTGGCATTTTTCCCAATTCAACGTTAAGTGTTTTTCTTTACATCGATTTAAAACAAGTTCAAGATGATGTAAGCAAGTTGAAAAAGAATCTCCAAAGATCGAAAAATCATCCATAAATACTTCAAGAAAGCGTTCGATCATATCAGAAAAAATTCCAACCATACATCGTTGGAAAGTTGCAGGGGCATTGCAAAGACCATAAGGCATACGTCGGTAAGCAAAGATACTGAATGGACATGTGAAAGTCGTTCTCTCTTGATCATCAGGAGCGATTGGAATTTGGATATAACCAGAATAACTATCAAGAAAGCAGTAGAATTCATGATCGGGTAAACATTCGAGCATTTAATCAATGAAGGGAAGAGGAAAGTGGTCTTTACGCGTTGCAGTATTCAATTTTCGATAATCGATGCAAACATGCCAACCCGTTTGAGTATGAGTTGGAATAAGTTCGTTTTGATCATTTGCAACAACGGTGAGTCCGGACTTTTTAGGAACAACATGAATGTGGCTAACCCATAAGCTATCAGAAATAGGGTAAATGATACCGTTATCAAGAAGTTTAAGAATATCTTCACGAACGACCTCTTTCATCTTAGGGTTAAGCCTACGTTGTGCTTCACGAGTGGGTTTGGCTTCATCGGTTAAGTGAATATGATGTTGAACTATTGCAGGGCTAATTCCCTTGATGTCAGAAATGGACCAACCGATTACATCTTTGTTTTTAGAAAGAGTCGAGAGAAGAGAAGTTTCTTGATCAAGAGTTAAATTTGAAGAAATTATGACAGGACAAGTTTCGTCATCACCTAAGTACACATACTTAAGGTGATCGGGAAGAGGTTTAAGATCCAACTTTGGCGGTTTCTCGATCAAAGAGCTTGGTTGAGATTCGTACTCAACTAAAAGCGATTCAAAAGGAAGTTTGTATTCGACTTCGTTAGGAGTGTCTTGGAACATTTTTTTGTACGCGTCCTCACGCTCATCATTAAGGTCAATGGATTCGTTTTCAGAGTTTTCATGGATGGCATTAACTTCCAAGGTTTGGTTACATGATTCATTCAAATGACTTTCAAGATTGAAAATGTTAAGATCTAGAGTCATGTTTCCAAAAGAGATTTTCATTGAACCATTGCGACAATTTATCAAAACATTTGAAGTAGCCAAAAAGGGTCGACCTAAAATCAAAGGAATTTGACTCATTGGATTATTGACAGGCTGAGTTTCCAAAACAATGAAATCGATAGGGTAAGTGAATTGACCAACTTTGATGAGTACGTCCTCGATTTCTCCAACGTCTTTCTTAATTGAACGATTAGCAAATTGAAGAGTTATTTTCGTTGGTCTAAGTTCACCCAAACCAAGTTATTGTTAAACTGAATATGGAATCAAATTGACACTTGCACCCAAATCAACTAGGCATTTATTAATTGTTTTATCTCCTATCGTGCATGAGATTGTAGGGCATCCAGGATCTTTGTATTTGATTGGGATTGATTGGGTCAAGACTTCGCTGGAGGTTAAGAAGACTTTCTTGGGTACATGAGTGTGTTGTTTTTGGGTACACAAGTCTTTGAGAAATTTGGCGTAAGTGGGGACTTGTTGAATGATGTCAAGAAGAGGGATGTTAATTTTCACTTGTTTAAAAATTTCCAACATCTTTTCCAATTGGTCGGAATGTTTCTTTGGTCGAAGACGATGAGGAAATAGAACGTGAAACTCAATAGGTCAGTCTAATTGAGTTGGAGCAGAACTGGACTTTGAATTTGGATCGAGATCGTTCGTGGTTTTAGAAGAGTCAAGAGGGGCACTCGGTAAGTTATTTGGATTTTCAACTTGATTATCGATTTTCGTATCGGATCGTAAAGTTATGAGAGCATTCAACTGAGTTTGATTGCAATCCTGGATGACATGAGCTTGGTTTGGATTAGGATTTTGATTCCTAGGATTTGGAATGGGTTGACTCGGGAAAGTGCCTCTTCCCCGATCACTTACAAAAGTAGCCAACTGACTCATTTGCATTTCAAGTTTAGCGATAGATTGACTCGTGTTTTGCATGCGTGAAGTCAATAAATTTTGAAGATTGTTATTTGATTGGAGATTTTGAGTCATTGCTTTACTCAATTCTTCGAGAGTTTTTTCAAGTGATGTCAATCGTTTATCGTGTTGTGGAACAAAAGATTGTTGCGCTTGATTTTGAGAAGGTGGCACAAAATTCTGGAATTGATTTTGTTGAAAGGGAGGATTTGAAGGATTATTCGAAAATTGTTGAAAAGGAGGTTCAACCAAATTCGAAGTTGCATTGTTTTGGGCCCAAGAGAAGTTAGGATGGTTTCTCCAACCCGGATTGTATGTTGGGCAGAATAGTTCGTTTCTAACTTTGTTAAATGTGTTGAGTTGTACTAACGAATATGGGCATTGGTTAGGATCGTTACATTTGTAACATGAAGGTTGAGATGCTTGAGCTTGGTTTGCTTGAGTTGATGAAAGGACAGTATCAAATTTGGTTAACATTGCGTCTATTTTCGCTTCTAAAGCCATTGAGGATCCTACCGGATGAGCGCTGGATCGTGAATAAATTGACTTCTCGTTAGATTTTTCCCATTGAGCTGATTTTTCAGCCAAATTTTCAAGAAATTGCCAAGCAGCATCGTGATGTTGGGCTAGAAAGTTTCCTTGGCACATCGATTCAAGCATGGTTCAAGAACTATTTTCAAGTCCATCGTATAAAATTTGACAAAGAGTCCATTTTTCGAAATTGTGGTGTGGACATTTGACTAGAAGTTCTTGAAATCTTTCGAAATATTTTGCAAAGGATTCACCCCCCAAATTGATGAAAATTAACGATTTCGGTTCGAATTTTAGATGTCTTTTCCAAGGGGTAATTTTTTTTAGAAAAACATTCACAAATTCATTCCAAGTTCCAATCGTATTTGAAGGCAAGCTATACAACCATTTTTCGGCATAATCGGCAAGTGCAAATGGAATTAACCTAAGTTTGATTCCATCGTCACTTAGTTGTTGAAATTTCATGGTTGCACAAACTTGTTCAAATTAGGTTAAGCAAATATAAGGATCATCACGTTCGAGATTGCCGAATTTTGGAAGAGTATTTATGTGGTTTGAATGAATTTCAAAATGGTTACCCGTTGGGGCGGGCAATATGATGCAAGATGGAATAGACACCCGATCGGGGAAGTATCTATCCATAAAAGTTCGAGGGGGATTTTCTTCGGCCATGGTGAAAGGAATGTTTGTTCGGACTAAATGATTACTAGAAGGATCATGGGTCCAACTACGCATGCATTAGTGCAAAGAAGATGAGAAAAGGAGAAAGAACAAATTTGAGAAGAGGATCGCAACGATTTTTTTTAAGAGAGAAAAGTTAAATTTATACAAAAAGTAAAATACTATTAGCTTTTTTTTTGTTTTTTTTAAAGATGGATGAACCTAATGCAATTTACAATTTTTCTAGAATTATATAGTGATGGTTAGATCAATTTCAACAAAAGATTTCTCAACCAGTTAACGGGTAGGAGTTATCGGTGCACCAGGAATCACCCTAGCAATGCAACTGAAGGTTTAAGTACCTTCAGAGGAACAACCGATATAATATTTACGAATCACCGTAATATTTATAAATGGTTATTACTCTGCTGTAGTCTAGACACCGAGAAATAATCCGTTAGAAATAAACCAGTTTGTCAAAATATAATGAAGCCCTTAGAAAATAAAAACAAAACTAAGATGTATGCAATATATATTTTTTTTTGAAAAAATTTAATCAACGAACAGTCTCAGAACAGTCACAGAACAAGAAATTGCAGAATTAATTTTTTTTTACAAGCAAGCCGCGGCACCTGCAAAAAAATATTTACAAGCAATTTTATATTATTTTTTTAAGCAGCAGCAGCGGCAGGCCCTGTAGAGTTTAGAAAATTCTCACCTAGATCGACAGTCCGTCAAGTGCCCCTGAGTAGCGCTAGCGCGTTCACACCCCACTTGATGTGCAACCGCTCCAACCAAATCTGTTTACAATTCGTTTGACCTTTGAATTATGATTTCTTTGCTTGACTTCGGTTCCTTAATTATGGCTTGAATTTTTTTTTGGCCCTTTGATATTTGATTTTTTTTTACAGAAGGAGATAATTAAAGAATTGAAAACACAAGAAAAAGAAACTAAATAAAACAAAACTAAGCAAAGTGAGGAAAACAAACAAAATAAAAAACTCATCTTTTCATAGATAAATGACTCACGCACGCAAAGTAAAACTAACAGACAAATAGCTGGACTCACCCACTAGAAATAGACAGATGCACCCAATTTGCTTACCCCTCAAACACCAAGATCCCAAGTTCCCAGCAACTCAAAGAAAAATGCAAATAAACAGGTGCGCAAATAAAAAGTTTTCTTTCAGAAACTCAAAGAAAAAGAAACAAGGAGAATCGCGCAAGAAATATATTTCCTTTTTGTTTTTCTTTCCGAAAATTGAATTTATGGATCTTCGAATTAGGGGTGATTTCGAATTTCAAACGGATTTGTGGTGGCCGATTGTACGGTGGATCGCGATTAGTTGAAGTCAAAAGCCGTTGTTGGATAATTGAGGGACTGTAGTGATGAGAACTCCAGCAAAACTGATCTGGGTTGGAGTAGATGCACAGTTCGATTTTGCGGTTTTGCGGACGGTGGGAGGTTTTGACGGAGAAGTGGTTTGACAGAGATGGTCGGATGACTTGATGAATTTTTAGTGGTTTAAAACACGGTAGATGGAAGGACCAGTGTTGACTTTGGTTTTGCAAGTAGCGTAGGCTTTAGGGAGATTGCAAAAGGATGATGGAAGAAGACTGTGATGTTGTAAAGGGGTGTGTATTGTGTTGGCGTGGTTTGATGAATTGGACAGGTCAAATTCTTTAATGTTTATGCGAATTTCTCCTAGTTATTGAGTTTCATTGGACTGGGAGCGTGTGTCACGATCAAATCCTTGTTGGAGACAGCTTTCTTTAGAGGGGGGTGCAGGTCATCGCTTCCTTCTCAATTTCAGTGGCTGCATTGGTTCGCGAACGAGTTCTCGGTCCTGGTAAAGGATCCTTTGACTTAACAATTTTGATTCTCTACAATTAAGTCGAAGTTCAAGATTTTTTACGTTCCTAAAGGCAAAGACAATAAGTAATAAACAAATAACTTCAGTATACCTTCGAATCCAATGAATCATCCGTGATGTCTTCATCAGCATTTTCTGGGATGTATTCATCACATCTAGCAACATCTTTACCTTTATCTTTCTTATTTCGTGCGGCAGCCTCTTGCATACAACTAACCAATGAAGGCACCCCAAGTGATCTACTAACTACATCGTTTTCTTGCATTCGCGTGATTCGCTCTTGTTCATACTTCATCAAAACTAATGGTTGTGAGAACTGCAAGCAAATTAGCATTGTTACTCACTTTCGATGATAAATTTAAGCTAGTTAACCAAATAAAGTCGAGGTATAAACGGTTCTTGCTATTTCGACAGAATGCATGCACAAGAATTTTAACAAAAAGTAGTTTGAAATACAAGATTTCATCCAGATTAATAAATGTGAAATGAAACTGAAAATACATGAACATCAGCTTCATTCTCTCGGGTATCATCATCATTATTTGTTTCATTTTCTACATTTAATTTCCTCCTGGTTCCTTTATCTGTTTCTTTCTGACCCACTTGAGTTGGGTTGTTTTTCATCATTTTGTGTTGCTGCTGAAGTCTATGTGCAGTAGTATACTTGCACTTTTCAACCGTCTTCTTAGCAGAACCTGGAACAATAAAAATAATAATGGTGGCCTCCTTCATGGTTCTTTATACGCACACAGATATATATATATATAAGAATAATGGATCTATATTTCATATACATATATATCTTGAATTATGTTTTTCCTTGGCCGTATGATTACATGTGGCTGTAGTTGAATCAACGGCTCACTGTCTTTGTCAATGGTGTTGTCGATGTAAAAAAACCACTTCTCCTTGCTTTTTGCAGCCCTATACGTACTCGGTTATGTGCTTGTCATTCGATATTAGCTGTCAGCCACCCCTCCTTCCTTTGCTGATGATATAGACTCCTCATATTTCAGTGTATTGGAGAGCATCTTTAACAAAGTCCATAAGCACACTGTAAGAAAAGTGGTCTACATCATATTTTGTTACTGTGAAGGATTCTCCACCGGTGTAACATGTCCTTCGAAACTGTCCGCCATGTTGCAGTCGGATATTAATAAGTTCATCCATTCTGTACAAAATGAATACATTAGAACAAGGTACATGCATGTTAAAGTGGACCAAAACCAACAACTATAACATTTTTGTCTATAACCAATTTAGATGACAGTAACGAAAGACATTAAATCATAAAACATGTGAACAGTGTAGATTGCATTATGAGAAATGAGTGCCAAATACATTCATCAAAGATAATAATTTCCAGCTAAAACAAAAAGTGTCAAATACATCATAAATTAGACCAAATTAAAGCAATAAGAAAAAGGAATTTTTTTGTCCTAACGAGATGGAACAGGATCAGGAACTTCTGCTTCTAGTTATGTTTCAAGTTGTATTACAGGGACATCATCCCTAATCCAACCCCCATCAACAACTCCTGGTTCTAGTTCACCATCTATTCCTATATCATTTGAATGTGTATTGCTCATGTCTTCTTCCATTGCATTCTGATTTTCAGTATCGCACCAATCTCTCGGCAATTTTTTCAATAAAGTAATGACTGTTCTTTTCAGATGCATCTTCCACATAAAATACTTGCTGCACTTGCGAGGACAGGACATAAGGATCAGTTTTATGGCACTTGCTAAAATTTACTCGAGTAAAACCATATGAATCTTTTTCTTCTTGGTACCAGCAACAATTAAAAAGGACCATTGTGAAAGCTCCCCAATAATCAAGCTCAAAAATTTCTTCGATTGATCCATAGTAATTGACATCACCCACTATTGGGTTTTGGTCTTTCGAACTTGCAAAGCTGGTGGTTTTGGCAGTCAAAAATACACCACTATTTTGTGTGGTACATCGAGAATCTCTAAATTTTGTGTGGAATCTATATCCATTTACTATATAACTGGTAAACTTCCTAACTACTCGATCAGGACCTAATGCAAACACCTCTAAATCTGTTGAAATATTGTCCTTTTTTAGGACCTCTTCTTTAAGCCAATTCCAAAACTGTTCGAAATGTTCTCATTCACTCTTGTATCTTCTTGGATTTGCAAGACCATCCACAAATACTCGATGAATCCTAAATAATAATTAAGGTTAAAAAACTACGAAATGCAGATGTTAATTTATAGGTAAGGAAAATGATATAGGAACTTAAAAAATTACTCGATCAAACTCTCAATTTCTTTACTACAGGAATTGAACAGAATATAGTGATGCGTTGCCTTCCAATCTGCATCTTTCAAATTGAAAATCTTCCCATCTTTATTCTTCTTTGTTCCAATATGATATTCCAAATCTGTTGGACATCTTCCAAAATCAATCGACGTGTTTTATGTTCCTTCATCAATGCTTAAAAATCTTGAACAGAAGGTCACACACTCTTCTTCCAAGTAACCTTCTGCAATCGAACCTTCCGGTATGTTTCTATTTCGCACATAAGATTTCAACTTTGTTAGATATTGCTCAATTGGATACGTGCATCTAAGATGTTTAGGCCCGCTGTATTCGATTTCTCTGCATAAATGAACATGCAAGTGTACCATTATATCGAAAAAAACCTGTGGAAAAATCAGTTAAAATGATAAAGTATCTTGATGATTTCTTTTTGCAGCCTCTTGATATCATCCACTTCGATAACCGTGCTTCATAGTCCTCTAAGGAATGCACTAAATCTGATCATTGATAATGCAACCTCGGGTTTTGAAGCTTTCTTCATGGAAAATTGTAATAAATAGTGGAGTATGAAATGAGCATCATGGCTCTTATATCCCACAACTGTTCTCTCTTTAATGTGCACGTACCGACAAACATTCGAGGCACAACTGTAGGGAAGTTTGGCATTCTTCAATACAGAGCAAAAGATCTCTTTTTCCTTGTTTTTCATATCAAATATTGTTGCTCTAATTTCAACATGCTTTCCATCACCACATTCAACAAGATGAAGGGCCTTCCTTTTGCCCAATTCCTGTAAATCCAAACGAGCATATAGGTGATCCTTCGAAATGCGACCTATATTAAGTAAAGTACCTAATATTTTGTCGCATATGTTCTTCTCTATGTGCATGGAATCCAGGTTATGTCAAAGGGGATTACGACACCAATATGGTAAGTCAAACAATATTGACCTTTTTTTTAAAAGGGTCGTCACTTTTACCAGGGCGAAAGATTGTAGTTTACGAACATAATTGTACATGTACTATAACCTGAATTTATTGAACGATATGGATTAAATCCATCAGATGCTAGACGCAATCTAACATTACGATTTTCTGATAAAAAATCAGGATAGCGAGCATCCATCATCTTCCATGCCACACCATCAGTCGGATGTCTTAGTTTTCCATCTTCTTTTCGTTCCACTTGGTGCCATCTCATAAGTTTGGAAAATTCTTTGCACATAAACATCCTTTGTAACCTTCGTCTTAGAGGAAAGTACCTCATAATATTTGTCGGCACTTTGGGAATTGAATTTAGTGGATCATTATTATCAACGATGTCTTCCTTTTCTTTTACAACCCACCTCGAAAAACCACAAGTGTCATAAGCCTATTTATCTTTATTCTCTGTCCAATATAACATGCAATGGTTTGGGCAGGCATATATTTTATGGTAATCAAGACCTAAATCCTTAATGACATTCTTTGCATCATAGGAAGACAAAGGCAGTTGGGCAACATGAAAGGCTTCTTTTATAAGCTTTAGTAATTCCCCAAACGCGGACTCGTTAATTCCATAAGCACACTTTAAATGATAAAGCCTGATCAAGAAACTTAGTCAAGAAAATGGTGTAGCCAGGATATAACGGTTTTTTTTCCTTCTTTAACATGCCAATAAAATTTCTCGACCTCTGGGTTTGGTTCTACTACAAAGTCCCTGGGATTTTGACCAAATTTGTAACCCACACATTTGAACATCACATCTAAATTATCCTGAAAATCCATCTTCATTACACAATCCATATGGTCATCAACACAAATTAATTTTGTCTGTGAAACTTTACAAATCCGTCCGGTATGTAATGGAGAAGGACCATTAAAAGTAAGATGATCGTATATGACATTTTCACAATACCAATTACATTCTGTGCATTTTTTGCAGGGGCACTTCATCTCCTCACCTACTTTATTAATGGGAAATGCATTTCTTAGAAAAGTTTTTACCCCTCTTACATATTCTGCACTCGATCTCAGAAGTCCTATCCATATGTAATACTCACTATCCATTGCCACAATCTAACCACGGCCTAGTAAGACAAAATTTGATACCACTAATATTTTCAAGATACGAAAAAGGGTTACCCTGTAAGGTTTGACTAAATTAAAAATAAAAACAAAATAAGTTAATAATTTACAAATATACATAATCAGTATGATGATACAAAAACGATTGTTTTGATATGAATTATCACTAACTTTTGGAACTGAGTTATCAGGAGAATACATAAAACAAGCAACTAAGGATACTAAACACAAATTCATAACATTTCAAGACTGCACCTAAACACAACAGTACAGATACAAAGACTATATAGGTGATATAAAGATAATACAGTTGTACCTAATACAACAAACGATGAAATAATTTAATTTTGTCTTCTAATGTTTAGCCCTTGAAGCTGGTCGTTAAGTCTCCTAACGTCAGTTTGAAAACCAGTAACTTGATTTTGTAGCGTTATAAGTTGATGTTGTAATTCATTTGCGTACTCAGCGGCTCGACTTGGAAATTGTTGGTCAATCCACTGCCAAAAGGTACACCCTACGGGATAAACACGACATCTAAAATAACGACGACCAATGTTAAATCCAATCGAAATAACATCTTCTACAACGGCATACCCACAATCACACATTATGATTGGTGAGTCAGCTTGTTGTTCGTTAACCACTTGGTTGTTTTGACGCTGACGACGCAAGGCAGCATGACTTTCCCGTCGCTTCGCCCTTTCTTCTTCTTCTCGCCATTGTCTTCGGAGTTCTTCTTGCTCTAGTTCTTACTTACGCAAATCATCGTAGTACTTTCTTGCATCTCTATATAAAAATCAATAGGAGTTTCTGGTGATAATGGGTTTGACAGTCGTATATCACCCATGCCCAGGGTATCTTCGTAGTCATACGATGTAGAAAGAGAAATAGGCATTATTTAACTACAAACATAAATAGACATTTAAACACTTAAATTGGATTTCTTTTGTCCTCTAAATTTTGTTTCCACCTGTCGAAATAAGCATTATTTACCAAAACATCAATGGTTTGGCAAACATAAAAATACAGAACTTGCACAATTTCAACAAATGCAACATATAAATACAACACTTAAAGTATGAAAAACCCTAATTTATGGCAATCGGTATAACCCAACTACCCAGAGACTATGAATGTTAAACTAAAATAAGTTAGAGATGAAATCATCTAAATAAAACCGAAAGGATGAAGCCCTAACTACCTGTAGTTGTCCTAAGTGATCCAAATCAGAGGTGTAAAGTTTGTAAAATAGGAGCAATCAGAGGTTTATAGTTTGTACAGGCGGTAGAGTAGCAATCGGAGGTCTTCGTGGACGGATTTCGTGGAGAGAGAAACGGACAGAAGGAGGAGTACGGGAGAAATTTATTTTGGGGGGAAGTATTTCGTTAATGGGGAAAAGATCGTGCCAAATTTTCACTAAACTGAAGTAGGGATACGTTTGAACCATTGGATTAATCAAAGATCTACGTTTTTGTTTGTTTAAACTGATAACGCGGATCGCTGACCTGTCATGTATTTATGTAAAGCAACACTTTGAACTAGTGTTGCAAGTCACAACACAAGAATTCCAACCGCAACAATGCATTCATATCTAATGTAACAACATACGACTGTTGTCGCAGAAGATCAAAGAAAACATAACTTTTGCCACACTTTTCATGCAATGCACACAAATTAGTGTCAAATATTCTCGCTTTTGTAGTAGTGGAGAATGCTGCAATGAGGCAGGACATGAATCGAATAACGAGACAATGAGAGGAGTTCAGGAACCAACAAGCTATTACTTTGTCATGAAATCAGGACGCAGAAGACTCGTCATCATCCGGAAGGAGTGAGGACCAGCGATGATAGCGCTGCCGCTTGAAAGGCTTGAGATTTTGTGAGATATGTGCTTTGGGAGGCTATCAGCTCAGCTCAACCGGACCGTACCGAACTGGCTCGACATTGTTGACCCAGGACATGTCGAGCCGGGGCCTGACGAGCTGAATTTCTTGCCTGATCAGAATCCTCCTCCTCTAGCTAACCGTGATACTTACAGAGCCACTCGTGTTTTTGTGCTTGCTCGTCTTATGATTCACCGGAACAACCGAGATCAAGGAAGTTCCACCCGGATGGCGGCTCAGGCAACATTGCCTGAAACAGGGGCATGAAGGACCCAACGAGCCAAAATCCTAGAACAATATGTCTTCAGTACTCCCAATTTGACCGCTATGGTGCGACAAATCATGAATGATAGTAGAGGCTACAAGAACAAAGATTGGTGAATCGATCGTAGCCACACTACGTTTACAGACGACATTCTGCAAGCGGAGTTCCCAAGGAGATTCAACATGCGCCAGATAAGCTAATACTCAGGCATTATGGACCCCCTAGCAGAATCTGATTAGGTATTCATGGCATATGGAGACATCGGCCGCTCCAGACGCGGTCAAATGCAAAGCCTTCGCGATATATCTTGACGCGGTAGCACTTGTGCGGTTCAAGCAACTTCCCCAAAGATCTGTCCCAAACTTCAAAGACTTGAGCGAGAAGTTCCTAAATCAATTCCATTTTCATGCCACTAAGTCAGAGCATGTCACGACCTTTTCCACAATAAAGCAAATGTCAGGAGAGTCTTTATGGGACTACCTTAATCGGTTTAATATATTCACAACTGAAGTGAGTAATCTCAATCCTGAAATAGTCTTGATGGTAATTGTCAATAGGGTCAATAAGAAAAAGGAGTTTAGGAAGTATTTGATCGGAAAACCTCCCACAATTATTGAATTGTTCGATGAGAAGGCCAATATTCGTTTGTGACAAGAAGACGCGCAAGTTGATTTGGAAGAAGGGACGAGTGATGTGCGAAACAAAAACATTCAGAGCAACGTGGCGGTAAATCAGTCTGAAGACATTCCAGAAAGGCTGAAGTGAATATTGGAAATCATGGCAAATGAAATAATAACCAAAGAAAGAACGACAACGCAGGTCATAGCCATAAAAGGGATCCGAGAAAGCGACCCTGATTTCAGACATTTGATAGTTATACAATGTTGAACAACATGTTAGAAAACATCTACCTTGATACGTGCAATACGATGCAGTACAAGAAACCGCCTCCATGGGTATCCACGGACAAGAAGCGTGAGATTGAGAAGTTCTGTTTATTTCATGAAATCTACGACCACCTAACAAATGAGTGTCGTCATCTCAGAGACATCAGCGAGAAACTAATTAGGGAAGAAAAGCTTGATGAATACAAGGTTTCCCCACGGGACACTGGGAAGGTACCTCGAAGCCCAAACAAGGTCACATAGCTCCCAGAGTCACCGCCTAACAAAGAATAAAGGAACCATTATTTATACCATTGTCTGAGATAGAGCTGCACAAAGTATGGATTGGGTCAGGTTAGACCGAATACTTCATCTGACCCGCAGAGGTATGGGTTTATTGTGGTTTAACCCATATCCGACCCTATATGAGTTTGCATATGGGTTGGATTAAAGTATGGGTTGGTTCGGGTTTAGTAGGGTTGGGTTGCTTGAATATAATAAAAATTGAAAATATAAGGGAATTTTTTTAAAATAATATTAAAATATTCAGCATAATATATCAGATTTTAACTAGCATAATGCATTTAAAATAACTGGTTCATTATAAGACTACTTTATAAAAATTTCATTGTAAACACATCATATGAAATTAATTTACTACGTAATGGAACAAGTGTTTCATTCTAAAATACATTAAAATGTGTGTTCTACATGAATTAATTTTGTTCTTTCTTCAAATTAATTTTATTTTTATTCTTTGAATTAATTTTATGAAATTAATATTTTTCTTCGAATTAAAATGTGTGTTCTACATAGTGGAACAAGTGTTTAGTTTTAATTTTATTCTTCGAATTAAATTTCTTATTTGTGTTCTACTTGAAAAAAAAAAGTGTGTGTTTGCTTTATTCATTTTGTTCGTTTTTGATTTTGTGTGTATTTGTGTTTGCGGTTGTTTTTATTGTGTTTAGTTCTTGTTAAAAAAATGTTTTAACACTGGCCTTGTGTTTTCAAATTCTTTCCTGTTTCATTTCATTAATTTCCTTCCACCTTCATCTAATTTTCTATTCTTATAAATAAAAAAAATCTTCTTTTTTTCCTCTTTTATTTCTTTCCAACTTTTCTCCATAATTCTTTCCATTCTTTACAAATAATAAATAAATAAATAAACCAATTAATTGCTTTCCATTTTCTTGCCCTCCCTCTATATTTTTCTTTCCTTCTCTGTCTTCTATTTACTGATTGCCTTCTCTGCCTTATATTTTCTAATTTCTCTTCTCAGCTTTATAAACCAACCATCACTCAGATTCCATACCTTCTCATCATCACAAATTCATTTTTCTTCCATCTTCTTTCTCTCTAAAATTCACCTACCATTCACAACCAAACACCATCGTAGTATCATACCACTGCTTATATCACCATCCATCTCTTTCACTGGCTTACTTCTTCCTACGGCCAATAACCATACTTTACGCACTTATAACCCCCTTTCATCCATAAATATCACCATACAATGTCTCGTCTATCCATTCTAAAAACTACATGTAGCAAATTGTTCGAACAATCAACCAATTCATGTGAAGCTGCTGGTTCAGTTGCTGCTTATTTAGAGATGCGGAAACGTCAAAAGCAGAATGTTGAAGCGCATCCAACAATGGAAAATCTTACTAATTGATTAGAGCAATGGATTGCATATGCAAATGAAGCAGGTACAGGTACAATATAATGTTTCTTTATCTGTGCAATGCACTGCACTATTGAGTGTGTCTATTTTCTATTCATTTTTTTTGAACCTGGTAGATAAAGTACAAGGTCCAAAAAAACCTAGAGGGAAGTCAAAAATGACCAAGGTGCTTGCTAGAATCCCTGATGATAAATTAATCATTGAGGATGGTCAGCCAGTATCTGATAATATTACAGAGTTAAGCAATTTTCTTGGGACACTAACAAAGGATAATGTGTCTCTTACTTACATCAATTGCCATGTTGTTCCTGATCAATTAAAGCGACAAATGTTGGAATATGCTCTGGCACAATCTAATATCCTTAACCATATACAGTTCAACTGGCTTCCTAAATGTTTGGTTTTAATTAGTTAGTTTGTTTCCTAAATTTTGTGATTGATATATTGTAGGCTAGGTATGTCATTCCTGAAGAAGGACACAAGTGGGCCCTGAACACGCTTAACGACTCATGGAGACAGTACAAGTCTCGCATCAAAGCAAGGTATTATGAAAAATATTCAACTGATGAGGAAAGGTTGCAAATAGGCCCAGTACAATTCCGTTGGAGGATTTTAAAATTCTCTTGGAATACTGGGGGATGAAGCAGTTCAGGTACGGCTTTAATGATATTCAAATTTATATAATGTTTAGTAGTTCACATTAGCTTGTTTATTGCTAATCTTTTTTTAGTGGTTCGCATTATCCTTGTTTTGTGCTAAATTTTATTTTTTGGATTTCCAGGCCCTAGCTGATACTAATTTCGCGCATCGTAATTCATTAAATGAGACACATACCATGGGTCTCAAAACTCATGCAGTAGCCAAAGAAAAGATAATATGTGTTTTTTTGAACTTAAGTTATTTTTTTATTGAGTTGAATTGGCCACATGATAATTCTACTTTGTTATATCATTGAATTATATTTTATATATCATTGTCACAATGTTCGTAGGAAGCAGCTAGATCTGTAAATTCTTAACATTGAATGTCGCAAATTGAGTTTAATTTTTGGTAATCCTAATACTTGACAGAGAAAGAAGGACCCAGAAAAAGTCTCCTCATCCACTGCCTTGGTTTATTTGGAAACATATAAAAGAGAACCGGGTAGAAGTTACAAGACAAACACGAATGAATTAAAGGCCAAATACGTGAGTACATGTATAATTAGATACTGAAATAACAGTACTTGTGTCAGTATAATTGGCACATTGTACGTTTGTTGGAGCTGCTTATTAAATCGAACACATAGTTAGTTTGAAAGAAAACTAGTTTTGTTAATAAATTCATTCCTGCCAACTGCCTATCTATATGTATGCTTGTCTGGTTTTCATTTTATAGGAGAAGGTTCAAGCAATGGTGGATGCAGGAAACATTGCTGAGGCAGATGCACTTGTTTCTGGTGGGAAGAGCCACAGGCGGAACTGGCTTGTAGGAAGGCGAGGTAAAATGGCCGATAAGTCTGCAACAACTCCTGGTTCTTTGGACAGTTATGTGCAAGAGCTGACCCAAAAAATAAGGCAAGAGCTTGAGGCGGATTTGGAAGAAAAGGTGAACAGAAAAGTGAAAGAGAACGTGTCATGGGTGTTAAAAAAGCTAGGTGAAGCCAATCCAGATCTTAATTTAGACGTCGGAGACTTTTGTGTCACCACAACAAGTGATGAAGATGACATTGTTAACCCTGTAACCCCAGCAACTAACTGAAGTATTTGGATGGTATGTGTTAGCACTTGTGATATATTCTTTTCTTTTAAATTATGACGCCTGTGGTATGTGTTCGTGATGACACTTGTGGTATGTTTGGATGATGGCACTTGTGGTATGTGTTGGTGATGACACTTTTGAGTAGGTATATATAATTGGTTGGTCTGACTACGAATATGAATGTTTTAGGAGAATTTATTGTATGAATATTTTGGTATATATGTATAAATGTGGTATAATGTTTTGGATTGAATATATGTAGTGCAGAATTTATAATTACAAGGTTGTATTACAGCTGCATTTGATTTTTTTGGTGTTGCATTTGATTTTTTTACCATTGCAGTTGATGTTTTCTTTTGTTGCATTAGACTGTGCTGTGGTGTTGCATTAAGTGTAGTATTATTAATTCCACAATGGTACGACACATGGGGCCTATAGCTTATGTGGCGCCACGTGGATAGCTGACATGACATGTGACACATGTGCAGCTGACGTGGAGAGATGACGTGGCATGTGACATGTCGACAGCTGATGTGGAAAGTCCATATGAAATTTCTTTCCATTGCCGTAGATGGGCAAAAGCATTGCATTAGATGGCTAATGCAACGGTTGCGGATGCCATGCCCCCTTGGTGTTGCCTATTTGAAAAAATAGCCTGCGGCAACGCTTTTTTGATCTACGGCTAGAGAAAAATAGTGTCGAATATGCCCACTTTTGTAGTATTTATGAATGTTTTAGGAGGATTTATTGTATGTGCATTTAATGCTGTTATAGTTTCCCGGAGCTAGTTCAACAATACTGTGAAGTCATCACGAGCGGCGAACGTCGAGGATAGGGCTTGGCCATAGGGAGAATGAAGTGCAAGACTAATCGATTGCTCCCCAACCCAGGTCGATGTCGACCCAGGAAGGATCGACCTAAGCAGAGTCACGCCAACAACTGGAGCGGTTGCCATCTTTGATGATTAAGCAGGTGATGGCGGTTGATGTTGTTTTCCATAAGCGCGTGCAGAAGACTTGAAAACCACTATTGTTGAAGAAAATGAAAACTAGGATTTTGTCTCGGACTTGGTGATCCAAAAGCTGATCAAAACCCTTCAAACGCTGAGAATTGAATTTTCTCGGTGAAAGCACCAAAGTGTTGACACCAAAAAGTGACAACTCCCAAATAGAGATCATATAGAGAATAGAAATCAAGAAATATAAATGAAACGAGAATAAATGCAACCACAAACAAATTTATAGTGATTCGACGTTAATAAGTCAACGTCCACCTTATAATCTCTTAATTATATCTAAACTTTGAGTACAAATGATGATTTTAATGGTTAAAATCGAATACAATACTGTAATAATAATAAAATGACAAGAGATTGGTCGAAAATTCCTTTTCCTAAAACTTTGGAGGGCTATTTACAGATGTTACAGTTCTCAAGCCAACTAGGACACATGGCGTCCATATCGGGATTGTAGAAATGGCTGAAGAAGCTTTCTTCTCATGTGAAAGGACCCGGTCTGGCTAGATATGGACATGTGACAGTCGATCCAGAGTTCTAAGGGTAGAAGACGCAATTAAATCAAAGCAGGTCTTTAGGAAGATATTAGTGTGCTGGAGCGAGCACGGCTCTTCATAGTCGAACCGGGAATTATTCGACCCGAGGCAGAAGTAGAGTCGGAGCTTCTATCTTCACAGGTGTTTAATCTGGTCGGGTCGACATTAAAAACCGACATTATTCGACCGTTTCTTTATTTTTGTGTGTGGCTTCCAAGTCGACCGACCTAGGTTTTAATCGATCCGAAGATCTTCGAGCCTGAGTTTGCAGCGATGTACTCCCACGTTTGATTGTGTAATGTCCCGGTCGAAGTGGACCCTAGTCGAGTCCTGTGTTGTTCGACCGGTCATAATGATTTGACTTGATTTTCTGAAAGGTGTGTGATCTTGACGGCCTTACCAAAAGGCTGGTCAACACTTACCACAATATAGCCATCATACCTTACTTCATTGTCTAGCAAGACATCTTTCATCCAGCATCCAGTCAAATCCCACTTTTGATTATAAATACTAGCATTTTACTGTTTCCTTTTCCATTGGATTGCAAAACGCATGGGAAGAATTGGAAGTTTATCAAATGGATGTGTTCAGATATGCCCTTCTTAAAATAGACATTTTGGATCAATCACGGCCTTAGCCATGGCGGCAGCGAAAACTCTTTCTTCCAATGCCTTCGATTCATCTTTCCCCTCCCCTTCCTTCCAAACCTCCAGATCCACCCCGTTCTTCTGACATTCCATCTTCTTCGACAGATGTCCCTCCTTTTTTAAATTCGGAGAATTCCTCGAGGGCATTTTTCCATCTTTCGTGAAGACTGATTATGCCTCTCTTTTCAGATCGACTCCTCGTAACGTAGGATCATAGAAGCCAGTTCAATTTGAAATTGCAAGGGATGGAAAGAAGAAGACGATCCTAGATCTTGTCAGAAATGATGGACTCAACTATTGGAACAACTTTTTTGTTGGCTTCTTTCTTGATGGTACGTTATCTTTTCTTGTAGTTTCTAACCATCTAAAAAGACATTGGAAATTATCTGGAGATGTTGATATTAAATCGGATGGCTATCACTTCTACTTTAAATTCAACAACGATTCGGATAGAGAGAAGGTACTTCAGTCAGATCCAATATTCATATGAGGTAGAATGTTTATCATTACAGTATGGGATCCAACAATTGGTTGTACTCAGTCTCAAATTAAAAAAATCCCTATATGGACCCATCTTTATAAAATTCCGATGATACTTTGAACATTAATTGGTTAGTTAATCATATAGGTAGGCTCATCTGTTTTGATACAAGTACTGAAAGATTGGATAGATTTAGATATGCGAAAGCCTTGGTTGAAATCTCTTCTGATTATGAACTACCAGATTATATTGAGGTTGACGGTTTATGAGATAAATGTCCTATTGTAAAAATCAGTTACGACTGGAAGCCATTGATCTGTACTTTCTGTAAATCATTTGGTCATGTTACATGTTTTTGTGAGTTTAATAAACAGACTTATAAGGATCATGAGGAAAATTTTGATGTAAATAAGAGTAATCAGTATACAAATTCTTTTGTTCATAATACTTTTTCCAAGAAGGTTCATGTGGATGTCAATGACAATAAATGGAACACTTTTATAAATAGGAAAAAGGAATTTAAGAGGAAAAAAGAAGTAAATTCTAATGGTAAGAATGTGGATGATGTAGTAAATTATGTGAATGTGTCATCAAATCCTTTTGAGACATCAAATACTTGTGATCTTGTTAATAATGAGGCAAATGTTGAAGTTGTAGTTAATATTTCAATTCCTACAACTGCTATTAGTGATATATCTGGTAATGTGGAAAAGACTAATCTGATGTTAGTGTAGAAGAGGACCTGTTTGGGATTTTATTTGATGAGACTGTATAGTCGAATAGTTCTAATCCTAAGGTCAATGCTTCTCACACCGCCTCTTCTTCTTCCATAGCCACTATGTCTTGTCCCTCGACTTTTAGTACATCAGCTAGTACTAATGCTTTGCTATCAGCTAATGCTTCAGCTAGTGCGTCTTCTAATGCTTCAGTTAGTACATTTCCTGCTTCAAATATGAAGCCTTCTCCATATGTGCACTTGAAGCCGCCATCTCACATTACTCTTCCACCGGTCTCTGGAGCTGGTTTGACCTTCCTGAACATTAATACTGCTGTTTATCTTCAGCAATACCGGCCAGTGCACATCCCTCTTCTTCTAAACCTAAGGCATCAAGAATTAAGGGTAAATTCTAGGAGTATTTAGATGAGGGGATTGATTACGGACCTGAGGATGTAATGTTGTCTTGTAGTAAATCAACGAAAAGACATACGAGGCATAATCCGCAGTATGATCCTGACTTCAGCTGGTATGATCCTGACTTCAGCTAGAATAAGCTATGTGGTTTTGTTAGAAACTGTGATATTTGTGAGGTTTTTTGTTAGCTACAGCATTGTTTGGTGTCATTTGAGCTTTGATTGGTTATTACCTTAGATTTTGAGCACAATTTGGAGTTATTTTTGCTGTGAAGTGATTCTACTTTGATGAAGTGAGATTTTGTTTGCAATTGGATATTGCGCAGTTGATTCAGGAGTTAATTTTGGTTCCAGTTCTGCCATGCTGCCTTTGGTCATCTTGGTATTTTTGTAGAAATTATGGAAGTGCTGGTTCGAAGTCAAGTTGGTTGTTGTGATGCATTTTAAGTAGTTGTTCTTACGTCTGATGTATTGGAGCAATGCAGTGTTGAGTTTTTTATGCGTTTCAGTTGTACAAATGTTTTAGTTTTTTTTCTCTACACTGTAATGTTGTGTCATGCAGCTATTGTAAAGCTATTGTATTGTTTGGCTCGTAATCTTGTAAGTATTGTAATTGATTACTGTGTGAATAAATGTTAAATTGCCTTTCAAAAAAGATATGCCCTTCTTGATTTAAAGATTATACTCTTAAACCACTGAGAAAGAGTAAAAGAAAGAAGAAGAAATCGATTTGAATTACGTAACGAAGGTTTCTACGATCAAGGTTGAATAACAAATGAATTATGACTTTGTTCATTCTGTTTTCCGATGGCCCAAAAAAATGTATCATCTCAAATACAAGATAATGTCTACAGTCAAAACCTTTACGGTAGATAATATTTCTTCCAAAAAGCCCAGTGAAACATGTGTCACCGCCATCCATACTAAAGCTAGAACTCAAAGACATCACACACATACCAAACCTCCACTGAATGTCTCATCTTCGCTTCTTGATTCAGATACACGAGCTTCACTTATGACATTTTCGAAAGTCATTATTCGACCGTCACTTATTGTTAAGGAAGGAAAATAAATCGAACAGTATATAATTTCATTGTTTAGATCAATATGGAACATGGGAGTTTCCCATTCTTCATGCTTGCTAGTGAAGATATTTCAAGCAAGAAGAAAGTTGATCAAGTCAAACTAACTTCGAATGATTTGACAAAAGTGAACCAAAAAAGATGTAGGGAACTTGTTAGAGTTGGAAAACTGAGAGATGCAGCTAAGATACTTTAAAAAGGAGCGAAATTATTTTGATGTGCAATTATACAATAATTTTTAGACAAACACCCTCAAGTGCCGTTTGAGACGATATACAAGAAGTGCATATAGTTTGCATTCTTCTCCACGAGGTACATTATGTAGTGATGTAAATAAGACAATTCTGAGCATAATATTTGTTGATTATAATAAAGGAGCTCACATTTACAAGTGGATCGCACTTTTCTTGAAACTATAGAAATCGCCTCTATGTAAAATGGTATGTTTGGAGCATTAATGAATCATAGCAATTTACTACTTGAGACTGGGCTCTTCTTAGTGACTGGCCTATTATTACCTCCATCAAATCAAATATAAGATTCAACTCATTTTATTGGAGAAATTTGGAAATGCCTAGAATTTATTCGATAAGTTGCACAATGAACTTGCAAAATGGAAGAAATGAAATGTCTCTAACAATTAAAAGTTGATATTTTTGTTAGTGCTGGATCACAAGCAGTTGTACACTCAACCAGTAGCGTATTAAACCTTGTAAGGTTCACAAAGATATCGGACATTTAAAAATTCATTTTTAAAATGCACTTTAATAAAGTGTCCAATGAGTGTTGTTTAAGATAAAGATGAATACTTGTTGGTTAAAACAAAATTAACCAACCAAACAAATTAAGTTCAATCGGTTCGGTTTGGTTTTGCTAGTAAATTGGTCGGTTTTTCTTTTTATTTAATATTATATTTAGTTTATAGCTCAGGTTTGATTTTTAATATTTGATAATCGAACCAATCAATTAAACCAAATTTAAAAATTAAGTTTAAATTAAAAAAAATCATTGACAATCTTATCATTTACAATTTTTTCACAATTATATTAGTTTTTTTAAATTCGTACTAATATTTTATAGAAGATGATTTTGTTCAAATTGCTCGCATCATAAGGACTCAAGTAATTGATTTAATCTTATATTTTATTAACATATAGAAGATCGAACTCGTTTTAAGTTAAACCATATGAACCAATCAAACAGGAAAAATATTATAGGTTTGGCTTGTTTTGATTTTTAAAAGTATGAGTTTGATTTGGTTCGATTTATGCTTTTTGAATGAATATTCGGTCATCGGGTTCAAGCCATAGTTTCAAATTTGAAGTCCATGTATACAATTACTACTATTACGTTGATGTTTTGATGCATGTTTTTCATCTTGCATGTTGTAGACCTTTTTTGGATTTCTTCAGTTATTTCTATAATTGGTGAATTTACACAAAATGCATTGATGAGTAACCGGAATAAAAGGTTTACTAATCTGTAGAAATTGTTGGTTTCCATAAATTTTCAATTCAGTTATGGCTCTTTCATAGTTTCACCTTAGTGGAATCTTTAGTGCAATCATTTACTTTACACCAACAAATTCTTCATTCAAATGACTTATTTGGGATCTGATTATGAGATCTCTTCATGATTTGAATCTTCTTTACACGTGCACTGTGATATCAACCAAAGCACCACATCTGCAATTAGAATTGATCAACCATATCATTAGATGACAACTTGTGGGGTCAAGAGATCCACATTTTCAAACATAAGCATATGCCCTCATAATGGTGTTTGTGCTACATTAATTCTCCACTTCCATGCTTGGAAACAAAAATGATATGAGTAGTGTTGATACGCTTTTTGGTCAAGGCGGTAACACGTGGAATATCAGGTTAGCAACGCACTCGAACATTGTGAACATCATCAGAAGACACAATGTGATTTGATCGAAATTGCAAAGCAAAGCCGTCACAACTCAAATTCTACCAAGAGAACTACTCAGGACTTGAGTATAATCTTATGTGGATTGAAATTCGCTTGCATGAAGTGACAAAGTTTTGGAAAGCTCGGACTTTACTTGAATGATGATCCGCTCCGGGTCTCAGATCTCGGATCTCGGGTCTCATGTTTCTGATCTCGACCCTCGGATCTCAGGTCTAGATATTAGACCCGCTCCAAGTATAGAATATTAGAACTACTCTAGGTCTTGAACATTAGACCCGCACTGGGTCTAGAACATGCGGCCCACGACCCACACTGGGTCTAGAACATGCGACCCGCGACTTGCCATTGGTCTAGAACATTCGACCCGCGACCTGCCTGAGACGTTTTATGCTCCTAGATGAAGACCTATTCTTTACGCGATTTCCTTTCCTATCAACTCGGATCGAGTTATATTTTGCATGGCATGGTCAAGAGAGGATTTCTCCACTTTTTCTACCTCATTTCGAGACTCAATAGATGTGCGCCGCGTGACACGCGACTCGCCTACAACTATAAATACACCATTTGAAGGAATTTGAAGGGATTTTTCTCCTCTCCATTACTCTGTGCAAGGACATTGTGCCAACATCATAACAATTACATGTACTTAACATGATGATTTCGTGTATAATCAACTCTCTTTTCTCCTCTTTCTTACATATGTACTGATCTCTCTTGTAATCTGTCGGTATAAATAAAAGATTATAAAGTGGATGTATGCTTGAATTGAGCCTAACCACTATAAAAATCTCGTTTATCCCCTGTTATTTACTATTTTCTTCATTCTGTGACCTATGATTTGTGATTATGAGGACTTCACACTGCATTTGGGTGTTAGAGCCAAATTTTGGTCCAACTGGTAGCTTTTTAAACAGCCTTACAATTAGAATACAAGTCGGATGAATACATAAGCTCTGTTTTATACATTGTACACTTTGTATTGGGCTTGGGCTTTTGCCCACCTGCCTATTATTCACTTTGTCGCTAACAAAGGTTTGTAACAGCTCCAGTTGCAACCTATATAAATGTACACGTTCTGTACATTATTATTTATAAGAATAAAAAGATTTACATTGAAATTGCAATTAATCTTCTTCTCTGCAGTCATATATCCAAATCTTTTCTTGGTATCAGAGCACAACTGCTTAACAACTTAAAGTACTGTAACTGTGTATTTCAATCATCATACCCATCAGAATTTAGTATCATCATATGGTAATGGCTCATCAGAGGAAATTCCTCATCATTTGAGAGAAGATATACTTCAATTGAGTAGTGCCGTGCCTGAAATCAGATTGACCAGGCTGCATCTAAACAATTTAATATATCTCCTATTATCAGTAACAAAAATCACTAGGAAATAAATCAAGAATTCAAGAAATCATCAAACAAGTAAGAGCCGTGCCTAGAGAAATCTTCAGAAAAGGTACATACCGAATTAGAGTATTCATCATTAGAATTCTCTGGCTGCTACATACTTGTCTGAGTAATACACTTAGATTCTTGATTGATTACGACATTCTTTGTTCTGATTTCTTCTTGATAATTCTGTCCTCATTTGTCTATAATCATGGGTGATGAATCCATCACTGTGACATCAGACAATCGTCAGAATGTTGCCCCCATAGTTGGACCTGTAAATCCACAAGTAAAAACTGTCATTAGCCTGAAGAGTCAGTTAATTACTGTACATCTTGAAGAAGATAATTATCTTCTTGGGAAATTACAAGTTGAAACAGCTATTCAGGGATATGGACTCGAAGGATATGTTTATGACACTGTAGATATACCGGCAAAATATGTCACAGATGAGAATAATAGGACTGTTGCAAATGAAAAATATGTTATGTACTATAGGCAAGACCGACTCATTAGTTCTTGGCTGTTATCATCTATAAGTACAAGTTTACTACCACAAGCCATTGGATGTACCTCTGCCTATGATATTTGGCAACAGTTGAAAGAGAATTTAACAATCAGTGTTCTGCAAAAGTTCTTCATTACAAGAATCAATTGCAAAGTGTTAAAATGGAAAACTTTTCCATGAGAGAGTACATTTCAAAAGTTAAAAGGCTGTGTGATTTGATAAATGCTACTGGAAATAAAGTTTCTAATAGTGATCAAGTTTTATACTTAGTCAATGGGCTGAATAATGATTATGAAGCAGTAATTGCTGTTATAACTTCACAAAAAATGGTTCCGCTTATTGATGAAGTGCATTCTATTTTGCTCTCTCATGAGGCAAGAATAAATGCCAAGAAACCACAAGAAACTGATTATGCAGTCAATTTTACTACTGGGTTCAAAGGTAAAAATCAGCACAGTAATAACAACAGAAATGATCAAGCTTACCAAAGAGGTGGTGGTGCAAGAAGAGGACGAGGCAGAGGTAGATGGACTAATACAAACAGGCCAAAATGTCAAATCTGTGAGAAAATGGGTCACACAGCATTGAATTGCTACTTCAGATTCAATATTGGTTACGTATCTAACCAGAACCAAAGAAATAATGGTAATCCTAGTGTGAACATTGCTCACTCTCAATCTGAAAACAACAGCCAAGAAAACACTGGCAAGAATGTCAATCAGAATGACATAGCAAGGCTTGAAACAATTCAAGATGATAGTTGGTATCCAGATTCCGGGGCTACTCATCACATTACAAACAATCTTGACAATTTGAATCTTGGGAACAGAGACTATAGAGGTAATCATTCTATTTTATTGGGCAATGGTAAAAGTATTTCTATTACTCACATTGGTAATGCTAGTATAATTGGTAAGAGACGATTATATCTACATAATCTATTAAGAGTTCCAAAGATCAAGAAAAATTTAATAAGCGTATCTCAATTTGCTCATGACAATAATGTCTTCTTTGAGTTTTACCCTAAGTACTGTCTAGTTAGGGATATTCTAACTAGAGAACCCATTTTACAGGGTAACATGACAGGCGGACTATACAAGTTTAACACTGTTAAGAATAACAGTGTAACTAAAGGAGAAATACACTGTAATTTGAATGTTTTGGACAATGCTGAAAGCAGCAAAAATGTTTTTGATCTTTGTCACTACAAACTTGGCCATCCAAGTGCTAAAATTGTAACGAAAATATTAGCTGAGAATAATATTCAATATAATGATGTCTCATTACCATATATTTGTGACTATTGTCAAATAGGTAAAAGTCATAGATTACCCTTCATTGACTCTGAAACAATCTATACAGAGCCACTGCAATTAATTGCAACTGATTTATGGGGCCCTGCACCTATAAATTTTGATTTTGGATTTAAATATTATATTGCCTTTGTGGATGCTTACTCTGACATACTTGGATTCATTTTCTTTAAGCCAAATCTGAAACTATTAATGCTGTTATTAATTTTATCATTGTGGCTGAAAGGCAACTTAATACTTTGGTCAAGGTCTTACAGTCTGACAGTGGAAGTGAATTCAAGAGTTTAAATCATTATTTTACAAAGAAAGGGATTGTTCACAGAATCACGTGTCCATATACTTCTTAGCAAAATGGGCTAGTTGAACAAAAACACAGACATGTTGTTGAGTCTAGTTTAACATTGCTGGCACAAGCAAAATTACCACTAAAGTTTTGGCTAGATGCCTTTAGTACTTCTGTATATCTGATTAATAGACAGCCAACAAAAGTACTGAAGGATATAACACCAATAGAAAATTTGTAAAATGCAAAACCAGATTACAACAATTTGAAACCATTTGGATGTCTATGTTTTCCATATCTAAGGCCCTACAATTCTAACAAGTTGGATTTCAGGTCAAAACCCTGTACTTTTTTTGGGTATACAACTAAGCAAAAGGGGTATAAATGTCTTGACGAAACAGGTAGAATATACATTAGTAGACACGTTGTATTCAATGAAACTGTATTTCCTTTTAGTAGCAGAGTTGTTTCAACTATAAGTAAGGTAAGGAATCCAAGTGTTTCAATGAGACGACCCGATTTCCCGTTCAGACGGAAACAAGGGTTTTCTTTGGAATATAACACAGAAACAGAAAATAGCAGAATAGAATTAAATAAATACACCAGATAATGAACAATAGAATATACTGGATAAAAGTAATCATCAGAGTTACACAGTATACAGGATCTTACTTAGTACAAATACAGTTCAGCTATACATAAATGTCTACAGCGGAAATAAACAAAATATGTACAATAGGAGCTGAACAGCATAAAAAGAAATAAATGATGGAATCCATCTTCAGCTCCAGCTACCCAGAAAGAACCAGCTAAACCTGAATACAAGGTTGCCCGTGTAGAAAAAGGGGCACCCGAGTTTGAGAGTGAAACAAACTACGAGTCAGTCATGGGACTGGTATGAGAAATCTACTCAACACATATATAATTGGCTAATCACAGGACCACGCCACTTTCGTGGAACGGGTTTACTCCATTGGATTGCCAGTGCTTTTAAAACAAATCTTTCTTTTAAACATCGCTATGCTTTTTATAAAAATGAAGCCGTTATAAGACTCAGTTCCCATCACACAATGCAACGCAAACCGGAGGATAGAATTTTTACCTTATAACGGCCAAGATATGCTTGATACGAATAAAACAAAGGCATTTGATATTATTACTAGTGTTTATATGTTTTGAAAACAATTTCAAATCATAACTATCAATCATAGACGACATGAGCGTCCCATGCCACTATGTCGCCAAATATCTATACAATCGAAAAAGCACGATCACGTATCTGGAAATTGGATTTCCGTCATGAACCGAGGCAAAAGATAGTCCTCACCGAATTCGAGACTGCCTAGCCCGAGTCTCAGGATCAGAGCTCGAGTGACCCTTGGATCGTCAGGGCCGGTCCACCGATGTGGATTAAAATTCCTGAACAATGCGTTTCCCCGCCCTTTGGGGCGTAAACGAGCCAACGAATGACTCCATCGGACCCGGATCGTCCGATCAAACCGAGGCGCCTCGCAACAACAACAACCACATAGGTGAAAAGTATATAAATGTCAGGGCTGGTAGGTCACTGACACCACCCTAGCTAGGAAGAAACGCATGCCCTCCCTGATGTCCTCTCCCGTTTTAGGTTCATACCGGGGTGTGAGGCTCGCGAATTCACGTTATACACAAAGCTACGCCACACAGGCGGTGCTTTGATCATCACCACAAGACCTTGCTTTTCAACAGAAGCCCTGATCACTGCATCTTAGCATGCCACACAGGCAATTCATGCCATGCGACTGATGTCCATCGATATACAACCTCTGAGCTCATGCGTCTCAGAGAAGAGCATTAAGCAAAAGAATAAATTCTCCGCCGCCAAACAGATGTATATTTAACAGAAATCAATCAACACAGAATAAATTCCAATGTCAGACACACAGTCCATTTACAAGTCCGTTCTGGGTCTGAACGAAACCGGAGGCACTAAATACCTCGCAAACCCTTCGATCACCACGTACGTCTGGACGATCACCACTCATTATCCATATTTCGGGATGCCTCCCAATCAGGACCTCGGTTACCATCCAAACGAGGTGAAGATCTCCGGTCTTCGACCATCGTCTTCATCTTCGACTTTCAATCGTCGGTAAATCATTTGAAATGAGAATTAACTCGGCCTTTTCAAATAATTCACGTATATTTAGAATTTCAAATCGATTTATTTCAATGGTTAAATTATTCGACAACACCAATATTGTTCTTTAATGTAATTTTCACACCAAACACATTCAACCATCAAAAGCCACATAAATCGAGCAAATTCAGTTTATTTCCATTCCATATCGCTTATGATATTTTATAACTATTTATCGCTATTTTTATTTGTTTTAAAATAGCTAATTTATTCAAAACGACGCTGCGGGCCATAAAGCGGCCGTGGCGCTGTTTTTCTTCAGATTTGATTTACACATATCTGAAAATCTAACCGTTGGATCTTCACAAAATTTACATCATTAGAAAGGTCTTTTCAAAACGAATCCAACGGTTCCAGTTTCGGGAAAATCCGACGGTCGGATCTCCCGGTACAATCGTTTGAATTTTCGATTTCAAAATACGAACTGCAGCGTCGTTATTCGATTAATTAAAATTATATTTATATTTATATATAAATATAACCGTTTCTGGCGCTGTTTTTCTTCAGATTTGAATTAAACATTCCAGACAATCCAACCGTTGGATTTTCACAAGGTTGGTGCCGTTGGAAAGATAATTCCAAGGCGAGCCCGACGGTTGAGGTTTCGGGAAAATCCAATGGTCGGATTTCCCGTACTAGTCGTTTGAAATCATGGTTTCAAAATACGAACTGCACAGCTTCGTTTCGTTTTAATTTTATTTATATTTATATAAATATAGTTCATTCAATGATTTCTAAATCGTTTTCACTTCAAATATTTTTCTAACACCTTAAAATTTTGGAAAATTTCGCCATAACCTCCCCTGCACCGGGAGCATCGGGAAATCGCAAATAGCTTTCCCGGTCCTTCTAATCTCAAAAAGAAAAAGAAAAAGCCAAGCGGCTAGCCAACAGGCTCATAAAATCATCACCCAAACAAAACAGTAAATGTGTACCTATTTGTCGGGCACAAAATTTTATTCCTCTTCTCTAGCCCCTTTGCTATAACCTGTTCAATGAATATGCATGTACATATATATACAGTTCTTATCATTTATCCTTTTCTATTCAACTTCATATTTGATTTCTATTTGGTTTAAAAACACCATTCATTCTAATGTTACATAAATAGGTGCAAATCATTTCATTAGCTAATTAATGGATATTTCAACTCATATATGTTTATTTTGAACAAGTGGCTATTTTTAACACTTCACATTTCAACGATTTATGCATACAATAAAAATGTGATTTTTATTGTAAAACAATTCATTTCAAAACACTATTATCTTATATATTTCATGTTGGTGATAAAACGGGATTTTTATCATAAAACAATTTCTTTTAAAACGAGATTATTTTACACAGTTCATATAGTCGATAAAAGGTGATTTTTATTATCAAACCATTTATTTCAAAATATGAATACCATTCAACACATGAATTTCTAATCAACGAATGAATATCAATTCAACACATGAATGTTTTCTATAGTTTCTATATATAGATAAAAATGTGATTTTTGTTATCAAACAATTTATTTCAAAATATGAATACCATTCAACACATGAATTTCTAATCAACGAATGAATATCAATTCAACACATGAATGTTTTCTATTCAACAAATAAATATAGTTTAAGCATATGAAAATAATTCAAACACACGAATATTATTCAAAATTTCGACAGCATAACGGCAGGGTAGTTAAAACCGGGACCGTCCCTAGTACGGCTCCTCGCTCTACCTTAAAACCTCGCGGTTTTTGACAATGGGAATCATGAATCTAGTTCGCACGCAGGCGGCATGTATATATTTATTTCATTTCCACAAACTAATCCTATGTAGTTTCAACCAAATATTTCTCAACCACAAATGGGTATATTTCAACCACAATCAACCAATATCAATCACAAACAATCCCAAACAATCGTTCGCTATCAACCAATTTTCACAACAATTTCAATCAATAAATATCGTCCATGGTTTGTGGACGAGGGGCGTATATATATATATATATATATATATATATATATATATATATATATATATATATATATATATATATATAGCAATTCACTTTCATTTCACACATATATATATATTTTTAAATCAGAAATCTCACCAATAGCTATCCAACTTCACGACACTTCCTTTAGAGAAATATTCGCCAATCTCGCCTTTTGTCGCTTCATTGGCCGTATTCTCTACATATGTAAAAATCGAATTTTTACTATGTTATTCAATATATAAAAATCGAATTTCAAAAATATAGATTCCGCCTTTTCAAAAATAAAGATTATATTCTTATTATTCCTATGATGTAAAAATTATATTTTTATTACTTTAAAAATATAAAAATCATATCTTACTTCTTCTACTTAATAAAAATTCCGTCTTTTCTATTTTGAAAATATGATCTTTATTTTTCCAAGTTCAAATCTTTTTCTATTCAAAGTTCAAATCTTTTTCTTTTAAAAGATCAAATCTTTTTCTTTAAAAAGATTAAACATTTTTCTATTTAAAGTTTAAAAATCAAATCAGTTTTAAACTCTTAAAAAAAACAGTTTTAAAGCCTTTCAAAAATCTGTTTTAATCCTTTATAAAAATCAGTTTTAAAGCCTTTCAAAAATCTGTTTTAATCCTTTATAAAAATCAGTTTTTAAATCCAAAAAAAAAACAGTATTCTTTCTTTTAACAAAAATCAGTTTTTCCCTTTTAAAAAAAATCAGTTTTGAATACATAAAAATAAAATAACGAAACAAAAAAAAACTTACAGAGAGGGGGGGGGGTTTCCGCAGTTCGTCGGAGGGGAGGCGGCTCGAGGGTGGGCGCTCGGGGTTCGCCGGTGGTGGCAGGAGGTGGTCAGACTAGGGGGGCTCGCGAATCAGCGTCGCGATGGCTTCTGGGGGAGGCTGCACGATTCTCGTCGCGATGGCTTCGAGGGGGAGGGCGAGGTCACTGGCGGTTCGAGGGTGGGGCTTCGGTGGAGGCGGTCGTGGGTGGGGCTTCCGTGGAGGCGGCGTCGCCGATCGATAGCTTTAGGGTTTTTTTTTTATCTGAGCAATTGAATTTTGAAGGGGGGGGGGGGCAGAACGAAAGATAAAGGGAGGGAAGTAAAATATATATATATTTTTTTATTATTTAATTATTTAATTTTGCAAAAAGTTGAATTTTACATACGACCTCTAAACGAGGCCCACCGCCTGTCGTCCCTAGCGTTCTACCCCCATTTCGAACACAATGGGATATGTATCGCAAGCTGATTCGATCGTTACAATCAGTTTCCATTGAATTTACATTTAAATCACTATATTGAATTTTAAACGTACATTTCAAATTACCGGGGTCACATACTAACTAGAAAAATTCCAGAAAAATATTTTCTAGCTTCGTATTGACGATACGGTCCTAACAAAACTAGTTTCGTCAAATTCTGAGACCGTTTGAAAAATGGCCAATTTCCAGTCGATTAAAATCAACTGAAACCGGTCAAACGCGTTTTCCTTTGCCACGCTCACATATTGATTCGAAAAATTATGAAATTTGAAACCTAGCAATAATTTGACATCACGGATCCAACAAAAGTGGTTTCGTCGAAATCCGAGGTCATTTGCAAAATGTCCATTTTTAAGGGCCTGAATTCCATAGCGACTATTCAGAATTTTCAACTGGACATATCTTTTGATTCCCGCTATCAAATTTCGATTGGTCAGATTCGTTGGAAAGATATCATCAATTAGATCCTAATATTTTTGGTTTCACTAAAATCCGGATTGTTTTGCACCCGGTACAGTCCGACAAAGTTTGAATTCAATTTTTGAAACTGCCACGCCATTTCAGGCCTTGTTTATAATTATAATTAATTATATTCGTTTTCAATTGTCGATTCAAACTCAGTTTTCATCGCCATTATTTAAAATATTTATTTTAAATATTTAAAATCCATTATTTTAGCCAATTTAAAAATTTTAAATTGGTTCAGATTTTCTGGGTCGTTACAATCTCCCCCACTTAAAACTTTTCGTCCCCGAAAAGAAACAAAGTCGAAAGTGGTTTGATAAATCTACAATCACACAACACAACAACCAATTTGTTTCTAACCTTCCTAAAATATTCTGATCAAATCCTATATCCCTTTAAAATCTTTCAGAGTATAGAATATAAAAGTGCACATCCATGAAAAGAAAATAACAACAGAGTAGAGAATTAAATGGTAATGTAGAGTAGGTTAAATGTACCTTGCACCGGAGTCAAACAGAGATATCTACTCGGCATCTAGGATAAGCTTTCTGAATGCTCTCCTCAGTTTCCCAAGTACAATCTCGCGGATCTCCACTCCATTGCACTTTCACTAAGCGAACCTTCTTGTTCCTCAGCTCTTTGGTTTCTTTGCCGATAATCTTTAGCGGCTCTCGCCTCACAGCTAATTCTGGAGTAATTTCAATATCCTGCTGAGCTGCTTCTTCCACGATCAAGTCTGGATCATGAACGTGCTTTCGAAGTTGAGATATATGAAATACATCATGCACACCAGGCAACCAGTCAGGCAGTTTGACCCTATAAGCGAGAGTCCCAATCCGTTCCAGAATAGGAAACGGACCAATGAATTTGGGTGCTAACTTTCCAGTTTTACCGAACCGGATAACTCCTCTTATCGGCGATACTTTCAAATATACATAGTCGCCAACTTCAAAGGATATATCTCTTCTTCTTCTATCGGCATAGCTCTTTTGTCGGCTTTGAGCGGCGAGTAATCGCTTCTTAATAAAATCGACTTTGTCGGCAGCTTCTCGAATCATATCAGGCCCTAACACAAGTCTATTTCCAGGCTCGACCCAACAAGCAGGAGATCGGCACGGTCTACCATACAATGCTTCGAATGGCGACATTGTCAGACTCGCCTGGTAGCTGTTGTTATAAGAGAACTCAGCCAAATGCAGATGGTCTTCCCATGATCCACCGAAATCTAGAACACAAGCCCGCAATAGATCTTCTAAAATGCGATTCACCCTCTCAGTCTGACCGTCTGTCTGAGGATGATAAGCGGTGCTCAAGTTCAACTTCGTTCCCAGCTCGACTTGAAATGCTTCCCAGAATTTGCTAGTAAAGATTGTATCTCTATCACTTACTATACTGAGCGGCACTCCATGCAGTCTAACTATTTCCCTGAAGTATATCTGTGCCAGACTCTGTGCGGTTCTATTTGATCTGACAGGTATGAAATGGGCGGTCTTCGTGAAGCGATCTACGATCACCCAAATACTGTCATTTCCTTTTCTGGTTCTGGGCAAACCATCAATGAAATCCATTGAAATATGTTCCCATTTCCAACCAGGAACTTCTAGTGGTTGTAATAATCCAGTCAATTTCTGTTGGTCGCTTTTGACTAGCTGGCAAGTAGGGCATCGACTAACATATATTGAGATGTCTCTTTTTAACGACTTCCACCAGAATGTGCGTTTGATATCGTTATACATTTTATTCACACCCGGATGGATACTAAGCTTAGATTTGTGACATTCATCAAGCACCTCTCTTCTGAGTTCAGGAATTTCTGGAACGCAAATTCGTCCTTCTAAGCTCAGAATTCCTTCGCTGTCTAACTGGAAATCCGAAGCATTGCCTTCACGAATTCGCTGACTTATTCCTTTGATAAATTGGTCATCTTCTTGGAGAGCCGATATCTTATCAATCAACGAAGTCGCAATGATGAAACTGGCGATCATTTCATTCTTTCGGCTTAACGCATCAGCCACGACACTGGCTTTTCCTGGAGTATATATAATTTCAAAGTCATATGCTGCAAGAAACTCCAGCCAACGTTGCTGCCTCAGGTTCAAGTCCTTCTGAGTGAACAGATACTTTAACGACTAGTGATCTGTAAACAGTTCAAATCTCTCACCCAGAAGATAGTGTCTCCAAATTTTCAAAGCGAACACGATAGCCAATAACTCAAGATCATGAGTTACGTAGTTCTTCTCGTGTGGTTTCAGTTAATGGCTAGAATAAGCAATTACTTGGCCTCTTTGCATTAACACTGCGCCAAGGCCTTCTCTAGAAGCATCAGTCCAGACTTTTAAATTCTGGTTGCCATCGATGATGGTTAACACTGGAGCTGTGGTTAATCTCAACTTCAGCTCTTCAAAAGCCTCCTCACTTTCTGGAGTCCACTTGAATTTAGAATGCTTCTTTGTAAGCTTCATTAAATGACCAGATATCTTCGAAAAGTTTTTAACGAACTTCCGGTAATAGCTAGCCAATCCAAGAAAACTACGGACTTCAGTGGGAGTACTAGGCTGTTTCCAATTCTGAATAGCTGTGATTTTACTTGGATCCACAGCAATTCCTTCTTTCGACACGACGTGGCCCAGAAATTTTACTTCATCTTGCCAGAAGATACATTTGGAAAATTTGGCTTTCAATACATTCCGTCTGAGGATTTCTAGAACCTGTTCCAGATGCTTTTCATGTTCGGCCTTTGATTTAGAGAAGATTAGAATATCATCAATAAAAACCAGAACAAATTTATTCAATACTCCTCTGAATACTCGGTTCATTAGATCGACGAAGTAAGCGTTACATAGTCCGAACGGCATTACTAACCACTCGTAGAATAAGTCTGGACCTCTGAATGCTATCATTGGAACACACTCTTCGGCAATTCGAAGTTGATGGAAGCCTGTGGCTAGGTCCATTCTTGAGAATACTTGTGCTCCATTTAATCGATCCAACAAATCATCAATACGGGGCAATGGATATTTGTTCTTTATTGTCTGCTTGTTCAGATCACGATAGTCCACGCATAGCCGTAGAGTACCGTCAGATTTTGGGACAAAAACTACTGCTGCTCCCCAATCAGAGAAACTAGGTCTGATTAGACCCTTCCATACTAGCTGTCGTGTTTGATTGTCTAATTCTTCCTTCTCTTTCAAGGACATTCTTCGAATAGCATGAACTACCGGCCTTGCATTGGGAATTAAAGCAATCTTGAAAGCTATTTCTCTCTGCGGAGGTAAGCGAACAACTTCTTCGAACACATCCGCATAGTTTTTGACGACAGGAATATCTTTGATGAGGTCGGGAATATTCTCTGCAACCTCAGGGATATTTTCTATTTGGGCTGGGGAAACATCGAGAGCTGACCAGAAGTCTTTTCTATTTGAAGTCGGGCCTTTGCATGGTATGGTTATATTACTCCCCGATTTAATCTTAGCTCTAACAACCCTCTCGGCGCACCTAACCTCTGCTTCATATTTGGTTAACCAATCCAATCCCAAAATAAGATCGAATTCATCAAAATTCATGACGACAGAGATAATAGGGAATTTATAGCAAGAAAAAGAGACGGGTACTGCACAAACCCAACTGAGATTGATGGAACCTCCAACTGGATTTCGGACAGTCATTGGCTCTTTGAGCTTCTTCAAATTCAAATCCAACTTCTTGACTGCACTCTTTGTAATAAAGCTTCGTGATGCGCCAGTATCAAACAGTACTTTAACTGGAATGTTTTTGACATTGAGCGTGCCTTCTAAAACATCAGACCTTTCCTGAGCAGACGAGGATGCAGGTACTTCTACCACCTCATTTACATGTACTACTTTAGGTTTTCTGAGTAGCGGGCAGGCCTTTGAAAGATGACCGGACTGATGGCATTGACTGCACTTTCTCTTCTCTTGGAACTTCTTACCGGATTTAGTTTCATCTTTCCTCAGCTTCTTCGAGGGTTTACAATTCCTAGTCAAATGCCCCTGTTTATGGCAGTTACTGCATACAGCTGTCGTTACTGGTTCTTTTCCGGATCTGGCCCTTTTTCGATTTACTTCGGGCTCCTTACTGACTTCAGACATTGTACTGGCCTCAGGACGATCAGTTTCAGACTCAATTTTATTACTAGAGCTGACTTCCTCTTCGTACTGTAGCATACCTTTCTTATCTAGATCTTCATATTGATAAGCCATATAAATCATTTCTGAAAAAGGGAGCTTTACATGCCCCAGCACTTTATTCTGGTATTTCCTTTGAAGGCCATGAATAAATCTCAGATTTTTCCTCTTTGGGTCTTGAATTAGATGAGGAGCAAAGTGAGAAAGTTCATTGAATTTCTTATGATATTCAGGAATGGTCATGTCTCCTTGTATCAGATAAGAAAATTCATCGCATAATCGCTCAGTTGCTTCGGGAGGAGTAAATCTTTCCAGGAAAATCACTTTAAATCTGTCCCAGGTGATATCACCTTCTGGATTATCTTTAATTACAGAATCCCACCAAAACAAAGCTTCTTCTTTGAGTGCCCAAGATGCTAGTAATCTTTTCTGATCGTCTCTCAGCTTTAAACCCTCAAATATTTTCTCTGCAGAACGAATCCAAGCTTGTGTTTCCATAATGGGCTCCTTGCCTAAGAATGGCAATCCACCAAGATTTCGAAATCTCTTGAATAGAACTTCTATATCGGATTCTGGCTGTGGGAGCACAACTGGCTCATTAGCTGGTCGAGCCATACGATTACTTCTTCTGTTCCAGTCACTCATTTTCTAGTACTTCTGCAAATGGCAGATCAAGTGTCAGGTCACAGAAAAGGTATTTTAAAAATATAGAAACACATACTTTAATGTAAATGTGTCTACTGGGGTGTAATTTCATTTTACTTTACTCATACTAGGATATTACTGATCCTATCTGTATAGAGTTACCCGTCCTAGAACACTACTGGTTCTATTTCTGACGAGTTCATTCAAATGTTATATTCCAGGACTAAGCTTAACCAAAGCTCTGATACCACGTTGAGACGACCCGATTTCCCGTTCAGACGGAAACAAGGGTTTTCTTTGGAATATAACACAGAAACAGAAAATAGCAGAACAGAATTAAATAAATACACCAGATAATGAACAACAGAATATACTGGATAAAAGTAATCATCAGAGTTACACAGTATACAGGATCTTACTTAGTACAAATACAGTTCAGCTATACATAAATGTCTACAGCGGAAATAAACAAAATATGTACAATAGGAGCTGAACAACATAAAAAGAAATAAATGATGGAATCCATCTTCAGCTCCAGCTACCCAGAAAGAACCAGCTAAACCTGAATACAAGGCTGCCAGTGTAGAAAAAGGGGCACCCGAGTTTGAGAGTGAAACAAACTACGAGTCAGTCATGGGACTGGTATGAGAAATCTACTCAACACATATATAATTGGCTAATCATAGGACTACGCCACTTTCGTGGAACGGGTTTACTCCATTGGATTGCCAGTGCTTTTAAAACAAATCTTTCTTTTAAACATCGCTATGCTTTTTATAAAAATGAAGCCGTTATAAGACTCAGTTCCCATCACACAATGCAACGCAAACCGGAGGATAGAGTTTTTACCTTATAACGGCCAAGATATGCTTGATACGAATAAAACAAAGGCATTTGATATTACTACTAGTGTTTATATGTTTTGAAAACAATTTCAAATCATAACTATCAATCATAGACGACATGAGCGTCCCATGCCACTATGTCGCCAAATATCTATACAATCGAAACCGCACGATCACGTATCTGGAAAATGGATTTCCGTCATGAACCGAGGCAAAAGATAGTCCTCACCGAATTCGAGACTGCCTAGCCCGAGTCTCAGGATCAGAGCTCGAGTGACCCTTGGATCGTCAGGGTCGGTCCACCGATGTGGATTAAAATTCCTGAACAATGCGTTTCCCCGCCCTTTGGGGCGTAAACGAGCCAACGAATGACTCCATCGGACCCGGATCGTCTGATCAAACCGAGGCGCCTCGCAATAGCAACAACCACATAGGTGAAAAGTATATAAATGTCAGGGCTGGTAGGTCACTGACACCACCCTATCTAGGAAGAAACGCATGCCCTCCCTGATGTCCTCTCCCGTTTTAGGTTCATACCGGGGTGTGAGGCTCGCGAATTCACGTTATACACAAAGCTACGCCACACAGGCGGTGCTTTGATCATCACCACAAGACCTTGCTTTTCAACAGAAGCCCTGATCACTGCATCTTAGCATGCCACACAGGCAATTCATGCCATGCGACTGATGTCCATCGATATACAACCTCTGAGCTCGTGCGTCTCAGAGAAGGGCGTTAAGCAAAAGAATAAATTCTCCGCCGCCAAACAGATGTATATTTAACAGAAATCAATCAACACAGAATAAATTCCAATGTCAGACACACAGTCCATTTACAAGTCCGTTCTGGGTCTGAACGAAACCGGAGGCACTAAATACCTCGCAAACCCTTCGATCACCACGTACGTCTGGACGATCACCACTCATTATCCATATTTCGGGATGCCTCCCAATCAGGACCTCGGTTACCATCCAAACGAGGTGAAGATCTCCGGTCTTCGACCATCGTCTTCATCTTCGACTTTTAATCGTCGGTCAATCATTTGAAATGAGAATTAACTCGGCCTTTTCAAATAATTCACGTATATTTAGAATTTCAAATCGATTTATTTCAATGGTTAAATTATTCGACAACACCAATATTGTTCTTTAATGTAATTTTCACACCAAACACATTCAACCATCAAAAGCCACATAAATCGAGCAAATTCAGTTTATTTCCATTCCATATCGCTTATGATATTTTATAACTATTTATCGCTATTTTTATTTATTTTAAAATAGCTAATTTATTCAAAACGACGCTTCGGGCCATAAAGCGGCCATGGCGCTGTTTTTCTTCAGATTTGATTTACACATATCTGAAAATCTAACCGTTGGATCTTCACAAAATTTACATCATTAGAAAGGTCTTTTCAAAACGAATCCAACGGTTCCAGTTTCGGGAAAATCCGACGGTCGGATCTCCCGGTACAATAGTTTGAATTTTCGATTTCAAAATACGAACTGCAGCGTCGTTATTCGATTAATTAAAATTATATTTATATTTATATATAAATATAATCGTTTCTGGCGCTGTTTTTCTTTAGATTTGAATTAAACATTCCAGACAATCCAACCGTTGGATTTTCACAAGGTTGGTGCCGTTGGAAAGATAATTCCAAGGCGAACCCGACGGTTGAGGTTTCGGGAAAATCCAATGGTCGGATTTCCCGTACTAGTCGTTTGAAATCATGGTTTCAAAATACGAACTGCACAGCTTCGTTTCGTTTTAATTTTATTTATATTTATATAAATATAGTTCATTCAATGATTTCTAAATCGTTTTCACTTCAAATATTTTTCTAACACCTTAAAATTTTGGAAAATTTCGCCATAACCTCCCCTGCACCGGGAGCATCGGGAAATCGCAAATAGCTTTCCCGGTCCTTCTAATCTCAAAAAGAAAAAGAAAAAGCCAAGCGGCTAGCCAACAGGCTCATAAAATCATCACCCAAACAAAACAGTAAATGTGTACCTATTTGTCGGGCACAAAATTTTATTCCTCTTCTCTAGCCCCTTTGCTATAACCTGTTCAATGAATATGCATGTACATATATATACAGTTCTTATCATTTATCCTTTTCTATTCAACTTCATATTTGATTTCTATTTGGTTTAAAAACACCATTCATTCTAATGTTACATAAATAGGTGCAAATCATTTCATTAGCTAATTAATGGATATTTCAACTCATATATGTTTATTTTGAACAAGTGGCTATTTTTAACACTTCACATTTCAACGATTTATGCATACAATAAAAATGTGATTTTTATTGTAAAACAATTCATTTCAAAACACTATTATCTTATATATTTCATGTTGGTGATAAAACGGGATTTTTATCATAAAACAATTTCTTTTAAAACGAGATTATTTTACACAGTTCATATAGTCGATAAAAGGTGATTTTTATTATCAAACCATTTATTTCAAAATATGAATACCATTCAACACATGAATTTCTAATCAACGAATGAATATCAATTCAACACATGAATGTTTTCTATAGTTTCTATATATAGATAAAAATGTGATTTTTGTTATCAAACAATTTATTTCAAAATATGAATACCATTCAACACATGAATTTCTAATCAACGAATGAATATCAATTCAACACATGAATGTTTTCTATTCAACAAATAAATATAGTTTAAGCATATGAAAATAATTCAAACACACGAATATTATTCAAAATTTCGACAGCATAACGGCAGGGTAGTTAAAACCGGGACCGTCCCTAGTACGGCTCCTCGCTCTACCTTAAAACCTCGCGGTTTTTGACAATGGGAATCATGCATCTAGTTCGCACGCAGGCGGCATGTATATATTTATTTCATTTCCACAAACTAATCCTATGTGGTTTCAACCAAATATTTCTCAACCACAAATGGGTATATTTCAACCAAAATCAACCAATATCAATCACAAACAATCCCAAACAATCATTCGCTATCAACCAATTTTCACAACAATTTCAATCAATAAATATCGTCCATGGTTTGTGGACGAGGGGCGTGTATATATATATATTTATATATAGCAATTCACTTTCATTTCACACATATATATATATATATTTAAATCAGAAATCTCACCAATAGCTATCCAACTTCACGACACTTCCTTTAGAGAAATCTTCGCCAATCTCGCCTTTTGTCGCTTCATTACCCGTATTCTCTACATATGTAAAAATCGAATTTTTACTATGTTATTCAATATATAAAAATCAAATTTCAAAAATATAGATTCCGCCTTTTCAAAAATAAAGATTATATTCTTATTATTCCTATGATGTAAAAATTATATTTTTATTACTTTAAAAATATAAAAATCATATCTTACTTCTTCTACTTAATAAAAATTCCGTCTTTTCTATTTTGAAAATATGATCTTTATTTTTCCAAGTTCAAATCTTTTTCTATTCAAAGTTCAAATCTTTTTCTTTTAAAAGTTCAAATCTTTTTCTTTAAAAAGATTAAACCTTTTTCTATTTAAAGTTTAAAAATCAAATCAGTTTTAAACTCTTAAAAAAACAGTTTTAAAGCCTTTCAAAAATCTGTTTTAATCCTTTATAAAAATCAGTTTTAAAGCCTTTCAAAAATCTGTTTTAATCCTTTATAAAAATCAGTTTTTAAATCCAAAAAAAACAGTATTCTTTCTTTTAAAAAAGATCAGTTTTTCCCTTTTAAAAAAAATCAATTTTAAATACATAAAAATAAAATAACAAAACAAAAAAAAACTTACAGAGAGGGGGGGGGGTTTCCGCAGTTCGTCGGAGGGGAGGCGGCTCGAGGGTGGGCGCTCGGGGTTCGCCGGTGGTGGCAGGAGGTCGTCAGACTAGGGGGGCTCGCGAATCAGCGTCGCGATGGCTTCTGGGGGAGGCTGCTCGATTCGCGTCGCGATGGCTTCGAGGGGGAGGGCGAGGTCACTGGCGGTTCGAGGGTGGGGCTTCGGTGGAGGCGGTCGTGGGTGGGGCTTCCGTGGAGGCGGCGTCGCCGATCGATAGCTTTAGGGTTTTTTTTTTTTTATCTGAGCGATTGAATTTTGAAGGGGGGGGGGCAGAACGAAAGATAAAGGGAGGGAAGTAAAATATATATATATATTTTTTATTATTTTATTATTTAATTTTGCAAAAAGTTGACTTTTACATACGACCTCTAAACGAGGCCCACCGCCTGTCGTCCCTAGCGTTCTACCCCCATTTCGAACACAATGGGATATGTATCGCAAGCTGATTCGATCGTTACAATCAGTTTCCGTTGAATTTACATTTAAATCACTATATTGAATTTTAAACGTACATTTCAAATTACCGGGGTCACATACTAACTAGAAAAATTCCAGAAAAATATTTTCTAGCTTCGTATTGACGATACGGTCCTAACAAAACTAGTTTCGTCAAATTCTGAGACCGTTTGAAAAATGGCCAATTTCCAGTCGATTAAAATCAACTGAAACCGATCAAACGCGTTTTCCTTTGCCATGCTCACATATTGATTCGAAAAATTATGAAATTTGAAACCTAGCAATAATTTGACATCACGGATCCAACAAAAGTGGTTTCGTCGAAATCCGAGGTCATTTGCAAAATGTCCATTTTTAAGGGCCTGAATTCCATAGCGACTATTCAGAATTTTCAATTGGACATATCTTTTGATTCCCGCTATCAAATTTCGATTTGTCAGATTCGTTGGAAAGATATCATCAATTAGATCCTAATGTTTTTGGTTTCACTAAAATCCGGATTGTTTTGCACCCGGTACAGTCCGACAAAGTTTGAATTCAATTTTTGAAACTGCCACGCCATTTCAGGCCTTGTTTATAATTATAATTAATTATATTCGTTTTCAATTGTCGATTCAAACTCAGTTTTCATCGCCATTATTTAAAATATTTATTTTAAATATTTAAAATCCATTATTTTAGCCAATTTAAAAATTTTAAATTGGTTCAGATTTTCTGGGTCGTTACATTCAGTACCTGATATCCCAATATATTCTGAGAAATGGGATAATAATGATGAAAGTGAGGCTGCTGAGTCCAGCCAAACATCACAACTTAACTCAGAAGATTGTGATGATTCACAGCAACCCAGCCTCGCCATGCACAATCCTGAAAATTCAGAAAATCAAGGGTTAGTAGAAAGTACAGGCTCACAAAGTACAAGAACTGAGTTCTCATCAGATTCAGACAATGACAATAGCTCACCATCATCAGATTCTCGAATTCAAACTGGACACCCAATGATTACAAGGGCTAAAAGTGGTATTTTTAAACAAAAGGCATATATAACTTCATCCAGTAATTGTGAACCTGATTCTTTTGAACATGCCATTAAAAATAAAAACTGGAAGGCAGCTATGGATGAGGAGTATAATGCACTCATCAAAAACAAAACATAGGAGCTTGTATGTCCACCTGCCAATAAAAATATTGTAGGGTGCAGATGGACATACAAACTTAAAAAGAACCCAGATGGGTCAATTAACAAGTATAAGGCCAGGTTAGTTGTAAAGGGTTTTACTCAGGAGTATGGATTTGATTTTAATCAAACCTTTTCACCTGTAGTGAAACCCACTACTATTAGACTCATACTTACTATTGCCTTATGTAAGAAGTGGCATGTGAAGCATTTAGATGTTAGCAATGCATTCTTAAATGGTATACTTGAGGAAGAAATATACATGAGGCAACCACAGGGCTACAATCTTAATCAAAACTTAGTATATAAGCTGAACAAAGCTATTTATGGCCTAAAACAAGCTCCACGAGCTTGGTTTGATAGACTGAAAAATACCTAATTAAACTAGGATATCAGTCTACCAAATCAGATAATTCACTATTTACAAAAATAAATAGTTCCTCAACAGTTTACATACTTATATATGTAGATGACCTTCTCGTAACTGGCAATAATTCTGATGATATTGACAAGCTAACTCATTATTTAGACCAGCAGTTTTCTATGAAAAATCTGGGAGAATTGAATTATTTCCTTGGCATAGAAGTCTCCAGAACTGAATCAGAGATGATTCTATGTCAATAGAAATATATAACTGAGTTGCTTGTCAAAACAAAAATGATAAATGCCAATCCCCAACCTACTCCAATGATAAGCAGTCAGAATTATTCTAAGTATGGGGGAGAGGCAATATCAAATGTAACAGAATACATGAGTATTATTGGTGCACTTCAATATGCAACAATAACACGTCCTGATATATCATGTAGTGCAAATAAACTATCTCAGTTTATGCAGAAACCCATGGACTCACACTGGAAAGCAATTAAAAGGGTTCTGCGCTATTTAAAAGGAACAATTAACTTTGGACTAAAGCTAAAGACTAGCCAACACTTACATATAACAGGATATGCAGATGCTGACTGGGCTTCAGACCTTGATGATCGGAGATCAACTAGTGGATATTGCATCTACTTTGGTGAAAGTCTAATATCGTGGTGCTAAATAAACAGCCTACAATTTCCAGATCCAGTACAGAGGCTGAATACAGAAGTATAGCCAACGCAACAACTGAAATTAAGTGGCTACAATCCATGTTATATGAACTCAAGTTAAAGTCTACTGTTAAACCTACTTTATGGTGTGATAACAGAAGTGTTGTGTACATGACGGAAAACCCTATTCAACACGCGAGAACTAAGCATACTGAAATAGATATCCACTTCGTTAGAGAATTAGTACAAAGGGGATACATTCAAGTTAATCATATACCTGGATTTTATCAGAAAGCAGATATTTTGACTAAAGCTATATCGTTCAAAAATTATACCAGATTCAGAGCTGATCTCAACGTTACTGACCGGACAAGCCACCAGGAGAACGAAGCTGGAAGCAAAGCTAAGTCAGAAACTATTACTGACAAATTGAAGCTTCATAAAGTTCAAATTGATTTCAATGTTACTTACCGAACAAATAGTCAGAAGAACGATGCCAGAAGCAAAGCTAAACCAGAAGCCATGACTGACAAATTGAAGCTTCATAAAGTTCAAACCCTAGATGCTAAAGAAGATACTTCGAGAAGCACATCAACAAGGCCAAAAAATCCATCAGGCGATAGCAAAGCTCTCAGATCCAGGCAAGAGAAGTATCGTAACAGCAAGAAAAGTTAGAGCGCCACTCCAATTTGATCAATTTGATGCTCGACAGGGCAAAATTTGGATTCCTGGAACCCTAAATTTTGTGGGGGAGAATTAGAATACAAGTCGACTGAATACATAAGCTCTGTTTTATACATTGTACACTTTGTATTGGGCTTGGGCTTTTGCCCACCCGCCTATTATTCACTTTGCCGCTAACAAAGGTTTGTAACAGCTCCGGTTGCAATCTATATAGATGTACACGTTCTGTACATTATTATTTATAAGAATAAAAAGATTTACATTGAAATTGCAATTAATCTTCTTCTCTGCAGTCATATATCCAAATCTTTTCTATTATCGATTTAGACATTCAACTTCAACTTACTATAGTAGTATTGTACCGTGTAGTTTCTCCAATGGCAATGCGTCATATTTTAAGGGTTACCATAACTCTTATTGCAAAGAATGTGGACATCTGGTATGGTAACCGAATGTAGTTGGATTAGGTACCTTATTTGTTTTAGCGCAAGTATTTACTCAACAAAGACATGACTCGTTCATTTTAAGATATGGATCTAACATACCGACCGACTGACATATTTCTTAAGGTGGTAAAAATTTGTGACGACATTATAGACTTATGTAGCATCAGCGTTTGTGCAGCTTCCTATTTTGATAAATGTCATCGAGCGCCAGAAAGTGAAACTTTGAAAAAGAATAAAGCACTAAGGAGAAAAAAGATGTCGTTATCCTACATTTCTTCCTTTTGTCATGAATCCTTAGGTGGCTATAGAGTTGAGCAAGAATTATTTTTGAGACTTGAATATATTTGGACAACATACACGGATTAAACCTGCATTAATCCGATTTAAGATTTCATTAGACTTCTGTTCATGGCAGTGTAGTTAAAAGCTCAAGTAAAGCCTTACAAAACCGTTAATGCTATAGCATTAGCATGTAGCGTTCATCGCCTGTCATGCCTTTTCAATTTAGCCACATTATACGGTAGATCCATCTTAATCTTCATTGTTTTCCCTAATACCCCTAAATCAATGTTTTTAGCATCCGATTTAGCAACAATAACGATTTGGGTGATTTTTTTAAAACAAAATCAACAAAGTCAGGGGTAAAAGACTCATCTTAAGTTACAAGTGTCTAACATAAGTTAGACATTTATTCTAGTCGCCAAATTTAAACTGCATAAATCACGATAATCTTAGTTCTATTATATAAAATTAAACAATGTTTCATTTTCTTATGAGAATGAGAATAGATTAATTTTAAATATTTGGTTTATATCCAATGAAGTTTTTGTTACTTCTACTGCATCTTCGTTATAATTTTTTGTACCTTGACTGCTATAAAACCGCTAAGAAACATGGCTTCTGTATTTTTCATGAAAAAACAAAACTTCTTCATGAACTTTGATACTCTGTTAAATGTACGTTATGTTATGAATAAAATCACCATTTACCACGTCGGTTCACCAACTCTTGTCCTAGTTGCCTCCACCACTTCATTTAGCATGATTATGATATTCGTAGCTATAACTTTCATTACTACAAGACAGATATATCATAAAGAAAACACTACATACCCATGAAAATCATTGTCATTGACTGCTTCTGAATATGCAGAGACAATGCCAAGTTTATCAGATGCATCAAACAATAAACTGGTTGATTTATGCTCCACAACAATTCTCAACAGTCTGAAGACATAGTACCACTCCAAACTTAATAGACAAAAACCTATTAGAATTTCAATTATGTCCATGTAATATGCAAGTAGGTAAGAAAAACCTGCAAATCGGACAAAAGGCTTTTGATTCACTTCCAGCACCACATTGCCATTTTGAAGCCTTGCATGAACTTTCAAAACTAGCGTCAGCAGGAATTTGTTCCTTATGTTAAAAAAATGTCCATGGTTGAACAATTTTGAGAACTTTTTTTCGCATGATATCATATACTCAGTCAGGTTACTTGACTCATTCAAAGTTTTTAAGAAAGTCGGCTGCTTTCAGTTGGGGAGTTCTTATGGTTCCTTGACCCCAACCCTGCTGAACTTGCTTTACAACATTCAAAGCAATTCCACATCCATCATCTCAACGCAATAAATTCTCCCTACCATTCCCAGATTCGCTTTCTTTTTTTTAATTTTCTTCTTTCATATTTTGAAATTCTAGGATGAGATTTGTTAGCACCTTCAAGTTCTTTACTCTGATGTGATGCCATTTCCATCATAATTTTGAAGAGTTTATCACCTTCATTTCTCTTCCCCGATTTTACCAGCGCACCTGTTACTGGCATGCATGCTGCAGGATCAAATTGATGACCCCTATCAATCATAGAAACAAGTAAGTTATATTCTACATCTACCTTACCTCCTTTGCATAATTCATCGATAAGGTCTACGTAATTTAATTTACTGATCCCATTAGCAGCTTGAAAGACATTTTCTGCTTCATCAAATTCATGATGCTTACAAAAAGCTTCGATCAACAATCTGTTAGGAAGTAATATTAGGCACATTCTAACTTTGCAACATCTCATTCGGTAATGAAGTTGCTTTTCTACCATTTCATTGTTTACAGAGGCAGTAAATTATGCTTCACAGAGGACAACATTATTCTGCATTTCTTCCAACAAATTTTCGGTTTCACCTAAGTTTATTTCCTAAACACAATATGAGTAAATTGTAAGTGTTTGTACTGGGCTTGAAACCTTTCTTCTTCATAACCTTGACAACCCTAAAAGCCAAAGATAACTTCCCTTGTTTACAATAGGCATGAATAAAAATATCATATAATAACAAATCGGGAGGTACGTACTTTGCCCTCATCTCAAGAAATTGCCTTTTGGCATCCTGAAACCTCCCAGACTTACATAGAGCATTGATGACAGTTGAATATGTAATCAAATCAGGTAAACATTTAGACCCATCCTTCAAATCATCGACCAGTCCTACAAATACATTACAAAGCACACCAAGTGAAGCACTTCCATGGTGCCACATACCTCTAACAATATCTAATACTTCATCAAATTTTCCATTTTGGCGTAGCCCATCAATAACTATATTGCAGCTGACAATATCCAACCCCTAATTTCTCCTTCGTTCTTTCAACTAGCTTTTCACCTTTTGTTGTTCTGCCATCTTCCCATAAACTTTGCATCAATATATTACAAGTGAATGTATTTGGAAAACAACCATTGCAAAACCATATCATCAAGAACCTTGCTTGCTAATGGAGACATTCCCATTCGTACAATATCCATGAATCGGTGTAGTATATGTTACTACATCAGGTATAACCCCTGTATTTTTCATCAAATGTATGACTTGTTTGGCTTCTCTAAACATTCCTTCTATGCGTAACCCATCAAGCACAATATTATATAAATATACATTAGGTTCCATGCCCTCATCCATCTTCCCGTCCAACAATGCATGTGCTTCCATTAGTTTTCATTCTTGGCCATCCCTCCAAACAATATATTGTAACTCTCCAATCCCCAAAAATATCCAACCTTTTTCATCCACTCAACAAATTCATTGGCCTCTTCATACAGTGATGTCTAATAAAACACATGTAGAATCAAATTACTTGTGATCTGATTAGATTGTGGTAAACTCAATTGGTTATCGTTCTCCTTGTCGTTCTCAATGTTTAACAAAATTTGATGAGCCTCCATAACTTTACCAGCTTTACATAAATCAGAAATCCTTGTATTAAATGTAACAGTAGTAGGAAACAATCATTTCTCTCTCATCCTTGTAACCACATTCTCTCTTCATCTGCATTTTCTTCCCCACAAAACTCAGAAATAAGGGTTTTGAAAATAAGTATACTTGCCTTGCACCTAGAATTCTCCATTAAATCCAAAAGTTCAAATCCTTAGAACTAGAAAACAAGCTTACAGTACTAGCATATCAAAATCCCAAAAATAAACTAATTGGAAGGCATCCTTTGTCGCCCATTTCGTCCAACAACTAGCGTGCATCGCCCAACTGACCTAACTCGCACAACAATTCTATAAATGTTAGGCACCAGTATAAATTAGCCATGGATCTGAAGGAAGATGCAGACCAGAGGTGCAGAGATGAATGTGCTTGTGAGAAGACGGAGCTTACACTTTTATAAGTAATAATAGTAATGGAAAAGCCATGTCATCACTGGAATCAAAGGATAGCTGGCAGCATAGGATTGACGTTGAAGACCCCCTGATCTCGGCCGTGACCACTGGTACCTGAACTTCCAGACCATTCAGTTATGCATGTGCACATGTGCACGAGTGTGCACCATTCAGTAAATTCTGGGTTAATTTTTACCAGTGCAACCTATTACTAGCATGCATGCTGCAGGATCAAACTGGTGACCCATATCAATCATAGGAACAAGTAAGCTATATTCTACATCTACCTTACCTCCTTTGCATAATTCATCAATAAGGTATACCTAGTTTTATTTACTGATCCCAAGTCCTTTATAACAACATTTCAAGTTTTCCTTGGCCTTGATATATCTTCCATACTTGCACAACTCATTACACATTAACCTAAACAATATTTCATAAAAGAACTAAGTACCCACTGTTAGGTGTCAGTCAAATAGACATTAGCCGTTTAGGGGAAGCAGTTCTTAGAGTGAAAAGGTGAAAATTTGTTATACTGCAAAATTATTGAAACTTTCTAATGATAACATTAATCTGGAATACTGTAATACCTGCTTTGCTAAGTATTCTGAGATTCATGTCTTCCTTTTAAAATCATATATAAAACCTAAGAAGATTACGAACTTACTAATGGAATACAAGACTATACAGACACCGTAGGGAAGAAATACTTTCTATCCCAGATTGAACACAACAAATAATAAGTTTAATGTCACAAGAGGCTATAAAACAACTAAAAATCCAGAAATATAAATTAATCCACTTAGGACTAATAGTCATAGGCACAAGAGGATTAGTCAGACAAAAAATTGGAACAAAACTATTGTTAATACTAATTGATGATAATATGTGTGTGTGTGTGTTAGTAGAGACTCTAGATATTCTAAATATATCGCTAAATGATATCACTAAACCTGATTTACTAGAGGAATTAGATTTTATATACCATGGCCTGTGCATAGAGCACTAAAGTACTATAACAATCCATTTGTATGTGCTATATATATATATATATATATATATATATAGCAGCTTGAAAGTCATTTTCTGGTTCATCAAAGTCATGATCCTAAACACCATATGAGTAAATTGCAAGTGTTTGTACTGGGCTTGAAACCTTTCTTCTTCATATACTTGACAACCCTAAAAATCAGAAGAGAACTTCCCTTGCTTACAATAGGCATGAATAAAAATATCATATAATAACAAATCGGTGTTGTGATATGCAATACTATATGTGTTGTATTGAAGAGGACGAATATAGCTTGGAGTCGGAGGTGACCGTTCGCAAATCGGAGCTCGTATGGAGGAGATATGAGCTAGAAGATGCAGTTTTCAGTGGTCTGGAGCGACAGACGTCTGACATAGGGGATGACAGACGTTTGACTGCAGGGAATTGGTTTCCCGAGAGCTCAGACAGACGTTTGTCATACCCTTGGCAGACGTCTGTGCTGAGTACATTTGCCCAATGGATATCTGGAAGATGACAGACGTTTGTCAGGAGGTACGACAGACGTCTAAACGGGTTTTGGGCTATTTTCAGGCTGAAGATTAGCAAATTAGTTTGTGACTAATTCGGGGGCAATTTGGGTAATTGGCCAACCTCTATATAAGCTATTTTCTGAAGTGAATTAGGTGAGCTTGAAGACTTGATTTGGGATCAAGGGTTTATTCTCAAGGGAGAATTAAGGTTTATAACCTAATTCCAATTCTTTAATTCTATTCTCCTCAAACTCTTTTCTATATTGAAATATAGTGATTATTGGATCAATCTCTTATATTCCTTTTATCGTGGTAATAAAATACTCTCTTCAAAGTGGATGTACACTAACAAGATGTTAGTGGAACCACTATAAATCCTTATGTGATTTATTTTTGCTGCTTTGTCACTAATTTCTTACTTGTGATTGAGATTTGGATTATTCGTGATTGGTTGATCTTTGTTTGTGTCTAGAGTTATTGCTTTGGTTGTTTTTGCAAGTCTAACAACGATCTAGTCTTCCGCTAGCGCTTTGTGGTTTAGATATCGAATTCGAGTGGTCTTGAATCGGATTAATCACAATGGTTACAACGGTTGGTATCAGAGCGGTTTTGGTGATTGTAAGGTTTTTCTGAAAATGCCGGAGGCGGATAGTAGCTCGGTAAGTCCTTCAACCAGAAGTCCGAATAGTGTGGTGCCTTATGTACGGGGTTTGTATGCGGCGTCGGGTTCTCAATTGGTTATTGACAAGTGGAATGGTGATAATGACTTTGAGAAGTGGCAACGGAAAATGAAAGCGGTTCTTAGGCAGAATCGGGTGCACCGGGTAGTATTTGATACTCACTTATTGCCAAGTGATATCTCGGATGTTGAGAGAGAGGAGATGGAGGAATGGGCTTACACTACTCTTCCACTTGCTATGGGGTAGAATGTGATCTCCGAAATTAGTGGTGAGACTACCACTAAAGGTATTTGGGACAAGTTGGAAGAACTTTATACGAAGAAGTCGCTCACTAACCGTTTGATCTTGTTGCGAACGTTTTTCACCTTCAAGATGAAGGAGGGTAATTCGCTTAAGGCACATTTGAATGTCTTTGATGACTTGCTCATGAAGATGAAGGTTGTTGATTTGAAGATTGAGGAAGAGCAAAAGACGTTGATATTATTGTGTTCGTTGCCAGACCGTTATATGGGTTTCTCAAATAGTTTGATCTATGGCCGGGATACCTTGATTCTAGATGACGTCAAGACGGGTCTTCTTAGTGAGGAGTTGAGAGATCAAATGAAGGAGATGAGTGGGGGTAGTAGTGGAGCTAGTAGTAGTCACGGGTTGTTTGTGGAGAAAGAAAAGAATGTGAATAAAGGAAACCGGGGGCATTCTAAATTAAGAAAACCCGGTGGAAGAGGTAAATCGAAAGAGAGAAATGGCAAGTGCTTTATTTGTAAAAAAACGGGACATTGGAAAAATGAATGTCCGGACAAAGATAAGAAGGAAGTAGCATCTTCATCCATGGCGGTGGAGAGTGGGAATGGTGAGATAGATGAGAATGTGTTGACGGCGGTAGCAACGGGTGCTTCGGGTAACGAATAGGTACTCGATTTGGGCGCATCGTATCATATGACACCAAATAGGTTTTTTTTTCATCCTTTGAGTTCAAAGAAGTAAATGCAATTGCTATGGGAAATGGTGCTATTTGCAAGTCGATGGGTAGTGGCTCCATTCAAATAAGGATGTTTGATGGAGTTGTTCGCACTCTCACCATGTTAGCTATGTTCCAGGACTTGGGAAGTCGCTTATATCTTTGGGGCAATTGGATTCTCTAGGATGCAAGATCACTATCGAGAAGGATTGCTTGAGGGTTTCGAAGGGGGCACTTATGGTTATGAAAGGTGCGAGGACTCATGGTATATATTTGCTTCAAAGTGTGACCATAGGAGATGAGACTTGTGTGGGTGTTGATAGTTCTCGTGACTTGGATGCGACACGGTTGTGGCATTTGAGATTGGGTCATGTCTCGGAGAGGAGTTTGGATATTCTTCGGAAGCGGGAAATGATCGAGAGTGAGAGTTTCAAAAAACTAGAGTTTTGCGAGGAATGTGTCAAGGGGAAGCAAACAAGGGTATCATTCGATGAAGGCAAGCATGACTCAAAGGAGGTTCTTGAGTATGTTCATTCGGATGTTTGGGGACCGGCACCGGTTGCTTCTTTGGGAGGAGCAAGGTATTATATCTCTTTCATTGATGATTTGTTTCGAAAGGTATGGGTGTATGTAATGGGGGCCAAGTCGGAGGAATTTGCTAAGTTCAAAGTGTGGAAGGCTCTTGTTGAGAATGAGAGTGGTAAGACTTTGAAGGTGTTAAGGACCGATAATGGCGGTGAATATGTCTCACGTGAATTCTTGGAGTATTGTAAGCATCACAGAATCCGAAGATATTTTACTATACCGGGAGATCCGCAATCTAATGGAGTAGCGGAGTGAATGAACCGAACTCTACTTGAGAATGCTTTAGATTGACATCGGGTTTGTCTAAGGGATTTTGGGGCGAAGCTTTGTCAACCACGGTGCATATTGTAAATCGAATTCCGTGCTCGGCCATTGGTAACAAAACTCCGAAGGATGTGTGGAAAGGGAAGAGATATCTTCGTGTGTTTGGTAGCCCGGTTTATGTGCATGATCCGGGGAATGATAAGCTTGGAGCTAGAGCATTCAAAGGGGTCTTGTTTGGTTTCACGGATGGCGTGAAAGGCTATCGGATTTGGAACCCGGAAATGAAGAAGGTTGTTAATTCTTGTCATGTCACTTTTGATGAGTCATCTTTATTCAAGGTGAATGAGAGCTCATCGGACGTTCTGGATTTGGTTCACGGTGAATCAAAGGAGAAGGAAGTCATTGTCACATTCCGTCCAAGTGGTAATAGAGTTGAAGAAGCTCGTGGGGTTCAAGCGGTTGATGAAACATCACATAGTCCACATGGTTCCTCTAGTGATGTTGGTGATGTACATGGTACTAGAGAAGTTTTGACTCAAAGTGTAGCCGAAAGGGGTTTGGGTGATAGTATTGCTACTCGGGTTGGTCGACGTGCAATAAGGCCTCCCGAAAGATATGGTGATTAGAACTACCTTAGCTTTTGTGATCACTTGGACTATGCTCTCAATGTAGTCCAAGATGAGCCGATGAACCTTGATGACGTCATGGAGTCGAGAGAGAGCTCGAAGTGGATTTGCGCCATGGAGGAAGAGATGCAATCGCTTAAGAAGAACCGAACTTGGGAGTTGGTTCCACTTCCTCAAGGAAACCGTGCTATAGGGTGCAAATGGATTTATAATGTGAAGGATGATGGAAGGTACAAAGCATGGTTAGTGGCGAATGGGTTCTCAGAAAGGAAAGGAAAGGAGTATGATGAAATTTTTGCACCGGTGATTCGTCATACATCTATCCAGGTTTTACTAGCCATAGTTGTTATCCATGACTTGGAGTTGGAGCAACTTGATGTGAAAACCGCCTTCTTGCATGGAGACTTGGATGAAGACATCTACATGGAGCAACCAAAAGGGTTTGTTGTAGATGGTAAGTCTAAATTGGTTTGCAAGTTGAAAAAATCACTATATGGGTTGAAGCAATGGCCTAGACAATGGTACAAGAGATTTGATCATTTCATGCTTGAAAGTGGCTTCCATCGAAGCATCAAGGATGCTAGCGTATATTTCAAGAGGTTTGGAAATGATTGTTGGGTGTATTTACTCTTGTATGTGGATGATATGCTCATTGCTTCCAAGGATAAAAATGAAATCAACAAGTTGAAGATGCTTTTAAAATCGGATTTCGAAATGAAAGATCTTGGAGAAGCAAGAAAAATCTTGGGCATGGAAATGGGACTGAAAGCGTTTTGAGTTAAGATTGACTCAAAAGGAATACATTAAGAAAGTGCTTTGCCGGTTTAGCATGGAGGATGCAAAGGCGTTAAATACACCTTTACCTTTGCATATGAAGCTTTCGGATAAGGGATCACCTATTGGGGATAAAATCAAGGTTTATATGGCAAAGGTGCCATATGCAAGTGCGGTTGGTAGTTTGATGTACGCAATGGTGTGTACAAGTCACGATATTGCAAATGCCGTCGGGGTGGTTAGTAGGTATATGGCTAATCCGGAGAAATCGCATTGGGAAGCCGTGAAAGCTATTATGAGATACTTGAAAGGCACAACATCTCATGGACTTGTCTTTGGCGGTAGTGAAGATAGGAGTTTGCAAGTTGATTGGTTATTGTGACTCGGACTACGCCGGTGATAGGGATCGTAGGAAATCAACTTCCGGGTATGTCTTCACACTTGGCGGGACAACCATTTGTTGGAGATCGCGATTGCAAACCATAGTTGCTTTATCCACTATGGAGGCGGAGTTGATTGCCGCTGTGGAAGCGGCCAAGGAGGCACTCTACTTGAAGCGATTGTTTTGTGATGTTTGATGTGATAGCCAAAGTGCTATCCATTTGGCGGAGAATTTGGCATTTAGCTCACGGACCAAGCATATTGAGGTGAGGGAGTCATTTCTTGTAGCCATGGATGAGGGTAAGCTAGTATACCTTCGAAAAGTGCAAACAAAGGATAATGCTGCAGATATGTTTACGAAGGCATTGCCATATGGGAAATTCGAGCATTGCTCGAACTTAATTTGCTTGTTGAGTTGCTAGGTGCCATGGGGTGGCACGATGTGGAGAGAGTGATTTTGTGTTTGATGGAAAAGGAATAGCGGTGAGAGATTGGAAATATATCTTCATGTTAAGTATTTGTTACACTCCCGAGTACATTGTCTTTTGGTGAGACGGTTTTGGTTTGAATGTTTTCAACACTACATTGGCGGGTAGGAGCATTGCCTGAACTCGTTGATGTAGTGCAATGGGCGGTGGCCATGCCAGAGCTCATTGAGGAAACATTCAAGTTGCTTGGTCGAAGGTAGAAGGAAGTGCATGGTGCATTGGAGTTTGGAGTTGAAATGGTTATAGTATCGAGGTGGAGTGTTGTGATATGCGATACTATATGTGTTGGATTGAAGAGGACGAAGATAGCTTCGAGTCGGAGGTGACCGTTCGCAAATCGGAGCTCGTATGGAGGAGATATGAGCTGGAAGGTGCAGTTTTCAGTGGTCTGGAACGACAAACGTCTGTCATAAGGGATGACAGACGTCTGTACTGAGCACATTTGCCCAATGGATATCTGGAAGATGACAGACGTCTGTCAGGAGGTACGACAGACGTCTGAACGGGTTTTGGGCTATTTTCGGGCTGAAGATTAGCAAACTGATTTGTGACTAATTCGGGGACAATTTGGGTAATTGGCCAACCTCTATATAAGCTATTTTTTGAAGTGAATTAGGTGAGCTTGAAGATTTGATTTGGGATCAAGGGTTTATTCTCAAGGGAGAATTAGGGTTTATAACCTAATTCCAATTCTTCAATTCTATTCTCCTCAAACTCTTTTCTATATTGAAATATAGTGATTATTGGATCAATCTCTTGTATTCCTTTCATCGTGGTAATAAAATGCTCTCTCCAAAGTGGATGTACACTAACAAGATGTTAGTGGAACCACTACAAATCCTTGTGTGATTTATTTTTGCGGCTTTGTCATTAATTTCTTACTTGTGATTGAGATTTGGATTGTTCGTGATTGGTTGATCTTTCTTTGTGGCTAGAGTTATTGCTTTGGTTGTTTTTGCAAGTCTAACAACGATCTAGTCTTCCGCTAGTGTAACAACCCGTATTTCGATAACACGTTAAAACAAGAAATCAAGGCAGAATTAAATTTTAAAATTGGAATCAGGTAAAATGGACTTCACCATTGTGTTCGTCTCGGAAAAATACGTGAAATAGAGTCCGAGCTTTCGAAAATCGGAGTCCGTATGACTAAAAGATATGGCCAGAACAAGTTTTCAGCGGTTTCGGGCAGACTGGCCTGGTGTCGACAGCCCTGTCGACTTGGCTGTCGACTTGCACCCCCTGGTGTCGACTTGCCTGTCGACTCCCCCCCCCCCCCCTGTACAGGTCAACTTTTTCATCCTGGGGCGGCCCAGAACCCATTTTTGAGGCCCGGGATGGGTTTTGATGGCCCGGGTTGACTCTAGGGTTGATTTTAAGGCCCTAAATGGTTCCTACATGTGACTTCTTCCCCAAGACATGCTTTAAAGGCTAGGATTGGTTCTAGGGTTTATCCTATGGCTAAAACTAATCCTAATCTCTATAAATAAGCCCCTAACCCTCTCCTAAAATCCTCATTATTCATTCATGCAACTAAACTATGCCAAAATGATTCTTGATCATGGCCTCCACTCAAAACCCTAGCCTCCATCCTCTTGTCATAAATTTTATCTTCATTCACATGAGAGATTACATGATCATATGAGTGATTTCAAGTTTGTATGAGGGCTTTTAAGTTGCATTCAAGCCAAAGATGCAACCTTTCTTCTTCAAAGATTGGATTTTTATTGGATTTTGCTCATGGGTTTTATTGGAGCTTGTTGATTTGGGGTTTTTGGTGTTGCTTGAATGGCTTCGTCTCAATCTTTTTATTTTATGTTGATTTGTGCCTTCATAAGCATTGTAAGCCCTTTCCCTACTCTTAGATATTAACTATAAAGTTAAATGTTCATGTTGCAAGTTTGGGCTTGATCATTGAGTATGATACATGCTATCATGTCATGCAAGTTTATGAAGTTATTATCTTGATCTTGTAGGCTAAAAGCTACAACCTTTATGTTGAAATGTTGCATTATGCAACATGAGAACCCTCATAACCTTTATGTCAACTTGCATATGAAGTCATAACCCTTATATGATGATATATGCGAGTTACTAGTCATCATTCCATGTCTTTTGTCACCATGATTTGCTTATGTGCCAAGTTTGGGTTTATGCATGTTTTTTAGGCTTAAGAAGGTAACATGCAAGTTAATGAACACATTATGTCTCATTTGCCACCATGTTCAACTAGTGACTTTATACTCCCTTTTGTCATGCCTTTGGCAAGTTCCTTCTTTGAATCCATTATGCGAGTTTAAAAGCGTTGGGGTCACATTATGGGAAAACATAATGACATGAACATGATTTGGGTAAATGGGTATAAACATGACAACATGTAACATTAAATATGACATGTGTTTATACTTGAAAACATGACTTGGAAAATAACATGGAAGTTGACATGTAAGTATGCTTGAAAACATAAGCTTGGGAATTTACCTATTAAGTTAGGTCTACCCATTGGGAATTTACCTATTAAGTTAGGTCTACCCAATTGCTTGAAAACTTGTAATATGTGTTGGAAACATAATGGACATGACACTTAGATAATATAAGTGTGGCCAACTCGAGGTTGGGTTGAGTTTGCAATGTAAAACTACCCGGAACCGACCGGCCTAACTAGTAGTTGCAAACAATAGGACCCAATGTGAGAAGTTGGTCATGTGGTGCTTAAACCCGAGGTTAGACCAAGTTGTGGTGTAAAGCTACTCGGAACTGACCGGCTTAACTAGTAACTGCAACAAAGTCTAATGTGAGAGGTTAAGGTGCATTAAGTAATTAATGCCACATGATAGGGTTAAGTTAATTTGATTAATGACTCTTAATCAAATATGACATGGACAAGTAGGTTAAGTAATTTGATTAGGCTAATGATACTTAACAAAACATGACAAGGTTGGGTAGGTTAAGTAACTTGATTTGCCTAATGACACTTAACCATTTTTATACGACTAGTGGACGGGGTTAAGTTAACCAACACTTAATCAATCCAACCCGATAACTTGGTAAGGTTAAGTAAGTTTTCTTAATGGCGCTTAACCGAAAAATACAGTTAATGGATGGGGTTAAGATTAGACTCAACTAGTCTAAACACGGAAATCGGATGGGGTTAAGTTAGCCTAAACTTAATTAATCCCACTTGGTAGTTTAATGGGGTTAAGTTAAACACTTAACTAATCTAACATGATGATTTGATGTGGTTAAGTGACCTATACTTAACCAATCTAACTCGTGAATTTATTGAGGTTAAGTTAACCAATACTTAACCAATCCAACGTGATAACATGAAAAGGCTAAGTCACGAATCGTTTGAATACACTTGACCAATTTGGCTCAGTAATTTGATAGGGTCAAGTTGATACATACTTAACCAACGTGAACATGGTTTGTAGGGTTAAGTCTTGGACTGGGATACTTAGCCAATTTTGACATGATTTGTAGACGGGTTAAGTCATGAACTTAAGTGACACTTAATCCATTATGTAAACCCTAGTTCTGAGGATTAGGTGGATAACCGTAGTTAACAAGGATAACGGGAATAAGGCTAAGTGGTAAACCTTAGTTGAGGAATAACTAAGTAATGATTCTTAGTCAAGGAAATTTAGACCAGTTCATAGATAGATGAGTAACCTGATACGGTAGGTCATCGTTTAAGTATACGAGTAGGAGCAAGTATCTGATTTAGATAAAGGCTCCAGCGAACTGGGTAACGAAGCAGCGGCTTCGGGGAACGTGAGGATACTCTTGGTATCCCTCTATGAGCTGCCAGGTGATTATACTAGGCTCATGAGAGGTTAAGGTCTGCGTTAGAAGAGCCAAGAGTATGCCTTGGTTGCTATACGAGCGACCTAAAGACGGGGATGGATAGGGGATAGTCGACGATACACGGTCGTACCCTAGATAGCATTTCGTCAGACTACCTACCATCTTTGGTCAAGCGTGTACGTACGGAAAGGCAGAGGACACCCAATAGACCATAATTGCTATCTAATTATGGTTGCGGTAAGGCTAGGATTGTGGGTTGGCCAGTAGTGTGTTCTCATACAGGATTTATCCTGTCTTGTCTTTCACTAGTTGAGGGAGGGGTCGCGTGGGACCATAGCCATGTATAGAAAAACAGACCTTAGCATCTGCGTCGGCAGATAAATCGAAAGCTCCCGACCGAGTCCTGTATTTCTTGATCTGCCCTGTGACAGGACTCGGATGGCACGATGTGATACATGTGCATACAGTCATGGAAAACGATTCACGATGAATGCGTGGGAAAAAGGGCGCGGTTGACGGTTAGCGTAAATCCTAGTGGCCCTGGGTGGTTAAACCAAAACCGAGATACGAAAACGTGCAATAGGTAAGCGTAATCCCTAGTAGTCCTAGGTAGCATAAGTCCTAGTTGTACAAACAATGATTCATGTTGAAAGACCCTAGTTAGATATAGGGTGACAATCCAAAATGACCTTAAGGATCATGGAACTATGTTAAAGTAGTATAGAACCTCATGGGAAAGCCCGTATGGTCTACGGCAAGGGACTAAACATTTACATGGAATGAAACATACGAGTTGGGTAACCTATATATGCGATATATTAGGTTGACATGGACCATTACACGATTTTTGAGTAAGGGTCATTCAGGGTTAACACATGATACGGTGGGGATACTAGTACGGTAGGTGCAGAGCTAAAAGACAGGATAGATACCACGGGATGTTATACGTAATAGATATCTTGGGGATATTATACTTAATAGGAACCTGACGATGGGATACCTTGTTTTATCTTGACATCGTAATTTATCATGACACTTTAGTTTATCTGAGTTCAGTAGTTCATCATGTTATTTTGATTTAGCTTATCTATCTTGTCATCATGCTTATGTTCATCTCAGTTTCTCATGTCAGTTAACTTTACTAGTTTTTATGCTGATAGTAGATAGGGCTTACTCAGTCTTTTTGACTGACCCGTTTTGTTTCGCCTCTTTTCTTCCGTTTCCCCCCCAGGTTACAGGGAGGAAATACTGTTGTTTAGTTTGGACTTCTTCTGCTTGAAGGTCATCATGGATGGCTTGGACTTTTCTTGGCTATGGCTACTTTACTGTTTTACTTGGGGAATAATTTATGAAAAAGTCTTTATGCTTCTTTACTATTGCAAGACAGGTTTTGAAGTACTCTGATGTAAAAGGCTTTAGACCTTAATTATTGATGTTTATGAAAGTTCGATTTTACTTCCGCTATTTTATATGTTCTGTCTTGTGATATTTCTGTGCATGTTTACCAATAATGCCCCTCTAAAGCTAGTGCATTCCTTTGCGAGTGACCTTAGCGGAGGCGGGGTGTTACAGCTAGCGCTTTGTGGTTTAGATATCGGATTCAAGTGGTCTTGAATCGGATTAATCACAACGGTTACAACAACCGGGAGCTATATTCTTTGCCCTCATCTCAGGAAATTGCCTTTTGGCCTCTTGAAATCTCCCAGACTTACATAGAGCATTAATGAAAGTTGAATAAGTAATCAAATCAGGTAAATATTTAGACCCAACCTTTATATCATTGACCAGTACCATAAATACATTACTAAGCACACCAAGTGAAGCACTTCCATGGTGCCACATACCTCTATCAATATCTAATGCTTTATCAAATTTTCCATTTCTGCATAGCCCTTCAATAACTATATTGCAGCTGACAATATCCAACCCTGACCTTTCTCCTTGATTCTCTCAAGTAGCTTTTCAGCTTTTGTTGTCCTGCCATCTTCCCATAAACTTTGCATCAATTAATATATTACAAGTGAATGTATTTGGAAAACTACCATTGCAAACCATATCATCAAGAACCTTGCTTGCCAACGGAAACATTCCCGTTTGTATAATATCGAAGAATCTGTGTAGTATATGTTACTACATCAGGTAAAACCCCTGTATTTTTCATTAAATGTATGACTAGCTTGGGTTCTCTAAACATTCCTTCTCTGCATAACCCATCAAGCACAATATTATATGAACTTATATTAGGTTTCGTGCCTTCTTCAATCATCCCATCCAACAATGCACGTGCTTCCATTAGTTTTCCATTCTTCGCCATCCCTCCCAACAATATCTTATAACACTCCAATCCCAAAAAATATCAATGCTTATTCATCCACTCAACAAATTCGCTGGCCTCTTCATATAGTGATGTCTTATAAAACACATGTAGAATCAAATTACTTGTGATCTGATTAGGTTGTGGTAAACTCAAATGCTTATCGTTCTCTATGTTTAACAAAATTTGATGAGCCTCCATAAGTTTACCAGCTTTACATAAATCAGAAATCCTTGTAATTGATTAAAAAAACAAAGTATGAATTTTGTAATCAAGTGGAGAGGAAAAGATTTAGATACTATTTTTACTTTTTATTCAGTCCATCCTTCTTCTGAGTACAACCAACAGCAGCTACTAATTTATTTATACATATAGCATGCATTCATTACATACTCAAACGCCACTTAAATATTAAAGACAAGTTGCCTTTTCACTTGTGTCATTTCATAGTTCAGTAGGTAGCTTTTCATTCAAAGTTGGTTTAATTTTCCAACAATGCCTCCCGTAAACCAAATTTGCTCTTAATTCCTAGTGCAGCAGCATTGCTTATGAACCCATATCCTCCTACAGGCTTTGTGAATATGATAGCAAGTTGTTCATTACTTCTGCAATATTCCAGGTTGACTTCTCCGCTGTTAACAAGCTCTCTCAGGAAATGAAATCTAATGCGAATATGTTTTGTCCTCCCATGTAAGACTGGATTTTTTGAAACAAAAATGGTTGAAGTATTATCACAAAAGAGTGTTGTTGGGTTTTCTTGTTTGAACATGATGCTTTCTAAAACATTATTCAACCGTATGAGCTGACATGCAGCTGAAGATGAAGCAATGTATTCTTCTTCGGTGGTTGAAAGTGCCACGACATGTTGCTTCTTCGAACTCCATGAGACTGCTCCACCGCCAATATTAAAAACATACCCTGAAGTGCTTCGAGAATCATCAATACATCCTCCCAAATCACTATCCGTATACCCGATCAGTTTGACAGGAACATTTGCCGGATAGAAAATTCCATAATCAATTGTTCCTTTAATATATCTTAAAATTCTTTTTGCTGCCACCCAATGTTCCGAGCATGGCTTCTCCATGAATCTACTTATTTGACTCACTGCAAACATAATATCAGGCCTAGTTGCTGTTAAATACATTAAGCCTCCAACTAAACTGCGAAACATGGTTGGATTGATGATCTTTCCTTTCTCTTCTTCTCTTAGCTTTATCCCTGCAATGCAAGGAGTAAGTACTAGACTGCATTGTTCCATTTTGAATCTTCTAATAATTTCCTTTGCATAGCTCTCCTGAGAAATAATCTCCATTCTGCTTCTCGTCCACGGCCTCTTCCATGAGTTATAACTATTGCCTTCAGCATTTGTAACATGGAGATTCTAGTGTCTGATCATTAGTAGAAGAAGTGACTTGTGGGCTTCTTTGATTAATTCGAAATTCATGAGCCTCTAAGCTCCCTTGTAGACTTTCTATCGACAAGGATGACATGTCTTTTGATTCTTCGATCACAACAACAATATGGTCGAATTTGCTTGGTAAGCTTCAAAGAATCTTCTCGATAATTTTTTAAGTTGTTACTACTTCACCATTAGAAGCCATCTTATTTGTAAGAGAATTTACTTTTGTGAAACATTCTGAAATCTTTTCATCATCTTTCATCTCTAATTTCTCAAATTCTGCCCTTAAAGCTTGCAAACGAACCTTCTTCACTTGATCTTAGCCTGAGTATGTGGTTTCAAGTATTTCCCATTCTTCCTTGGAATTTTTTGCTTTGCTTATCCTTTCGTAAACTTGAATTTCTATGGCTTGAAAAAACTGGAAGGGAGCCTTCCTATCTTTTTGCTTTTCCTTCTTCAAATTATTTCTCTGGGCTTCTATTAATAGACTTTCATTTGCTGGTTGTTCTACTCTGCTTTGTACAACATCTCATAGGTCTTGAGACTCGAGACCTAACTTCATTAAGAAGCTCGAGTAATCATAATTTTCACCATTGAATTTGGGTACACGAGGAATAGGATTGTAGTAGAAGTTGCCATGGGAACCTGACAATATGCTCTGACACCAGTTTGATAAAAAAAACAAAGTACGAATTTTGTAATCAAGTGGAGAGGAAAAGATTTAGATTTTACTTTTTATTCAGTCAATCCTTCTTCTGAGTACAACTAACAACAGCTACTAATTTATTTATACATATAGCATGCACTCATTACATACTCAAATGCCACTTAAATATTAGAGACAAGTTGCCTTTTCACTTGTGTCATTTTATAGTTCAGTAGGTAGCTTTTCATGCAAAGTTGGTTTTATTTGCCAACAATGCCTCCCGTAAACCAAATTTGCTCTTAATTCCTAGTGCAGCAGCATTGCTTGTGAACCCATATCCTGCTACAGGCTTTGTGAATATGATAGCAAGTTGTTCATTACTTCTGCAATATTCTAGGTTGACTTCTCCGTTGTTAACAAGCTCTCTCAGGAAACGAAATCTAATGCGAATATGTTTTGTCCTCCCATGTAAGACTGGATTTTTTGAAATAGAAATGGTTGAAGTATTATCACAAAAGGGTGTTGTTGGGTTTTCTTGTTTGAACATGATGCTTTCTAAATCATTCTTCAACCATATGAGCTGACATGCAGCTGAAGAGGCAACAATGTATTCCACTTTGGTGGTTGAAAGTGCCACGACATGTTGCTTCTTCGAACTCCACGAGACTATACCACCGCCAATATTAAAAACATAACTTGAAGTGCATTGAGAATCATCAATACATCCTTCCAAATCACTATCTGTATACCCGATCAGTTTGACAGGAACATTTGCCGGATAGAAAATTCCATAATCATTTGTTCCTTTAATATATCTTAAAATTCTTTTTGTTGCCACCCAATGTTCCGAGCATGGCTTCTCCATGAATCTACTTATTTGACTCACTACAAACATAATATCAGGCCTGGTTGCTGTTAAATACATTAAGCCTCCAACTAAACTGTGAAACATGGTTGGATTGATGATCTTTCCATTCTCTTCTTCGCTCAGCTTTAGCCCTACAATGCAAGGAGTAAGTACTGGACTGCAGTGTTCCATTTTGAATCTTCTAATAATTTCCTTTGCATAGCTCTCTCGAGAAATAATCTCCATTCTGCTCCTCTTCCTCGTCCACGGCCTCTTCCATGTTGTGTGTTGTGACTGTTGCCTCCCGCATTTGTAACATGAGATTTTAGTGTCTGATCATTAGTTGAAGAAGCGACTTGTGGGCTTCTTTGATTAATTCGAAATTCATGAGCCTCCAAGCTCCCTTGTAGATTTTCTACCGACAAGAATGACATGTCTTTTGATTCTTCGATCGCAAAAAAAATATGGTCGAATTTGCTTGGTATGCTTCGAAGAATCTTCTCTATAATTTTTTGAGTTGGTACTACTTCACCATTAGAAGCCATCTTATTTGTAAAAGATTTTACTCTTGTGAAATACTCTGAAATCTTTTCATAATCTTTCATCTCTAATTTCTCAAATTCTTCCCTTAAAGCTTGCAAATGAACCTTCTTCACTTGATCTTGGCCTGAGTATGTGGTTTCAAGTATTTCCTATGCTTCCTTGGAATTTTTTGCTTTGCTTATCCTTTCGTAAACTTGAATTTCTATGGCTTGAAAAAATTGGAAGAGAGCTTTCTTATCTTTTTGCTTTTCCTTCTTCAAATTGGTTCTCTGGGCTTCTGCTAATAGACTTTCATTTGTTGGTTGTTCTGCTCTGCTTAGTACAACATCCCATAGGTCTTGAGACTCAAGACATAGCTTCATTAATCAGCTCTAGTAATCATAATTTTCACCATTGAATTTGGGTACAAGAGGAATAGGATTGGTAGTAGAAGTTGCCATTGGAACCTGACAATATGGTCTGATACCCGTTTGATAAAAAAACAGAGTATGGATTTTGTAATCAATTGGAGAGGAAAATATTTAGATACTATTTTTTCTTTTTATTCAGTCCATCCTTCTTCTGAGTACAACCAACAGCAGCTACTAATTTATTTATACATATACCTTGCATTCATTACATACTCAAACGCCACTTAAATATTAAAGACAAGTTGCCTTTTAACTTGTGCCATTTCATAGTTCAGCGGGTAGCTTTTAATGCAAATTTGGTTTAATTTTCCAACAGTGCCTCCCATAAACCAAATTTGCTCTTAATTCCTAGTGCAGCAACATTTCTTGTGAACCCATATCCTCCTACAGGCTTTGTGAATATGTTAGCAAGTTGTTCATTACTTTTGCAATATTCTAGGTTGACTTCTCCGCTGTTAACAAGCTCTCTCAGGAAATGAAATCTAATGCGAATATGTTTTGTCCTCCCATGTAAGACTGGATTTTTTGAAACAGAAATGGTTGAAGTATTATCACAAAAGAGTGTTGTTGGGTTATCTTGTTTGAACATGATGCTTTCTAAAAAAAATTTCAACCATATGAGCTGACATGCAGCTGAAGAGGCAGCAATGTATTCCACTTTGGTGGTTGAAAGTGCCACGACATGTTGCTTCTTCGAACTCCACGAGACAGCTCCACCGTCAATATTAAAAACATACCTTGAAGTGCTTCGAGAATCATCAATGCATCCTCCCAAATCACTATCTGTATACCCGATTAGTTTGACAGGAACATTTGCCGGACAGAAAATTCCATAATCAATTTTTCCTTTAATTTATCTTAAAATTCTTTTAGCTGCCACCCAATGTTCCGAGCATGGCTTCTCCATGAATCTACTTATTTGACTCACTGCAAACATAATATTAGGCCTGGTTGCTGTTAAATACATTAAGCCTCCAACAAAACTTTGAAACATGGTTGGATTGATGATCTATCCTATTTCTTCTTCGCTTAGCTTTAGCCCTGCAATGCAAGGAGTAAGTACTGGACTGCAGTGTTCATTTTCGAATCTTCTAATAATTTCCTTTGCATAGCTCTCCTGAGAAATAATCTCCATTCTGCTCCTCTTCCTCATCCATGGCCTCTTCCATATTGTGAGTTGTAACTATTGCCTCCAGCATTTGTAACATGAGATTTTAGTGTCTGATCCTTAGTAGAAGAAGTGACTTGTGGGCTTCTTTGATTAATTCAAAATTCATGAGCCTCCAAGCTCCCTTGTAGACTTTCTACCGACAAGGATGACATGTCTTTTGATTCTTCAATCGCAACAACAATATGGTCGAATTTTCTTGGTAAGCTTCGAAGAATCTTCTCTATAATTTTTTGAGTTGGTATACTTCACCATTAGAAGCCATCTTATTTGTAAGAGAATTTACTCTTGTGATTTACTCTGAAATCCTTTCATCATCTTTCATCTCTAATTTCTCAAATTCTACCCTTAAAGCTTGCAAACGAACCTTCTTCACTTGATCTTGGCCTGAGTATGTGGTTTCAAGTATTTCCCATGCTTCCTTCGAATTTTTTGCTTTGCTTATCCTTTCATAAACTTGAATTTCTATGGCTTGAAAAAATTGGAAGAGAGCCTTCTTATCTTTGAGCTTTTCCTTCTTCAAATTGTTTCTCCGGGCTTCTGTTAATAGACTTTCATTTGCTGGTTTTTCTACTCTGCTTTGTACAACATCCCATAGGTCTTGAGACTCAAGACATAGCTTCATTAAGCAGCTTCAGTAATCATAATTTTCACCATTGAATTTGGGTACAAGAGGAATAGGATTGGTAGTAGAAGTTGCCACTGGAACCTGACAATATGCTTTGGTACCATTTTGATAAAAAACAGAGTATGAATTTTGTAATCAAGTGGAGAGAAAAAGATTTATATACTAGTTTTACTTTTTATTCAGTCCATCCTTCTTCTGAGTACAACCAACAACAGCTACTAATTTATTTATACATGTAGCATGCATTCATTAAATACTCAAATGTCGCTTAAATATTAAAGATAAGTTTCCTTTTCACTTGTGTCATTTCATAGTTCAATAGGTAGCTTTTCATGTAAAGTTGGTTTAATTTTCCAGCAATGCCTCCCGTAAACCAAATTTGCTCTTAATTCCTGGTGCAACAGCATTGCTTGTGAACCCATATCCTGTTACAGGCTCTGTGAATATGTTAGCAAGTTGTTCATTACTTCTGCAATATTCTAGGTTGACTTCTCTGCTATTAACAGGCTCTCTCAGGAAATGAAATCTAATGCGAATATATTTCGTCCTCCCATGTAAGACTGGATTTTTTGAAACAGAAATGGTTGAAGTACTGTCACAAAAGAGTGTTGTTGGGTTTTCTTGTTTGAACATGATGCTTTCTAAAACATTCTTCAACCATATGAGCTGACATGCAGCTGAAGAGGCAGCAATGTATTCCACTTTGGTGGTTGAAAGTGCCACGACATGTTGGTTCTTCGAACTCCACGAGACTGCTCCACTACCAATATTAAAAACATACCCTGAAGTGCTTCGAGAATCATCAACACATCCTCCCAAATCACTATCCGTATACCCGATCAGTTTGAAAGGAACATTTGCCGGATAGAAAAATCCATAATCAACTGTTCCTTTAATATATCTTAAAATTAGTTTTGCTACCACCCTGTGTTCCGAGCATGGCTTGTCCATGAATCTACTTATTTGACTCACTGCAAACATAATATCAGGTCTAGTCGCTGTTAGTTACATTAAGCCTCCAAGAAAACTGCGAAACATGGTTGGATTGATGGTCTTTCCTTTCTCTTCTTCACTTTGCTTTAGCCCTGCAATGCAAGAAGTAAGTGCTGGATTGCAGTGTTCCATTTTGAATCTTCTAATAATTTCCTTTGCATAGCTCTCCTGAGAAATAATCTCTATTCTGCTCCTCATCCACAGCCTCTTCCATATTGTGAGTTGTAACTATTGCCCAAAGCATTTGTATCATGAGATTTTAGTGTCTGATCATTAGTAGAAGAAGTGTCTTGTGGGCTTCTTTGATTAATTCGAAATTCATGAGCCTCCAAGCTCCGTTGTAGACTTTCTACCAACAAGGATGACATGTCTTTTGATTCTTCGATCGCAACAACAATATGGTCGAATTTTCTTAGTAAGCTTTGAAGAATCTTCTCTATAATTTTTTGAGTTGTTACTACTTCACCACTAGAAGCCATCTTATTTGTAAGAGAATTTACTCTTGTGAAATACTCTGAAATCTTTTCATCATCTTTCGTCTCCAATTTCTCAAATTCTGCCCTTAAAGCTTGCAAACGAACCTTCTTCACTTGATCTTGGCCTGAGTATGTGGTTTCAAGTATTTCCCATGCTTCCTTGGAACTTTTTCCTTTGCTTATCCTTTCATAAACTTGAATTTCTATGGCTTGAAAAAATTGGAAGAGAGCCTTCTAATCTTTTTGCTTTTCCTTCTTCAAATTGTTTCTATGGGCTTCTGTTAATAGACTTTCATTTGCTGGTTGTTCGACTCTGCTTTGTACAACATCCCATAGGTCTTGAGACTCAAGCCATAGCTTCATTAAGCAGCTCTAGTAATCATAATTTTCACCATTGAATTTGGGTATAAGAGGAATAGGATTGGTAGTAGAAGCTGCCACTGGAACCTGACAATATGCTCTGATACCAGTTTGATAAAAAACAGAGTATGAATTTTGTAATCAAGTGGAGAGGAAAAGATTTAGATACAAGTTTTACTTTCTATTCAGTCCATCCTTCTTCTGAGTACAACCAACAGCAGCTACTAATTTATTTATACATATAGCATGCATTCATTACATACTCAAACGCCACTTAAATATTAATGACAAGTTGCCTTTTCACTTGTGTCATTTCATAGTTTAGCGGGTAGCTTTTCATGCAAAGTTGGTTTAATTTTCCAACAATGCCTCCCATAAACCAGATTTTCTCTTAATTCCTAGTGCAGCAGCATTGCTTGTGAACCCATATCCTCCTACAGGCTTTGTGAATATTTTTGCAGGTTGTTCATTACTTCTGCAATATTCTAGGTTGACTTCTCCGCGGTTAACAAGCTCTCACAGGAAATGAAATCTAATGCAAATATAATTTGTCCTCCCATGTGAGACTGGAGTTTTTAAACTAGAAATGGTTGAAGTATTATCACAAAAGAGTGTTGTTAGGTTTTCTTGTTTTAACATGATGCTTTCTAAAAAAATCTTCAACTATATGAGCCGACATGCAGTTGAAGAGGAAGCAATGTATTCCACTTCGGTGGTTGAAAGTGCCACGACATATTGCTTCTTCGAACTGCACGAGACAGCTCCACCGCCAATATTAAAAACATACCCTGAAGTGCTTTGAGAATCATCAATACATCCTTCCAAATCACTATCTGTATACCCGATCAGTTTGACAGGAACATTTGCCGGATAGAAAATTCCATAATCATTTGTTCCTTTAATATATCTTAAAATTCTTTTTGTTGCCACCCAATGTTCCGAGCATGGATTCTCCATAAATCTACTTATTTGACTCACTGCAAACATAATATCAGGCCTCGTTACTATTAAATACATTAAGCCTCCAAATAAACTGCGAAACATGGTTGAATTGATGATCTTTCCTTTCTCTTCTTCGCTTAGCCTTAGCCCTGCAATGCAAGGAGTAAGTACTGGACTGCAGTGTTCCATTTTGAATCTTCTAATAATTTCCTTTGCATAGCTCTCCTGAGAAATAATCTCCATTCTGCTCCTTTTCCTCGTCCATGGCCTCTTCCATATTGTGAGTTGTAACTATTGCCTCCAGCATTTGTAACATGAGATTTTAGTGTCTAATCGTTAGTAGAAGAAGTGACTTGTGGGCTTCTTTAATTAATTCGAAATTCATGAGCCTCCAAACTCCCTTGTAGACTTTCTACCGACAAGGATGCCATGCCTTTTGATTCTTCGATCGCAACAAAGATATGGTCGAATTTTCTTGGTAAGCTTCGAAGAATCTTCTCTATAATTTTTCGAGTTGTTACTACTTCACCATTAGAAGCCATCTTATTTGTAAGAGAATTTACTCTTGTGAAATACTCTGAAATATTTTCATCATATTTCATCTCTAATTTCTCAAATTCTGCCCTTAAAGCTTGCAACCGAACCTTCTTCACTTGATCGTGGCCTGAGTATGTGGTTTTAAGAATTTCCCATGCTTTGTTGGAATTTTTTGCTTTGCTTATCCTTTCATAAAGTTGAATTTCTATGGCTTGAAAAAATTGGAAGAGAGCCTTCTTATCTTTTTGCTTTTCCTTCTTCAAATTGTTTCTCTGGGCTTCTGTTAATAGACTTTCATTTGTTGGTTGTTCTACTCTGCTTTGTACAACATCACATAGGTCTTGAGACTCAAGACATAGCTTCATTAAGCAGCTCCAGTAATCATAATTTTCACCATTGAATTTGGGTACAAGAGGAATAGGATTGGTAGTAGAAGTTGCCAATGGAACCTGAAAATATGCTCTGATACCAGTTTGATAAAAAACAGAGTATGAATTTTGTAATCAAGTGGAGAGGAAAAGATTTAGATGCTAGTTTTACTTTTTATTCAGTCCATCCTTCTTCTGAGTACAACCAACAACAGCTACTAATTTATTTATACATATAGCATGCATTCGTTACATACTCAAATGCCACTTAAATATTAAAGGCAAGTTGCCTTTTAACTTGTGTCATGTCATACTTCAGCAGGTAGCTTTTCATGCAAAGTTGGTTTAATTTTCTAACAATGCCTCCCATAAACCAAATTTTCTCTTAATTCCTAGTGCAGCAACATTGCTTATGAACCCATATCCTCCTACAGGCTTTATGAATATGTTAGAAAGTTGTTCATTACTTTTGCAATATTCTAGGTTGACTTCTCCGCGGTTAACAAGCTCTCTCAGGAAATGAAATCTAATGCGAATATGTTTTGTTCTCCCGTGTAAGACTGGATTTTTTGAAATAAAAACGGTTGAAATATTATCACAAAAGAGTGTTGTTAGGTTTTCTTGTTTGAACATGATTCTTTCTAAAACATTCTTCAACTATATGAGCTGAGATGCAGCTGAAGAGGTAGCAATGTATTCCACTTCGGTGGTTGAAAGTGCCACGACATGTTGCTTCTTCGAATTACATGAGACTGCTCCACCGCCAATATTAAAAACATACCCTAAAGTGCTTTGTGAATCATCAATACATCCTCCCAAATCACTATCCGTATACCCAATCAGTTTGACAGGAACATTGGCCGGATAGAAAATTCCATAATCAATTGTTCCTTTAATATATCCTAAAATTCTTTTTGCTGTCACCCAATGTTCCGAGCATGGATTCTCCATGAATCTACTTATTTGACTCACTACAAACATAATATCAGGCCTGGTTGTTGTTAAATACATTAAGCCTCCAACTAAACTGCGAAACATGGTTGGATTGAAGATCTTTCCTTTCTCTTCTTCGCTTAGCTTTAGCCCTGCAATGCAAGGAGTAAGTACTGGACTGCAGTGTTCCATTTTGAATCTTCTAATAATTTCATTTTCTTATCTCTCCTGAGAAGTAATCTCCATTCTGCTCCTCTTCCTTGTCCACGACCTCTTCCATATTGTGAGTTGTAACTATTGCCTCCAGCATTTGTAACATGAGATTTTAGTGTCTAATCATTACTTGAAGAAGTGACTTGTGGGCTTCTTTGATTAATTCGAAATTCATGAGCCTACAGGCTCCCTTGTAGATTTTCTACCGGCATGGATGGCATGTCTTTTGATTCTTCGATCGCAACAACAATATGATCGAATTTGCTTGGTAAGCTTCGAAGAATCTTCTCTATAATTTTTTGAGTTGGTATTACTTCACCATTAGAAGCCATCTTATTTGTAAGAGAAATTACTCTTGTGAATTACTCTGAAATCTTTTCATCATCTTTCATCTCTAATTTCTCAAATTCTGCCCTTAAAGCTTGCAAATGAACCTTCTTCTCTTGATCTTGGCCTGAGTATGTGGTTTCAAGTATTTCCCATGATTCCTTGGAATTTTTTGCTTTGCTTATCCTTTCATACACTTGAATTTCTATAGCTTGAAAAAATTGGAAGAGAGCCTTCTTATCTTTTTGCTTTTCCTTCTTCTAATTGTTTCTCTAGGCTTTTGTTAATAGACTTTCATTTGCTGGTTGTTCTACTCTGCTTTGTAAAACATCCCATAGGTCTTGAGACTCAGGACATAGCTTCATTAAGCAGCTCTAGTAGTCATAATTTTCACCATTGAATTTAGGTACAAGAGGAATAGGATTGGTAGTAGAAGTTGCCATTGGAACCTGACAATGTGCTCTGATACCAGTTTGATAAAAAAACAGAGTATGAATTTTGTAATCAAGTGGAGAGGAAAAGATTTAGATACTAGTTTTACTTTTTATTCAGTCCATCCTTTTTCTGAGTGCAACCAACAGCAGCTACTAATTTATTTATACATATAGCATGCATTCATTACATACTCAAACGCCACTTAAATATTAAAGACAAGTTGCCTTTTCACTTGTGTCATTTCATAGTTCATTAGGTAGCTTTTCATGCAAAGTTGGTTTAATTTTCCAACAGTATTAAATGTAACAGCAGCAGGATACAATCATTTCTCTCTCATCCTCGTAACCACATTCTCTCTTCATCTGCATTTTCTTCCCCACAAAACCCAGAAATAAGAGTATTGAGAATAACTATACTTGCCTTGCACCCAGAATTCTCCATTAAATCCAAAAGTTCTAAACCCTTAGAACTAGAATACCAGCTTACAGTACCAGCGTATCAAAATCCCAAAAATAAACTCATTGGGTAGGCATCCTTTGCTGGCCATTTCATCAAACAACTGGCGCGCATCGGCCAACTGACCTGACTCGCACAACAATTGTATAACTGTCAGGCACCAATATAAATTATCCATGGATCTGAAGGAAGATGCAGACCAGAGGTGCACAAATGATTGTGTTTGTGAGAAGACGGAATTTTGTGGCATTTCATCAAACACTTTTGGAATTTTCTACATTACCCGAACTAGTTTTGTTTATTTCACCCGAAGAAGTGATAAAAGTATGGGGTCCCAGATCCTCATTTAAGGCGAAAATCATGGAATTCAGGGTGGTCCCCATCATTTTATTCCACAATCGGCTGAAATACCCGATTCCCATTCGGGTAGTACAGCATTTTTTGAACACTTTTATAAGTAATAATAGTGATGGCAAAGCCACGTCATCACTGGAATTAAAGGACAGCTAGTAGCATAGGAGTGACGTTGATGAATCCCTAATCTCGGCCGTGACCACTGGTACCTGAACTTGAAGACCATTCAATTATGCATGTGCACATGTGCACGAGTGTGCACCATTCAGTAAATTCTAGGTTAATTCTTGTTGACTGGGTTTATAACACAGACCCATTTTCGATTGATGTTGAGTCTGTATAAATATGGGTGGTACGCCCTCATTGTTGGTGTGTTGAATTTGTATGGGAGTTTTTCTCATAAACTTTCAAATCATTTTTAGCAAGTATATGTGAAAACTCAGAAGAAGTTACTTACATCCATTATTTCTCTCAATTTAGTTCTGTTCATTTACTATTTCATCTTCTGCAATATTATTCTCTAAATTTATTGCTGTTAAATATTCTGATCATGGAGTCAAGAATCACGAGGAGTAAAGCAAATAAATCAGGCCCTAACAATAACCAAATCACGAAGTGTAAGTTCAAACATTATCATTTCCTTGTACAACGATTCAACCAAGTTGAAATCGTGGTACTTAATCGAGCATTGTATGAAAACGTTGTATAATTTATGCAAGTGGAGAAGGTTTGTAGAGTCGAGGGAGCAATGAGCAAAGGGAAGGATGAAGGAGTGGAGTTGATTCATTTGGTTTATGAAGTTTGGAGTCGAAATGTATTTCGGATGGAACAGAGAGAGAAGAGAGAGAATGAAGTGGTTGATGATTTACTGATGGAGAGTCGACAGTGAAGAGTTTAAAAGAAACAGTAGGCGGGTGTAGGGTTTTCCGAGTTGGATTTGGCGATGAAGGCAGTTAATTGCATGATGAGGAGGAAGAGGCTAAAAATATAGTACTGCTAAAATCACCCCAGTTTGTACTTTCTAACACCATAGTGTGGTAGCCAAAAGCAAAAAATTGAGTGTTTTAGTTTTACATGAGTATGTAATGCGAAAAGCACCATGCTTTGTGCTTTTGGTTACCGCACCTTGATGTTAGAAAACACAAACCGACGTGCTTTTAGCAGCACACAAACAAAATATTTAAGCATAAATATTATAAACATGGGGCTATTAGCACCTTGCAAAACTCTTCCAGCCACCATGCGACCGGTGTTCAAGTCCTTCAACGGTGAACGACCACTGTGCAAAACAAAATATTTCCCCTTCACATTTGGCGGTGAACGGTCGAACTCTCGGCTGGTGGCTGAAAATGGAAATTGAGGTATAAATACCAGAACAATATTTTAAACCAATATTTGATTCAAACATTAAGAATATTTTGAAAAGATAAACATCTAATAAATATTCATATATACCAACATTGCATGCTGCAAGATAAAGACTAAACGGTAATGAGTTCGAGGTATATCATGACCAAAATGTTGATACTAATAACCAAATTTATAAAAAGTTAAAAAAAGATATGCCCATAATAAAATAAAAAATTATCCAAAATATCTAAAGTTCATGTTGTATTATATTCGTATGCAAATAACATAAAGTTTGGATGAACATGAAGTGTAGTATATTTTCCAAAAATAGAAGTCATTTTCTTCTGTTGTCGATCAAAATATAAAGATATGGCTTTTATGTAATTTCCTATTTTTACTGGTCCTTATATCGCAAGTAAGATTTCTTCTTTATCGATCATTAAAGCATGCCTTAAGCTCTTGTTTGTGCTTGAAAATGTCAAGTTTGAAAAATTGATATGTGCTAAAAAAGAGAAAGTAGGAAGTACCCCTCATATGTGCAGTAAATCCATGTTTATTGTAACAACCGGCATTTTAATAACAAAAGTAATCAAAATAAGTACTGAAATAATTAATAATGGAATATGAACATTTTTGGAATTGTCAAAATTTGACTACGAAGCATGTACCACTGCATTTGTATCAATTTTCTAATTAATTTACATATATAATATGCTCCGAACATAGTTCATACGGAAAAGTTATTAACGTTCAAATTCTTGTGTCAGAAAAATATTTATATGTATAAATCTACATAAATGTATTTTTCTTAAAAAAATATGTGTGTATTAGTTTCAAAACTGTTGTATATGACGTAGTTGTATACACAATTATATGATTTTTGTTTGATGATAACAACCATATAAATATTATTTTAAATGTGTTTGTTACCGTACTGTTCTATTTATACATCATAGACATTAAATGTGTTTGTTACCGTACTGTTCTATTTATACATCATAGACGGGAATATAATATTTATATTTAAATAGAATACGACTGTACAAACATTCATATATTCATAAAGTATTTTATTTAAATTAAATATTATATTTCAAACATTCAAATAGTGCAACTATTTATACATCACAGACATTAAATATGTTTGTTGCCATACCGTTCTATTTATACATCATAGACAAGAATACATATTTATATTTAAATAGAATACGACTGTACATACATTCATATATTCATACAGTATTTTATTTAAATTAAATATTATATTTCATACATTCAAACAGTACAACTATTTATAACTCCACTATTTACAATTCACTTAAATAAGTTTGAATATTTCTGACATGACACATCACACATGAAATTGTAATATTGAAGGAATTCAAATAAAAATAGACATATTGAATTGAACACAATAAAATAATATTTTATTTCAATCAAATCAGTTTATTACAAATAACAATACAATTTTATTCATGTCTATAATCGATTTCATAAACACAGATTCTTCATTACATACATCACTCTTCACTCAGTATATTTACATAGACACACACTAACACTGTTCTTGTCTTCATCTTCAATATTCTGTCTTCACAGCATTCTTATGTTAGTCCAATCATCTTCATACCTGTCACATACAGAAGAATACACACAGTAGACTGCAACAAAAATAAAATTAAATAAAAGCAAATAAAAAAAATATTTTTAAATTTTATTTGCCTCAGAATTACGGTGTGTTTCTCATCATTTTTCTAGACTTGGCCTGGTATGTAGGGACAGAAAAATTGTCTAATGGATGCATGTACACACGTGTATACATGTACACATGTACACTGCCTCGCCAATCAGCGAGTAACTGAGGAGTAGCCACATAGACCATCTTGACTCAGTGCAATAATAATCAATCTGGTCAAGCACAAGTAAACATGGCATGGTCGAGCCAAAAGTAAAAGTCAAACAAATATTCAAACAGACCAATCAACTCGAGCACAAGCGTGATTAGGCCCATAAGCGTATACAGTTTTACAGGAAAATACTTCAGAAAATAAATAGGAAGGAGCACAATGGGGATTTCCAAATTTTAAGTAAAGGCGGCCAAAACAGTTGAGCAGAAGTGACTGGTGTACATTGTGAATCATGGTACTATGTGTACTGCATGGTACAGAAAGCAACTAGGTCGAGTTCAAGTGATCAAGTCAACATGTTCATCAAAGCAAAATGGTACAATGGCACAGCCAAGCTCAAGCATAGAATAACATATACATGAACAAGTCACAAGTGCAAATGACAGCAACATGGTATGGTAGAGCAAGTGGGAAAATAAAGGCGGCCTAAATGGACACATACACAAACATGGTGGAGGCAGCTCGACATGAATGACACTATTACACAGCCTCAAGATCAAAACTGTGGTGTTGGTTAAGTTATTATGCAAGTTTACATGGTCAAGTAGTCGAGCTAGGTACAGCAGCTCAATCAAATTCAAGTGAGCATATTCAAGTATACATGATCATGACAGTAGTGTCAAGACAGTTCAAGGAAAAAATCCACACAGCAATCATGGCTCAAGTTCAATGTAGCCAAGTTAGCACAGCAAAACCAAAAGGCACAAAATCTCAAAACTGTATAAGACCAATCACAAAACTCCAAGATAAATATACAAGAACAAGTTAAACCAATATGGTATAGTTTTCAGTTGGAAAAGGAGTGCAACAATAATAGTCATATGTGAATGCAAGTAAGACACACTGGTGCATCAACAAAGAAGCCAGTGGACAGGAACAAGCACAACACACTTGATTATATATGGAGCAGCTACAAATATGTAGGGGTTCAAGCACAGCAAATGGTCTAAACAACATAACCACAAGATCAATGTACTATTTGTTATATTCAGTACTAAGCAGTTCAATACAACGATGTATCAACAAAAAAACTAGCAGGCCGAGTAAGTTACAAGCACATTAAGGGTACAAAACAAACCAGCATTGTTGGCACAACAAAGATATGGCATTTTTTAAAGATTTGGCAAATTAAAGAAACAGGTAGTATCAATTCTTATCAAAGTGGTCAAGTAGCAAAGTTAAAAAGGACAGTGCAACTATAACATAAAAATAAATCTGTATGGATTAATATTGGATCCAACAGTTTTTCTTTGGAAAGTTTTTTTTTGTCTGAAAAGTATTTCCAGAAACCATCGGAAATAGACACGCAAATTCAAAATCAAAGAAGACTCAATCAACAGTTTCAGAAGTCCACGCAATTTTCAGATTGAAGGAATTTCCAGAATTTATCTCGCAAAATACTCTAGAAAGTTTGAACATTTTTTAAAACATAAAGGATCGATTCAAATCTTCAGATCAGTCGCAAGAAAACCATTTCAAAAGCCCCAAATCTCTCGTATATATCATGGCCAAATCAAACATCGAAATCAAAGCAAAATTTTAGGACTTTTAATCCTATAAATACACCCACATCATCATCGGCTATTATTATCCAAGTTAAAGCACAATTGAAACAAAACAACTCGAATTTAAAATCATACCAGGAAATCACTTAGATCGAATTAAAGCTTAAAGCAACGAAGATATCTATGGAGATTCAGAGCATCAAAAAAGAGAGAGCATCGGCTTCAAATATAAGGAGATTGCAAACCCTAGATCGTCATTGCCTCTTGAATCTCAGGAAACCCTAGAATATTATCTTGTCAGAGCCGCCGCCATTTTTAATTCTTAGAGGAAAAGAAAAGGATTGAAACAAATTATAAAGGAGGCCGGGCAAGTTTTCAACTATAAGGGATAACCCTTATTTTATTTTATTTTTCTATTTTTTATTTGTATTTGTTTTGTATTAATTTGTAAAAACAAACGAACAATTTCTAGATCTGTAAAATCTAGGGGAGACGAATTATGAGATTTGTAATTCGGGGAAATGTGGTTTTGGGGATAGAAACTAGTGCAGGGTTTTGAGTATAGGGTTAAGAACAGTTGGGAGCGAGTGTCGCGAGTTTACACGGGATTGTAAGCATAGAGATTTTTTTAACTCCTAGTAGAAACCTTGGGGAATGCAGCAGTAGGCAGGGTTTTGCCGAAGCTGGGTATATTTGCGTGTTATTTATTTTCCGCATTTATTCTGATTATTATCTGTGCTGTTATTATTTAATTACTCTGTGAAAATCTGCGATAAACCCTATTCACCCCCCTCTAGGGTTAATTTAGATCCTACATGTGGTATCGGAGCAGGTATCTTTTATTTTATTTTAACTCTAGAGTCATGAATCTGTCTAATAATGCATTTTCTGAGGGTTAGTCCATAGCTAGGCCACCAATATTTAATGGAACTGATTATGCATATTGGAAAGCTAGGATGAAAATTTATTTGAGTTCAGTTGATTATGATGTGTGGGATATTATTGAAATGGGTTATAGATCTCCCACTGTTATTGTTAGTGGTGTTGAAATTCCTAAATCAAAAGACAGGTAGGATGCTAATGATAAAAAATTATTTTCAACTAATGCCAAAGCGATGGATGCTTTAATCTGTGCTCTTGATAAAACAGAATTTAATCGAATTTATCATTGTGAAACTGCACAGGAAATATGGCATACGTTGGAGGCCACACACGAAGGTACATCTCAAGTGAAGGAATCTCGTCTCGCTCTTCTCAGCACCGAATATGAAAATTTCTCTATGCAACGAGATGAAGATATAAAAGAGATGTATGGACGCTTCTCATCACTAGTCTATAATGCAATAGCTCTTGGCAAAACTTATACCGAAGTGGAATTGATCAGAAAAATATTAAGTGTGCTATCGCTGAATTTTGAAGCAAAAATGACGGCAATTCAAGAATCAAAAGATCTGAATAAAATAAGCATGGAGGAGTTGATTGGAAATCTCATCACTTACGAGATGGAGTTAAAAGCAAGAGAAGAACGAAAGAATTGTGAATCAAAGAAAAAGTCTATCGCTCTAAATAATACAGTTGAAAGTGATGATGAAGATCCCACTGAAGAGCTAGCCATGTTTTTGAGAAAGTGAGCCAAAGGAAATTACAAACCACAAAAGAAATTTTCAAAATCTAACAAGTCCTAAACGGCCACAGCTTAAAAATGAAAAGAAGAAGTTTAGAAGAAAGAAGAAGGCTTTTGCTGCTATATGGGATGCCGAGGAGGAAGAAGAAGTTTCTGAAAGTGAAGAAGAGGAAGCTAATTTGTGTCTTATGGCACGATCTGATTCGGAAAGTAGTGAAGAGGATTCAAGCGAGGTATCGAATTTTACTTATAAAGATTCAATTTTAATGTTTCACGATCTCACAAAAACCATTGATTCTCTTGAACTAAAAGTTAAGAAATTGAAATCTGATAGGTTAAAACTAGTTCAAGAAAATAACAGTTTAGAAAGAAAACTTGAAAAAGTTAAGAATTCACCGTTTTCAGAATACGAAAAATGTCAATTTTTGAGTAACAATTCTTTGAAATTCAAAACTGGTTTTGAGTTACTTAAAAGTGAAATTGTGAATTTGAAGAACGAAAATCTTGATTTTGAAAAGGAAATTGAAAAGATTAAAGAATCTGAAAAACTTGATTTTGAAAAGCGAAAACAATTTGAAATTTCTAATTCCAATGCTAAAATCAAAGCACTTGAAAATGAAAATTTGATTTTAAAACAAACTGATGCTGAAAAGAGGAAAATCACTATTAATCATTGTTCAAATTTAATGAAAGAAAATAGCGATCTTGAATTTAAAATTCAACGACTTGAGTCAGCTTTGACTAAATTTTTTAAAGGAGAGAAATCCTTGAATATGTTGTTAAAAATCAATTTTTTGTTCAAAATAAAAAGGGACTTGGTTTTGGAGTTGATCCAGTTAAAAAACAAAATCCTAATGATTTTATAAATCGTTTAAATGGCTTTGAAATTGATCAAATTGAAATTTTGAACTCTAATAATTTCAAAGGGTTTTTAAATCATGAACGATATGAAAACTCATTTAGAAACAATTCAATTACACGAATTTGGATTCCAAAAAATAATAAAATGAATTTGAATAAATCTAAACGAATTTGGGTTCCAAAAGGTACGCTTGTGGATAGTAGTGGATTGTTATATAAACAGGTTTGGGTACCAAAATGTGTAAACGAAGATAAGAGTGGTAAAACATTTTTTGTTAGACCACTTGATCCTATAAACATTTAGGTACCAGGGATAGGGTAAGGAACAATTGTATTTAAAAGATAAAAATTCAAATTGTTCCATTTTATTGAATTGTTTGAAGTTCCTTAGCCATAGATTCAGAGTTGGAGATTCACTGGATCACGTCGATTATGGTAAGTCAGGTATGATCTCTGAACTAGTATTTTTATTTCAATTCCTTTTTAGTTTATTTTCCTTTTTAGTTTATTTTCCTTTTTAGTTTTTATTTCTTTTATTTTCTTTATTTTTTACTTGGCTGATTTTGAAATCATTCGTTATTGATTATTGAATTTCCTAGATTATAATTTTTTTAAGTGATCTCAAATAATTATCTTAGATTTGATCATTGACAGTTTCTTGCTCTTGTTTAAAAAATTCTCTGAAAAATTCACTTGTGATTCTTGCCTTGAAAATAATTTTGTGCTGCTTTGATAAGGAAAATGATTTGATTCGTTTGGATATCTTGGTGACTGGATGATAAATTGAAAAATCAGTGATTAAATATCTTTAAATTCCATAGACAAATTGAATTAAATATATAAGTGTTTTAAAATTGTCTAGGAGCAATCAACATTAGAAATATTAGATAATTTCATATTCTACTGATTGATTTTTGAAACTGTTTTTCAAACTTGCATTGATATTTTCAAAAACCCCTCTTGAAATTGATATTTTCAATTTTAAAATTATTTTTCATTATTTATTCAAAAATTGAAATTATTGATTGATTTGAACCGTTTTGTGACCCATCAAAATTATTAATAGATTTATGAATTTGTGATGGGTTGTGACTATGGTATAATTCATAACTAGAGGAGATGTTATTTTAAATTTCATGATGATTGGACAGATTTTATAATATCTTTGAATTAGAGCTTATTTCACGACCATCTTCTATATCTACCATATTTATGTCATTCATCATGGTTTTATTTAATTTGGGGAGTTCTAATTGTTCTTGGAATTAAAAATAAAATAAAAATAAATAAATAATTTATCCTTGGTATTCACCCCCATTTAAAAGTCCTCGCAGTTATGCGTGGGTGAATTACCTTAATTTCTATATGCTTCCATTCTTAGTTAAAAGTCCTTTGGGCTGTGCATGGATGGAACTCATTAGAGAGGATAAAGTTAAGTTACTACCAACCCCATTTAAAATACCTTTGGGCTATGCGTGGTAAGAAAGTGCTTAAAACATTTTTGAGCATATTTAAAATCTTTGAAATTCAAATATTCAATTTTTATTGAACTCTCCTCATTCTATAAAATCCATCGTAAATCCATTCATTCTGAAAGTGAAATTTGCTTTTGATTTAAAGATTATTATGATTTTTGTTTGATTAAATGGGATTTGCGATATATATTCTCTCCTTGAATTTGGATTCATATTTATGGTCTAAATTTGTCACTATTTTGATCTCTATTATCCTTTTGATGATAACAAAAGGGGGAGAATGTTCAAGATTTTGATTGATGAGTATTTAATTCAAAAATATTTTAAGACTGAAAATTAAATATTTAGAGGGAGAATGGTCAATTGGATTTCATCATTCATATTTTCCATATATATAGGGGGAGTTCAGTTGTAGGGGTAGCTAATAAATAGGGGGAGTTCAATATTCACTGTCAAACACATTTATTGTGCTCAAAATCTTTTATTTGTTTGTCATCATCAAAAGGGGGAGATTGTTGTATATGAAGTAGTTGTATACACAATTATATGATTTTTATTTGATGATAACAACCAAATAAATATTATTTTAAATGTGTTTGTTATCGTACTATTATATTTATACATCACAGACATTAAATGTGTTTGTTACCGTATTGTTCTATTTATACATCACAAACAGGAATATAATATTTATATTTAAATAGAATACGACTGTACAGACATTCATATATCCATACAACATTTTATTTAAATTAAATATTATATTTCCAATATTCTAACAGTACAACTATTTATACATCACAGACATTAAACGTGTTTGTTGCTGTACTGTTCTATTTATACATCACAGACAGGAATATAATATTTATAATTAAATAGAATACGACTGTACAGACATTCATATATTCATACAGTATTTTATTTAAATATTATATTTCAAACATTCAAACAATACAACTATTTATAACTCCACTATTTACAATTCATTTAAATAAGTTTGAATATTTCTGACATGACACATCACACATGAAATTGTAATATTGAAGGAATTCAAATAAAAATAGACAGATTGAATTAAACACAATAAAATAATATTTTATTTCAATCAAATCTGTTTATTACAAATAACAGTACAATTTTATTCACGTCTATGATCGATTTCATATACACAGATTCCTCATTACATACATCACTCATCACTCAGTATATTTACATAGACACACACTAACACTGTTCTTGTCTTCATCTTCAATCTTCTGTGTTCACAGTATTTTTATGTCAGTCCAATCATCTTCATACCTGTCACATACAGAAGAACACACACAGCAAAATGCAACAAAAATAAAATTAAATAAAAGCAAAAAAAAAATTATTTTTAAATTTTATTTGCCTCAGAATTATGGTGTGTTTCTCATCATTTTTCTAGACTTGGTCTAATATGCAGGGACAGAAAAATTGTCTGATGGCTGCATGTACACACGTGTATAAATATACATGTGTGCACTGCCTCGCCAATCAGCGAGCAACTGAGGAGTAGCCACATGGACCATCTCGACTCAGTGCAATAATAATCAATCTGGTCAAGCACAAGTAAACATGGCATGGTCGAGCCAAAAGTAAAAGTCAAACAAATATTCAAACAACCCAATCAAGTCGAGCACAAGCGTGATTAGGCGCATAAGCATATACAATTTTGTAGGAAAATACTTCAGAAAATAGACATGAAGGAGCACAATGGGGATTTCCAAATTTCAAGTAAAGGCAGCCAAAATAGTTGAGCAGAAGTGACTGGTGTACATTATGAATCATGGTACTATGTGTACTACATGGTACAGAAAGCAACTAGGTCGAGTTCAAGTGATCAAGTCAACATGTTCATCAATGCAAAATGGTATAATGGCACAGCCAAGCTCAAGCATATAACAACATATACATCAACAAGTCACAAGCTCAAGCCCAGATGGACACATACACATACATGGTTGTAACACCCCGTATTTTCTATTAACATTATAATAATGAATCCTAGAATACTTAAATTAAAATGTGAGAATTAAGGGAAACGGGTTACGTCATTGTGTTCGTCTCAGAATTCTGGTTGAGATAGAGTCCGAGTTTGCGTAAATTGGACTTCGTATGAAGAAGTTATGGTTGTCAGAAGTTTCCAGAGAATTCAAATAAATTCAAACAGCTCGAAAAACAAGTTCAAATTCAAACAGAAGTCAGAAGCGGGCTAGGCGGGAAAATTCCCACCTAGGCAGGTCGACCAGGGAGTCAACCCTAGTGTCGACCTCCCCCCTAGAGGTTGACCTGGGGGTCGCCCTTAGGGTTCACCTGGGGGTCGTCCTGGCCCCCGGCCAGATCTGAAATTTGAACGACTGATGACTTGCTGCTGAGTCACTAGGATTTCTGGATGGTCCTGATCTAGTTTGAGTGGCTGTGATTAACCCTAGGTTCATCCGACGGCTATAATTAAACTAGAATTCTATATAAACAACTCAATGTTTAACCTAAAAACACACAGAAAAATAATCCTAGAACTGAAATGTCGTCAGTAGAGAACTTGGAGTAGCCGTCACCGTTTTCAATTCAAAGACGAGTTAAATGCTTACATCAATAATCAAAATTAAAACGAGTCTAATTCAACGATCTTCATCAAAGGCGCGCATCTCCAATTTCAGAATTCAGATTTCAGAACGCAAGAATTCCTTTTTAGTTTGTAAGTTGGTTATTACGCAGATTTAAACATTCCTTCGATTGAATCATGACATGTTGTAATCTGGATATAGAATGATGCTTGTGTATAAGATTTGATTCTCGTTTATCTTAAAGTATCATTGTAATTAATCATGTCTATATGCTTATGGCGATGAACATGTTGTATATTAATCATATCTATATGCTTGTGGTGATGAACAACATTTATGTTATTGGAATCTATTATAATTGGGTAATGGATTTATTTTGCCAATTAAATGGTAAATCATGTCATGTTGTAATTTGATGGTTATTTGCAAGTTCATGATCTAAAACACATGCTTACATCTTACATTAACATTTAGAACCATGAATCTATTTATGTTGTTTGATTGGATTTGTAATCCTCTTATGTTTTAACACAAGTTATCATGCTAAGTGTGAATTAAACATGTTTAGGTAATCCTCTTATGTTTTAACACATAAGTTATCATGCTATGTTGTGATTTAAATATGTTCATAGTGGCTTTCTTACGTTTTGACATACATAAGTGAGTATGCTAAATTGTGGTTTAGAATTTTGTTTATAGGTTAAACCTCCATGTTAGACCCACATCAAGTTTACATGAAAATTAGATCCAACTTAGTCACAAGTTCACCTTTACCTGTTTAGTTAAGATAATGATAAATCTATGCCAAGTTACATGTGATAAGTTGAAATGTATGTTATTTTATGTTTATTTCATGTCTCTTGTTTACTACCCCTTTTCTTGTTTATGGGTTGGGCTAACTTACTAGCCTAACATTTTATGTGATTCATGCGTACGTTCCACGGGGGTAGCGATGGGAAATATGAAAATTCATGGCATAGATTTGTTCATTAATTGGTATAATTGATATACCATTTATGTTGAGCATAATCAAAGGATAATTATGGCATGAGTAAATTAAAATTAATTTACATAAAGAAACTTGACATATATAGAAAAATATGAATTTAGAAAAGACGAATATGCCTAACACGAGGTTTGACTGAGTTGTGGTGTAAATCTGCCCGGAACCGACCGGCATATCCAGTGACCACAACAAGACATGTCTAATATGGGTGGTTAGTGCATCAAGCCCAAAAAAACCCCGAGGTTAGACTGAGTTGTGATGTAAATCTGCCCGGAACGGTTCCGACGGAGTATGGGCGTGCACGTACTCCGGGGTGGAAAAATCAGGCACTGGGCATCAGTAGTGTACACTGTGCATCTTGAATCGTGTCGGGTTTACCAGAGGGACTGATACACCCCATGGTGGGACCAGCACAGGTAGCTACAGTTAAGCGGGGATGAATGACATAGGATATGAATGCATGCGAGTAGGAGCCGATCATTAAGAGGATCGTTTGTTATAAACACGTGGGGCTGGTTGAACCAATAGTTAAATAGGTGCAGAGACTATAGTAATGGGTGCGATCACACGTTCCTATTATCTTATATTAGGGTATTGTCCTATGTTCTGTTATCACTGTCATGATCCCTTTCCTTGTTTAAATACTAGTAATCACTGAACTTACCAGACTTATTGTCTGACCCGTTTTCTTTCGTCTTCTTTTCTTTCGTTTCCCCCCCTCAGGTCCACAGGGAGGAAATACTCCAGCTTAATCAGACTCTTTGCAAGCTTCAAGAAAGTAGATGTATGATTTGGACTCTCTTGCATTGGCTATGGCTTTTGGATATGACCCTTGGGGATTTATGCAGTTTTATCTATGTGTCATGCTTCTTTATTTAATAATTAAGACAGAAATTATGGTGTAATGTTTTGGAAGTTATTTTTGAGACAATTTGATGTAAGGCTTTTGTATTGAACTACGTATGCAATAAATGTTTGAATTCCGCTGCTTAAATTTATCTGTCTTGTAAATTTTTCTGTGTCTTGTATCTATAACCCTCCACCAAAAGTAAGGCATTCCCTTTGTGAGTGACCTTAACGGAGGTGGGGTGTTTCACTTGGTATCAGAGCAAAGGTTTACCAAATCAGATAAGAATTTTTGAAAACTATTTTTCAAAAAGAAATATAAAGAAGCAATTTACAAGAAAAAGTGTTGTTTTAAATTTAAAAAGGCATAATCCCCAAAGCTATTTGCACTATCTTTCTATCCATCGTTTTGAATCTTTTCTTTTTCGTTTTAGCATGTCTGGGAATCTTAACCTTCCAGAGGGTGTACCGATACCTGGCTGGTTCAGGAGGTACTTAGAGGCTAGGGCCAATGATGCAGGCCCAGCAGATATTCCTCCTCCAGCTGCAGCAGTTCCTCCTCCCCCTCCTCCTCCTCGTGCAAATGCTTTCTCAAAGATTTGTAGAGACTTTAGGGCCATGGGTGGAAAGGATTTCAAGGAAACTAAATCATTCGTAGAAGCAAGGGACTGGCTCAAAGAAACCGAGGATCTGTTCGTTATCTTCGAGGAGGACGATAGGCAGAAGGTACAGTTAGCTGTATGGTTTCTCAAAGATGAAGCTTCTTATTGGTGGGAAGTCACTAACGCTGAAAGACCAGTTGAAACATGGATGGATTTCAGAATAAGGTTTGAGATGAAATTCCTCTCACAAGCTGAACGAAGTTTACAGCTGGAAAAGTTCTTATCTCTTAAGCAAGGAAGTATTACAGTCAAGGAGTACGTCAATCAATTCAATAAACTGGCCTGATTTGGACTAGATTTAGTGAATACTCCTCATAAGAAGGCTCTCTGTTTTGTTAAGGGATTGAATGAGCCACTTCACAGGTTGGCTATGACCGATATACCTATGGGGGCTACTTACGAGAGGTTAGTGGACATGGCACTCTTACATGAGGAAGACAAGGACAAGAATGAGGCAAAAACGGAAGTGCCTCAAGATAAGAAGGGGAAGGGTCGCAGAACAAGAAGGCTGATTCAAAGAAAGGCGGGAAGAACAACAAACCCCGTGAAAAGAGAAAGTGTAATTTCTGTGGCATTCCCGGGCATCTGATCAAAGACTGTAAGAAGAAGAAAAGGAAGATGGTTGGTTGTTTCCAATGTGGTGAGACATGACACATGGCTAGGGCCTGTCCAAAAAAAATCAAGGGCTAGGAGCTGGACCTTCTTATGGAGGACAAGTTCACGCTCTCACGGCACCTCCGCAAGAACGAGGTAGAAATATTTCTGTCGAAAGTTTAGTCTATCTTTTTGAGCATCTTGTTCGTACACTATTTGATTCTGGCGCATCGCACTCTTTTATATCTACTGCTTTAGTGGAATCTCTGCACCTAGACACCAGTATAGTAGAGGATCCCTTGGTTGCTTCAAATCCAATCAGGGGCTCAGCCTATTTGTCAATGGTTTGTTTGGATTTGAAAATATCTATATTAAGCGTTAGGTTTAGATGTAATGCCTTTGTTTTGGACTTCACGGGCTATGGGTTGATTCTAGGCATGGACTGGCTATCCAGTAATGGTGCCGTCCTCGATTGTGAAAAGAGAGTGGTTAGACTCATAACTCGCCTCGGTAACACTCTCGAAATTTCTTGTAATCACATGAACTCTGTTATGCTTAGTTATCTAGAATCTTTTGATGTGTCTGTTGAGAAATTACTGTCTGTAAGGATAGTCCGTGAATACTCGGATATGTTTGAAGAGGTAAAGGGCTTAACTCCGAAGCAGGAAATAGACTTCCACATATACCTCGTTGACAATGCAAAGCCCGTTGCTTTAGCCGTTAGGCATATGGCCCCAAGGGAGAGAAAGGAGCTCAGCAAGCAAATCAAAGAGCTTCTTGAAAACGGGTTCATAAGACGAAGTATTTCTGATTGGGGGTGCTCCGGTAGCGTTTGCAACCAAAGCTGATGGTTCGCTTCGCCTGTGCATTGATTATAGGGAGCTAAACAAGCTGACCAAGAAGAATAAACACCCACTCCCAAGAATAGATGATTTATTTGATTAGCTTGTAGGTGCATCGGTTTTCTCCCAATTAGATTTAGCTACCGGGTTTCATCAACTAAGAGTGGCAGAAGACAACATTGATAAACCGTGTTCAGAACTCCCGATGGTTTCTTCGATTGGCTTGTCATGCCCTTCGGTTTGGCAAACGCATCCGCTTACTTCGTTGATTTAATGAGCAGGGTGTTCCGAGAGTTCCTCAATAAGTTTGTGGTGGTCTTCGTAGATGATATTTTGATCTTCTCAAAGAATGAGGAAGAGCATGCTCAGCACCTGAAGGAAGTCTGGAGAGAAGAAGTTAGGTTCCTTGGACATGTGGTGTCCAAAGAGCGGATAGCTGTGGACCCCACGAAAGTCGTTGCTGTGCAAGATTGGAAGGTTCCTCGAAACGCAACCGAAGTCCGAAGCTTTCTCGGGCTAGCAGGATTTTATCGAAAATTCATCAAATATTTGGCAAAAATCTCAGCTCCACTAACAAGATTGACAAAGAAGAACCTAGCTTTCAATTGGGATTTGGATTGTGATATTTCTTTCCAACGTTTTAAAAGGGCTCTAACAACAGCCCCAGTTCTGACATTGCCGGATGGAAGCAAGATGTTTACAATATACACAGATGCATGCGGAACGGGACGAGGCGCTGTTCTGATGCAAGAAGGGAAGGTAGTGGCTTATGGTGGAAGACAGTTGAATGTACATGAGAAAAACTACCCAACCCACGACCTAGAATTGCCAGCCATCGTTTTTGCGCTTAAGTCTTGGCGCCATTATCTCCAAGGTGAGAAATTTGAACTGTATACTGACCATAAATCGTTGAAATACCTATTCTCGCAGAAGGATCTCAACTTGAGGCAGCAAAGGTGGATGGAGTTTCTTGCCTCGTACGATTTTGAGATTTCCTACACTCCTGATAAGGGCAATGCAGTAGCAGATGCCTTAAGTAGAAATAAGCTGACCTTAAGCCCTCTCTTTGTGGAAAGGAAAACTTGGAGTTCATAGCAAGATTTAACTTCAGACCCTCCACTGACTTTGTACCTGGCTTGCTAGCAACGTTAGAAGTGCGACCAACTCTATTAGACTCAATCTGAGCCGCGCAAAGAGGAGACCCTCAGCTAGCCGAGGTGATGGACAAGTTAATTAGGGGTGAGACCTAGTCACCTCAATAGATACTCCATTGATGCCAAGGGCTGGTTAAGACGAGATGGAAGACTATGTGTCCCACAAGTAAGGGACTTAGTAAAGGCAGTTCTAGAAGAGGCACGCCATTCCAAACTGACCATACACCCAGATGGGGACAAAATGTATAAAGACATCAAAAGAGTTTTCTTTTGGAATGGCATGAAGCGAGACATAGCTGAATTAGTTTCTAAGTGTTTAATATGCCAACAAGTCAAGGCGGAGAAAAAGAAGCATGATGGTCTGCTCCATCCTCTAGAAGTCCCACAGTGGAAATGGGATAGCATCTCGATAGACTTTATAGATGGGTTGCCTAGGTCAAGAAGGGGCAATACCAGCATTTGGGTAATAGTGGACAGGCTCACAAAAAGCGCCCACTTTATACCCCTCAAGAGTAAAAGGACTACCTCATCTCTAGCATCCATATATCTTAAGGAGATAGTTCGACTCCATGGGATAACCTCCAACATAGTGAGTGATCGAGACCCTATCTTCACGAGTGAGTTTTGGAAGAGTCTACAAGAGACTCTAGGAACACAGTTATGCTTAAGCACGACGTATTACCCTCAAACTGATGGCCAAACGGAAAGAGTCAACAGAGTATTAGAAGACCTCTTGAGATTATGCATTATTGACTTCGGAGGAACATGGGAGGATCATCTACCTTTGGTGGAATTTTCTTACAACAATAGCTACCAAGCCACCATAGGCATGGCACCTTTCGAAGCTTTATATGGAAGACCGTGCAGGTCACCAACTTGCTGGTGGGAGTCCACATACAAGCTTATATTTGGACTAGACATGATTAGGGAAACTTCAGAGAAAGTGGACTTGATACGAAGAAGAATGAAGACGGCCCAAGATAGACAGAAGTCCTACGCAGACAAAAGAAGAACTGACCTTGAATTCGAAGTTGGAGACAAGGTGTTCCTTAAAGTATCTCCTTTGAGGAGCGTCATTCGCTTTGGATCCGCAGGAAAGTTAGCACCAAGATTTGTAGGGTCATTCCCTATCATCGAGAAGATTGGGAAGATGGCTTATAGGGTATAGCTGCCCGAAAGATTGGCCGGGGTTCACAATGTCTTTCATGTCTCTCACCTGCGGAAGTGCTTACATGAGTCTGCGGAAGTGGTAGAACCAAGTATGCTAGAAGAAGTTGAAGTTGAACGAGAAGCAACTGTGAGAAGAGTTCCAACCCGTATCTTGGGAACAGAAGTCAAAAAGCTACGCAACCGCGAAGTTAAGCTCGTCAAAGTTCAATGGAGCAACACCGAGGAAGACGCGACTTGGGAAACTGAGGACATAATACGCGCAACCTACCGTTTCTTTTTGAGGGTACGTCTTTAATCTCTTTTTCCTCAAGTGCATGCTCGTATCTATCTTTTTAGGTATATCTCCTCGATCTTATCCATTATCCTTAGGTAATAACCCATTTGGATGTAAACGTGTAACTGAAACATGCTATGATTGATGGTTGCAAGTGGTTGCTAGTGGATGCATATACACACACATTAGGTATTAGATTGGCTCAGTCACTTCCATATTGCATATGCATATATGTATTGGTTTATGGATTAAAACTTGATGTGTTATCATATGGACGTTGCATTTGTATGAATGGTTGTGCACTCATGTAAGAAATTTTGAGTAGGGAAAATTGCATACACAATGGACTTATGGCACTGACATAATTTGCATTAAGGAGGTCAACCGAAATAGTAGACCGCCTGATTTTGCATTAGATAAGGACATATACACACACAATGCATATGATCATGAAGCATTAGAAATCTTTTAAGGACAATGGACGCCTGTGTTTGATGGTTGAGTAGATGGGTGTTTGGATGGTAGGATATAAGTTCTTCTCGACTTGGGGATTTCGGGGACGAAATCCTAAAAGGAGGGGAGAATGTAACACCCCGTATTTTCTATTAACGTTATAATAATGAATCCTAGAATACTTAATTTAAAATGTGAGAATTAAGGGAAACGGGTTACATCATTGTGTTTGTTTTGGAATTCTGGTTGAGATAGAGTTCGAGTTTGCGTAAATTGGACTTCGTATGAAGAAGTTATGGCTGTCAGAAGTTTCCAGAGAATTCAAATAAATTCAGATAGCTCGAAAACCAAGTTCAAATTCAAACAGAAGTCAAAAGCGGCTGGGCGGGAAAATTACCGCCCAGGCAGGTCGACCAGGGGGTCGACCCTAGTGTCGACCTCCCCCCTAGAGGTCGACCTTAGGGTCGACCTTAGGGTCGACCTGTGGGTCGACCTAGCCCCCGGCCAAATCTGAAATTTGAACGACTGATGACTTACTGTTGAGTCACTAGGGTTTTTGGATGGTCCTGATCTGGTTTGAGTAGCTGTGATTAACCCTAGGTTCATCCGACGGCTATAATTAAACTAGAATTCTATATAAAAACTCAATGCTTAACCTAAAAACACATAGAAAAATAATCTTAGAACTGAAATGCCGTCAGTAGAGAACTTGGAGTAGCCGTCACCGTTTTTAATTCAAAGACGAGTTAAAAGCTTACATCAAAAATCAAAATTAAAACGAGTCTAATTCAACGATCTTCATCAAAGGCGCGCATCTCCAGTTTCAGAATTCAGATTTCAGAATGCAAGAATTCCCTTTTAGTTTGTAAGTTGGTTATTACGCAAATTTAAACATTCTTTCGATTAAATCATGACATGTTGTAATTTGGATATAGAATGATGCTTGTGTATAAGATTTGATTCTCGTTTATCTTAAAGTATCGTTGTAATTAATCATGTCTATATGCTTGTGGCGATGAACATGTTGTATATTAATCATATCTATATGCTTGTGGTGATGAACAACATTTTATGTTATTGGAATCTATTATAATTGGGTAATGGGTTTATTTTGCCAATTAAATGGTAAAACATTTCATGTTGTAATTTGATGGTTATTTGCAAGTTTATGATCTAAATCACATGCTTACATGTTAGATTAACATTTAGAACAATGAATCTATTTATGTTGCAAGATTGGATTTGTAATCCTCCTATGTTTTAACACAAGTTATCATGATAAGTGTGATTTAAACATGTTTATGGTAATCCTCTTATGTTTTAACACATAAGTTATCATGCTAAGTTGTGATTTAAATATGTTCATAGTGGCTTTCTTATGTTTTGACATACATAAGTGAGTATGCTAAATTGTGGTTTAGAATTTTGTTTATATGTTAAACCTCCATGTTAGACCCACATCAAGTTTACATGAAAATTAGATCCAACTTAGTCACAAGTTCACCTTTACCCGTTTAGTTAAGATAATTATACATCTATGCCAAGTTACATGTGATAAATTGAAATGTATGTTATTTTATTTTTATTTCATGTCTCTTGTTTATTACCCCTTTTCTTGTTTATGGGTTGGGCTAACTTACTAGCCCAACATTTTATGTGATTCATGCGTACGTTCCATGGGGGTAGCGATGGGAAATATGAAAATTCATGGCATAGATTTGTTCATTAAATGGTATTTGATATACCATTTATGTTGAGGATAATCAAAGGATAATTATGGCATGAGTAAATTAAAATTAATTTACATAAAGAAACTTGACATATATAGAAAAATATGAATTTAGAAAAGACGAATATGCCTAACCCAAGGTTAGACTGAGTTGTGGTGTAAATCTTCCCGGAACCGGCCGACATATCCAGTGACCGCAACAAGACCTGTCTAATGTGGGTGGTTAGTGCATCAAGCCCAAAAAGAACCCGAGGTTAGACTGAGTTGTGGTGTAAATCTTCCCGGAACCGACCGGCATATCCAGTGACCACAACAAGACATGTCTAATGTGAGTGGTTGGTGCTATAATAAATTAAAGCTAAGTCCGGATTGGTAGGTTAAGACAAATTAGGAAAACACTTAACCGATTCAGCATGTTAACTAAACGAATGAGTGGGGTTAGGTAAACATGGACACTTAACCAAATAAACATGTTGATTAGAAAACCCTAGTAACGGGGACCCATTACAACAGTAACCCACAGAGATGTATCACGGTACCCTGAAACTAGGCAGGGTGGGGCACGATTACTTGGCTGAATTATAAGCGGTCAAAACGTCGGCGGTTGGTGGGCCATTGTAGGTTCCGACGGAGTATGGGTGTGCACTTACTCCGGAGTGGAAAAGTCGGTCACTGGGCATCAGTAGTGTACATTATGCATCTTTAAACATCTCGGGTTGCCACCAGAGGGACTGATACACCCCATGGTAGGACCAGCACAGGTAGGTACAGTCAAGCAGGGCCGAATGACACAGGATATGAATGCATGCGAGTAGGAGCCGATCATTAAGAGGATCGTTTGTTATAAACACGTGGGGCTGGTTGAACCAATGGTTAAATAGGTGCAGAGACTATAGTAATGGGTGCGATCACATGTTCCTCTTATCTTATATTAGGGTATTGTCCTATGTTCAGTTATCACTGTCATGATCCCTTTCCTTGTTTAAATACTAGTAATCACAGAACTTACTAGACTTATTGTCTGACCCGTTTTCTTTCGTCTTCTTTTCTTCCGTTTCCCCTCCTCAGGTCCACAGGGAGGAAATACTCCAGCTTAATCAGACTCTTTGCAAGCTTCAAGAAAGTAGATGTATGATTTGGACTCTCTTGCATTGGCTATGGCTTTTGGATATGACCCTTGGGGATTTATGCAGTTTTATCTATGTGTCATGCTTCTTTATTTAATAATCAAGACAGAAATTATGGTGTAATGTTTTGGAAGTTATTTTTGAGACAATTTGATGTAAGGCTTTTGTATTGAACTACGTATGTAATAAATGTTTGAATTCCGCTACTTAAATTTATCTGTCTTGTAAATTTTTTTGTGTCTTGAACCTATAACCCTCCACCAAAGTTAAGGCATTCCCTTTGTGAGTGACCTTAACGGAGGTGGGGTGTTTCAATGGTGGAGGCAGCTTGACATGAATGACACGATTACGCAGCCTCAAGAACAAAACTGTGGTGTTGGTCACGTTATTATGCAAGTTTACATGGTCAAGTAGTCGAGCTAGGTATAGCAGCTCAATCAAATTCAAGTGAGCATATTCAAGTATACATGATCATGACAGTAGTGTCAAGACAGTTTAAGGAAAAAAATTCCACACAGCAATCACGGCTCAAGTTCAATGTAACCAAGTTGGCACAGTAAAACCAAAGGGCACAAAATCTCAAAACTGTATAAGACCAATCACAAAACTCCAAGATAAATATACAAGAACAAGTTAAACCAATATTGTACAGTTTTCAGTTGGAAAAGGAGTGCAACAATAATAGTCATATGTGAATGCAAGTAAGGCATAGTGGTGCATCAACAAAGAAGCCAGTGGACAGGAACAAGCACAACGCACTTGATTATATATGGAGCAGCTACAAATATGTAGGGGTTCAAGCACAACAAATGGTCTAAACAACATAACCACAAGATCAATGTAGTATTTGTTCTATTCAGTACTAAGCAGTTCAATACAATGATGTATCAACAAAACAAACCAGCAGGCCGAACAAGTTACAAGCACATTTAAGGGTACAAAACAAACCAACATTATTAGTACAACAAAGATATGGCATTTTTTTTTAAGTTTTGGCAAATTAAAGAAATAGGTAGTATCAGTTCTTATCAAAGTGGTCGAGTAGCAAAGTTAAAAAGGACAGTGCAACTATAACATAAAAATAAATCTGCATGGATTAATATTGGACCCAATAGTTTTGTTTTGGAAAGTTTTTTTTTGTCTGAAAAATATTTCCCAAAACCATCGGAAATAGACATGCAAATTCAAAATCAAAGAAGACTCAATCAACAGTTTCAGAAGTCCACGCAATTTTCAGATCGAAGGAATTTCCAAAATTTATCTCGCAAAATACTCCAGAAAGTTTGAACATTTTTTAAAACATCAAGGATCAATTCAAATCACCGGACCAGTCGCAAGAAAACCATTTCAAAAGCCCCAAATCTCTCGTATATATCATAGCCAAATCAAACATCGAAATCAGAGCAAAATTTTAGGACTTTTAATCCTATAAATACACCCACATCATCATCGACTATTATTATCCAAGTTAATGCACAATTGAAACAAGAAAACTTGAATTTAAAACCATACCAGGAAATCACTTTGATCGAATTAAAGCTTAAAGCAACGAAGACAGCTACTGGAGACTCAGATCATCAAAAAAAAAAAAAAAGCATCAGCTTCTAATATAAGGAGATTGCAAACCCTAGATCTCCATCGCCTCTTGAATCTCAGGAAACCCTATAATAGTATCGTCAGAGCCGCCGCCATTTTTAATTCTCAGAGGAAAAGAAAAGGATTGAACCAAATTACAAAGGAGGCCGGCCAAGTTTTCAACTATAGGGGATAACCCTTATTTTAAATCCTTTTTTTTTATTTTTTTTTTATATTTGTTTTGTTTTAATTTGTAAAAACAAACGAACAGTTTCTAGGTCTGTAAAATCTAGGGGAGACGAGTTACGGGATTTGTAATTTGGGGAAATGTAGTTTCGGGGATAGAAACCAGTGTAGGGTTTTGAGCGTAGGGTTAAGAATAGTTGGGAGCGAGTGTCGCGAGTTTACAAGGGATTGAAAGCGTAGAAATTGTTTTAACTCCTAGTAGAAACCTTGGGGAATGCAGTAGTAGGCAGGGTTTTGCCGAAGCTGGGTATATCTGTGTGTTATTTATTTTTCGCATTTATTCTGATTATTATCTGTGCTGTTATTATTTAATTACTCTGTGAAAATATGCAATAAACCCTATTCACCCCCCTATAGGGTTAATTTAGATCCTACAAAAACAACACAAGTTTGAATTTCAAATTAAATGTGTGTTAAAAATGGAAGAAAACCAAATAAAACAGAAAGTCGAAATAAAGTTTAAAAACGACGCTCGAAAAATTAAACACGCACATGCACAAGTTATGATGAATATAAAATGTATAACACCATCTACAATACATAAATGTATCTCATTTGGTTTCACCCAAAATTATATGTCTAACAAGGCTAGTGATACTAACCTAACCTTTTAAAGATTACACACAATGATTAAATACCATACCTAAGGTAGCAGTGCCCAAAGATACATTCGTACTATACGAAATAGAAATTTTACGCATAAGTATTAAGCCTTTATAACACCATTCAAACATCTACCAAAACTAAGAGGCGGGCTGTCCAACTATTTAATACCCTACTAATAAAAGAAATAGGTCACCTCTATATAGACACTTATGGCCTCACGATCAACATAACATAAAGGCGGATCCTTCGATCACTTAATAATTTATTAAGTGATTTACCACAAACTATTATAAATTAGAGGACACTAGCTACTAAGTCCTACTAATTTAAAGCTTCTGTCATTCATGCATATCCCCAAACCCCACATTAGGCGAGAGATAGTAAACAGTCACTTATTACCTACAGGCTAGGTAGACAACTTCTCGTCAGTTATGACCTTCCCTCGACGGACCCCTGTGTTACTATCTACCTAACCTTATTAGATAATCCCGAGTTCACTTAATATGTTCTGTAGGATAGGCTGACCTATGTTACCTCCGTGGTAGTCATTTAATATCTTGTCCCAAGATGGATTATAACCCCAGTCACTTACTACCTAGAGGAAACAAATTATCATGGAGATTACCGTTCTCATACCCAATTAGTCAATAAAATACTTCTAATTTAGGGGAGGTAAGCAATCCGATCACTTAATACCTTTCAAGGTTGAACCCAAATCACTCTACCCCTATGGGGAGGGTGAGTCGAATCACTTAATACCCAATAGGTGGATCATACTACTTAATATCTATAATCCCGAAGTAGGCTACATAATGAATTGTTTCCTTTTTGGTTTTTTCTTTCGGAAGGGAGGTGGCCCTACAACCACTTAGTACCTCAACATTAGAAATAAACCTTTTATGATAATTCGCATTACGCAATTAACTATCGCCATGAGTTTCCATGGTAAATGATATTTCACATCAGTTGTACATATATCTGATTGTTGGAAAGTGCAGACTTCTATCGAATAAAACAACTGACCTCGCACCATTAACCAACTAAGTCGAATAAGATAAGGATAATTCTCTATATCTTCTTATCCTAGGATATTTGATTATTTATATCTTTATTGAACTTAGCATCTAATACGACCCTTAGTACCCACTAGATCCTCATTTTAATTCTAATTATTACTATTATAGTTATATGCGACAAATAACCCTAACGATCATATTTCCTAAGGCATCACACGACCTATTAATTTATATCAGTCCCATTTAATTATATTAATTCTAGTTGTTGTAATTTTCAAATAATACTATAGTTATTTAGTTTCACTAATTCTTATATATATAAGTTTATTTTTATTAATTTCCTTAATTGGAGTCACCACACCTATTCATGATCACATTTAAATCGAAACCATTTGGCATTTATTACCTATTCAATTTATTTCTCCAAAACATTCATGGTTACAATATTCATTCCCTTATTTGTAATCTTTTGATTATAGCCATCAATTCCACATTTAGTGCTATAATGGTCACAAATATTCATTTCGATTTATTATGAGAAACATTTCCATATGTTTATTCCCATTGAATGGAAATCATTCAAATTCAAACACGAAATCATACATTCATTATACTAACATTATTTATGCAGGTTTGGACGAATGAGGTTGTAATAATTATATATTTATATTTTAAGCACGATGCTAGCATAGTTACTATTTATATTTTATTATTGTTATTATTATTTTATATTTAAGTCTAAGCTAATGACCAAAATAAATCCCTTTTCTTGTTCAATCTCGTTTAAGATTAAAAATCTAGTGGAATGGTTATTTGTTCTAATTAATATAATTTTTTCCTAGAAATATTTAAAAGAGGAATGTTATAATATTTCAAATCAAAAGGAAATACATACTATTTTATTTGGAATAGATACTGTAAACTACGTACTAAAATACGTGAATTTACACTTCTCTTCCTATTTGGTTTGTTTATATTCCTTGCAGATTTCAAATAATACCTTTAATACATAAAGTGAAAAGAGAGAAAATTTGCAACAGTCAAGTTAAAAGCCCCAAATAATATTAAACACACAGGTTATAATTCTAAAAGCAATACTGCACAGATCATATATCTACACTCAAATCCTATAAATTTGGAATAACTAAAATACACATTTGACAATATTTTGGGATTGATTTTCAGATTTAGTGTGCTTACAATAACCACAAACAATCCAAGATAAATGGTAGGCAATATAAGAATATTAAACTAAGAGGCCTATAAATCCATATCCAACCTCACATATTATTTCAAATTTGATATAAACAAAGCAAATATGATATTTTAGGCATACAACCCAGATTTAACACAAAGAAATTATATATGATATTCTAAACAATACATATATTTCTCACTCACTTAAAAGCTATCCAAATACAAACCAGAACACAGCTTTTAAGCCTATAATTTCCAAATCTTATAGATCTACAATTTGTATACAAAGGGGATATACAAAGTATTAAGATTTGTAGATTTGAAAGAAAAATTGAAAATAGAAGGAAATTTAATAATATATACTACGCATTCGTAGAACCAACCCTTTTGCACAAATCTAGATTCACTTTCTCAAATCCTTATTTGTTTCGTTTGTATATGTTTATATTTTAAAGTTTTAGAAGAGAAAGAGGATTGGAAATGGTAGAACTTCGCTGCTGCCTCCAGAAAATATGAGCAAAAGAGTGGGGTTCTAGCCCTTTATTCATAGGCATGAAATGACCCTGAACCGTTAGATTTAATTCCAGAAAAATCTGTGTATATGTAATTCATAATACCTTTAACCGTAACCGCCGCTGAAGTGCAGCAACGAGGGGGTCGACAACTCTGGTCATCTTGCCTCTAGTGGGGCAGGTGATAAATGGTAATAAATATATTATTTATTATGTTTATTTCTGTCTGTTTTCATATTTCATCTGAATTTTTTTCGTATAGACTCCATTCATAAAGTTTCAAACATGAAAATTGACCAGTATTCCATCATGAATGCAACAGTGTAAGTTTAAGGTGAAATTCCATCATTTGTAGAAATTCCATTTTTTAAATAACAAAATAACTAATTTAATTATCCCCAAATTCCGGGGTGTTACATCCTTCCCTCCTTGATTAAAATTTTGCCCCTAAATTTTATTAATGACTAAGTCATAGTGCTAGAATCTAATTATCCAAAACTACACAATCAATTAGAGTACATCTAATTTTGCAAGCAAATGTACGCATGTGCATAGTGTCCATAACGAGTTGTAATCACAAAATATGTATGCATAATGATTATAAATCGGATTCTTCTATATGTATGCATTTAATTTTCAAAAGTGTTTGAAAACATGATGTAAACATCCTAAATAGACTAATAGTTCTATATGAATGCAGTTTTCAAAACATTTTTCATCCAAACCCTCACACGACTACGAATAAAAGCGTGAAGCAACCAATTTTGCATCCAAACTCTAACATCCGATATGCTAATGCGTTTAAATTGTTTCCTACTAATTTCTCTTATGTCGAAAGAGAGAAATTAAAATGGAGAATTTCAATGTTCTTACCACTTATAAATTTTCCAATCCTCGTTCTACAGTGAAATTTTGCCTCAATTCCCTATAATACTCCAAAAATTTCCATATGTAGACTGTGACACCCCACGTCCATAAATTTCACTCATTAAGAGAATGCATTAAGTTTTGTAAAGTGTTATAGGTAAACATAAACAGAACATTACAAGACAAATATAAAATAGCAGCGGAATTAAAAACTTTATTAATCATAAAGTGTCGTGGTTTAAAACATCATATGTTTGAAAATACATAAACCTAGTACATCATTAAATTTCTGTCTTGTACTTAAAACATTAGAGTACAATAGTAAAAGAAGTATAATCCCTAGAAGAAACATAGCCATGGTAGCAAAGATAAGAACTTGAGCAATACATCTAAGCAACTCCTAGCAAGATGATAGCAGAATCCTGATCAAGCTCGAGTATTCCCACCCTGAGAACCTGGGGGAGGGGGAACGGAAGAGAAAGAAGAGGAAACAAAATGGGTTAGATATAAAGTCTAGCGAGTCTAGTTATTTCTAGAAAATAAATAAGTAAAAATATCATGACAGGCTCTTAAAGTAGATGAGAAAAATATCATCATAAAAGGCAGGTATGACAAGGTAAATAGGATAATCATGATATAATGTATACGCTTTCCTAATGATTACTTTGCGCCAATACTAGTGTCTTATTAACAAGATGATCCCCAACCGGTATAAAATGGTAGACTTAGGTGTACTTCCAGTGAGAGATTTTCACCCCGTACAATCAACAAGCAGACTAACAAACTAGAGTTACCCCTAAGGGTATTAACGAGCTCCCAACATACCAGAGTCTAAGTGTACCCTAATTACTACCCTAATCGATCGGCTCCCTACTCCGTAGATACCCTGTGATGGCCCCACGGTAGGGTGAATCACTCCCTAAAGTAGCAACCTTTCGTTTTCAGGATGTGCACAACCATATCTACAGGAGCCACGGCGTCTTATTTTCCTCTGTCCGGACCATGCACACATCACCCGATCGGTACGTGCCGCCCACACTGCCCCTTTCGTTTGGATTTCTTACAATCAGCCTTGTACGCGTGCCCCAACTCCGACCTAGTTCAGAGTACTCATTTGATAACTATATATGGGTTACTGACTGAAATGGGTCTGTAACGACCCGCGTTCTACGCATCATAGGATCGTAGGATATTTATTTCTTTCACATACGAAGTCGTATGGTCATGTAACTTTGGGGGACGACTATTGGGGTCATTTCCCATGTTCATGATTTTTCCCGATTTTTAAATGACCATTTTACCCCTAGTTATCACTGTTTTGGCCATAACTTTTGACTGGAAATGAATTTTGACCTGAAACCACTTCCATTGGCTTCAAATGATGGTTTCTCTTTCCGTAGAGTGGTCACATTAGCCAAACGGACTTACCGTTTGGGAGATATGGCTGAAACAAGTTTCAGATGGCGAAATACAGCTTAATTGGGCTTAACCGGGTGATTAGCAGCTAAGCCCAAGGGGAATTTCGGGTTTAGAGGTATAGGAGGTCTGATTAGGGTTAGGTTATCACTTTCATTTCAGTTTTGAGCCGCCACAAACCTCCTTGAGACCTTAGTAATGGCTTCCTACATCTAAAACACCCCAAATCACTCTCTAATTGAAGATTAGGCTTAGCAACACCGAATTAAGGAGAAAAAGCACCAAAGCAAGGTTAGAGCCGCTGTTAGACATCAGTATTCGCCCCAAATCAGAGGAGTTTCAGTTCTGAGAATTTCATTTGTGGCCAAGGTGAGTGATAGCATCATTTTGACACTAATTACGGTTGATTAAGGGTAATTAGTGAAGATTAGCGAATTTATACGTAAATAAATTCTGGAAAAATTCTTAAAATTCTAAAATAATGTTTTAAGGCTCTGTTAGAAATTTGAGATAATTTCGATGTGTTTTGCTAATTGTATGCTTAAGCATGATTAAGAGTGCTTAAGGGAAAATATGAAGTCTTAGCTACTTTTGATCCATTTTGATTCATTTGAATTGTTGGTTGCTGTTTGTGGTTGCTATTACATGTTGCTATGACTCTATGATATGTTTCATGATTGTTTAGAATAGTTAAATTGCTCGAAAACGTCGTCGAATGGCGTAGAAAGCTTGCTGGAAAGTTGCAGAAGTGTGCAGGTTCCGAACCGGTTCGGATCGGAGGAAGGGGGTCGGATCGGGTTGTGAACTGACCAAGGGGATTCGAACTGGATTGGAACTTGTCACTGGAGGAGGCTTGGCAAAAAGGAAGGCTGTTTACTCAGAGTTGGAGTGGACAAGGAAATCGGATCGGAGTCAGCTAGGGAGTGGAGCGGATCGGATCGGAAGAGTGATTGGAGGCCAGATCGGATCGACTTGGAGATGCAGGGCTCGGATCGGATCAGAATACGTGAAGAAATAAGGGGCGGATCGGAGCGCTGGAAGGAAGGACACCCGACCTGACCTGGAGGAGGACCCCGACCCGACCCGGAGCGAAGTAACCGACCCGAATCGAATGAAAGAAGGCAAGGAGAAGGACCCGAACCCAGAGGAAGGTGGCACTCCGAACCGAACCGAGCATGGGTGACCGAACCGAACCGAATTCTAGAGCTGCTGCTGCACGACAACTTTTCTGAAGACCCACTCCAATTCGACCAAACCCGAGATGCAAAGGAAGTCCAAATGAGAAGTTAGAGCTTAAGGTTCAGATGGGAATCAACGAGTTCACTTCATGGTTGGGCTTTGCTGCGGGACGCGTGCCAAGGAGTTATCGACGTCTATAGCTTTGGGCCACTATGGTAGGAGGTACGAAGGCGGATTCAGGGCCATTATGGCATCGGTAGGACCAAGGGCTATGACCAATGAAGTGGGTCATTGAAATGTTTGGTCATGACTCCAAGTGTTTGGCTTGGTCACAGCAGGGTTTCTACAAGTCGGGATTCGTCGTTGCCTCAGTTTGTCTAGTGTTCCAAAGTGGTAGATGTCGTATACTTTACGCACTGAATGAGAGATGTGAGGATGGTTGCTATGGATGATTTGCTTGCTAACATTGTGACATGCACACCCCACCCCCGTATTCTTACACTATTTATTATGGCACCTTGGAGTATTGTACGGTATGTGGTACTAACTCTTTGGTTGCAGGTCCAGGTTCAGGTATGGTTTAGTATACCTGTTATCATTCTGTTTAGATGTTTATCGCTCATACCAGGCTTTATGTCTGACCCAGAGTTTTATGTCTCCTCTTATTACTCTGGGTGCTCACACGAGCAGACTAGAGACAGGTTAGCTGGTGATGCACGGGTAGATGATCCGGAGACGAGCAGGAGGCTTCCACGTAATATATATAGTATTCTCCCTGTGTTGTTGAAGATCACTGCTTGGGCATTGTTGGTGTATCTTCTACTTCAGCTTTCTTTTGTTTAGAGACAGTAAATTTGGAAAATTGTAATAAGCTGTATTTGGATTTCCGCTGCTTTGATGATTGATGTTGATTTTAGTTATCAGCTTATGCACTGTCTCGCCTGTTTTGTGTCAAGTATGTTATTATTATATTTTATTCCATGCGCTGTGAGACATTCTGCAGGTTTCTTGATTAGTTCATTCTCTTCTTTCTTTTCTCTTGACGTCCGTCTTGTGCTAGTCGGGCACGTGTACAGCGCACTTTTGGAGGAAATGCAGGCTGGTGCGGGGCGGGCCGTCACACTTGGTATCAGAGCTCTAGGTTGCGTAGTTAACCTAGGGAGGTTATCAGGGAGAGATAATATACGTATACGAGAGAGCGTATTTGTGATTACTTTGGTTTCTAAAAGCTATATATATATACTATTAGTAGTATAAGGATGAAGTCGTACTGCACTAGCACCACTATGGAGTCGTTAATCGTTTCCTTTTTCAGATTGACGATGAGCCGAGATACTAGAGGTGCTGGTAGGGGAGCTAATAATGGGATTGCTGCTGACATGAGGACGATGTTTACTGACCTCATGAGAGAGATGCTTAGAGATGTGCAGAGGGCAGCTCCCAATGGTGGAAATGGTGGTGGTCCAATAGTGCAGGCGCCAAGAATCGACTTCGCCAAGCTGAATAAGGATTATACTAGCCTTGGTGGGAAGCCGTTCCACGGAACGGAGTCGGCTACAGATGTCCAAGATTGGTTGGATAATTGCGAACGTATCTTCGAGGATTTGGGTATCGAGGATGCGATGAAGAGGAAGCTAGCGTCCCGTCAGCTGCAAGGGCGGGCAATGAATTGGTGGAATGCTATAAAGGCAGCTACTCCCGAAGATCAGATTACTTGGGAGCAGTTTAAGGCTCGCTTTAGTGAGAAGTTCATTCCAGCTGCTCAGAAGTCAATGTTGTTTAAGAAATTCTTGGAGCTCAAGCAGAATGGCAGGGCTGTCTCGGAGTACATTGCTGAATTTGACACTTTGTCAAAATATGGGTTATCTCTTATAGATACTGCCGAGAAAAATAATGAGAAATTCATAACTGGTTTGGATCAATACTTAGGGGAAAAACTTATTAACCACATCGATGAGACGTTTGAATCGATTGTGGGGAAAGCGTTAAGATCGGAAAGTCTCTACCCTAAGCCGAAGACTGAAGTTGCATCCGCAGATGAGCCAAAGCCACAAGCTAGTGGTGGAGGCAAAGGTGGTTCTCAGAATAAGAGAAAGCAGAATCAGGCTAAGGATGGCCAGAAGAAAAAGAATAAGCAAGATGTGGAGTGCTTCAGCTGTGGTAAGAAGGGCCATTATGCTAGTAATTGTCGGGCCAAGCCAGCGGATAGGAAGTGCTTCAATTGTGGCCAAGTGGGACATCACAAGGACAAGTGTCCACAGCCCCCTAAGGAAAAGCAAATGGTGAAAGCCTACGCTCTTAATGCTATTCCTTCTTCGTCGAATGCCCCAACTGCGGCGGAGAAGGGAAAGAATGTCGTCATTCAAGGTATGCTTTCTGTATATGATGTTCCTGTTAGAGTTTTGTTTGATACCGGAGCTTCCAGTTCTTTCATATCTAATGACCTGGTAGATAGGTTGGGATTGGAACCCGAGATTGTCGATAGACCTTTAGTAGTGACGAACCCGATTGGTGGTTCAACTAGCCTTAGCATGATTTGTCGTAATGTGGTTCTATCGAGTCATGGATGCATGTTTGTTTGTGATTGCTTTGTTTTGGGCTTTACTGGGTTTGGCATTATTTTGGGAGTAGATTGGCTCCAAAGATACGGGGTGGTGGTAGACTGTGAGGGCTTGTTGGTGACAGCTAGAGCGGATGATGGGCGGAGGATAGTGTTTGGTGGTCTACCCAGTAAGGGGGTATTGGCTAGTTTTCTAAACTCCCTCGACATTCTGCATAGTGAGTTGTCAGGTTTGCCCGTGGTAGGCCAGTATCCGGATGTTTTCGAAGAAGTGACCGGACTTCCGCCACACCGATAGATTGAGTTTCGTATTGATTTGGTAAAAGATGCCAGACCTATAGTGATGCCACTTCGTCGTATGGCACCAAGGGAGCAGTGAGAGCTCGAGGTGCAAGTCAGCGATCTTTTGAAGAAGGGATTTATCAGAAGGAGTGTTTCTGAATGGGGAGCACCAGTTGTGTTTGCTACCAAGGCGGATGGTTCCCTTCGTTTGTGTGTAGACTACCGCGAGTTGAATAAAGTGACGAGGAAGAACAAGTATCCTCTACCGCGGATAGATGATTTGTTTGATCAGTTGAGTGGCGCGAGAGTATTTTCTCAGTTGGATCTCGCGACAGGTTTTCATCAGCTTAGAGTGGAAGCTGAGAGTATAGCTAAAACGGCATTTCGAACGCCGTCTGGGTTTTATGAATGGTTGGTTATGCCATTTGGGTTGACTAATGCCCCGGCATATTTTGTGGATCTTATGAATAGGGTATTCAGAGATCAGTTGAATAAGTCTGTTCTTGTGTTCGTGGATGATATTTTGGTCTATTCGAGGACAGAGGAAGAACACAAGGAACATTTAAGAGTAGTGATGGAGGTGTTGAGAAAACACCAATTGAAAGCAAAGTTTTCTAAGTGTCACTTCTGGAAGAGGGAAGTGAGGTTCTTGGGCCATGTTGTATCAGAGAGTGGTATTGCCGTGGACCCAGCAAAGGTGGCTACGGTACAGGATTGTCCTACGCCCAAGAATGCAACAGATGTAAGAAGTTTCTTGGGGTTAGCGGGATATTATCGTAAGTTTATCCAAGGCTTCTCCAAGATAGCAGCACCGTTGACTCAGTTGACAAAGAAGAATCAAACTTTTGTCTGGGATGAAAGGTGCGAGAATGCATTCAGAAGTCTAAAGGACAAGTTGACAAGCGCACCAGTGTTAGTCATTCCTAAGGGGGATGAAGAGATGACGGTATACACGGATGCCTGTGGTACCGGACTGGGTGCTGTATTGATGCAAGGCGGTAGGGTTGTAGCTTATGCAAGTCGGCAATTGAAACCGCACGAGAGAAGATACCCTACCCATGATTTAGAATTGGCAGCGATCGTGTTCGCGTTAAAGATGTGGAGACACTATCTCTTGGGAGAAAGATTTGAGCTGTTTACAGATCATAAGTCGTTGAAGTATCTATTCTCCCAGAAGGATTTAAATCTCCGTCAGCAGAGATGGTTAGAGTTCTTAGCTTCCTATGATTTTGACATCGCATACACACCGGGAAAGGGCAATGCGGTGGCTGATGCATTAAGTAGAAGACATGCCAACTTAGGGGCTATGTTCCTTGAATGGAAGCAACTGGAGTTTATCGCAAGTTTTGATTTCAGACCAAAGTGCGAATTGGATCCAGAAATGTTAGCAAGTTTGGCGATCAGACCCACTTTGATTGAGCGGATCGGCTCTAGTCAGAGGGACGATCCTAACCTATTGGAAATCATCTCCAAGTTAGAGATGGGTATCGATGAGGAGATGAACAAGTATGGGCTTGATCGAGATAGATGGCTTAGAAAGAATGGAAAGCTTGTTGTACCCAATGTCAATGGATTGAGAGATGAAGTGCTTAGAGAATGTCATCACTCAAAGCTGACTATACACCCCGGTGGTAATAAGATGTATCGAGATATGAAGCAGACTTACTACTGGGAAGGGATGAAAAGAGACGTTGGGAAGTTTATATCCAAGTGCATGAATTGCCAGCTAGTTAAAGCCGAGCAAAAGAAGCCTAGTGGGTTGTTACAGCCCTTAGAAATTCCCGAATGGAAATGGGAGCAAGTCTCGATGGATTTCATCGATGGTTTACCAAGGACTAGATCGGGATATGACGGCATTTGGGTAATTGTAGATCGACTGACTAAAAGTGCAAGGTTTATACCAGTCAAATCGACCAGAACGGCAGCTAAGTTAGCAGAGTTGTATATGAAGTGGGTAGTGAGATTTCATGGGGTACCTAAAAGCATTATGAGCGACCGAGACCCGTTGTTTACTAGTGGGTTTTGGAAGAGCTTACAAGAGGCTCTAGGGTCAGAGTTACATCTCAGTACCGCATATCATCCTCAGACCGACGGTCAGACGGAGAGGGTGAACCGTATTTTGGAAGATCTCTTGAGAGCATGTATATTGGATTTTGGAGGATCATGGGATGACCATTTGCATCTAGTAGAGTTTGCATATAATAATAGCTACCAATCCAGTATCGGTATGGCTCCGTTTGAAGCTTTGTACGGAAGGCCGTGTAACTCACCATCATGTTGGATAGAGACTGGCGAGAAGTTTATGCTTGGACCGGATGTGGTGAGGGAAACTTCAGATAAGATCAAGATCATTCAGCAACGAATGAAGGCAGCCCAAGATAGGCAGAAGAGTTATGCTGATAAGAGGCGAAAAGACTTAAAATTCTCCGTTGGTGACTTGGTGTTTGTCAAGATTTCCCCGTTGAAGAGCGTAATACGATTTGGCAGGAGAGGCAAGTTGGCACCAAGATTTGTTGGCCCATTCCCTATTCTTGAACTAGTCGGGAATTTGGCATATAGGATTGACTTACCAGAGAAGATGGCGGGAGTTCATAACGTATTTCATGTTTCCCAACTAAGGAAGTTCGTTCACGACTCAGATATGACTATTTCACCTGATCAGTTAGAGGACTTCGAAGTAGAACCCGAGGCGGTTGGGAACCGCAAGCCGGCCCGTATTGTCGAGTACGACATGAAGCAACTTCGAAGGAAGGCGGTGAAGCTAGTCAAGGTTCAGTGGAGCGAGGACGAGAATGATTGTACTTGGGAAACAGAGGAGGACATAAGGAAGAAGTATCCAGAACTCTTTGTCTGGTAAGATTTTGACTTCGATTTAGTTTTTCCGCATGCTAGGATAGGCTTGTTTGCTTGTTTTGCATATTTGATTGTTGTATATGGGTGTTAGGCATGCGGGATCCTTTGTATGTTTAGGGTTAAGGAATTTCGGGGGCGAAATTTCTTAAGGGGGGAAGAGTGTAACGACCCGCGTTCTACGCATCATAGGATCGTAGGATATTTATTTCTTTCACATACGAAGTCGTATGGTCATGTAACTTTGGGGGACGACTATTGGCGTCATTTCCCATGTTCATGATTTTTCCCGATTTTTAAATGACCATTTTACCCCTAGTTATCACTGTTTTGGCCATAACTTTTGACTGGAAATGAATTTTGACCTGAAACCACTTCCATTGGCTTCGAATGATGGTTTCTCTTTCCGTAGAGTGGTCACATTAGCCAAACGGACTTACCGTTTGGGAGATATGGCTGAAACAAGTTTCAGATGGCGAAATACAGCTTAATTGGGCTTAACCGGGTGATTAGCAGCTAAGCCCAAGGGGAATTTCGGGTTTAGAGGTATAGGAGGTCTGATTAGGGTTAGGTTATCACTTTCATTTCAGTTTTGAGCCGCCACAAACCTCCTTGAGACCTTAGTAATGGCTTCCTACATCTAAAACACCCCAAATCACTCTCTAATTGAAGATTAGGCTTAGCAACACCAAATTAAGGAGAAAAAGCACCAAAGCAAGGTTAGAGCCGCTGTTAGACATCAGTATTCGCCCCAAATCAGAGGAGTTTCAGTTCTGAGAATTTCATTTGTGGCCAAGGTGAGTGATAGCATCATTTTGACACTAATTACGGTTGATTAAGGGTAATTAGTGAAGATTAGCGAATTTATACGTAAATAAATTCTGGAAAAATTCTTAAAATTCTAAAATAATGTTTTAAGGCTCTGTTAGAAATTTGAGATAATTTCGATGTGTTTTGCTAATTGTATGCTTAAGCATGATTAAGAGTGCTTAAGGGAAAATATGAAGTCTTAGCTACTTTTGATCCATTTTGATTCATTTGAATTGTTGGTTGCTGTTTGTGGTTGCTATTACATGTTGCTATGACTCTATGATATGTTTCATGATTGTTTAGAATAGTTAAATTGCTCGAAAACGTCGTCGAATGGCGTAGAAAGCTTGCTGGAAAGTTGCAGAAGTGTGCAGGTTCCGAACCGGTTCGGATCGGAGGAAGGGGGTCGGATCGGGTTGTGAACTGACCAAGGGGATTCGAACTGGATTGGAACTTGTCACTGGAGGAGGCTTGGCAAAAAGGAAGGCTGTTTACTCAGAGTTGGAGTGGACAAGGAAATCGGATCGGAGTCAGCTAGGGAGTGGAGCGGATCGGATCGGAAGAGTGATTGGAGGCCAGATCGGATCGACTTGGAGATGCAGGGCTCGGATCGGATCAGAATACGTGAAGAAATAAGGGGCGGATCGGAGCGCTGGAAGGAAGGACACCCGACCTGACCTGGAGGAGGACCCCGACCCGACCCGGAGCGAAGTAACCGACCCGAATCGAATGAAAGAAGGCAAGGAGAAGGACCCGAACCCAGAGGAAGGTGGCACTCCGAACCGAACCGAGCAGGGGTGACCGAACCGAACCGAATTCTAGAGCTGCTGCTGCACGACAACTTTTCTGAAGACCCACTCCAATTCGACCAAACCCGAGATGCAAAGGAAGTCCAAATGAGAAGTTAGAGCTTAAGGTTCAGATGGGAATCAACGAGTTCACTTCATGGTTGGGCTTTGCTGCGGGACGCGTGCCAAGGAGTTATCGACGTCTATAGCTTTGGGCCACTATGGTAGGAGGTACGAAGGCGGATTCAGGGCCATTATGGCATCGGTAGGACCAAGGGCTATGACCAATGAAGTGGGTCATTGAAATGTTTGGTCATGACTCCAAGTGTTTGGCTTGGTCACAGCAGGGTTTCTACAAGTCGGGATTCGTCGTTGCCTCAGTTTGTCTAGTGTTCCAAAGTGGTAGATGTCGTATACTTTACGCACTGAATGAGAGATGTGAGGATGGTTGCTATGGATGATTTGCTTGCTATCATTGTGACATGCACACCCCACCCCCGTATTCTTACACTATTTATTATGGCACCTTGGAGTATTGTACGGTATGTGGTACTAACTCTTTGGTTGCAGGTCCAGGTTCAGGTATGGTTTAGTATACCTGTTATCATTCTGTTTAGATGTTTATCGCTCATACCAGGCTTTATGTCTGACCCAGAGTTTTATGTCTCCTCTTATTACTCTGGGTGCTCACACGAGCAGACTAGAGACATGTTAGCTGGTGATGCACGGGTAGATGATCCGGAGACGAGCAGGAGGCTTCCACGTAATATATATAGTATTCTCCCTGTGTTGTTGAAGATCACTGCTTGGGCATTGTTGGTGTATCTTCTACTTCAGCTTTCTTTTGTTTAGAGACAGTAAATTTGGAAAATTGTAATAAGCTGTATTTGGATTTCCGCTGCTTTGATGATTGATGTTGATTTTAGTTATCAGCTTATGCACTGTCTCGCCTGTTTTGTGTCAAGTATGTTATTATTATATTTTATTCCATGCGCTGTGAGACATTCTGCAGGTTTCTTGATTAGTTCATTCTCTTCTTTCTTTTCTCTTGACGTCCGTCTTGTGCTAGTCGGGCACGTGTACAGCGCACTTTTGGAGGAAATGCAGGCTGGTGCGGGGCGGGCCGTCACAGGGTCCCACACACAAGATGATGCAAGCTCTCCCCTTTGTCTTGCATCCCCACAACTAGGTTTTCTACAGGTTATGCCTACCTATCGGTGTCATAAAATTGCATAACCCCACAGGTTAAGTTTGTGGGCCTATATATATGTAAATATTACCCACCCACCCAAGATTTACTTAACCCACCCACTGTTTCAAACAAGTTTACTTAATCCATATTTAAGTTACATGTTCATACAATCCTTATGGATTCAACTAGGTTAAGTATTCAACTTTATTACCATATTCAGTTATGGTTACAATGTACTAGACCTCCCACATTAAACCTACAACTTACCGATGTTGGTTATGACGGGCGGCTCCAGGCAGACTTCTTCCACAAGTCGGGTTTAACCTTGTGTCTTAGCACGTTTCATGTTAATGCACTTAGACCCCTCACATTAGATTCACCACTTGTGGTCGCGGGATATGTCGGTCGGTTCCGGGAAGACTTCCACCACAAGCGTAATCTAACCTCATGTCTAAGCGCGATTACAGATTTTAAGTACTATAATTCTAGGCATTTCAATTATTAACCAAATTTACCTATGTCGTTATAGGTTTTCATTCCCCTTACCCAAGTTTTTTTCATAATGAAACATATGCCCCAAATTAAGGTCTTTTAATCACAAGTTGAATTGTATCCCTAACTTCATGTTCATATACTCATTCAAGTTATGCCCAAACTTCCAATTACAAGTTATTCCCAAAATTATACCCTTTTTCCCTCGTTCCCATTTTAACGCATTCGCATATTTTAGCGGCATGCCTAGGCTCGAAAGTAGCCTACCTATATATGTAACAACCCAGAATTTTTGACATTTAAAATATAAATTAATTTAGAGTTTATCGTTAAAATAAATATTTATAGTGGTTATTGAGAATTTGGAATTTTATTTATTTTGAACATAGTTGAACATAATTATTATTTGGATTTCAACATATATTTTTGGACTTTAAGTTTTGTTGTGAATGTATAAAGAAACAAATTCCTTTTATAGATTTAATATATATATATATATATATTGAAAAGAAGTGTTATTAACATTTGTTAGATAATTTAAACTTATTAGAATACTTAATTTTAAATTAAATTGAGGTTTTAATGTTGATGTGAATATTTGCACTTGGATTTGGAATTTATCTATTTGAATATAATTTGAGTTTACCTCTGATTTAATCCTTTTGTAAATTTATAAACTGTTTGACATTATTAACAAATTTGTGCTTGTAGCCTTGTATTCTTTTCATTTAATTTTTATGTAAATGTTTGTCGAAATTTAAAGTTTGAATTTAAGTTAATCTATCTACGGTTTTATTTGCATTTAGCTTTTATGTATTGTGTTCTTTGTTATATTCTAGCTTTGTTGTATTTATAATATTCTACTTTTGGATTTAATGATTTATTTTAATAGTTACAGTATTTTTTACTTTCTTTGGCTTATATTCTTATTATAATTATTTTGACTTATCCATTTTATACTAGACGTATTTATTTTATGGCCTTACCTTAAATATGTTTTCTAAATCATTTTTATTTAATCGTTTTATTTGAACTTGTTAAGAAACTAAAATTTTGTGTTTAGCTTTTATATAATATATTCTTTGCATAAACTTCTATTTTAACTAAATGATTTGCATTTAATAATTCATAGTATTTTAACTCATGTCTTACTTAAACAATTTGTAAATTTAGACTGGAAATTCTTTCCATGAATTGTCCCAAGTATGAACGTTATATATAAAACAAATACAATTACAACAAAATTTGATTTCATTTGAGTAATTTATAAATTGTTGAAATTTGAGAACTGAAATTGATTAAAGTTTGAATATTTTAGTTTAAAACAGTTAATTGATTTTGTTTGAATAAACCGTAAATGTATAGTTTGAAATTTAAAATCCGTTGATACAAAAGACGTTCACTTCAGCCTAATATTGCGTCCAAACTCCTTTCCTTGTTCAACTGACCATTCAAACCCGTATCTGAACAAATCTAATTTGAAATCTCACTTAAGATTCGGGTGGTGGGAAGTTTTCTCCAGTTGTCTTTGCTACTCTGTTGCTCATACCACGTGTTATTCTTTCTCCAGACTTTGTCCCCTTCGTTGTGTTATAAAACACAGTACCCTTTCCATTCGTTCATTGCAAAAACAAAACGATCTGCCCCTGTTCATTTTGTGTAAACAAACGATGGATTTCCAATCCCCAAATTGGTCTCCTTCTTCAAATTAAGTTCCTCCAACCTCAAATCAAAAATATACCGATCGATCCTCCTCTCTAATCAATGTCCGCCGCTTCCTACCCCAAGTCGACCTCACGGTCTCGGTTGTGCCACCATCTCGCCATCGCCAACCGGATACCGTGACCAAACTGCGTGTCGTCACTTCGAAACCACTTTCTCTTCTTCCTCCCTTCACCATCCACCTTCAACCGAAAATTGCTTCACTGAAAATCGACTGAGACCCCGCGTTCCGCTTGAGACCGCCAGAGTCCCCAAAATTGAACTGACTAGAGGAAACCCCATTCCTCTAAAAATCAACTAGAGTTGCTCCCAGATTCTCTATTCACCCACTAGCGTATGCAGTTCGACAGTAACGCTATCGATGGCCACCAACCAGTCCAGACCCGAAACCCGTGACGCCTCACGTTGAAGCCTTAGCAGCCGAAGCCACCAACCATTCGTACTTGTTCCCTGACAAGTCCGATGTTCTTTGCCGCCGTCGCATGTCCACTTTTTTCATCACTGCATGTAAGTTTTTTTTACAGATTAAACCTCTTTCATGTCCATTACTTTGGTTTCACCAAGTAAAATGAGTTGTGGCCATTCTTTGCTTCTCCATTTTATTGACTGCCTTGTTTCGTCACTGGCACATGCAAAAATTTATATACTGTTCATACTCTTGAAATTTGATGCACCTGCAAAACTGGTTTACTATGGTTTAAAATAAGAATCGCATAACTGTTTCATAGTGTTCACAACACTTTACTATAGTGTAGTAGTAGCGTATGGGCTATCTTTTGCTTCATGAATTGAGACCCTCAACGGGGTGTTTGGACAACTAACAATTTGTTGGACTAGTATGCATAATATTGATACTCTTAGGTCAAAATCCTTTTCACTGTATTTGTGTATAACTAGCTGGGAACCTGGAATATTGATGATTTGTATAGTCCCTTGGGAATAAAATATTTAGAAACTTAATAACCAAGGTATGTAAATGATTGTTATCAATATACTTAAGTGGAATTCACAAAACCAAGAACAGTACAATTTTGATATAAACTAAGTAGTATATTGTGATTCTTGCAGTGTCAACTGGCAATAAGAATCTTGATATGAACCACACTAAATTAGCCATGTGTACTGACTTTCATATATGCGAATGTTGATCCAATTTTATTTGTAATTTTGGGAAACTTGTTTTATTGAGCATGTTTAACAACATATATGCTAGTGTGTTAGTCCATTTCTATCAGTAGAACTATTTGATCAGTATGTAGACGTGGGCTTAATGTAAAAGGGTATATCTATTTATGATATTGCATGCCTGGGTTATGCACGCAATGTCTATACACATGCAGTTTAATACATCACCCAGTCTATATAAGGAACCAGTAGCCGTATTTTATAACGTAGTTTTGAAGATAGACCACCCTTCTTCCAAGTTTAACTGTCCGGTGGTATTTTGAATTAGGTTTAACCACTCATCTTCATTTATGCGTGTCAGCCATACATGTTTCATTCTAGGAGCCGTATATACATAATTGTAGTGGTCTTTGTCTCATGAGGGTATTCCACCTATTTATAACGTCGCCAACACATTTCTATATTTTGATGAATGAGTCAACTGCCATTCCATTTGGTTGTTTCTGGCATAAACTTTATTCGGTTGTTGAATGCTTTATTCTTTTTTTATATGCTAAGCCATTTGCATGTTTACTGTCCTGTGTTGCTTTATATACATTTCAGCACCTTGAAATGGACACACTAGCATGATACACGCTTCTTTGTTGTCACCCATCCTGTTATTCATGCATGCAATTATTTTTATCCATTTTGGGTATGTACATTTTGGTAGTTTTTATTGGGTGGGCATACTCGTATTATCTGTTGGGATTTAACTGATTTTATTAGTGTTTATTGAAGTGTGCTAACTTGAAATAAGTTTAATCCTGACTCGGATGTTTTGTGTATTTTGAATGGGATACTCGGGTCAGGCCCGAAGTGTTCCAGGTTTAAAAGATAACAGCTCGCACACCGGAGAGGACGTGAAGGCGCTCGCGCGTGCTAGGCTCGACAAATAGTAAATTTATTTTGAAGAAGTTCATGTATACATATTTTATTTAACTTTCGTTGTATAAATTGTAAAACTATAATATTTATGAGAAATTTTATTACATTGCAAATTATTGTACTCTATGATTCTGTATTGATTCTATTTAAAATGTGTAAGCCAATAACAATATGTTATTTTGAACATTTCGAATTGGTTTATTTACCAACTTGAGAAGGATAAAATGCCAGGTCGTTACAGCTGGTACCAGAGCTTTGGTTCACACAAATCTTAGCTTATTCGGTTTAAAAACTCATTAGAAATAAGGTAGAAATGCCTTAGAATGAGCAGAATTGGTGCTAGATCAGCGGATCTGAAAGGAAAATATATTTTGAAAGAGATTTTGGGAAATAAAATATTTTGAAAAGGTTTGGAAATGAAATATATTAAAGGAAATATTTTTGAAAATAAAAGCTCCTTGCGGTAAAGATTTTCGAAATCGGTCATCGAGCTGTTCGAAATTTGAAAAGAATTAAACAGTAAATAATGAACCGGTTTTCTAAACATTTTGAAATCTTCCAATAAATTGTTTGGAAAAGAAGATTTTGTGGAAAAAAAAAATTAAGGCAATACTAAGTGTGAATTTTGAAAAGTACTTTGAACTCGGTAAAATTGAAACTTGATGAAGTAGATTTTGACGATACTCGATTCGAGAACGATGGGTGGAACAGGAGCTGGAACGGTACTATTATTGACTCGGATCGGATTGAAATAGGTATTAATTACTTTTAATATGTTCTATCTTTATTTTTAAAATCTAATTTTGTTTGCATATTGTTCCAAGCTAATACTACTTAGCTATTTATTGTTTTACCTAAACTACTTTACCAAAATTATTCATTTTGTGTGTATACTTAGCTTTCTACTTTTCTAAAATTATTTATAATTAATCAATTTATTTGAAATTATTATTCTACTAAACTGCTTGTACTTAACTTTTATATAATATATTCTTTGTTTTGCTTAAACTCTTTTGTATTTATATTTAACCTTCTATATTGACTAAATTAGTTGTATTTAATAATTTATATTTCGATCTTATTTATTTATCTAAACTCAAATTAATTTCTTTGTAAACTATCGTATTTACTTATATTATACCAAAAATATCTATTTATTTTTCTGTTTACTTGAATTTTTACATAAATAACCTAATATCTAACTACTTTGTCCAGTTTATGATTTGTGAAGCTTTCACCTTATGTTTTACTTAACTTGATATTCCAACCTAGCTATTTTAATCGTACTATGTTACCCAAACTATTTTAGAAAAGTTTGCAGTTGATTCGAGCAATTTTGGTCCAAGTAAATTAAGTATGAAGATTCGATCAAAGAGCGATACACGCAACATAAACACAAATCAAATATGATGTTTTATTTGGGAATATGAATCTGGATTTTTGAAATAATGTTGAAATCGAATCGAAGTAAAAATGATTTTGAGATTGAAATAAAGAAATTCAAGATTTTTGATATGGAAATTTTTGGAACTTATGTATAATTCCCGTTAAGACATTGAGAAATACTTAACCGTTTCAATAAAAATTTGAGAATGTTAAACGAGCCGAATAGGGTAGTTAAGCCAAACTCATACTCAATAGGGATGATATGCGATAAGCGCAAATTGAACTATTTACCAAAAACTGATAAAGAAATGTTTAGAAGCGAATCTCACTTTAAGAATTGGAAATACACGTAAGGGAGCTTATTGAGAAAAAATCCATATTTATGATGTGTTAAGAATATCACCCCATATTTTAGATTCTGATAGTAGTGTTTAATTAAGTGATAATAAATGTCCAAGTTGGGGAGAATATCGTTGGAACTATAAGAATGAATCGAGTAGAAGTTACTTGATGAGTAATCTTATAATGCAAAGGAAAATGGAAATTTTGAAGTAGGATTTAATCAAGAGGAAATTTAATAAGAATAAATCGAGTATCCCATGATTGAACTACTGACAATTGTATTCTTGTATGCATTCGATTTTCCCTATTTTGACTTTCTTTGCTCTGTTAAACATTTGAACCAAACTATTTGGTCTCGAGCACCTTTATCTCGTGAATTTAGGAAAGTATTTTGAAAGCAAACCATTTGTTCTTGAGTAGTGTCTTCCATACCTGTTATCTTATGAACTTGACCAGCGTTCTGATTCGAACCGATATACCTTTTGATGCTCATTTAATATCGAACTTCTGTTTTGAGCACATGGAATTTTGACTGGATCCATGTATACCCCTTCATGCCGTATGGAATCGCATTTGAATTCAAACTCGATAACTTTAATTTGTCCAAGAGGTTGTGTTAACGGAACTGCAATACACAAACTTTACATAGAAAGTGAGTTTTGAAATATAGAATCCAACTTATGCAAGACAATTGGATTTTGAAATATTAATTTTGAGGATTTGGTTTTGGAAATTTTGAAATCAATGTTTTGGAATATTAATTTGAATATACGCATAATCAGAGTGCATAATGGAAGCATGATGGTATTCTGAGTGAAAAGGTTGCAAGAGATTTTCCCGCTGATAGAAAATGTTATTTGACTATAATATAATTTCTAAGATATTGATTTAAAACTCTTGAAACTTTATATTATGAGAATTTGAAATTTATTTGGAAATCTAGAAATGTTTCGAAACTAGTTAAATGAAATTTGATCTAAAGAAAGATTTGATATAAGTAGTATGGATCATAAACGATTTTCCTAAGCTTTCAAAGGATTATTTGATTTAAAAGGATGACAAGAAAATCATATTGGTAAAATTTAATTTTCAAAGTATTGAAAGGAAAATTTATGGCAATATGAATCTCTGGGAAGACTTTCAACTTAAATATAATTTGGATGGTTCGAAATAAACTGAATTTATGAAGCTTGTCATGATAATGATTCTTAAAAAGCCTTTAATTAAGAGAATTTGAAGACTTGAAATATTTAAGTAAGATCGTCGATTTCAGAAAACATGAAACTTGAGTTGTATGTTTGGAAGTTGAAATTGTATTTTCAATGGTTTGGAATTGCTTTCCATATTATTTTGGATATGATTAATAGTTTATAAATCGATTTATGAATGAAGAAAATTTTGATGACTTAAATCCTGATATTTGAAATGTTTGAAAGACAACAATACTATGATTGAAAGTATTTGCAAATTATTGTTGCGAAAGGATTTACGACTTCGGGATATGAAATAATTTGATATATTTTCATGGATTTAGGTAACTCGTGACTAAAAGAAGGGTGTGTGTGATTTAGGGTAAGCAACTTTGGCATATACGGTGTCTGAATCTGGATGAAAACCGAGAGAGATATGTGCTCCGTGATTTTGTACTTGGAGGTCCGAGTCTAGACGAAAGTCGTGAGATACACATCGCTTGAGATCCCTCGATGATGGTATTTAGGGAAAAGCAACCTAGGAATAAACGGTATCCGAGTCTGGATGAAAACCCTGAGATATATGTGCTTCGCGATTTTGTACTTGGAAGTCTGAGCCGGGACGAAAACTGTGATGTACACTTCGCTTGAGAACCCTCGACGATGGTCTGCTTTAGGTGTCCAGAGCGACCTTAATTATATATTATTACGTACGATAGGCTATCACTAGGCCTTGTCATGGGAGACCGAAGAAAACTAAACAAAATTTTTGACTAGAAGTCGAAAAAAATATATTTAGTACTTGTATATTTTAGTCACACGTCTGATCAACGCATGTCTAAAGTTTGCAGGGACAACGATGGACTTGTTAGGCTTCAAGTTATCATATATGTTTGAAGTTTTGAAAGCGATTTGGTTTTGAAATCCCCAAGTGAAGTATGACTCTATATGAAAGAAATATATAGTACTTTAATGGTTTGGCATAAAATGGGATTCCAAGTTCGGAGAAATCATTTTGAAGCTTTCAAATGATTTGAAATTTATGACTTCAAGATGTAGTAACTTATATAGTATTTTAATTTAACTTATTTAATTTATTCATTTACTTAACTTATCATTTCATTTAAACTATTATATTTCACATTTATACCTATGATTTATCCATTTCAAGTTCTTTTACTTACATTATTTTACTACTTTATAACATTATCTATTTTCTGCCAAGTTTTCTAAAAATTGCTTATATTTAATCATCTTATTATAGCCTTTAAAGCTATTTTGCCTCAAACTCTTTGGATTTTATTAAATCCACTTTTATTTCAAAATAACTTTACCATTCTACTACTTTCCCTTAAATTATCTTGTACTTTGAACATAGTCTTCTACTATATTATATAGCAGATTTCCTTATTTAGTTTATACAATGATTTAAGTTTTGATTAAATAATAGTTGATATAAGAAGTTTTTACCATTTAATTGTATGATAAATTTCGTGTTTAATCCATTAAGAACCTTTTTCTAAATTCTCCAACTTATAAAAAAATTCAATAAGTACTTTTGATAAGTTTATATTATTTATATATTTGGTTTCAATAAATCTTTTAAGTGAAATTGTTTTACTTAAGTATAAATTTTACAACTCTCCTTTTCGAGGATGAAAATATTTAAGTGGGGGAGGCTGTAGCGACCCAGAATTTTCGACATTTAAAATATAAATTATTTTAGAGTTTATCATTAAAATAAATATTTATAGTGGGTTTTGATACAGAATTTGAAATTTTATTTATTTTGAACATAGTTGAACATGGTTATTATTTGGATTTCAATGTATAATTTGGACTTTAAGTCTTGTTGTGAACGTATAAAGAAATAAATTCCTTTTACAGATTTAATTTATGTTTCTTTTTGAAAAGAAGTGTTATTAACATTTGTTAGATAATTTAAACTTATTAGAATACTTAATTTTAACAACTTGAGGTTTAATGTTGATGTGAATATTTGTACTTGGATTTGGAATTTATCTATTTGAACATAATTTGAGTTTACCTCTGATTTAATCCATTTGTAAATTTATAAACGATTTGACATTATTAACAAATTTGTGCCTGTAGCCTTGTATTCTTTCCATTTAATTTTTATGTAAATGTTTTCCAAAATTTAAAGTTTGAATTTAAGTTAATCGATTTATGTTTTTTTTTGCATTTTGCTTTTATATATTATGTTCTTCGTTGTATTCTAGCTCTGTTGTATTTATAATATTCTACTTTTGGATTTAATGATTTATTTTAATAGTTACAGTATTTTTACTTTCTTTTTCTTATATTTTTATAATAATTATTTCGACTTATCCATTTTATACTAGACGTATTTATTTTATTGCCTTACCTTAAATATGTTTTCTAAATCATTTTTATTTAATCATTTTATTTGAACTTGCTCAGATACTAAAATTTTGTGTTTAGCTTTTATATAATATATTCATTGCATAAACTTCTATATTGGCTAAATGATTTGCATTTAATAATTCATAGTATTTTAACTCGTGTCTTACTTAACCAGTTTATATATTTAGACTGGAAATTTTTTCCATGAATTGTCTCAAGTATGAACGTTATATATAAAACAAATACTATTACAACAAAATTTGATTTCATTTCAGTAATTTATAAATCATTGAAATTTGAGAGCTAAAATTGATAAACGTTTGAATATTTTAGTTTAAAACGGTTAGTTGATTTTGTTTGAAAAAACCGTTAATGTATAGTTTGAAATTTAAAATCCGTTGATACAAAAGATGTTCTTTACTTCAGCCTAATATTGTGTCCAAACTCCTTTCCTTGTTCAACTGATCATTCAAACCCATATCTGAACAAATCTAATTTGAAATCTCACTTACGATTTGTGCGGTGGGAAGTTTTCTCCGGTTGTCTTTGTCGCTGTGTTGCTCATACCACGTGTTATTCTTCCTCCAGACTTTGTCGCCTTCGTTATTTTATAAAACACAGTACCCCTTTCAATCCGTTCATCGCGAAAACAAAACAATATGTCCCTCTTCATTTTGTGTAAACAGACGACGGGTTTCCAATCCCTAAATTGGTCTCCTTCTTCAAATTAAGTTCCTCCAACCCCAAGTCAAAAATATACCGATTGCTCCTCCTCTCTAATCAATGTCCACCGCTTCCTACCCCAGGTCGACCTCACGGTCTCCGTTGCGCCACCATCTTGCTACCGCCACCCGAATACCGTGACCAAACTGTGTGCCACCACTTCCAAACCGATCACTCTTCTTCCTCGCTTCGCCATCCACCTTTAACCGAAAATTGCTTCACCGAAAATCGAGCCTGGCTCCGCCTTGAGACCCTGTGTTCCGTTTGAGATTATCAGAGTCTCCAAAATCGAACTGACCATAGGAAGCTCCATTCCTCTGAAAATCAACTAGTGTTGCTCCTAGTTCCGCTATTCATCCACTAACGGAAGCCTTGGCAGTTGAAGCCGGCAACCATTCACACTTGTTCCATGACAAGTCCGCTGTTCTTTGCCGCCATTGCATGTCCACTTTTTTTGTCACTGCATGTAAGTTTTCCTACAGATTAAACCTTTTTCAAGTCCATTACTTTGGTTCCACCAAGTAAAATGAGTTGAGGCTGTTCTTTACTTCTCCATTTTGTTGACTGCCTTGTTTCGTCACTCGTGCATGCAAAAATTTATATACACTTTAATATAGTGTTCACAACACTTTACTATAGTGTAGTAGTAGTGTATGGGTTATCTTTCGCTTCATGAATTGAGACCCTCAATTGGGTGTTTTGGACAGCTAACAATTTGTTGGACTAGTATGCACAATATAGATACTCTTAGGTCATAATCCTTTTCACTGTATTTGTGTATAACTATTTGGGAACAACTATTGATGATATGTATATTGCCATGGGTATAAATATTTTGAAACTTAATGATCGAGGTATGTTAATGATTGTTATCAAAATACTTAAGTGGAATTCACAAAACCAAGAACAATATAATTTTCATATAAACTGAGTAGTACATTGTGAAACCTGTAGTGTCGACTGGCAATAAGAATCTTGATGTGAACCACACTAAATTAGCCATGTGTACTGACTTTCATATATGCAAATGTTGATCCAATTTTGTTCGTAATTTTGGAAAACTTGTTTTGTTGAGCATGTTTAATAACATATATGCTAGTGTGTTAGTCCATTTCTGTCACTAGAACTGTTTGATCAGTATGTAGGCGTCGGCTTAATGTAAAAAGGTATATCTATTTATGATATTGCATGCCTGGGTTACACATGCAATGTATATATACATGCAGTTTAATACATCATCCTGTCTATATAAGGAACCAGTATCCGTATTTTATACATAGTTTTGAAGATAGACCACCCTGCTTCCAAGTTTAACTGTCCGGTGGTATTTTGAATTAGGTTTAATCATTCATCTTCATTTATGCGTGTCAGCCATACATGTTTCATTCTGGGAGCCGTATATACATAATTGTAGTGGTCTTTGCCTCATGAGGGTATTCCACCAGTTTAGAACCTCGCCAACACATTCCTATATTTTGATAAATGTTGCCATGAGTCAACTGCCGTTCCATTTGGTTGTTTCTGGCATAAACTTTATTCGGTTGAACGCTTTATTCTTTTTTTTATATGCTAAGCCATCTGCATGTATACTGTCATGTGTTGCTTTATATACATTTTAGCACCTTGAAATGGACACACTATCATGATACACGCTTCTTTGTTGTCACCCATCCTATTATTCATGCATGCAATTATTTCAATCCATTTTGGGTATGTACATTTTGGCAGTTTTATCGGTGGACATACTCGTATTATCTGTTGGGATTTAACTGATTTTATTAGTGTTTATCGAAATGTGCTAATTTGAAATAAGTTTAATCCTGACTTGGGTGTTTTGTGTATTTTGCATGGGACACTCGGGTCAAGCCCCAAGTGTTCTAGGTTTAAAACATAACAGCTCGCACGCTGGAGAGGACGTGATGATGTGGAGACGCTCGTGTGCGCTAGGCTCGACAAACAGTAAATTTATTTTGAAGAAGTTCATGTATACATATTTTATTTAACTTCCGCTGTATAAAATGTAAAACTCTGATATTTATGAGAAATTTTATTCCACTGCAAATTATTGTACTCTGTGATTCTGTATTGATTCTGTTTAAACTGTGTAAGCCAATAACAATATGTCATTTTGAACGTTTCGAATTGGTTTAATTACCGAGTTGAGATGGGGAAAATGCCAAGTCGTTACAATATAAAAATAAAAGGGAAAAGATAGAGGGAATAGAATAGAGATAATCATACTAACATGATGGACATATAATGGCAAACATAGGCATAAAACATATAGTGGCATACTAACAAGGTACGCATATAGGATTAGATCTGATGAACATATGATAATAGGACTGATTCTAACATAATAGGGATAGGCATGATGTGATCTAAACAATCAATTAGATGTCCAACTAACAACCTATTTGATTTGGTCATAAACATAATAGAACAAGCATAAGGTGATCTAAACAGTGAATTAGATCTACAATCAAAAGCAGATCTAACATGAAAAAGGTTAAGATCTAAGTCATAGTCAGGTCAGAATATCATAAATACACAAGTTATAACAAATCTGATATGATTCAAGCAGTCACAGGCATAGATCCAAGTCACATTCATATCAAGTTTTACTTTTTAATTATTTAGATCTAAATTTAACATGGACTCACAGTGTTTGGATCTAGAAGAAAATAGAAGAAGAATAATAGATGTTGATTCACAGATCTACACTCGAATAACTCGATTACAGAAGAAGAAAAGGTTTGCTTCAATCTGGGCAGCGACAACATCTAGTCCTCCATTATTTTCATTGTGCAAAACATGAGAAATGAGGCCATATATATAGTTGCCATCCCCAAACCCTAATCTGCCATGTCTTCCCTAGGGGAGTCGACCCATGGGTCGACACCCCCCCTTGAGGGGTCGACCAGGGGTCATCACCCCCGTAAGGGGTCGACACCCCTGGGCGGGATATTTTCCGCTCACCTTATTTCTGCGCGATTTTGACTGTTTTGACTTAATTTTGAATTTCTGGACTATATATGTGTGCATATATATACTTTCCTTGCACATATACAAATTTTAAACCTTAATAACTTCTTCATAAGTTGTACGTTTTACGCAAACCAGGTGTTTATTTTGACCAGAATTCCAAGATGAACGCAATGGCGCAGTCCTTTTCACTTAATTCTGAATATTAAGTTAATTATTCCTTAATTTATCCTCTTTAAAGTTATTAAAATTACGGGAGGTTACATAGACTACAAAGGAGGCTTTAAGACAAGCTCTAAAATGTCAAACAAGTTTAATAATATCTTGCGTGCATCGTCGACAAGGTATAGAAACAAAGTTTCCGAAGCTAAAATAGTTTTTCCCTTGTTACCATTTTCAACGCATCATCGCCCTTATTGCACTGCTAGAATGCGCAAACAAACCATCCAAAATCTTCCTTACGCTTTCCATGTGATCTTAAAATCGATTTTTTTCATAAAATAAATTCCCACTTCTTAAACTCGTGTAAATTTTAGATCCAATTTGGTATTGCTTTACTTTTTGTATGGGATTTGTACAAAAACTAAAATTTTGGTTACATGCGTTTTACTACATTTTAACCATCTATATTTATACAAAATAGATGTTTAAACTTTTATAATTCACCGTTCCAAAATCCATGTTTTTGCATGAACCCGTTTAAAATAAAATGGAAAGATCGTAAATTAGACCAAACATTTAAAGTTAAAAGGACTTTTTTCAAACGACATTTGCAATAAGTTTCAAAAATATATTTTTGGAAACATAAATGGCTCAGGTCACATTTCAGCGTGGAAGGAAGTTGGTTACACAGAAAAATGAAAAAACCAAAACCACACACAAAATGCAAAATAAATTATCGAAACTGTTTTTGTTAATACTTAACCACAATTTAAATTATTTAAATATCTAAAATTTGTTGAATATTTAATATTGAGTAACTAAAATTTAGGGTTGTTATAGTTTCGATCACAAATTCATGGTAAAAGCTTTCATATTTCATTCTGATTTCATCGTCGACCCATAAATTTTTATTTATTTAGAGTTTTATACCTTTTTGATTTCGTGTGTGAGATCGATAATCAGTTTGGATTTAAGTTGTTTAATAGAGCCGATTATGAAATTACAAAGGGTTCGTGAACTTCGATCGTGATTTGAAAGTTTTTGATTTCAATCCATTCTTCTTAAGTTTTGTCTTATGTTTTTTTGTATTTAATCATCTTTTTGGATTGAAACTGGTTTGCACCCAATTACGATTCAACGAGTGATTTGATATGTCTAGGCTGCATGCTTTGGACTTAATAGTTAGAATATGATTAAGTAATTGGTCATTAAAGCCCAAAACATGCACCTTCCGGTTCCTCTAATACCTTACTCTTTCATTTGTTTATGCAAAACCCCACTTTTGGGATTTGGAACATTAAAGAGAAAGGATTTCATCATAAATCATAAAAAATTTAAAACAAATCGTCATTGGGCCAAAGGATTTTGTTTTATACCCTCGGTTGCCATTTCTTTCGGAAGCACTCTTGTTTTAATATTTTATTTAATGGTTTCCTAGTGCTTTTAGGAGAAACATTATGTGAAGTATTATTTACTTAGGTTTTCAAGTATTACTGCTATCACAACAATATAACAATCTCACTTGACAACGTCATGGGCAAAAAGAAGGATGCTCAAAGGATTTCTCCAAAGGGATTCAGATAGTTGGTGAAACCTCCTAAACCCCTCATAAAATTGTTGCAAGGAGGGCTCCGAAGGTTGATGCTATTACCAAAAGGTTGTTGATCACCACCTAAAAGGAAGTGAATGTTATCCTTGTAGATTTCCTCATCTTCAATGTAAAAACCATTCCACCACCCATGGGAACCTCTGTTGACAACCATTCAGAGGGTTTCTTTGCTTACAACATTGTCCATGTTTGGCACAGTGGATTCGTTCCCATTCTTGACTTCCTTTCGCGCTATCTTTAACAAAACCGTCTTGCTGCCATCCAACTATCTCCAAATGCATACACCTACATGTTGTGTTTGAAAATGATTGCATTTGAATTTGGAGGACATTCCTTAAGTCCTTCATCTCTTTATAATCTTCTTTGATTAGCAAAATTGGCAAGGCTAATCCCACTCTATATCTGGCTAACCCTGAGATGACTTTGATCGTCGATCCTGTTGACAACTCTAAGGATTGGGAGAGCTTGTTCTTTTTCATATAGTGCCCTTTCAGAATCAACAAGAAATTCACTAAACTTGGTAATGACTTTTTACTCATAGTGCAATTGTTACTACTAGTTTTGCTAAATGTCTCTCCTTAAGCTTGTTTTGTAAAGGACGTGCCAAAAGCTTCTAATAATAATATGGATCAAATAATAAACGATATAAGGGAAGCTACGTAAAAACTCGGGAAGAGTTCGATGCTTTGATAGTCTCCAACCTTTAGAAATACAAACTCCTCCTACAAAAGCAAAGAATTTTTGGGGCTCCGTCCGTGATGGTTTTGTCGATGAAGGGTAGCCTCCACTTAGCTCGTAATGATCCTCTGAAGTTCACCAACTCATTACCTGTCTTATTTAGCCCCAGAATTAAGTTTTTCCTTCATTGGTTCATACCTATAAACATTCGTTTTCTCATTTTATTTCACTGACTTATTTCAGTAGCTCCCCATGGGCCTTTATATTCTCTCCTCATTATTAATGCGCCCTCTCCTATTTATTAAGAGTCTGAAGGTTCAACCATGTAGCACACACTTTATAATGTCCTTAAGGCAACCCAAAAGAAACTCCAAAATGATTCTTTTAAAGAACCTACCCAAAAGAGGGTCAAATTTTCTTTGAAACCAATAGTCGGTATTTTAGATGAAAAGGGGGATACAACAGAGTAGCCTCCTTACCCAAAAAACCGCAACTTCTTTAAAATGAGGTGTTGACCCTTCTCTTTAAGGTATAATTTCACCTTTGATTTAATTTTGAAAGAAATCAATGTTTGTGACTTCTTATTTTTGGTATTAGGTATTATTGAAGAACAACTTCTGTGTCTTCCTCTTGGCTTGATTACTAAAACCAATACTGTTCCTTCTCCAAGCCACTCAATTGGCTCCTCAGAATTGATTAAGTCAGTTTTGGAATCCCCTTTGCTTTCTTCCTCTGATAATTTCCCTTTCACTTTTATTAAAGATAGGTTTACCATTTTACAAGATCTCAAGGTATGCTTTCTCTCTTTAACTTTTTAATATCTTGATTTCTTCGGTTTTCCCATTTTCCTCCTTGTCATATTTTTCTTTCTTAATTTTTAGCTTTTGAATAGCTGGTATGCCTTCCACCATGCCTCTTTCTCATATCAAGACGAAACTTCAAGCATTATGAATAAGGTCGAGGAATTAAATAATCACGCCTCCTTTGCTATCGTTGCCAATGAAACTGCCGCTTTAAGAGAGGAGCTCGAGGAGATAAAGGGTGAGCGCTCCCAAATAATCGAAAGAAATAAATCCTAAGAGGAAGAGTACTCATCTTTGCGGAAGACCTTGGAAGAGGAACATGCCTTCTCAAATATATCCTTGGTCATGAATGAAAATAATTTGAAAAATGCCATAGGTGCCCTCTTGGAGGCTAAAAGGAAGGTGGATAGTTTTTGGGACCACTCGTGTGATCAAGTTCTTGAGGATTCTTTCATGTCTCCCTAGTTCATGGTCCACTCTAAAATTTAAAAGAAATGCCCAAACCTGAGTTTTGACCTTCTACTAGAGCACATAGTTAAAAAAAAAAATCGGTGTTTATTGGCTCTTCTTCGTAATGAGGCAGTTCCAGAAATGAAAGAGGTGGATATGAGAACCCTCCTTTCCTTTGACATTCCATCGACCGAGGATGACTCGAAATGGGGGATATCAATGAAGAGGAACATGAAGTTTAGGAATCCGGTGTTACTTATGAGAGGCAATCTTCTTTACATCCTTTAGGAAGCGGCGATGGCATTTCCCAGATGGAAAGGAGGGACAAAACCTCTAAAAGCTTGAAAGGAAACGAACTCATGCTCAGTTCTTCCCCTCCTTCGGCTCATGTACCTATGCTTTCTTTTTGACAGATTATCTTCTTTCGGTCACCTTCCTAATGAGGGCTGCATATTTTATCTTGGTTGGTAATAAACTTGCAAAAATGCGATTAAACATACTTTCTTACATATCGAATTTAAGCAAGTGAACCAGTATATTAACCTTCCTTCAAATAGTATTTCCAGGATTAATTTTTGTCAAGAACCTACTATCTTTTGGCAATGCGGGCAAAGTATTTACACGGGAGGGCCTTCTCAGAGTGTTTGTTTCATCATCAGGTAGGACTAATGGGGCTTACCCCTTGCTCTTCTTGGTGAAACCAAAACCTTGATGGAAGCCTTCATTTTTTCAGAATATATTCGAAAAATCTTTTGAGGACTATAAGCGAGAGAACCTTGGATGTGTATAAGACTTGTATATATTTTGTAAATAACATTTAATTCCTTGTAATGGTAACTTTTTTTGTTCAATAAATAATCATATGAATGTTGATCTTGTATTACCAAAACTGATTTTTTATAATAATATGGAACTAAAATTTAAGTAGTCCCATCACATGAGACTTCTTGTCAAAATTCGTTAGGCTAAGAAGAGAGTTTTAGGACAGGTTTCTTTGATTAAATCATCAGGACCCATCCGACAAGACTTTCTAAAGGAGTTATACAAGCTCAACACATGTTGTCCTAGATTTCATTTTGATTTCTTGGGTGATAATATGTGACGACCGCTCCATAACTCCTGCACCTATCCAAGGTAAATCATGTTGTATGACATGCCATGACAATATGAGATGATCATCAAGATAAAATAATTCGAAATAAACTTATCATATAACTTACAACGCATGAACAATATACAATATTAAAATATGCAACATGATATATCACTGAAGCATAATAGAACATAAAATCAAATCCATATAAAACCTTAGAATTTCAAGTACAATAAATCTCTGTACATGAATCTCTGAATAAAATATGCCTCAGTACATCCCTCGAAGTATCAATAGTCATCAACGAACAGCGGAAATAGCAGAAGAATATCAATATAATAGGTAGTAAAAGTACACCAACCTCCTACTCATCATTGCATAACATTATCGGCACCAAAATATGCTACTCAGTCTACTCACCAATAACATTGGTGAGCAACACAAGGTAAAAAGAGGGAAACATAAAACCTTGAGTTAGACAACAGTGTTAGTGAGCGAAAAATAACTAACAATTGTTACAACGATAATATGAATATAGGCAGTTCAATCATTTGATCTACCCAGCAACCATTAAGTTGGTATATGATATACATGCATCTTATGCCATTTCAAAGAATCGGAAAGGACAACCCCTAATTCCACTTCTCCTCAACACCCTACGGTGATAGCCTACCTAGAGAATTTAAGAGGAAATTGCATATGAACATTCATAGCATCCATAGGAACCATAACAACCAATATCCTAGATATCACCGACTACAGCCTTGAATTCATCAGTTATCGAATTTGCTTTCAACGATCAAAAGGTCTAACGAAAAATCCTTGTTTTAACCAAACTGCCGCATGCTATCGTGACTCCATATGTTTGCCTTAATCAACTAAGACAACTATGATTCATTGGCACTTTAATGAGCCTTTCTCAATGGCAACTCTAATCATTCTCGAATCATTCCATTATCACCCTTGATCAACTCTCACCTAAGTCAATATACCATCATACAGAATCGTATATCATCCACGATCAGTATCACATCAATCTTGCTCCGACCACTCCAATATGAGTTCACAATCGAACATCCATCTTTGAGTTTTAAATTAACCATTCGAATTCCATTTCCATCCAAGCTTCACCAGCAACCCCCAAGAAGACATTACAACCAAGCTCACCAAAAATCAGCACCATGCCATCAAGAATGATGGATCGGTACCAGTCCATCATTCATCGACCGGTACCGATCCATCTACTTAGCATAATTATGCTATGTTTTTGGCTCCGGTCCATCCATGCATCGAGAACTTCCTACTGATCCATTTTCCAATCATTTCATCAATTTAGTAAAAACTCCAACCAGACCATCAGAGCACTCGAGCAACCAACCTTCGACCAATCCCAAACCTCTTCCGAATGACTTGAAAATTTGTAGCCAACCTTGATTTATCATCACGAAGCCATGCCATAAAAAGTATTGCCATCCGATCATCCAACAAGGATCGATACTGGTCCATCGAGCACGGACCGGTGCCAGTCCATGTACTTAAATTAATTTGGCACGAAATTTTTTGTGCCTTCTTCCGTATTTTTCCAGAGCGCCTCCGCCAAGTTTCGTCTAAATCCAACCATCTGGGCCTCCAGTTTTCTCTATTCTTGAAACCTAAGATCTATGACAACCAATTCTAACAAACAACTCAAACAATACAATCAAAACAATAACAATTCATTAATACATGATCATACAAACAAACCCAAACCATCAAGTTATCATATAATAATGAATCAACCATAAAATGGATCTAAACATACATGAAATTTTGAATAAACATATGAATTACCTGTTTAACAGGTTAATTTAGAACGTATGAACATACCTAGATCTAAAATGAACTTGTATAAATAGATTTAGGGTGAATTAAACATGAATAAATGAAAATAATAACAATCTAAACCATGTAGTCCTTTGCATTTGCATCCATGTGGGAGATATCTATCACTTACCTAATCCTTGATTCAATGTAAATCCGATGAGATAAGATCTGGACAGCGCTAAAACCCTCGAATTTTGATGCAATTTGACATGATCTAATTTTCTTGGATGATGGCCTATCTTCTAAATGCAAGATGTTATGAATTTGAATGAAAAAATCAAAGAAAATAAGGATTAAATTGAAACGGAGAATCATAGGCACCCAACCTAATGTTTGAATGAAGAATGAAGCCCTAATTCTCTCACCAAATCCCTTTATTTATAGCTGCAGGTCATTAGTCTAATGGGCTTGATCAATCAATCCATTAGCAGCCAATTAACTGCATAACAGGTACTGAATCTTGATACCGCGATTCCTTCCAAACCAATTAACCAAATCCTTCATATGACCACTCTACGGAATCTTAAACCACAATTCCAACCCAATGAGACCAATTTTAGTACCTGACTTGATCCCTATCAAAATTTATATAAAATAGTAAACTTAGGGGTATAAATTATCACAATTAAGTTTGGTAAAAATCATGGTCAAGTCTCGAGTACTCATGAACAACATACTAAAATCTAAGAATGATCCGACAACTAGTATGACACCCCACGTCCATTAATGTCCCTCACTAAGGGAATGCATTAAGTTTCGTGAAACGCTATACGTAAACAGACACAGAATAATTACAAGACAGATAAAAATAAGGCAGCAACGGAAAATTTAAATTTTTTATTTCAACCATAAAGCATAATACCGTGGTCCTTAATTTCACAAGTCATAGAAACCATTACAATAAAATAACTTCTGTCTTGCACCAACAGAGTACATAAGTAAATAAAAAGCATAATTCCCCAATTAAAAGAGTTAAGCCATAGTAGAGACAAGAACTTGAGCCATACTTCAGAAGTAGCTAATAGCAAGATGATATCTGAGTCCTGATTAAGTCTGAGTGTTTCCTCCCTAAGAACCTAGGGGGGAGAGGGACGGAAGAAAGAGGGAGAAACAACAGGGTCAGACATAAAGTCTGGCGAGTCTAGTTAATTTTAGCCAATAGATAAATAAAAGCAACATGATAGGCATATAAAGTGGATAAGAGAGAGATCACTACATAAACGGCAGGTGTGACAAGGTAAGCAAGATAAGGTGTATGTGCCTCACTAATGATTACTCTGCACTATTACTAGTATAACTAAAATGAGATGATCTCTTCCACTAAAAGTTGGTAGACTTAGGGCATACATCCGAGTGTACCCTAACAACTACCCTAATCGATCGGCTCCTTACCCCGTAGATATCCCGTGCTGGCCCCATAGTAGGAGGTATCAATCCCTAAAGTGGCAACCCTAAATTCCCAAGATGTGCACAGCCATATCTACTGGTATCACAGTCGTCTTATCCCCTTCTGCCCGGCTCATGCAAACACATGGCCCGGTTGATTTGCGCCGCCCACACCGTCTGTTCCGTTTGGATCTCTTATATTCAATTACTAAGCGATCCCCTTCTCTGCCTAGTATGGAGTTATTTATTTGATACCTACTCCGGGTTACTGACTTGAAATGGGTCCCACACAATATGATACAAGCTTCCCTCTTTGTCTTGTATCCCCACTAGGTTTTTCACTGACTATGTATATCTTAAGTGTCTCAAATTACATAGCCCTAGGTCAGTTATGCTTACCCGAGAGGATTTCTTTAATTACATAACATTATTATATTTTCCACCGGTTATGTACACCACTAGGTGTCTTTAATTACATAACCTTATTGGGTTAAGCTCGTGGTCCTATATATACATATATTACCCACCCCCTCTAATTTACTTAACCCACCCACTACCCATCCAATTTTACTTAACCCTAACTTAAGTTCATAATCATACAATCCTTATGGATTAAATTATGTTAAGTAGTCCAATTCATTACCATGTCCAATTATGTCTATAATGGGCTAGACCTCCCACATTAGGCCTACAGCGTGTGGATGCTGGATAAGCCAGTCGGGTCTGGGCAGCCTTGTTCCACAGTTGGGCCTAACCTCGTGTCTTAGCCCGATTCGTATTTGCGCACTTAGACCTCTCACATTAGGTTCAACATTAGTGGCTGCTGGATATGTCGTTCGGGTCTGGGCAGACTTGCGCCACTAATGCAACCTAACCTCATGTCATAAGTATAATTACAATTCCTAATCGTAGTTACTAAATATTCCATTATTATCCAAATCTACCTATGTCATTATAGGTAATTATTTCTAAGTTTCCCCATTTGAATTAAATGTCCAATATTACATAAATTATGCCAATTATAAACCCCTTTTCCCCGTTTCCTAACTAATGTATTCACATGCATTTTGGTGGCATCTAGGCTATAAAGTAGCCTAGCCACAACAATGAAAAAAGGAATATGACAAAGGTGATAGTTTTCAACATATCTTGGTATACACATAAACTTAACATGATAGCAAGGTGAATGGATATATAATTAACATCTTCACAAAATGGACATAAAGCTAATAACTTGTGGCAATTACTATGATGTCAAAGCAAACATGATGAGATCTAAACTAACCCCTAGATCGACACCCCTCTAGGGGGGTCGAGCCCCTAGAGCGGGATTTTTTCTACTCTAACGAATTTTTTGAATTTGAATCTTTATGGATAAAATTCTGACTCATCACTGACTCGCCTCTGACTCATGCGTATATATATAATTCTTTTGCACGTATACAAGCTTAAAACCCTCATAACTTCCTCATACGGTGTTCGTTTATGCAAACCAAATGTCTACCTTGACCAGAATTTTGAGACGGACGCAATGGTGCAGTCCGTTTCCTCCAATTTTGAATATTAAATTAATTATTATTTAATTTATTCTCTTTAATGTCGTTAAAAATTCGGGGTGTTACATTCTCCCCTACTCAAAGGATTTCATCCCAAAATATCTAATTTGAGAAGAATGCATATCTTACCATCCATCATCCATTTACGCATCCACCAACCACCGGCATCCATTGTCCTTAAATATTTCTAATGCTTATATGAATTTATGCGAAGGTGTGTGCATATGTCATAACACTAATGCGAAGATCAAGCGGTCTACTGATTCAATTGACCTCCTTAATGCAATGTAAGTTAGTGCCATGAATCCAATATGTATGCAAATAAACCTATAGTATCATATAAGTTCTATATGTCTGCGCACCCATCCGTCCAAATGCAACATCCATATGCTAGTTCATCCATTTTCATCCATAAAAGAAAAGAAAATGGACACACATCCATATGCAGTATGAAAGTGATTGAGCCAATCTTAGTGCCTAATGTATGTGTATATGGGTCCATAGGCAACCACAAGCAAAGACTTGCCCCCACTTGCATCCATCAAACATAACATGTTTCAAACACATTTTTACATCCATAGGATTCCTATCTAACGGTCGAAAATACAATGGATAAGATATACTCTATTGATAGAAACAAGCACTGATAAAACTTTGGAAAAGGAGTTAAGAACATAACCTCGAAAAGAAAAGGGTACGAAGCACGAATCTTGTCTTCGGTCTCCCAAGCCGCATCTTCTGGGTTATCTCCCCATTGAACCTTAAGCAACTTGATCTCCTTATTAGGAAGCTTCTTAACTTTTGACCCAAGAATACGGGTAAGGACTCTTCTGACTGTCGCCTCCCATTCCACTATGACTTCTTCTGACATACTCGGCTCAACAACTTCTACGGTGTCATGCAGGCACTTCTGCAGATGAGAGATGTGGAAAACGTCGTGACACCGGATAGATTTTCTAGGAGCTCTACTCGGTAGGCCGTTTGGCCAATCCTCTCGGTTATGGGAAATGGTCCCACAAACCTAGGTGCCAACTTCCCTACTAATCCGAAACGAACTACATTCCTTAAATGCGATACTTTGATAAAAACTAAGTCTCCCACTTCGAATTCGATGTCAGTCCTTCTCTTGTATGCATAGGACTTCTGCCTATCTTGAGTTGTCTTCATCCGCCGACGAATAAGGTCAATCTTTTCGGACGTTTCCTTAACATATCTGGTCCAAGTAATTTCTTTCTGTAGATTCCCACTAACAAGTTGGCGATCTACAGGGTCGTCCATACAATTCTTTGAAGGGTGCTATGCCAATGCTGGCTTGATAGCTGTTAGTATATGCAAACTCTACTAGAGGAAGATGCTCTTCCCAAGTCCCTCCGAAGTCTAGGATACACAGCCTTAAAAGATCTTCTAGAATGTTATTCACCCTCTCCGTTTGCCCATTAGTCTGAGGATGATAAGCGATGCTCAAACACAACTGTGTACCTAATGCTTCTTGCAAACTCCTCCAAAATTCAGTGGTAAAGATGGGTCATGATCTCTCATGATGTTGGAAGGTACTCCATGAAGACGAACTATCTCTTGGACATAAGTTGCTGCCAACCATGATGTCGTCCTCTTACTCTTAACTGGAATAAAGTGAGCGCTCTTAGTGAGTCTATCCACTACTACCCAAATTCTGGTGTTACCTTTCTTCAATCTAGGCAAACCATCTATGAATTTCATAGAGACGCTCTCCCATTTCCACTGGGGAACCTCCAACGGATGAAGTAATCCACCGGGCTTCTTTTGCTCAGCTTTGACTTGTTGGCAAACTAAACATTGAGAAACAAATTCGGCCACATCTTTCTTCATCCCAGCCCAAAAGAAAACCCTCTTCATGTCCCTGTACATCTTATCACCGCTTGGATGAATGGTAATCTTAGAATGGTGGGCTTCTTCTAGGACTGCCTTTATCAAACTTCCAGTTAGAGGAACACAAAACCTTCCATCCGGTCGCAACAACCCATTTTCATCTATGGCATATTTGCTGAGGTGACTAGAAGTCTCCCCTTTTTTGAGCTTATCCATGATGTCTAGAATCTGTGGGTCACCTTGTTGCAAAGCTCCTATATGGTCCATAAGGGTCGGTCGTATCTCCAAGGATGCAAACAAATCAGGCAAAATCTTGATGGAGGGTCTAAAATCAAAAGTTCATATGAACTTCAAGTTCTTCCTCTCCACAAACAGAGGTCTCAAGGTCATCCTCTGCCTACTTAGTGCGTCTGCCACCACATTACCCTTGCTAGGGGTATAAGCAATCTCAAAATCATATGAAGCTAAGAACTCCATCCACCATTGTTGCCTTAAGTTGAGATCCTTCTGTGAGAATAAATATTTGAGAGAGTTATGATCGGTGTATAACTCGAACTTTTCTCCAAGTAAATAATGACGCCATGTCTTTAAACACGAATACTATGGCAACTAGCTCTAGATCATGGGTAGGGTAGTTCTTCTCATGAATTCTCAACTGTCTACCCCCATAACATATTACTTTCCCTTCTTGCATCAGAACAACACCAAACCCTATACCGCACGCATTAGTGAAAACAGTAAGCACTTTACTTCCATCAGGCAAGGTCAAGACTGGGGTTGTTGTCAGAGCCCTTTTTAGTTGTTGGAAAGCAACATCACAGTCTATGTCCCATGAGAATGCCAAATTCTTCTTTGTCAACCTGGTGAGAGGGGCTGATATCTTTGCGAAGTCCTTAATGAACTTCCTGTAATAACCTGCCAACCCAAGAAAGCTTCTCACCTCGGTTGCATTTTTAGGAATCTGCCAATCTTGCACTGCGACCACCTTCGCGGGATCTACAGCTATCCCTTCTTTGAAGACTACATGCCCCAAAAATCTCACCGCCTTTCTCCAGAAATGGCATTTGGAGAACTTTTCTTTTAGCTAATGGTCACGGAGAGTTTTCAAAACTTCTCCCAAATGTTGGGCATGCTCTTCTTCATTCTTGGAGAAGATCAAAATATCATCAACGAATACTATGACGAATTTGTTTAGAAACTCCCAAAACACCCTACTCATCAAATCAACAAAATAGGCGGGTGCATTTGTCAACCCAAATGGCATAACTAGCCATTCAAAGAAACCGTCCGGAGTTCTGAAAGCAGTCTTATCTATGCTGTCCTCAGCCACCCTCAACTGATGGAACCCCGTAGCCAAGTCCAACTAAGTAAATACCAAGGCACCAACAAGCTGATCAAATAAATCATCAATCCTTGGAAGTGGGTGCCTATTCTATTTGGTGAGCTTATTTAATTCTCTATAGTCAAGACACAAACGAAGTGAACCATCCGATTTATTTGCGAATACTACTGGAGCACCCCATTCCGATATGCTTCGTCTAATAACCCCTACTTTCTTACTCAGCTCCCTCCTTTCCCTTGGAGCCATGTGGCGCATTGGTAATGCAATTTGCTTTGCATTTTCCACCCGATATTTGCTGAAGTCAATCTCGCGCCTTGAAGGTAAACCCCGTACCTCAACAAAAACATCGGAATAATCTCAAACCACTAGAACAGATTGCAAATCAACTATGGATGCATCTAGAGACTCTAGGAAGCTAAGCATAACAGACCCTTGGGGGGTCACAGGAAACTTCGAGGATCTTCCCATGACAAGTCAGGAATCTAGCAACCCTCTTCTCACAATCCAAAATGGCCCCATACGTGGTAAGCCAATCCATTCCTAGAATCAACCCATAGCCCATAATCCCGAGCACATACGCGTCGCACTCAAACTCGACGCCTAATATAGATATTTTCAAACCTCGACAAATCATCGATAAATGAGCCGAACCACCAATGGGGTTTGAAACAACTACGGGATCTACTACCATACTAGTAATTAAGTGCAGAGATTCAACCATAGAACTAGATATAAACGAGTGTGAAGCACCAAAATCAAAAAGTGTTCTAACTGGAGTTTGAAAGAGCAACTAAACTTTGTACGAAATTTTTCTACCTCTTTCAGGAGCACTGATCGCAAGAGCATGCACCTGCCCTCTAGAAGTCCCTGCTCTTTGACCTTGTCCCTGTGATCCCTGTTTCTTCGGGCACTCTTTAGAGAAGTGTCCAACCTCTCCGTAATTAAAGCAATTGGCCTTCCTTCTCTTACAATCTTTGATCTAGTGACCCTCATTTCCACAGTTGTGGCATTTTCTCTTATCCTGCCTTTGTCATCTTTCCCTCCTTTCTTTTGTTGTTGATGCTGTGGTTGCTGTTGTTGCTGCCCCTTCTTTGGCCACACCTTATTCTGCGATGTCCCCTCTATCTTTGCTTCCTTCTTCTCTACCTTGTCCGCCTAATGCATTAGGGACATCTCAACAAGCTTTTTAAAAGTGGCCCCATTGGAAAATGGGACATGGCTAAACCATTCAGAGGCTCATTCAGCCCTTTAGCAAACCGCAAAGCTCATTTGTGCGGTGTATCCACCAACTCTAACCCGAATCTTGCCAGCTGGTTGAACTTGTTCACATACTACTTCATCGTCAAGTTTCCTTGTTTGAGTTTTAAAAACCTCTCCATCTGTATACTTTCTCAGCTTGGTAAAGAAATTTCATTTTGAACCACTGTCTAAAGTCTTCCCAAGTTTCCACCTGACGCCCAGCTTGGGTGACTTCCCACCAAAATGAGGCTTCGTCCTTTAACAGCCAAGCAGCAAACTGAATTTTTCTTCAGTCCTCTACTTCAAAGATTACGAATAAGTCCTCGGTTTCGTTAAGCCAATTCCGAGCTTCTACGAATGTCTCCTTCCCATGGAATGGCCTTCCTCCCATAGCCTAGAAGTCTTTGCAGATCTTGGTAAAGTTATCTTCTCTTGGAGGGGGAGGAGGAAGAGGAATAATTGGTGCAGCCGGGAGAGGAACATTTCCTTGGCCTTCGGCAGGCGTCGTAGCCTCCAAATACCTACAGAACCATCTGGGTATTGTGACGTCCTCCGGGATATTAGGGATGCTTTGTTCCCCAGACATGCTGAAAAAGGGAAAAGCAAGAAATTTAGATAAAGGACCGAAGGATAATACATATGGCTTTTTGGGGAATGTTTTTCAAAACAGACTTTTCTACTGAAAATGCTTTCCTTTAAAACCTTTTTGAAAATAATTTCCAAAAACTTTTATCTAATCTGGTAACCTTCAACTCTGATACCAAGAGTGAAATGCCACGTCCGTTAATGTCACTCACTAAGGGAATGAATTAAGTTTCGTGAAGTGCTATAAGTAAACAGACACATAATAATTACAAGATAGATATAAATAAGGCAGCAGCGGAAAATTTAATTTTCATTTCAACCATAAAGCATAATACTGTGGTCCATAATTTCATAAGTCACAGAAACCAGTACAACAAAATAACTTCTGTCTTGCACCATCAGAGTACAAAAGTAAATAAAAAGCATAATTCCCCAATTAAAAGAGTTAAGCCATAATATAGACATAAACTTGAGCCATACTTCAGAAGTATCTCCTAGCAAGATGACATCTGAGTCCTGATTAAGTCTAACTGCTTCCCCCCTGAGAACCTTGGGAGGGGAGGGGGGCGGAAGAAAGAAAGAGAAACAACAAGGTCAGGCATAAAGTCTGGCGAGTCTAGTTACTTTTAGCTAGTAGATAAATAAAAGCAACATGATAGGCATATAAACTGGATAAGAGAGAGATCACTACATAAATGGCAGGTGTGACAAGGTAAGCAAGATAAGGTGTATGTGCCTCACTAATGATTACTCTGCACTATTACTAGTATAACTAAAATGAGATGATCCCTTCCACTATAAGTTGGTAGACTTAGGGCATATATCCGAGTGTACTCTAATCACTCCCCTAATTGATCGGCTCCTTACGCCGTAGATATCCTGTGCTGGCCCCACAGTAGGAGGTATCAATCCCTAAAGTGGCAACCCTAAATTCCCAAGATGTGCACAACCATATCTACTGGTGTCACAATTGTAACACCCTGAAATTAGATATACTATACCATAAAGATAATTAATTAAAGGATTAATTAATTAATGAAGAAAAATAAAAAAATGAATATATATATGCAATTATGTTAAGAAGGTACAAGTTTAAAAATGTGCATTGAAAAAATGCATGCAAATTAATTAGGCTACAGTAAAAGAAAAATTAATGTAATTAATACAAAAAGCGAAAGGAAATGTGTGGATGCATGCAGTAAAAAGAAAGAAAAGTAGAAGAAGATAAATACAGTCAATTTTTGGAAGGAAAGATTTTTGCATGTATAATTAGATATATATGTATGTAGGTAACTTCATTATGCATTGACTTTGTATGTTATGAGGGAAGTAGAAAAAAAGGGGAATTAAATTATATACCCGATTTCCACTTTTTAAAATAGGTAAGCAATTAATTTGCATTAGTTGTCAATATTAGAATTTATGAATGGGTGCATATATATATATATATATATATATATATATATATATATATATATATATATATATGTGTGTGTGCAATTAATGTATACAGTAAAGGAAGAATATGTAAACATGAATAGATTGAAATTAATTTGTAGATATGTGTTATTATGGCATTGATTGAAAAACATGTAATTAACCTTAGTTTATATATGTGTTTGTGCTAATTTGTCATTCATATTAATTGATATTAATTAAAGAAAATATGTTAATTGGGCATTTATGTTCATTTGTAAAAGCATGTTATTTGACATCAAATTGTAAACATGTCAATAGGGTATTATTAGGAAACCATGTAATTACCTTAATTTGTATAAATGCTTATGCTAATTTGTCACTTATTTTAATTAACATTAAGCAGAATATGTTAATTTGAGGAATATAGTAAAATTGTTATTTAATGTTAATTGACATCAATTAAGAATAATACGCTAATCGAAGAAAACATGCAATTAGATGTTTAAGTTCAATTCATATTAATTTAAGGGAAGAAAAATAGAAGGTTATTAATATATATAAAGTACATTTGCTGACTCAGCACTAGGTGTACGATGCGGATTAAAAACCTAATATCTAAATGTTAGAATTAATCTAAACAACTATATAAGCATACATAGACTCAAGCTCTAAACCTAAACTAAATTAGTCTCTTAGCCACCATGCTGCTGCTGGAATAGTTCACCTTCTTCTTAAAGCTAAGGAATTGTGAGACAAGATTGTAGAACAAACGACGAATGAATTTATTCTCTTTTCTAATCCGTTCTTTGTGAGTACAATTTCTTTCACAAAATAATTAATAAATTAATTATGATGAGTTACAATTTGGGTTATAAGATTGTGCCTGTTGAATCATTGATCGATATGATATTGTCTATTTTGTGAATATACGCTAGTTGTTGTCTTATGTACAAAGATTCATGATGTTGGTTCATATGCCAGTTTTTGTTAACTTATGTTGGTGGATCCATTTCATATGTCTAATCAGATATGTTTAATTTGACTCATTTTTTTATGACATTAGTTTATATGTAAGTTTGTATGTAAATCATATGCAAGTTTGTACGCGTATCATATGTAAGCTTATATGTAAATCTTGGTTTACATGTCTAAATTACATATGCAAGTTTAATACAAGTTGGTATGCAGATCATATGCAAGTTTGTACGAAAACCATGTTCATATATGCGAGTTCACCTTTATGTGGATAGATCTATGTAAATCATATCTTATATAATTTGATCCATGCCAGTTTGTAGTTTATGCAAATTATGCCTGTTGCCTATGTAAGTTATTGATTATGCAAATTTATGTTAATATGAATTATAATCATGCAAGTTTTGATCCATGCTAGACTATTCTTATATGCTAGTCAGATCCATTTTATGTGTTATGCAAGTTGTGATCTTTCTTTTCTTCTTATGAGTTAGACTATTTGTTAGTCTAACATATTTCATGAATTACACGTATGAAAGATGTGGGGATATTGGGAAAATATTAAATATTGAAGTTGTGAAATTGACATAAAATGGCTTAAAAGCATATAATTAATTTTACACATTAATTGGCATAATTTATATGCCTAGAAATTATGGACATAATTTAGGTGACAACTATGGACATAGATTAAATTGGAAATTATTGACAATTTGAAATAGGGATATTAATTCAAATTGGGGTCAAATAATTATGTGTAATAATAAATGCCTAAGACACGAGGTTAGACTCGTTTGTGGTATAAGACAGCCCGGGCCCATCCAGCATATCCAGCAACCACAAACGGTACTCTAATGTGAGAGGTCAAAGGTATAAATTAAATGCGTAGTAAATGCCTAAGACACGAGGTTAGACATGTTTGTGGTATAAGACTGCCCGGACCCGCCCGGCACATCCAGCAACCGCAAACGGCATTCTAATGTGAGAGGTCGTAGGAATAATTAAAAGATTTTTAGACACGAGGTTAAGTCTAGCTTGTAGTGGAAGTCTGCCCGAAACCGCCCGGCATATCCAACGGCCACAAGCAATCGACTTAATGTGAGAGGTATGTGCATTAATAATTAATTAATACTATTCAAAGACGAGTATGAATGACAAACATAAGATTGGTTGAGGTGAGTAATTCTCTGAGTATCGATCTGATGTTGATTTCAGTCTTTGGGGTTGATACTTAGGGAGTTATTCTCTTAACCAATATATCTGTGAACTAAGATGTACTTAATCATAAATTAAGTAAAACTTGTTATACGATATATATATATATATATATATATGATACATAAAACATGTTAAGTGGGTAGGTTTAAGACCAGCTTAACCAATAATACATATTAATCTAATAAGTGGGTAGGGTTAAGACCAGCTTAACCAATAATATATATTAATCTGATAAGTGAGGAGGGTAGGGTTAAGACCAGCTTAACCAATAATATATTTTAATTTGATAAGTGATAGGTTTAAGACCATCTTAACATATAATATATATTAATCTGATAATTCGGTAAGGTTAAGACCAGCTTAACCAATAATATATATATTGATCTGATAAGTTGATAGGGTTAAGACAAACTTAACCAATAATACATGTTGATTTGATAAGTGGGAAACATGGGTGATATGTGGGATATAATCATAAACACTTAACCAAGTCGAAACATGTAAGAAGACATGAATAAGATGGGGTTAAGTGGGAAATCCTAGTGGGGACCAAGCATAGGTGGAAAGCATGTGTTAAGTGTGGGGACCCTTTTCAACCAGTAACCCATTTAGTATCCAAGTGAGATCGATCTAGGTCGAGGACGGGACACGCTTACTGGATTTGATTGCAAGAGGTCAAAACGGGTTAGCGGTGGCAATGCAAGTCCAACGGGGTCATGTGCGTGCGTGGGCCCGAGCTGGTAGGTAAGACGTTGTTGCATCGTGTAGGTATAAGTCGTGCATTTCAGTCATATCAGGTTGCCACTTTAGGGAGTGATACACCCTAATGTGGGATCATCACGGGTATCTACGAGTTAGGAAGCCGGTCGAATGGGGAAGGTAGTGGGTACGACTAGCGGAGATAGGAGCAGGCGGCACCTATGAAGACATCTAGGAGTACGACTACCATATTATGAATAAATGTTGCAATTAGAATGGGGAGGGTAGTGGGTACAACTAGTGGAGATAGGAGTAGACGACACCTATGAAGACAGCTAGGGGTACACGAGACTACTATTATCATTATTATGATTATTATGTTCAGTAGGCGGGATCAACTCTTAGAGTGACTAGTATTGGTGCAATGTAGTATTTATCCTATAGTGATTAGAAGCGCAAGTAACGTTGTCTTATTCATCTTGCTTACCTGGTCATGCCTGCTTGTTTCACAGTCATTCCTTATTTTCCAGTTTATGTCTTGTCATATTACTTTAATAATTATATTTTTAAAGTTATTGGACTCACCAGACTTTATGTCTGACCTTGTTTTTTTTCGCCTCATTTCTTTCGTTTCCCCTCCTCAGGTTTTCAGGGAGGAAATATTTAAGTTTGATTCAGATTTCTCTCTGCTTGAGGTACTAGAAGTTCTTGAAGAACTGCTTGGCTTTGATTCTACCTATTTAAGGCGTTTTTGTGGGGAATTATGGCGTTAAAATTATGCACTTTGAAGGCTTTTGTACAAGACTGATATTATGTACTTGGTTTTGATATTTGAAGATGTAACCCAACTTTATTTTTTTTTCCACTGCAATAAAGTTATAAAATTTTCAAGTACTACTTTATGTATCTGTCTTGTAATATTCTGTTCTGTTTACTCATAATGCTCCACGAAACTTAATGCATTCCCTTTGTGAGTGACATTAACGGACGTGGGGTGTTACACTTGGTATCAGAGCTAAAGGTTACCAGATTAGATAAAAGTTTTTTTTTAAAACTGTTTTCTAAAAGGTTTTAAAAGGAAGTATTTTCAAAAGGAAAGTTTATTTTGAAAAACATAATTCCCAAAAGCCATATATCTTCCTTCCGATTCTCCATTTTGGATCTCTTCCTCCGCGTATAGACGTTTTTCTAAGATATGTAAGAACTTCTGTACGATGGGCGGAAAATTGCTTCATGGGATTGAGACGTTTGTCAAAGCTTGAAGGAAGTGGAGGACTTGTTGGTACCTTTGAGGTAGATGATGAGAGGAAGGTTCAACCAGCTGCTTGGTTAATAAAGGTTGAAGCTTCATTTTGGTGGAAGATTACGAATGGAGAATGTGTAGGAAAGACATGGATATGACACACGATAAGAAAGTAGATCCAAAGAAAGGCGGTAAGGATTTCAAGGGGACAAGAGAAAAGGAAGTGCCATACTTGTGAAATACCTGACTACTTAAAGAAGAAGAAGACTAGTTGTTATCATTACGGAGAGACAGGACATCTTATTAGGATTGTCCAAAGAGGAAAGGGTAAGGGTAAGGACAAATTACAGGATCTTCTGGAGGGTAGATGCGTTCCCTCACGGCTGGTATACCTGATAGAGGTAGAAACATCTCGGTTGAAATTTGGTTTTCCTTTTTGATCATCCTGTTCGAACTTTGTTTGATTTTGGCGCTTCACATTAGTTTGTATCTGCTTCGTTAGTTGAAACACTGCACCTAAATACTAGTCTAGTTAGGGATCCCATGGTAGTCTCAAATCCTATTGGTGGTTCGGCTCATTTATTTATGGTGTGTCGGGATTTGAGAGTGTCTATCTTGGGCATTGGGTTTGAATGCAACGCCTACGTTCTTGACTTCATGGGCTATGGCTTGATTCTAGGCATGGATTGGCTAGCTAGATACGGTGCCGTCCTAGACTGTGTAAGAAGGGCAGTTAGATTGTTGACTCGCTGTGGAAAGACCGTTGATATTTCTTATGACCCTAGGGGTTCAGTGACACTTTGCTACCTAGAAACTCTTGATGTGTCCAACGATGGTTTGGAATCTGTTCGTGTGGTCCGTGAGTATGGTGACGTCTTAGATGAAGTTCGGGGTTTACCCACGAGGCATGAAATAGACTTTCGTATATACCTAGTAGTTAATGCAAAGCCAGTTGCATTATCAGTACGACACATGGCTCCGAGAGGGAGAAGAGAAGTGAGGTCCTTAGGACACATGGTCTCTAAGGAAGGGATAGTTGTGGATCCCGCAAAGGTGGTGGCAATCCAAGATTGGAAGGATCCTAGAAACGCAACAGAAGTAAGAAGCTTTCTAGGGCTGGCGGGCTATTATAGGAAGTTCGTTAAGGACTTCGCGAAGATATCAGCCCCGCTTACTCAGTTAACAAAGAAGAACTTGAGTTTTGCTTGGGATGTTGACTGTGACGATGCTTTCCAACGTTTGAAGAGGGCTTTGACGACGGCTCCAGTTTTGACTTTGCTAGATGGGAGCAAACCGTTTAGAGTATATATTGGTGCTTGCGGGAAAGGGGTTGGGGCAGTTTTCGATGCAAGAGGAAAAGGTGATATGCAAAAGGCGGTAAGTACGAGCATTGCTTATCGTCCAAAGATGGATGGACGGACAGGAAGGGGTGAATAGAGTCCTTGAAGATCTTTTGAGGTTATGTATCCTAGATTTTGGAGGGACATGAGAAGGGGCAACTAGTTTAGTAATGTTCATGATGTGTTTCATGTGTCGCATTTGAGGAAGTGTTTACATGATACGGCGGAAGTAGTGGAGCCGAGCACGGTTAGAGAAGTGGAAGTGGAGCAAGATGACACGATTAGACGAGCTCCTACATGCATCCTTGGATCGGAGGTCAAGAAGTTACGTAACCGAGAGGTCAAGTGGTTAAATTCCAGTTGGAAGATGATCAAGGAGATGCGACTTGGAAGACGGAAGACAAGAGGCGTGCATTGTACCCTTTCCTTTTGGAGGGTATATTCTTACTTCACCTTTTTCTATCTCTTTGTTTATAATTGTTCTATCGTTTAGTATGTCCTCTCGATTATATCTTCGATCTTTAGTTAGGAAAAATCTTATGATTGTAAACATGTGTTTGAGACATGTTATGTTTGACGGATGCAAGTGGATGTAAGTGTTTGCTAATGGTTGCTCGTGGATGCATTTACACACATTAGGAACTAGATCGGCTCAATCACTTACATATTGCATATGGATGTGTGCAATTTTTTTTATGGATGCAATATGGTTGGCTCATCAAATGGATGTTGCTTATTGGTGGTGGTTGTTCACACATATATAATTGATATGTATCATTAGGATTCTTTTGCATACATATTGGATACATGGCATAGACATATATTGCGTTAAGGAGGTCAACTGAATCAGTGGATCGCCTGATTTCTACATTAGGATATAGGAACATATACACACACTTATGCATATGTTCATACAGGCATTAGAATTCTTCTAAGGACAATGGAAGCTTGTGTATATTGGATGAGTAGATGGTTGTGGTTGGTAGGATGGTAACATTCTTCTTAACTTGAAGATTTTGGGGACGAAATCCTTTAAGTAGGGAGAATGTAACACCCCAAAATTAGATATACTATACCGTAAAGATAATTAATTAAAGGACTAACTAATTAATAAAAAAAAATAAAAAAAATGAATATATATATATATATGCAATTATGTTAAGAAGGTACAAGTTTAAAAATGTGCATTAAAAAAAATGCATGCGAATTAATTAGGCTACAGTAAAAGAAAATTAATGCAATTAATACAAAAAGCGGAAGGAAATGTGTGGATGCATGCAGTAAAAAGAAAGAAAAGAAGAAGAAGATAAATACAGTCAATTTTGGGAAGGAAAGATTTATGCATGTATAAATAGATATATATAGATGTATGTAGGTAACTTCATTATGCATTGACTTTGTATGTTACAGGAAAGTTAAAAAAAAGGGAATTAAATTATATACTCGATTTCCACTTTTTAAAATAGGTAAGCAATCAATTTGCATTAGTTGTCAATATTAGAATTTATGAATAGGTGTGTGTGTGTGTGTGTGTATATATATATATATATATATATATATATATGGGCAATTAATGTATACAGTAAAGGAAGAATATGTAAACATGAATAGATTGAAATTAATTTGTAGATGTATCTTAATATGGCATTGATTGAAAAACATGTAATTGACCTTAGTTTATATATGTGTTTGTGCTAATTTGTCATTCATATTAATTGATATTAATTAAAGAAAATAGGTTAATTGGGCATTTATGTTCATTTGTAAAAGCATGTTATTTGACATCAAATTGTAAACATGTTAATAGGCTATTGTTAGGAAACCATGTAATTATCTTAATTTGTATAAATGCTTATGCTAATTTGTCACTTATGTCAATTAACGTTAAGTAGAATATGTTAATTTGAGGAATATAGTAAAATTGTTATTCAATGTTAATTGACATCAATTAAGAAGAATACGCTAATCGAAGAAAACATGCAATTAGATGTTTAAGTTCAATTCATATTAATTTAAGGGAACAAAAATAGAAGGTTATCAATATATATAAAATACATTTGCTGACTCAGCACTAGGTGTACGATGCGGATTAAAAACCTAATATCTAAAGGCTAGAATTAATCTAAACTTCTATATAAGCATACATAGACTCAAGCTCTAAACCTAAACTAAATTAGTCTCTTAGCCACCATGCTGCTACTGGAATAGTTTCACCTTCTTCTTAAAGCTAAGGAATTGTGAGACAAGATTGTAGAACAAACGACGAACGAATTTATTCTCTTTTCTAATCCATTCTTTGTGAGTACAATTTCTTTCACAAAATAATTAATAAATCAATTATGATGAGTTATAATTTGGGTTATAAGATTGTGCCTGTTGAATCATTGATTGATATGATATTGTCTATTTTGTGAATATACGCTAGTTGTTGTCTTATGTACAAAGATTCATGATGTTGGTTCATATGCCAGTTTTTTTTAACTTATGTTGGTGGATCCATTTCATATGTCTAGTCACATATGTTTAATTTGATTCATTTTTTTATGACATTAGTTTATATGTAAGTTTGGATGTAAATCATATGCAAGTTTGTACGTGAATCATATGTAAGCTTATATGTAAATCTTAGTTTACATGTATAAATTACATATGCAAGTTTAATACAAGTTGGTATGTAGATCATATGCAAGTTTATGCGAAAATTATGTTCATATATGCAAGTTCACCTTTATGTGTATAGATCTATGCAAATCATATGTTATATAATTTGATCCAAGCCAGTTTGTAGTTTATGCAAATTATGCCTATTGCCTATGTAAGTTATTGATTATGCAAATTTATGTAAATATGAATTATAATCATGCAAGTTTTGATCCATGCTAGACTATTCTTATATGCTAGTTAGATCCATTTTATGTGTTATGCAAGTTGTGATGCTTCTTTTCTTCTTATGAGTTAGACTATTTGCAAGTCTGGCATATTTCATGAATTACACGTACGAACGATGTGGGGATATTGGGAAAATATTAAATATTGAAGATGTGAAATTGACATAAAATGGCTTAAAAGCATATAATTAATTTTAGACATTAATTGACATAATTTATATGCCTAGAAATTATGGACATAATTTAGGTGATAATTATGAACATAGATTAAATTGGAGATTATTGACAATTTGAAATAGGGATATTAATTCAAATTGGGGTTAAATAATTATGTGTAATAATAATTGCCTAAGACACGAGGTTAGATTCGTTTACGGTATAAGATTGCCCGGACCCGCCCGGCATATCCAGCAACCACAAACGGTAGTCTAATGCAAGAGTTCAAAGGTATAAATTAAATGCGTAGTAAATGCCTATGACACAAGGTTAGACTTGTTTGTAGTATAAGACTGCCCAGACCGGCCCGGCACATCCAGAAACCGCAAACGGCAGTCTAATGTGAGAGGTCGTAGGCATAATTAAAAGATGCTTAGAGACGAGGTTAAGTCTGGCTTGTGGTGGAAGTCTGCCCAGAACCGCCCGGCATATCCAGCGGCCACAAGCAATCGACTTAATGTGAGGTCTGTGCATTAATAATTAACTAATGCTGATCAAAGACGAGTATGAATGACAAACAGAAGATTGGTTGAGTTGAGTAATCCTCTGAGTATCGATCTGATGTTGATTTCGGTCTTCCGGGTTGATACTTAGGGAGTTATTTTCTTAACCAATGTATCTGTGAACTAAGATGTACTTAATCATAAATTAAGTAAAACATGTTATACGATATATATATATATATATGTTACATAAAACATGTTAAGTGGGCCGGGTTAAGACTAGCTTTACCAATAATATATATTAATCTAATAAGTGGGTCTGGTTAAGACCAGCTTAACCAATAATATATATTAATCTAATAAGTGGGTAGGGTTAAGACCAGCTTAACCAATAATATATGTTAATCTGATAAGTGGGGAGGGTTAAGACCAGCTTAACCAATAATATATATATTAATCTGGTAAGTGGTTAGGGTTAAGACCAGCTTAACCAATAATATATATTAATTTGATAAGTGATAGGGTTAACACCAGCTTAACCAAAAATATATATTAATCTGATAATTGGGTAGGGTTAAGACCAGCTTAACCAACAATATATATTAATTTGATAAGTGATAGGGTTAACACCAGCTTAACCAAAAATATATATTAATCTGATAATTGGGTAGGGTTAAGACCAGCTTAACCAACAATATATATATATATATATATATATATATATATATATTGATCTGATAAGTGGATAGGGTTAAGACAAACTTAACCAATAATACATGTTGATTTGATAAGTGGGAAACATGGGTGACATGTGGGATATAATTATAAACACTTAACCAAGTTGAAACATGTAAGAAGACATGAATAAAAGGGGGTTAAGCGGGAAACCCTAGTGGGAACCAAGCATAGGTGGAAAGCTGGTGTCAAGTGTGGGGACCATTTTCAACCAGTAACCCATTTAGTATTCAAGTGAGCTCGATCTAGGTCAAGGACGGGACACGCTTACTGGATTTGAATGCAAGAGGTCAAAACGGATTAGCGGTGACAACGCAAGTCCAACGGGGTCATGCGCGTGTGTGGGCCCGGAGTGGTAGGTAAGACGTTGTTGCATCGTGTAGGTATAAGCCATGCATATCAGTCATATCGGGTTGCCACTTTAGGGAGTGATACATCCTACTGTGGGACCAGCATGGGTATCTACGAGTTAGGGAGCCAATCGAAAGGGGAAGGTAGTGGGTACGACCAGCGGAGATAGGAGCAGGCGGCACCTATGAAGACAGCTAGGAGTACGACTACCATATTATATATAAATGTTGTAATTAGAATGGGGAGGGTAGTGGGTACAACTAGTGGAGATAGGAGCAGACGACACATATGAAGACAACTAGGGGTACATGAGACTACCATTATCATTATTATGATTATTATGTTCAGTAGGTGGGATCAACTCTTAGAGTGACTAGTATTGGTGCAGTGTAGTATTTATCCTATAATGATTAGAAGCGCAATTAACGTTGTCTTATTCATCTTGCATACCTGGTCATGCCTGCTCGTTTCACAGTCATTCCTTATTTTCTAGTTTATTTCTTGTCATATTACTTTAATAATTATATTGTTAAAGTTATTGGACTCGCCAGACTTTATGTCTGACCTCGTTTGTTTTCGCCTCTTTTCTTCCGTTTCCCCTCCCCAGGTTTTCAAGGAGGAAATATTCAAGTTTGATCAGATCTCTCTCTGCTTGAGGTACTATAAGTTCTTGAAGAACTGCTTGGCTTTGATTCTACCTATTTAAGGCGTTTTTGTTGGGAATTATGGCTTTAAAATTATGCACTGTGAAGGCTTTTGTACAAGACTGATATTATGTACTTGGTTTTGATATTTGAAGATGTAACCCAACTTTATTTTTGTTTCCACTGCAATAATGTTATAAAATTTTCAAGTACTACTTTATGTATCTGTTTTGTAATATTCTGTTCTGTTTAATCATAATGCTCCACGAAAATTAATGCATTCCCTTTGTGAGTGACATTAACGGACGTGGGGTGTTACAATGGTCGTCTTATCCCCTTCTGCCCGGCTCATACACGCACATGGCCCGGTCGTTTTGCGCCGCCCACACCATCCGTCCAGTTAGGATCTCTTATATTCAATCAATAAGCGTGCCCCTTCTCCGTCTAGTGCGGAGTTCTTTATTTGATACCTACTCTGGTTTATTGACTTGAAATAGGGGTCCCACACAATATGATACATGCTCCCCCCCTTTGTCTTGCATCCCCACTAGGTTTTTCACTGACTATGTATACCCTTACGTGTCTTCAATTACATAGCCCTAGGTCAGTTATGCTTACCCTAAAGGGTGTCTTTAATTACATAACTTTATTATCTTTTCCACCGTTTATGTATAACACTAGGTGTCTTTAATTACATAACCTTATTGGGTTAAGTTCGTGGGGCTATATATATTACCCACCCCCCTTTAATTTACTTAACCCACCCACTACCCATCCAATTTTACTTAACCCTAACTTAAGTTCATAATCATACAACCCTTATGGATTAAATTAGGTTAAGTAGTCCAATTCATTACCATGTCCAATTATGGTTATAATCGGCTAAACCTCCCACATTATGCCTACAACATATGGATGGTGGATATGCCGGTCGGGTCCGGGTAGCCTTATTCCACAGTTGGGCCTAACCTCATGTCTTAGCCTGATTCGTATTTACACACTTATACCTCTCACATTAGCTTCAGCATTAGTGGCTGCTGGATATGTCGGTCAGGTCCTAGCAGACTTCCGCCACTAATCAACCTAACCTCATGTCATAAGTACAATTACAATTCCTAATTGTAATTATTAAATATTCCATTGTTATCCAAATCCACCTATGTCATTATAGGTAGTTATTCCTACGTTTCCCCATTTGAATTAAATGTCCAATATTACATAAATTATGCCAATTATGAACCCCTTTTTCTCCGTTTCCTAACTAATGTATTCACACGTATTTTGGCGGCATCTAGCCTATAAAGTAGCCTAGCCGTAACAATGAAAAAGGGAATATGACAAAGGTGATAGTTTTCAACATATCTTGGCATACACATAAACTTAACATGATAGCAAGGTGAATGGATATGTAATCAACATCATCACAAGGTGGATATAAAGCTGATAACTTGTGGCATTAACTATGATGTCAATGCAAACATGATGAGATCTAAATTAACCCTTTAGGTATCCAATTATTTAGATCTAGCATAATTAGGGTGACATAGTAACATGTTTAGATCTAAAAATGGCTTTACATGTCAAGTTTATAACATATTAGATTGATCACAATATGACAAGTGAAAGGTGATTTACATAAGGAACTAGATCTAGCCATTGTTACAATTGTCCAAATTAATAGATGTACATTCACATAATATGGTTACAAGTCAAGATCCACATAGGCAATATAATAGAACAACTATAATTTTATTAGATCTAGGGGAATAGGTCTATCATGACATAGTATAGGATTTACACAAGCACAGAATCATACTTTACAACATATCCAAGTCATAGTCTTTCACAATTTACTTTTATTTAACTAAATCTAAAGACAACTAGAAACTCACAGCGTTAGCTTTAGAGAATTAAGAAAGAACGGATCTAGAATATCTGAATTTGATTTGCAAAGTATGTTGTTGTAGAAAACGGTTCAGTTCACACTCCAGCAGCATATGGCCTCCATGACTTCCAATGAAGAAAATATGAGAAATAGCCACATATTTATAGCTGCAGAACCCTATGAAACCGACTGCCACCTCATCCCTAGGGGTGTCGACACCCCTGTGGGTGGGTCGACCCGTAGGTCGACACCAATTCAGGGGGGTCGACCCCTAGGTTGACACCCCTCTAGGGGGTCGACCCCTTATAGCGTGAATTTTACCGCTCTGATGAATTTTTCAAATTTGAATCTTTTTGGATGAAATTCTCACTCATCACTGACTCACCTCTGACTCACGCGTATATATGTAATTCTTCTGCACATATACAAGCTAAAACCCTCATAACTTCCTCATATGGTGTCCGTTTTACACAAACCAAATGTCTATCTTGACCGGAATTTCGAGACGACACAATGGTGCAGTCCGTTTCCTCTAATTCTAAATATTAAATTAATTATTATTTAATTTATTCTCTTTAATGTCGTTAAAAATTCGGGGTGTAACTACTAGGGAATTAAATATAATTATTTTACGATCCTTTGATATGTAAAATACAGGTCGTTACATTCTCCTCCCCTTAATGAATTTCTCCCTCGAAATTCCATGCAAATACGAGAAAACACAGTGACTCGCATGCCTAACATCCCCGAGCATCCAATAGTCATCCAATCTAGCATCCAATAATCCATGCAACCAAAATACTATCCTAGCATGTTGAACTCCTAATAGCGCAAGTTACAAGGGAACAAGTAAGACATGATATGTGGGACATACCATTCCAAGAGTTCCGAAAGATTCAACCTCATACTCTATTCTGTTTCTCCGATACAATGGTCATTGTTATCGCTCCATTGCACCATGACTAGCTTAACAATCGTCCTCTTAAGTTGTTTCACGTCATTCTCTAAGACGTGAACTAACTTACAAGACCTAAAAACTTTGGGCTCGACCTCTAAATCTTCAATTTGATCGGAAGATACCACAAAATTCGAGTCATGCACGAACTTCCACAGAAATGATACATGAAACACATTATTCACAACTGCTATCTTCTTAGATAAATCCACTCTAGACACGAGCTTTCCAATTTGCTCGATAATCGGAAATGGCCAAACAAAACTTGGTGCTAACTTTCCTTTCCTTCCAAAATGAACCACATTCCTTAGAGGTAGAACCTTCACAAACACCATATCTTCAACTGAGAACTCCAAAACCTTTTGTCGCTTATCGACATAACTCTTTTGACGATCTTGTGCCACCTTCATTCATTGCCAAATAACCTCAATATTGTCTAATGTTTTTCTTATCATCTCAGGTCCAATTACCCACTTCTCCCCAGTCTTTACTCAACAAGATGGAGAGTTCCACGGTCAACCATACAACGCCTCATACCTTACCATTCCAATACTCGACCCTTAGTTGTTATTATACAAACTTGACCAAATGCAAATGATCTTCCCACGATCTTCCAAAGTCCAAGATACAGGCCCTTATGAGACCTTCCAATACTCGATTAACCCTTTCTGTTTGGCCATCTATTTGGGGATGATAATTCGTACTCATATATGGCTCAGTTCCTGTAAACACCCCACATTTTTAATGAAATTAATAATGTGGAAATATATATATTATATACATAGATATATTTAAGAGAAAAAATAAATAATGACAATAAATATTTCATGTAATAAGTTCATGCGGTGAAATGAAGGAAAAATTAAGTGCAATACATGAAATGCGAAGAAACGCATGCGAACAATTAAATAAAAAAGAAAATTTTGAAAAGCTTCAGGAATTTGGTCACGAAATTAGCGTCATTGTGTTCATGGCGATTTTCTGAGCAATTTAGACCTATAGTTTGCAGAAAACTGATTTAAAATGAAGAAGATATCATTAAATTAAATATTGCAACAAAAAATGAAAAAGAGGAATGAGAAAAGAATAATGTTTAGCATTGTTCTAAGGCTTGTAAGCTAAAGACTTAGTAGCTCATTTGGTTAGAACATGTGACTTGCATACAAGAGGTACAGGGTTCGATCCCCGCCAGCGCCATATTTTTGTTTTAGGGGAATGGCTAAAAAGTGGCTTAGTGTGAACGCAGTTCAAAAAGTGGTTTAGTGTGAAAATGGTTAATTAGGAAGATAACTAAAAAGGAAAATAAATATATACGTATAGAATATATATATATATATGTGTGTGTGTGTATGTGTGTGTGTGACGTGTACGCATCATTCGGCACACGTGGCGCATTTTTGTTGGTCAAGGATTGTTTTTTTGAACGTGGCTTTTTTCTGGTTGGTTGGGTGACGATTTTTCTTGTATTAGGGCTGATGTGACTTTATTTGATTGGTATGGTGAGGTGTCTTTGTGTCATGATGATTTTGATGGTTTGGATGGACCCAAGGTTGATCCAAAGGCTAGAATTAATCCTAGACTTCTATATAATCAACTCAAACCCTAAACTTAAAACACAAAAACACATTCTATGAAGCTGTCATGCTGTCTCTCTCTGAACTAGCGTAGCCTCCATCTTCTTAAAACTAGAATATCTTCTTCAACTAGAAATCAACTAGAAGAACATCAATAGTCTACACCAAAGGAATAGCGTAACAAATTCAAAAATCAGATTCCAGAATACAAGAACTGTTCCTTTTCTGTAAGTTCAGTTATATTTCAGATTTAAATATATAAAAGTCATGATTTGAAATAAATCGAATCTAGAACTGTGCCTAATTGTGATTCTATTTCATTTTTATCCTTATGACAAATCTGAAACTAACTATGCCTATGAGACTATTGTGATTTGTACAATTAGACCAATCGTATTGTATATTAATTTGGTGATGCTTTTATGTTATGTTATGTACATGTTCATAAGCTAAGTCATGTTCATATATGCGTATATGTTTAGATCTACATGCTTGCTTTTATGTTATGTTATGTACATGTTCATAAGCTAAGTCATGTTCATATATGCTTATATGTTTAGATCTACACGCTTGTTTTTATGTCATGTTATGTACATGTTCATAAGCTAAGTCATGTTCATATATGCTCATATGCTTAGATCTACACACTTGCTTTTATGTTATGTTATGTACATGTTCATAAACTAAGTCATGTTCATATATGCTTATATGTTTAGATCTACATGCTTACATGTTTAGATCCAAGTTAATACATATGTTTAATATCTATATAATTCTTGTTCATATGCTTAAGATATATTTTAATTGGATCTAACTCAAGTACAAGTTCACATTGATATACTTGATTAATTTTATATTGTTCATGAAAAAATTGTATTACACATGCTTAGTTAGATTCATATTATTTTGTGCTGTTGGAATGCTACATGTTCCTTTCTTTTCCCTTTTGTTTATGAGTTAGGCTAATTTACGAGTCTAACGTTCTATGTAAATTACGCAAACGAATAACGGGGGGAAACATTTGGGTAAAACATTATATTACATGCTAATGGCATAGATTGGCTCATAATCATGTAAATGATTAATAGCATGAAATGGTATAATTTGTATACCATTAATTATAAACATAATTTAAATAGTAAATGTGACATGACAACACTTGTGGATGCTTTACATATAAACTTGACATAAATGACAAATATGTAAATTAAATGAAGGATGGACATGCCTAACCCGAGGTTAGATTGAGTTGTGGTGTAAAACTGCTCGGAATTGCCCGACACATCCAGTAACCACAGCAACACCTATCTAATGTGAGAGGTTAGTGAATCACGCCCAAGAAAAACCCGACGTTAGATTGAGTTGTGGTGTAAAACTACCTGGAACTACCCAGAACCGCCCGGCACATCCAATAACCGCAACAACACAGATCTAATGTGAGAGGTTGGTGCATTAGTAAATCCATTAATGCTAATGAACAAGACATGCTAAGAATGGTTCGGTTAAGTTAACTAAGGCAACACTTGACCAGTACAACATGTTAATTAAACAAATGGTAGGGTTAAGTTAACTAAGGCAACACTTAACCAGTATAACATGTTAATTAAACCAATGGTAGGGTTAAGTTAACCAGGATAACACTTAACAGATATAATATGATGTATGGTTGGGTTAAGTAACACAAGAAGGCAACACTTAACCAATATATAACATGATGTATGATAGGGTTAAGTAACACAAGAAGGCAACACTTAACCAATATATAACATGATGTATGATAGGGTTAAGTAACAAAAGAAGGCAACACTTAACCAATATAACATGATGAACGAGTGGGGTTAAGTTAATAGAAAACACTTAACCAATACAACATGATGTGTGGGTGGGTTAAGTTAACATGAATGGACAACACTTAACCAATATTACATAAACGAAGCTGATAGGGTTAAGGCAAGCTTAACCAATAATATTATTGACTTGATCAGTGGGAGGGTTAAGTACATCTCGTGTAGGTGGGTAATATTAGTATATATAGGCCCACAAACTTAACCGTTAAATAAACATGCTAGAATCGGTGGGAGGGTTAAGTACATCTTGTGTAGGTAGGTAATATTTGTATGTATAGGCCCACAAACTTAACCAGTAGGAAACCCTAGTAACGGGGACCCATTTCAGCAGTAACCCACATAGATGTATCATGGTACCCTGAACTAGGCAGGGTGGGGCATGATTACTGGGCTAATTATAAGCGGTCAAAAAAGCGGCAGGGGGTACATCAGTGTAGGTTCCGACGGTTTACGGGTGTGCATGTACTCCGGAGTGGGAAAAAGCAGGCACTGGGTACCCGTAGTTACACAATATCCATCTTGAATCTTGTCGGGTTGCTATCATAAGGATTGATACACCTTATGGTGGGACCAGCACAGGGTATCTACACATAAGAGAGGGCCAATTGACACTGACATATGGAACATTAATACAAGTAGGGAGCCGATCGATAGGATAGTAAGGGTCCATCTAACATCTTCGTGGCAATTAGACTGATTGAGGTAAGATCCTCATAATAGATGTACACTTGAAGGCTACCACAATTGCGGGGATTGGGATCACGTTGTAATATTATCATTTTATATTGGTTACTAGTTGGGACACTAGTTAGGCAGTGCAGAGATATAGAAATCAGAATAACAGGGTAGTAGCGAAGTAGAGAAAGAGTAGAAGTGCATTTTGTCTACCTTGCCTTATCTTAAGTTATCTTGTTTTATAGTATTGTCCTATTTTCAGTTTATTCATGTCATGATCCTTTATCTTGTTTACATGCTGAAAAATCACTGGACTTACCAATCTTATGTCTGACCTGTTTTCTTTCGTTTTCTTTTCTTCCGTTTCCCCCCAGGTAGTCAGGGAAGGTATAGCTCAGCTTAGTTTGGACCGTTTCTCTTTCCAAGCTTGGAGATTCTGTGATGTATGGCTTGGAACCTCTTATCTTTGGCCATGGCTGTGATTGCACTTTAATTTGGGGACTTATGCTACTTTGCTATGTTTTATGCTTCTTATATACTTGGAAGTTTTTGAATCAAGACAGAAGTTTTATGTGTTCAATTGTTGTAAAAGTTTGACTGAACTACGTTGCTTATAAAATGACTTTTTTTTCCGCTGCTTCATTTGTCTATCTTGCAATTTATCTGCATCTCTTACCTATAACGCTTCATTGAAGTTAATGCATTCCCTTTGTGAGTGACATTAATGAACGTGGGGTGTTTCAGTTGGTATCAAAGCCGAAGGTTACCGGATCAAATAAAAGATTTGAAAAATTATTTTCAAAACGGTTTTAAAAGAAGCATTTTCAAAAGAAAAGTTTTGTTTTAAAGGCATATTCCCCCAAAGCCATATGCACTATCTTTTGATCCTCTGTTTGAATACTCGTTTCCTTTTTTCTTGAGTCTCCGGGGCTCCTAGCTTTATGGGAGGTAACCTCATCGTGACATGGTTCCGTAGGCTTTATGAGACTATGGCACCTGTCGAAGGGCGAAGAAGGCCCAACTTCCATCTATAGCAGCAGTACTTTCACCTACGGCTAATTTTCTTTCAAGCTTTGAAGGATTTCCGTACGATGGAGGCAGCTTTCGAGAGACTTGTCAACATGTTACACAAGGATGGTCAAGATAAGAATGAGGGAGTTTGGCTAAGGAGCACAACCCAAGGATGAGAAACTCATGGATATGGACTTGGTTCACAAAGGAGGTAAAAAGAAAGAGGTGTAAGTGGAAGAATCACAGGACAAGAAGGGAGGAAAGAATAGTAAATCCTAAGACAAGAGGAAGTGTCCTTATGATGGTACAACGGGTCATATAATTAAAGACAAGGGCAAGAACAAAGGATAGGATTTTCCGGAGGGCAGGTGCATGCTCTCACCACCAGCGTACCTAAGAGAGAGGTAGTAAAGCTTCTGCTGAAAAAGCTTAGTTTTTCTTTTTGATCATCCTGTTAGTACTCTTTTTGATTTTAGTGCTCTACATTCGTTTATATATGCTTCCCTAGTTGAGTCTCTGCACCTTAGTACTTGTATAGTAGAAGATCCCATTATCGTCTCAAATCCAATTAGTGGTTCGGCTCATTTATCTTTGGTTTGTAAGGATTTGAGAATAGCTATATTATTAAATATTAAGTATTGAGTTTAAGTGTAACGCTTATTTTTTTTGGTTTCATGGACTATGGGTTGATTCTAGGCATGGATTGGTTAGCTAATAATTGTGAAAGGAGGGTAGTTAGACTTTTGACTTGCCTCGGGAATACCCTCGAGATTTCATGCGATCTTAAGGGATCAGTTAGGCCTAGCTACCTAGAATCACTTGATGCATCTATCGACGATTTGCGATCCGTTAGAGTAGTCCATGAGTACGCAGATGTTTAGGGGTTTGTCCCCTAAAACGCGAGATAGACTTCCACATATATCTAGTTGACAATGCAAAGCCAGTTGCATTAACTGTACGACACATGGCTCCGAGAGAGAGGAGAGAACTCAGTAAGCAAGTAGGGGAGCTACTTGAGGAAGGGTTCATAAGAAGAGAGCTTGAGGAAGACAATCCTTGAGGAAGCGTTTACATGATACCGCGGAAGTAGTGGAGCCGAGCATGCTTAGGGAAGTGGAAGTGGAGCAAGATGCCACGATTAGACGAGCTCCTACATGCATCCTTGGATTGGAGGTCAAGAAGTTACGCAACCGAGAGGTCAAGTGGTTAAAGTCCAATGGGGAGATGATCAAGCAGACGAGACTTCGGAGACAGAAGACAAGATGCGTACGATATACCCTTTCCTTTTGGAGGGTATGTTCTTAACTTTTCTTTTCTTTTTTCTATCGCTTTATTTATACTTGTTCTATCGTTCAGTATGTCCTCTCGATTACATCTTCGATCTTTAGGTAGGAAAATCCTATGGTTGTAAACATGTGTTTGAGACATGTTATGTTTGGTGGATGCAAGTGTTTGCTAGTGGTTGCTCATGGATGCATTTACACATACATTAGGCACTAGATCAGCTCAATCACTTTCATATTGCATATGAATAAGTATGCATAATTAATTTAATGGATGTATATTGAATGTGTTATCATATGGATGTTGCATTTGAATGAATGATTGTGCACGCATGTAAAAATGATATGTATCATTAGGATTCTTTTGCATACATAATGGACGCATGGCGCTATCATGAATTGCATTAAGGAGGTCGACTTAGTCAGTAGACCGCCTGATTTTGCATTAGAGTAAGAACATATACACACACTATGCATACGTTCATGAAAAGCATTAGAAATCTTTTAAGGACAATGGATGCTTGTGGATGATGGATGAGTAGATTGATGATTGGATGGTAGGATACATTCTTCTTAACTCAGAGATTTCGGGGACGAAATCCTTTAAGTAGGGGAGAATGTAACACCTCGCATTTTTAATGAAATTTAAAATGTGGAAATATGTATATATATTATATACATAGATATATTTAAGAGAAAAATTAAATAATGACAATAAATATTTCATGTAATAAGTTCATGCAGTGAAATGAAGGAAAAATTAAGTGCAATACGTGAAATACGAAGAAATGCATGCGAACAATTAAATAAAAAAGAAAAATTTGAAGAGCTTTAGGAATTTGTTCAGAAATTAGCGTCATTGCGTTCGTGGCGATTTTTTGATCAATTTAGACCTATGGTTTGCAGAAAACCGATTTAAAATGAAGAAGATATCTTTATATTAAATATTGCAGCAAAACATGAAAAAGAGGAATGAGAAAAGAATAATGTTGAGCATTGTTCTAAGTTTTGTAAGCAAAAGACATAGTAGCTCATTTGGTTAGAACATGTGACTTGCATATAAGAGGTACAGGGTTTGATCCCGCCAGCGTCATATTTTTGTTTTAGGGGAATGGCTAAAAAAGTGGCTTAGTGTGAACGCAGTTCAAAAACTGGTTTAGTGTGAAAATGGTTAATTGGGAAGATAGCTAAAAAGAAAAGTATATATATATATATATATAGAATATATATATATATATATGACGTGTACGCATCATTTGGCACACGTGGCACATTTTTATTGGTCAAGGATTGTTTTTTGAACGTGGTTTTTTTGGTTGGTTGGGTGACGATTTTTCTTGTATTAGGGCTGATGTGGCTTTATTTGATTGGTCTGGTGAGGTGTCTTTGTGTCATGATGATTTGGATGGTTTGGATGGATCCTAGGTTGATCCAAAGGCTAGAATTAATCTTAGACTTCTATATAATCAACTCAAACCCTAAACCTAAAACACATAAACACATTCTATGAAGCCGTCATTTGTCTCTCTGAACTAGCATAGGCTCCATCTTCTTAAAACTAGAATATCTTCTTCAACTAGAAATCAATTGGAAGAACATCAATAGTCTACACCAAAGGAATAGCTTAACAAATTCAGAAATCAGATTCCAAAAATACAAGAACTGTTCTTTTTCTGTAAGTTCGGTTATATTTCAGATTTAAATATATAAAAGTCATGACTTGAAATAAATCGAATCTAGAACTGTGCCTAATTGTGATTCTATTTCATGTTTATCCTTATGACAAATCTAAAACTAACTATGCCTACGAGACTATTGTGATTTGTACAATTGGACCTATCGTATTGTATACTAATTTGGTGATGCTTTTATGTTATGTTATGTACATGTTCATAAGCTAAGTCATGTTCATATATGCTTATATGTTTAGATCTACATGCTTGCTTTTATGTTATGTTATGTACATGTTCATAAGCTAATTCATGTTCATATAGGCTTATATGTTTAGATCTACACGTTTGGTTTTATGTTATGTTATGTACATGTTCATAAACTAAGTCATGTTCATATATGCTTATATGTTTAGATCTACATGCTTGCTTTTATGTTATGTTATGTACATGTTCATAAGCTAAGTCATGTTCATATATGCTTTGATCTACACACTTGCTTTTATGTTATGTTATGTACATGTTCATAAACTAAGTCATGTTCATATATGCTTATATGTTTAGATCTACATGCTTACATGTTTAGACCCAAGTTAATGCATATGTTTAAGATCTATGTAAATTCCTGTTCATATGCTTAAGATCCATGTTAATTGGATCTAACTCAAGTATAAGTTCACATTGATATGCTTGATTAAGTTTATATTGTTCATGAAAAATTTGTATTACACATGCTTAGTTAGATTCATATTATTTTGTGCTGTTGGAATGCTACATATTTCTTTCTTTTCTCTTTTGTTTATGAGTTAGGCTAATTTGCGAGCCTAACGTTCTATGTAAATTATGCGAACGAATAATGGGGGGAAACGTTGGGGTAGAACATTAAATTACATGCTAATGGCATAGATTGGCTCATAATCATGTAAATGATTAATAGCATGAAATGTTATAATTTGTATACCATTAATTATGAACATAATTTAAATAGTAAATGTGACATGACAACACTTGTTGATACTTTACATATAAACTTGACATAAATGACGAATATGTAAATTAAATAAAGGATGAACATGCCTAACCCGAGGTTAGATTGAGTTGTGGTGTAAAACTGTCCCAAATCACCCGGCACATCCAGTAAACCCAGAAACACCTATCTAATATGAGAGGTTAGTGCATCATGCCCAAGAAAAACTCGAGGTTAGATTGAGTTGTGGTGTAAAACTGCTCGGAACTTCCCGGCGCATCCAGTAACCGCAACAACACAGATTTAATGTGAGAGGTTAGTGCATTAATAAATCAATTAATGCTAATGAACAAGACATGCTAAGAATGGTACGGTTAAGCTAACTAAGGCAACACTTAACCAGTACAACATGTTAATTAAACAAATGGTAGGGTTAAGTTAACTAAGACAAAACTTAACCAGTATAACTTGTTAATTAAACCAATGGTAGGGTTAAGTTAACTAAGGCAACACTTTACCTATATAACATGATGTATGGTAGGGTTAAGTAACACAAGAAGGCAACACTTAACCAATATATAACATGATGTATGATAGGGTTAAGTAACACAAGAAGGCAACACTTAGCCAATATATAATATGATGTATGATAGGGTTAAGTAACACAAGAATGCAACACTTAACCAATATAACATGATGAACGAGTGGGTTTAAGTTAATAGAAAACACTTAACCAATACAACATGATGCGTGGGTGGGTTATGTTAACATGAATGGACAACACTTAACCAATATTACATAAACGAAGCGGATAGGGTTAAGGCAAGCTTAACCAATAATACGTATTGACTTGATCAGTTGGAGGGTTAAGTACATCTCGTATAGGTGGGTAATATTAGTATATATAGGCCCACAAACTTAACCGTTAAATAAACATGCTTGAATCGGTGGGAGGGTTAAGTACATCTTGTGTAGGTGGGTAATATTTGTATATATAGGCCCACAAATTTAACCAGTAGGAAACCCTAGTAACGGGGGACCATTTCATCAGTAACCCACATAGATGTATCATGGTACCCTGAACTAGGCAGGGGTGGGGCATGATTAATGGGCTGATTATAAGCGGTCAAAATAGCGGCAGGGGGTACGTCAGTTTAGGTTCCGACGGTTTACGGGCGTGCATGTAATCCAGAGTGGGAAAAAGCAGGCACTGGGTACCAGTAGTTACACATTGTGCATCTTGAATCGTGTCGGGTTGCTATCAAAAGGATTGATACACCTTATGGTGGGACCAGCATAGGGTATCTACACACAAGAGAGGGTCGTTTGACACTAACACATGGAACAATAATACAAGTAGGGAACCAATCGATAGGGTAGTAAGGTACATCTAACATCTTCGTGGCAATTAGGCTAATTGAGGTAAGATCCTCATACTAGATGTACACCTGAAGGCTACCACAATTGCGGAGATTGGGATCACGTTGTAATATTATCATTTTATACAGATTACTAGTTGGGACACTAGTTAGGCGGTGCAGAGATATAGAAATCAGAATAACAGGGTAGTAGCGAAGCAGAGAAAGAGTAGAAGCACATTCAGTTTACCTTGCCTTATCTTAAGTTATCTTGTTTTATGGTATTGTCCTATTTTCAGTTTATTCATGTCATGATCCTTTATCTTGTTTAGATACTGAAAAATCACTGGACTTACCAGACTTATGTCTGACCTGTTTTCTTTCATCTTCTTTTCTTCCCCCCTCCCCCCCAAGGTAGTCAGGGTGGGAATAGCTCAACTTAGTTTGGACTGTTTCTCTTTCCAAGCTTGGAGATTCTGTGATGTATGGCTTGGAACTTCTTATCTTTGGTCATGGCTATGATTGCACTTTAATTTGGGGACTTATGCTACTTTTCTATGTTTTATGCTTCTTATATACTTGGAAGTTTTTGAATCAAGACAGATGTAACAACCCGTATTTTGAATAACATGTTATAACGTAAATCAAGGCAGAATTAAATGTTAAAATCTGAATCAAGGGAAACGGGGCTGTGCCATTGCGTTCGTCTCGGAAAAATACGCGAAATAGAGTCCGAGTTTTCGAAAATCGGAGTCAGTATGACCCAGTTATGGCCCGTCGAAGTTTTCAGAAAAATTCAAGTTAAAAAACAGTTCGAAATTCAAATCTGGAGCCAAACAAACTAGGCGGGAAAAATTCCCGCCCAAGCCCCAGGTTGACTGGGGAGTCGACACGCCCAGGGGCAGGTCGACTGCCCAATCGAAACGGGTGTCGACCTGGCCCGAAAACCCATTTTTGGGTCTGATCGACCTGGTGCACCTGGTTGCTCATTTGGGTCTGGTCTATTGGCCTATGATGGATTTTGAGGGTTCAGATCTATCCTAGGGTTAATCTAAGGGCCTAAACTACTCCTAATCTCTATAAAAACACCCTAGGACCTAACCTAAATCACTCAAAATCAATCTAACAACGAAGTGCTGCCCAATTCTCTCTTGATCATGGCCTCCATCTTCAACTCCAAGAGCTTATGCATTCAAATCGGATTCAAATCAAAAGGTGCAAGCTTTCTATATCAAATCATGGAAGTAGATCAACATTACTACGCAAATCCTATGACGATTCATGCTCCTAAGTCTCTAAGCCTCACTAGGTAAGTTCTAGCTACTTGTAGATCTAAACGGTAGTTCTAATGTTGACATGGAATAAAATGAGATGAAGCATAAGTATGTTAGCCTATGTGAACCTAGTTTGCCCCTTTCTTGAACCCATGACTTTGGGCTATGTTTTAGTGATTAAATCATGCCATTCATGTTGTGTTTGACCTAGTTTATCATGCAAGTTTGGATCTTTACTTGTGGAATGATGGCATGAACCCTTAGAACCATTTTGACTTGTGAAACATTTTGGGTTTATGCATGTAAAGGAACCCAAAAACCCTCATGACGCTCACATGCATAAGATGATAGACCTAGGATATGATATCATGCATGCTTGAGACCAATCCTTTTATGATATCATGCATGTTAGAGGCCAATCCCTTTATGCTATCATACATGTTTTGAGGCCGATATGCAATATGCTAGTTATGTGAACACCTTTTAACTCAAACGTCACCATGTTTAACTTGTGATTCACCTTTGCCATCTTATACCCTCTTTTGTCATATTTTTCCTACTATGTTGATTCGCTTTCATGTGCGTTGGGAATACGTTTTGGGTAGTCTAGGCAAAGCTTGAAATTTGCTATGAACTTGACATGAAATTACATGTAACATGTAATGGTAATAAACGTGGGGATGACACTTAGAAAAATATGGAACATGTGAACTTGACATGAATTATACCAAGAAATGGGACAATGGGCATAAGTGAAAAACATGGACTTAATCAAGGCCTAAATTTGGCATGAACATGATACGTAGTAAAACATGAAAGTGGCCAACTCGAGGTTGGGTTGAGTTTGTAGCATAAATCTGCCCGGAACCGCCCGTCAAATCCAGTAGCTACAAACAATAGGACCCAATGTGAGTAGTTGGTCATATCGCGCTTGAAACCCGAGGTTAGACTAGGTTGTGGTGTAAAACTGCCCGGACCCACCCGGCTTAACCAGTAACCACAACAAGGTCTAATGTGAGAGGTTGGGGTGCATTAAACTAATTAATGCCACATGATAAGGTTAAGTAACTTGATTAGACTAATGGCACTTAACCGATATGACATGGACGGGTGGGTTAAGTAACTTAGCTAGACTAATGACACTTAACCATACAACACGATTAGTGGAGGGGGTTAAGTTAACCAACACTTAACCAATCCGACCCAATAATTTGATGAGGTTAAGTTAACCAATACTTAACCAATCTAACAGGATAATTTAATGGGGTTAAGTAACTTATACTTAACCAATTATACACGATGATTTAATGGGGTTAGGTTAGCCAATTTGACTCGATAATTTTGATGAGGTTAAGTTAACCAATACTTAACCAATCTAACAGGATAATTTAATGGGGTTAAGTAACTTATACTTAACCAATTATACACGATGATTTAATGGGGTTAGGTTAACCAATTTGACTCGATAATTTTGACGAGGTTAAGTTAACCAAGACTTAACCAATTTGATTCGGTAACTTGATAGGGTTAAGTTAACCTACACTTAACCAATCTAACATAGTAATTGGATAGGGTTAAGACACGAACCGCTTGAATATACTTAACCAACTCGACTCGGTAATTTGATAAGGATAATCTATATTTAACCAACCACGATAACGCGATAAGGTTAAGCCGTGAACTTCTTGATATACTCAACCAACTTGACATATGGTTTGTAGGGCTAAGTCTTGAACTTGAACACTTAGCCAATTTTGACATGCTTCTAGACGGGTTAAGTCATGAGCTTGAATGACAACGCTTAACCCATTAGATAAAACCCTAATTCAGGGGGACTAAGTGGAAAACAGTAGTTAACAAGGATGACGTGAAATGAAGCTAAGTGATAAACCTTAGTTAAGGATAACTAAGTAATAATTCTTAGTCAAGGAAATTGGACCAGTTCATAATAGATGAGTAACCCGATTCGGTAGGTCGTCGCTTCAGCAAATACACGAGGTGGAGCAATACCTGATTTAGATAAAGGCTCCAACAAACTGGGTGATGAAGCGGTAGCTTCGGGGAACGTGAGGATACTCTTGGTATCCCTCTGTGAGGTGGCAGATGATCCTCCTGGGCTCACAGAGGTTAAGGTCTGCGGTAGAAGAGCCAAGGGTATGCCTTGGTTGCTGTGCGAGCAACCTAAAGACTGGGGTGGATTAGCGTGGGGTCGGCGATATTTTTACGGTAGCCCTAGATAGCACATCGTCGGCCACCTACCATCTTTTGTCAATCGTGTACGTACGGAAAGGCAGAGAACACCCAATAGACCATACTTGCTATCTAGTTATGGGTGAGGTAGGCCATTTGGGAGTGGGGCATTGATGGCCATAGTGTAGTTCTCATACATGATTTTTCTTATTTTTCCTTTCAGTAGTTGAGGGAGGGGTCACGTGGGACCATAACCACCGGTAGAAAAACAGACCTTAATATCTGCATCGGCAGATAACCTAAACCTCCCGACCGAGTCCTGTATTCTGTCACGGAACTCGGATGGCACATTGAGATACATGTGCACCTGGACATGGAAAAACGATTCACGATACATACGTGGGAAAAAGGGCGTGGTTGACGGGTAGCATAATCCTTAGTGGCCCTAGGCGGTTTGAACCCAAACCGAGATACGAAAACGTTCATTAGGTAGCATAATCCCCAGTGGTCCTGGGTGGCATAAACCTTAGTTAAACACGCGATAGTTCTTGATAAGAAAACATAGTTAGATAAAATATGACAGTCCAAATGATTTCAAGGATCAAATGGTACTACGTTGAAGTAGTGAGGAAGCCCGCACGAGGTACGGCAAAGGACTGAACTTATACATGGAAAGAAACACACGAGTTGAGAAAACCTATATATGCGATATATTAGGTCGACATGGACCATTTCATGACATTGGGCAAGGGACATTTTATAGTTAACACGTAACACGGGTTGGGATACTAGTACGGGAGGTGCAGAGCAAATATACATGATAGATACCTCGGGATTTTATACTTGATAGAAACCTGACAATGTGATACCTTAGTTTATCTTGATACAGTGGTTCATCCTGTTATCTTGGTCTAGCTTATCTATCTTGTCATCATCCTTATGTTTACTTTCAGTTTATGCATGTCATGTTACCTTTACTTGTTTTTATGCTGGAAGTAGATAGGACTTACCAGTATTTATGACTGACCCCGTTTTCTTTCGCCTCTTTGTCTTCCGTTCCCCCCCCCCCAGGTTTTCAGGGAGGAAATGTTGTTGTTTAGTTCGGACCTCTTATGCTTGAAGGTCATCATGTATAGCTTGGTCTTCTCTTGGCTATGGCTGCTTCACCGCTTTATTTTGGGGAATAATTTATGAAAAGGTTTTATGCTTCTTTACTATTGCAAGATAGGTTTTGATGTATTCTGATATAAAAGGCTTTAGACCTTATTTTATAAGGTAATGAAATTTGTTTTACTTCCGCTGTTTCATATATGTTCTGTCTTGTAATATTTTTGTGCATGTTTACCTCGATATTGCTTCATCAAACCTAGTTTTATGTAGTCAATTGTTGTAAAAGCTTGACTGAACTACGTGCTTATAAAATGGCTTTATTTTCTGCTGCTTTATTTGTCTCTCTTGCAATTTATCTGCATCTCTTACCTATAACGCTTCACTGAAGTTAATGCATTCCCTTTGTGAGTGACATTAATGAACGTGGGGTGTTTCAGTTTCTATAGTCTCTCGCAAACTCTTCCAGAATTCACTGGTGAACAACGAATCTCAGTCACTTACAATACTCTTTCGTATGCCATGAAATCGAACTGTCCATTTAAGATATAACTCATCCAACTTCGATGCCGTCCTAGTCTAAATGAAAGGAGTAAACCTCACGCTCTTGGTTAGGCGATCCATGATGATCGAAATACTATCATTTCCTTCCCATGTCCTAGGTAATCCATCGACACTTGCTCCCATTTCCTTGTACGAACTTCCAATATCTGCATTAACCCACTCGGCTTCTTTTGATCAGCTTTGACCAACTTATAGTTTATACACTTCAAGATGAATTTCCTGACATCCCTCTTCCTTCCTTCCCGGTAGTAAACTCACTTCATATCAAGATACATCTTATTACGACCAGGATGAATTGTTAATCTTTAGTGATGACACTCTCCCAATACTTCATCCATCAATCCATCCAAATCAATTACAACCAGTTGTCCACTCTTGCGAAGCTAACTCTCTCAATCAACTTTGTAATCCATAACTTCCTTGGGCTCCACTCTCATCTCTAAACCTTGAATGATATCCATCATCTTATCATCTCCTTTTGTCTTTTGCTAATCCTTTCGATGAGAGTCGGTGTACTCGATAGCTTGCCAACATCTCAAGTTCAAGCTCACACTACAGTCTGAAATCAAATCCAGACAAAAACTCAAGATGTTTCCATTCCGTAAACATGACTCCCAAACTCACATGTCTTCTTCTCAAGGCATTGGCTACTACGTTACCTTTACCTAGCGCATAGGCTATACCAAAATTATACGATGCCAAAAACTCTAACCATCGATACTGCCGAAGATTCAAATCCTTTTAGGGAAAAGGTATCTCAACGACTTATCACTATAGAAGTTTTAGCTACTCCACATATGATATGGCTGTTAACCGTATAAAATACTGTACGGCTATATCCCGTATTTATGTGTGTCGACATGGCTATGCACAGCTTTCCCATCGAATAATCCGCTTTCCCTCTCATTTAGATGTGGATCATAGCCATATCAGATTGGACATTGCTAATAGTCATATCCAATCTAGTGCCTAATTTTGGTGCACACGAACCATCATATCCCTCTTCTTTTCCCCCTATTTATACTCATTCTCCAAATCATTTTGTAGGGAAAACGAACCGATGCCAAAAAATAGAAAATGGTGGCAGCCCCCCTACACCGACTCTCGGCGGCAACCTCCAACAACCTTCGGCAACCTTCAATACCAACCCCCAATGACTGTGACATAACCAACATGCACAACATCCAACACCTCGTCGGCAACCTTCAACATCTTATCGCCAACCTCCATCACCTCGTCGCTACCCTGCCATCGTCACATGACACCAAGGTGAGATTTTGAAAGTTAATTATGGCAACCCCTTTCTCAGGCACTTTTAGCGCTAGATAACACTAAAAGGCTAACCCTTAGGTGGGGATTGCTTCGGCAACGAGATGGTGTGAAGCTATGGTTGAATTTGCTTTTGGATGTTGTAGTCGGTTATTACATTTTCTATTTTCTCCCTTTTTGGTCATAGTCGAGTTTGTGAGTTTCGCCTTATGTTGAATTATGTTATTGGGTTTGTGGTGAGTGTTTAGTTGCATGTGTCGTCTTATGAGATGGACGCAGTGTCTTTACATGATTGTTAGGTTTCAATACTGTTTGATCAATGAAATTTGTCTGCATCGAGCTCATAATATTCAAAATTGCATCATCGAGCCCTTAACTGAGCCCATATCAAGATGGACTAAGAGAGTCTCAGTTCAATCAGGTGATGAATAAAGAGTTGTTATGTACCACACATGTATAACTTGTTTGATCGTAGAAGTATATCTTAAATTTACCTCTTGATAGTGTTTGATTAAACTGTATAAATTGTATAACTTATGTCTTATAAATAGGTACTGTGGTAGATAACAAAGTCATCCATCCAAGGAACTATGATTTCTACATGTGCTCACTTGTAGGGATGACCGAGCCCTTAACCGAGACCATATCAGGATGGACTGGGAGAGTCTCAGTTCAATTAGGTGATGAATGTAGAGTTTTTATGTACCATACAAGTATAACTTGTTTGATTATAGAGGTATAACTTGAATTTATCTCCTGAAAATGTTTGATTAAATTGTATAACTTGTGTCATATAAATAGGTACTGTGGTAGCTAACAAAGTCTACCATCCAAGGAACTACGATTTCTACATATGCTCTCATGAAGGGATGAGTCATAAGTAATAGTTTCTAAAAGATCAAAATTTCCAAGGGTGTGGTTAGTTGCATAAGTAATAATTTGTATGCTACCTTAGAGTGCTTCTTACTTGAAGTACTTTAAGTCCTTTAAGGTAGTATACAAATTAGTACTTGTGCAACCAACATCACATTTGGAAATTTTGATCTTCTGGAATTATTACATGAACTTGTGGTTTCAGTGGAACTGTTCGCAACGATAGAAATATCGTCCAAGCTGGTGGGATAAGGCTAGTCAAATGGGGGAACTTTTGATTACTCTAATCCCACCAACTTCGGACGACGTTCCTATTGTTGTCGGATTAATCTACTGGAACCACAAGCTAAAGCCTCACCCCTAGCTTGAAATGGGAGCACAACTACTGTAGGTATCTTAGACTCTTTATACATGAATTTCTGCTTTACGTTACGTTTGATAGCTGCTAGTCACCTTGTTTACACTATGAACCTAGACTATGATAATCATGAACTTAGACTATCATACACTTGGTTTCACTTGGTACTTATATGGTGTACTTGGTACTTGGTACACTAAGCTTATACACTGTACTTATCATGAACCCAGACTTGATACACTATTATAAATATGATACACTTGATAATCATAAACCCATACATGAACATATATTGATACACTTGTTTAGCCTATCACATGTTGTGTTGAATGATAATCATGAACCTAGAGTTGGACTTGATAATTTTGAACCAAAGTTTATTTACATGATGTATGTATACATTTTTTCTTGTGACCTTTGTTTTGTCTTGTTGCCCATTTTGTTTTGTACCTGGACTTGGACTGTCTGCTTTTCCATGCCATGAATGATGCGCAGGTTGGTTGAACCTTGCATGTTTGTGTGCACTTCATTTTTTCAGCCTTGTTCACTGACTTGTACAACTGCATTTTTGGACTTCTGGCTTGTACATATGAACCTATTTGTAACCCAAAATATATGAGTAGTGTGGGAAATTGATGGTATATGATGTTTTGGTTGATACCAGAAGGTGCAAGCAGACACATTGATAACAGATTGAAATCCAAAGGAGGTTATTTGTGGGGAAGTAGAACAAACACAAGCTAATCTTCTGGTTTTTGGAAGTCATGGGTTATTAATAGGTGTTAATTTAAATACAGGTATTATTGTGGGTAAATGAAGCTATTGAATAGTGTAGGAAAACCATTTGCCTTCTTATAATATGTGCTTAAATAAGATGTATTATTGTTCTTGATCATGTGTTAAATAAGATGTTTTATTGTTCTTGATGATGTGTTAAATAAGAAGTTTTATTGCTCTTGATCTATATTATAGTATTATCGTTTGATGTCTCAGAATGATAATGTATTATTGTATCTAAAAGGACATCAGTTATATCTAATAAGTATGAGCAGCAGAGCAATTAGTTACGGCTCTAAATCGTATCTAACGGATCTATTAGATACGACCATATGTCGTATATGTTGAGGAAATTAGGCATGGTTTAAAGTCGTATCTAATAATTAAAGACGCTATTTTTAGCTATGGATAAGAGCCGTATTAAACTTCGTTAGAAACGGCTTTTAGCCATAGCTAAATTACATACGTTGTGCAGTATATGGTCCATAAACAACTCGAATCTAAATCCTAACAAATAATGCCTCCAAATCTTTAGAGCAAAGACTACCGCCGCTAACTCAAAATCCTGAGTCGGGTAATTCCTTTCGTGCGACCTTAGTTGTCGATTCGCAAAAGCCATAGCTCTATCCTTCTGCATTAGTACTGCTCCAAGTCCAGTACCACATGCATCGGTGTATACCACCATCTCCTTATTCCCACTCGGAATGGTCAACACAAGAGCGCTCATCAGTCTATCTTTCAAAACCCCAAAAGCTTGCTCACACTTCACATTATATGCGAAGATCTAATTCTTCTTCTTTAACCTGGTTAATAGTGCAGCTATCTTAGAGAAATCCTTGATAAATCATCGATAGTATCTAGCCAAAACCAAGAAAACTTCCAACATCCATTGCACTCTTGAGTCGATCCCGATCCTGAATCGCTGCTACCTTAGCGGGATCCACCGCCGTTCCTTTTTCCAACACGACATGACCCAAGAATCTCACTTCTTCCTTCCAGAAGTACTTCTTCCTTCCAGAAGTGACACTTTGAAAACTTAGCCTTCAGCTGATGCTTTCGCAAGATATCCAAATCGATTCTCAAGTGCGTCTTATGTTCCTTCTTGTTCCTAGAGTAAATCAATATATCATCTACGAACAAAAGCACAAACTTGCTCAGCTAATCTCTGAAAACCCGATTCATAAGATCCACAAAATATGCTGGCTTGTTAGTCAATCCAAACGGCATCAACAACAACTCATAGAATCTGGACGGTGTCCTAAAAGCAGTCTTCGACACACTATCCCTAGCCACTCTCAGTTGGTGAAATCCTATCACCAAATCCATTTAGGAAAACACCTTGTATTTGTTAAGCTAATCAAACAAGTCATCGATTCTCGACAATGGATACTTATTCTTCGTATTCACCTTATTCAACTCATAATAGTCCACACACAATCTCAATGATCCATCGGTCTTGGTCACAAACACAACTGGTGCACCCCACTCGGATATGCTTCCCCGAATGAATACTTTACTCAAAAGATTGTTCACTTGCACCTTTAACTCTCGTTGTTCCTTATGCATCATCTGCCTAAGAGGCACAACAATAGGTCTGGCTCCATCCAGTAAATAAATCCAAAACTCAACCTCTCGATGCAGTGGCAATCCTCTGACCTCATCAAAAACATTAGAAAACTTTTGAATGATTGGCACATATGACAACCCATCATGTGAAATCACAATCGAATATAAAAATCTAACCATAGCTCCATCATCTATAGCCAATGTATCACCATCGTTCCCCCTTCGACATTCCCAATTGTCACCTCAAGCCTCTTGCAATACACAATAGCTGCATACTTCTTATGTCAGCCCGTACACAAAAATAATCCCAAACCCAATGAATTTCAAACTAAAACAATGACACACAAAAGAGCAATCATAACTCGATAAAACTAGACCGTTATAAAACATACAAAGACTAGATGAACCCCTCTATATGAGGAGTTACAACTAATGGTGTAACGACCCAAATTCCAACGGGTTCGGATTTTCAAAGATAATCCAAATCCACTAAAACTTGAGTTGGATTGTCTGGTATCCTCCAGAAAAGAAATAGATAATAAAATATATCAGAGCTCAATAGAACATCTCACATCGGAATTGATAAAATATAATAATCAAATATACCTTACCGAAATAATGACATTTCCTAACAAGTGTCTAGAGGCTATCAAATCTTTGCCATAAATCTAACCTATAAGTATGTTATGAGGTGGGGGTGGGGTAAAAACACAAGCTCTGGTCAGAGGAAAAATTATACATTCCAGAAATAACACTGCATATACCGTTCAACATTTTCTTAACTATTATGTTACTAGGTTAACAACACTCTAGGCTCTACACACACGTCGCACCCATCTACTCCGTAGTAGATCAAACTTAATATAACATATATAGCTATGCCCAACATCTCAAGGTACTCACCATAGTACCCTCCTCTTATGGTCTCCACCGTTACACTACAAAAGCATGCACAACCTCCATACTACACCGAACCACGTACGAAAATCTCCATCGTTATGCCACGTAATCGTGCAGAACCACCATCAGATGCCATGTAAGTGTACGGATCCTCGTATCTGGACTCTTCGATCGAACCATATCTCAACACGGAGTAATGCCCTAATGTCAATTATACACTGCCCAGTGCGTGTGTTTAGACACTTGCACGAACATACTGCCTACTATAACCCGAGTTCCGTAATGCGACTGCATTGAATGCACAAAACTCGGTCGGGAGCTTTTGATATCTGTAAAGGACAGCTTCGTTAGGCCTACATTACAAATATCCACATTTGATCTGTCCCTTTTCACAGTGGCTATGGCCTTATCCCGGCCCCTCCCTCAACTAATGAAAGACTGCATTAAGAGCTAATGATGTGCCCCTATCAATTAATCTAACATCCAAATTGGCATGTCCCTTAACTAACTTCCCGATAGTGAAAGATCGTCGGTCTATTGGTTTGGCCCTAGTCTTTCCGCATCCCGCTGACTGTTGATGATAGGTATCTGATGATTACTATCCTTAATTTGGTCCTAGCCTCCTCCTCCTATAGCGAGGCAAACCGCCGAATCACCTAATGCCATCTTCCATAGCCTCTTGAGTGCCACACCATAGTTGCAGTCAAGGTATACTCTAGATGGTGCGATATACCTGCCTTAAAACAACGGCTTCATCCAGTTGTTCCTCAGATGGCCAACTCAGTATACCCTACCATGTCTCGCGGATGCCACGTGTTTCCCTCCGGTCCTGTAAAATAATCAGTTGGACGTGCTTCTCTCGTATCTCCTGACACCACGATGATCTAACCTGTTGGATTCTTCATCTCCGTACATACAGACTAGTCTAAGCGCATCACATACTTGCCTTTTTAGATCCTATGTCTAATCTTTTAATCATGCGTCAGTTCGCTCATTTCGGTGAACTAATGGAATGAATCCAAGATGAAATGCAGCAGCTTCACCAGTATTACTTACCCTCGCAAGCACCTAAGTCTGGAGAACAAACAGGATATTTCTTTGGGAAAATTTTCAAACAACCCCAGCAACAGCAATACCTCAGGTCCGATCAAATAAGGTCTCAAAGAAGCATCTTTGGCAAGAACAAAGACCTCGGCTTAGGCTAACCAAAAAAACATAACATGCATGTGATGAGGGCTAAGTATATTGGTTAGTACAAGACTGGCTATTGAAGTCTAACTCAAACACTATACATATGGAAAGCTATGCTTTTGCCGATTGAGAAGAAATATTGAGTCAAATAAAAATTGGCGAATAACAATATTACATTGAGGGCTTTAATTGATGGAACTCGGTATATTCTATTACACTCCACAAAAATTCTTCTTTGAAAGATCGAAGAAGAGTAGAGATAACGAAGGTTGCAAGGTGAACCCAACAAGGCCATTTCTATCCACCTTCTCACGGAGCCGTACGTGGGTGCTACCGCATACAGCTCCCAGCCAGCAAGCAGTTCGCTTTCCTCTGCAAAGGAATGGAAGTGTGGATGAATCGACATCAAGTAGAGGAACTTGTCAGTCATAGGAGAACGGCTCTCAGTTAGGGACGTTCTTCGAAATTCTTTCTCGCATTAAAGCTTATCCATTAAGGAGTAGCTTGTCAGCATGTTCTGATTCCCGGTAGTGAATGTTCTGATTTAATATATAACATAGAAGTCATTTTTACCAGTGAAGAAGGCAGGTCAGTCATGGCAGGAGGTGCTGGTGGTCTGGTTGTTTGTTCTCAAATCAATGACCGGGACCGGGGGTGGGGAAGACTGGAGTGCTGATTCAGCGATACTATGTCTTAGGATTTTTTTTTTTACTTCAAACTACCTTTTATTATTTGATGAGACCAAGTGACTAGTAACGAGTACAGATCATAGGCCGACAACCCGCTGCTTGTTGCTAGGAGACTTCACCGATGCAGTACATTAATTGGCTGAGGCCGGTATATTAATTGGCTGGTTGAAGTTGGCATTGCTTTAATTTATCACATTGCCAATTAACTTGATTATTTACACATTCATTTTCTATACAACTTATGGTATATTAGCTTATAGTTGGCCGCTTACTTTCCTTAATCAGCTCCATGCTGCCATAACAGACTCTCACTATATGTTTATAAATTTATTAGGCCACTTATTTTCCCTCTTCATAAGTTTACTAATAATAAGTCTAGTCTTTTTTTTCTTGTAATCATAATGTCATGTTATACCATAACCACAACTGTTGCTATGGGTTTACTTATTAACTTAGTTCCCCTAACTACGGTTTATTAATAAGTTCTCATCTTATCTTTTATTATAACCCACGTTATAATTCCACTTATCCCTAGGATAAGTGTATCTATTATATTTCACCCCCAGTAATTATAATAGTTTATATTCCCCGTTCATCACATTTTCCCGTGTTTCCTTATTTTTAAGCAAACCCTTACTATTATTACTCTCTTTTATTTTACTGTCTTTGGAATTTCTGTTATTACAGGAAATGCTTCACACACTTCGTCAAATTGTTGGTGGAAACGTACAAAAAACTATTTCCATTATATACATCAATTAAGATCCATATGGCAAAAATCGCTATCTCACACTAATCCCTATTACCTTTTTTTCTTTCTTGCAATTACATTCTTTGTATTTTATGGTAATGGTAATTATGGAAATGTATCCCTTTTCCACCCCCGACTATCTCAATCCAGTACCAATTCCCTTTTTTCTGAGTTATATATTATTTCCTATTTTCTTACCCAATTCTCTATTCCAATTTAACTGTGGTAATTTCTGTACATAATTAGACTTGCTATTTCCTATTCCATTTTTCCATATTTCATTGTAATTTTTCATAACCCAATCTTTTAATTACTTTCTAAACAATATACTTTGGGAATATACAAATAATCATTGTCAAATTACAATCTTATTATTACAGTAATTTCTTAATCCCAAACAGAAATATATAGGAATGAACTTACACAACAGTAATATTATTAATGCTTTTATGGAATAAATTACAACACAATTACCACAATTTCAATTATTCATTACATTAAGAATTACGGGGAATTAAAAGAAACATATACTGTTACCAAAAGGCATAGTTTAATTCATTCACCCTTAGCTTTCCAATTCCAGAATCGGATTCGAAATTACTTACTGTGGTTTATCCCTAATTTGATTAGTACTGCAATAACCACAAATTTACAATTTAGAACCCAAATGAAAACAAAAGAATTGAATTAGAATTAGATCCATGGAACTTACCTCGTAGGGAAAGGAATTCTAAGCGCCTACAATCCTAAGCAATGAATTTCATTATCCAATTCTTGTTTTTGAAGGCCTGAACTAATTTAATTTAATTCAAGAATGGTTTGGAGAAGACATGAAACATCAAGGCTTTCATATCTACTCAAAGAATAATGAGTTTGCCGGCTAGCCCTGGACGTTTATTTGTAGTCGCTCAAAAGAAACCGGTCTGTTAGATTCATGGAAAGAAAATCAGAACCGATGCTATGGAGAAAGCCTCGTCGTAACCCTAAATAAATCACACCACCCACGCCTTATAGGTTGGCCCATATGCTACCTGGGTCGACACTGGGTCGATCAAGACCCTCCTTAGGTCGACACTGGGTCAACCTAAGCACAACTATGGGTCGACCCATACATGTTTGGAGAAAAAGTATATAGGCCTTTAAACTTAGTGATTAATTCTTGCCTATATCTTCCTTAACCTTATAATTTTAGCATTTTGATTTAATTCTTTCCCCATTCTTTAGCCTTATCCATTTTAAATTTCAAACGAGAAATTAATATGCATATATAATTTCTTCCGTTTTAACTTTCTACGTGTTTAATCCCTTTTTAATTCAGTGAACGTTATTTTTAACGCGCATTAATTCCATTTCAAATGTCATATAATCATAGTTTGTTAATTTTCATGGGTTCAGTGTGGATCTAAGCCGTTAATTGTGATAGGAAACTTTTCTCCCTCTTCCTTTCTCTATGTTCTTTCTTCATTCTCTTCCACTTCCACTTTAATCGAATTACCCCTCTTCATCTCCTCTTCTCATCCATCCTATTTTCGCCTAAGTGGATTTGGATCTGTACCGGGTTTTTCATTTTCGGTTCTACACTTTTTTCTCCTCAAAGTTTCTTCTTAATTCCCCAATCCTTTACCTAAGCTACAAACTTGTAGCCTATCTCACGTTAGTCATCCCTTCATCTCCTATGTTGTCTGGGTCTTGAAGATACATGGAGTGTCCTTATTCGCAGTACCTTCTCACGTAGGTTTTGTTTCGCGTTTCTCCTTCTAGCTTTGATGGTACTGAACTGGGTTTGATTTTCAATGAGGGTAAAGATATCATCTTATGGGATCTACTTTGTTGACTGCTGTGTAGTTTAGGCTATTAGTTCTGTAGATTGTGGATGTTAGGATTATCTTCTTGGAACTTTGGGGTGTTGTTTTTTGGGGTTTCAAAATTTTGGGTTTTGAGGTTTAGTAATGCTTGGTTTCCCTCTTTCAACGCAAACAGTTGAAGCTTAATAGCTCTTGATTTGCTGTTGAATTATGGTGGCCTTATGCATTCTAGGTTCTTGTTCCTACATGTTGTTGGCCATTGAAAATGATCAAGTCACTTCATCATGTCATCTATTCATATAAAGATCTTCTATGTCAAAGAAAATAGAATTTGCAAGGTGCTTGCTATAGTGTTCTACCTTGTGTTAGCCATTGGCTATGTAATGTTCACTTCATGTTGTTCTAATGTCACGCCTTTGGTGGAGTTTCATATGAAGTGTTGAAAGGAATCCTTCTGTTTGGAATGCTATTCTAATATGGGTGCAGTTTGATGGGTAGTCACTACTACAAAACAGAGTATTTGCGTCTGCCTTTTTCCACCATTGCGTCTAATTTAGATCAGATGCAAATAAGATGGATGCAAATGTAAAATAATAATTGCATCAGAATTTCATTCGATGCAAATATTGTGTATTTGCATCCAATATATCCTGAACCAGACGCTAATTCTGTACATATTTGTGTCTGCTTGGTAGTACATTAGGTGCAAACTGCTTATGGGAATTGTATTCTTCAAATTCATTTGCATCCACTTTGTTACTGGAACAGATGCAAATTATTTGTGAATTTGCGTCTTCTTTGCCAGCACACCGGACACAATTTTTTGTTTTAAAAAATTGAGCTTTTTAACGCAAATATACAAATCCGAATACAATCAAATAGAACGACACAAATCCATAACACAACCAAATATAAGTGTTACAACAGTACACTACAATTACTAAAACTAGCTTAAAAGTATAAATCATGAAGGGTAACATGCTGAAAGAATCAAGATTCCAAAACGCTTGACATGGTTCACTTCCTAAAGCCCTGAACCTAAGAGATCAATAAAACATAACATCTTGGTCAAATCACAAATAATGAAAAGATAGAAATTATACAGGTCAGTTCTCCTCTAAGATTGGAGCAAAGCTGCTACTATAAACATATGCTTTTGTCTGCAAATACCATAATTACGGTGCAAATATTTCAGTAAATATATATTTGCGATGCACTGGTTAATCTATTGACAGGTTGTGAAAGTAACACACTTCATAATGGGTATTGCAGAATTTTTCTGTAAGAACAGTTCTATACTAAAAATTATTCAAGACTAAATTATAAACCAACAAGTATTCAAAACAGAGCATTATTTCCTAGTCGTGGATGGGAGAACAGAAATTTTCAAGTTAAAAAATATGCGAAGAACCTCAGGATTTGCCAAGGCCCTGTCTAGACCACTGATAGATTTCATTATTTCTGTTTTTTCATGAATGTTTTGGACTCGTATGAAAAGCTTCATTAAGCCCAGCTGCTAATAAACTATTATATAAATATGTCAATTGAACAATTTAAGTATTTTCTTTCATGCTACTAGTGCTAATGTTGGATGAAAAGCTTTAAAATAAATCAACAGGAATAAATGCACAAAGTTTTAGCTACAAATTTATTTTCTTCAATTTTTAGCATTTAATTTTCGAGCAGGTTGAAGTTCATATTGGAGAACACATTATATGTCTAAAATTGAATCCAGTGATCCTCATAGTTTAGAGTAAGATGACATTGAATTCTATGTTTCTGGTAAGCTTATACATATTCATGGTTAATTTGTTAATTTAACAAGCACGCTATCATCCCTACTAAGGCTTTGAATGCTTGGTCGACTTGAGTAATTCCGCAGAATAATGAAACAAATTCAGTCGTTGACGACAATGTCACTGAACCCATGGGAAGCAATAAAAGGCCACCTCTTTCCATTTACCACACTCTGATACTCACGCATTCGATAACGGATCTAAGAAAACATATGATTCCTCATTCACTTTCATTGAAGGCAACAAGTGAGATGTTCAATCACCCATTGTATCAACAATTGCAACTAATGCTAATACCGTTACAAATAGCAGGGAAAAGGATGCTGCCTTTCTTCTCAACAAATTGTAGACATCTTGTATTTCTACAAGCATTAAGGGAGATGATCAGTTCCCCATTAATGTTGAAACAACTTCAAAAGATTTCAATTCATTACAATCATTTGAGGCTACAACAATTCAGGACATTGGGAATTCCTACCTCACGGAAAACCCAAAATTAATTTTAATTTCTAATGATATTAGACTTGAATCCTATTTGTTGCTGTTTGCCTTTGGATTATATGTAATGAATCGGTAATTTGCTGACAACAAAATTCCTGTTGCACCCCTCAAATTTGAATATTGGTGAATTTGCATATGGGTTATGTCTTTTAGTTCGATCTCGCATGCATTTACTTCATCCAACCACATAGATCAGTATATTTTTTTTGAATTTAGGTGTTTGTGATATTTTTATTAGTGGATACCAAGTAATTGGTTTTTCTTCTTCTGTTCTTCTAGTTTTTTCATGTATGCCTTGATTATATTTCTGGAGCAGTTGATATGGTTAAGATCCTTTACTGATTTTATACAGACTTTAAAAGTACGGGTCACCACTGATTTTATACAGATGACGGATTAACTGGCTTTCTTGAATGATTTATATATCCGACCAGTATTTGATGGTAAAAATGGGTAACATTATCACAACAATTTAAAGTTATTGACGAATTGAACTTTATCATATTGCTTGTTTAGTAATAACATCAGTTCGTAGTGTTGAGCTTTATCATGAAATATAAAGGAATATTCTAACATATGTATGGTGATGCCAATTCACCAATATAATCCGATAAATCTAACATATGTGTAATGTGGAACTTAACCTCCAATACCACGCCCATTGATTGAAAGAATAACTAAATACAGTTTTGTGTGATATAAATAGATAAATGATCCTGAATTTCATCCATCTCTTGTTGGCTATAAGAACGATCTTGTACAAAGTCCTACAATTAAAAGATTGTTTTGAAACTTGGATCATATAATTATTTAACATTAAAAATGAAGGAAAAAAATTAAAGTGGTACCTTTTCTAAATCAATGCTTTGATGGTGATTTTTTTAATATCTCATACATATACCTCATCACATAATAAAGACAATCCGTTGATTTAGATTGTTCAGGACACTATAACAATAGTAAAGAAATTTAGTGGTCAGTTCAAAATGAATTTATATCTTAAATGACATATAATTGTTATATGTTAGAAAATCAATTACCATAACATTTTTCCATGTCAAGAACAAGGCTCCTCGAGACTTGCAGCCATATACTTTATAAAGTTTGAATGCCCTACAAATGCAAGAAAATATTAAAACATATTGAACAACAACAAAATCAAAAATTGTCTTATTAAAACAACGATTTGTTTTTTAAAATTATAGCTGGTATTCTACAAGTTACACATTGACTTATGCTTTAATTTCCAGATTATGCCTTCTTTCGGCCCGAGGATCAAAAATATAAACCTCATTCTTTTGTAGATGAAAAACAAGTAGTAGACAATGTTCCCTATATTATAAAATTTGTAGAAGGTTAGAATTAGTAGCAAATTTATAAAGTAGTTACAAAATTAAAGTTTTATTGTTTATATACTTTTCATAATCTGGGGCTAAGAGAAATCTTTTTGATTGCGACTCATGCCATGTGTGGAGGATATATGAATTAGTCGGGTCAAGAGATTTCCGCACATGGGAAAGCTTATGAGGACACATAAACCCGATGCTCTCCACTTCGAGATCGTTGAAGCTATGATTTAACCACCTACACATTGTTAACATATCATCAAGAACAATATTAATTGAGCATGGAAACACAACATGTAACCATGATATTTGGCAAAGTGACGATATTAGTCTGCATGTACGAGTGAACTTCTTACATGATGCAAATTTGTAACCATGATACATTCAACCACGCTATGCTTAGGAATTATACAATGTCATCATTTGTGATCTTGATTTCAAAGTCCTCATCTTACTTAAGTAAATCCTTATTCACTTGAATTGCATTAATGATGTTATCATCTGATGGCGTTGAACTACCAGGTCATGAAAATACTGGCACTCTTTCGTTAAAGTTTTGAGGATCTCTTCATCAACGATTGTATTGCGCTTTGTAGACTCGCTTCTTATTGCATTATTGACCTTATCATTATTACTTCCGATCATGCCCTTGTTTGGTTGAGATCCCTAGTTCAAAATTGTTTAAGGTGCTTAATGTTAGCAAAATATCAATATTCAATTATTTGATGTCTAAAATATTGGTATAATAAACTAGAAGACTCCGATAATAGAGGAAATTATAAGAATTTGTACATATACTCTGTATATATATATACAATGTTGTAAATTTGGAGTATCTAAACAAAATTACAGAGGCTCCCTGTGGTAGCTACTGAACATAAACTATAGGCTGACCAGTGGGTACACTATATATGAATCAAAATTGAGTGCTAAAATTACGTTGAAGTGGCCATCAGCTAGCTTGCTACCTTTTTTTCTAAAAAGTAGGAAGATACAACTTATTTGACAAGAGGGCATGTATTAGAGAGAGAGCTACTGGACACAGAGCTTATACATCATGTTAACATGTAGGCAAGTATAAATTGATGATAAGACCAACTAGAAGAAAAATATCTTTAATTCCATTCGCTTTTAGGTTTTTAGCTGCGGACTGCAAATGAGAATGTTACCTTGGCTTTTCTTGACAAACATATACAAAATCTTTAAACAATATGTCATTATTGTATATAATACTGAATCTGTAAACAATATGTTAGAGAATTATTCACTGGAAGACTTTCTTGTATCCACAATCCAATTAAAATAATGCAAGCAAAATGAACTCACTCTATCCCATAGATCAACTATTTGTTGCCTAATAAATATCAAAATAAAACATGATCAATACCATATACAGGCAAACTTTTCCCTGGTAGTAAAAAAGCAGGTCAATGAATTTGCTAGTTTTGTCCAATAAATCAACAGAAAAGAAATTACTAAAGCTTATTGACATTCAAATTCCACCATAAACATGTTTCCTTCTATTCACAGATGGTAAATGCAATCCATATTTGTGGAATACATAATCTATCCTAATTTCTAGCCTTCTCCTGTGATTTTCTCGATCAAAGTATGAGGGATCAAAAAGTTTATCATGGCCTCTAATTTGTTTGAGCATTATAGTACCAAAAATTTATCAGAAAAAAGGTACAATAGATGGGTATATCAAGATGGCCATAAGACATTTCAAAATCAATATAACTCAGGCTATGCAAATAAAACATGTCAAAATCAATACAAAGACATTTAAATACACCATACACATAACCGAATAAAATATTTTAGTGAAAATATTTTAGGAGACTTTCATTCCTTTAATAATCTTGTGTTTAACAGTTTTACCATTGTCTTTATTAGGGGAATAAATATACAGCCACTGAAGCTTATACGGATCGGGGATGTAAATCACAGTCAAGAAAAAGACCCATGGATGTAAATTTCAAATTCCGCAAGGATATAATATTGTTGGCTTTTAAATTACCAAATATGTTGTACTTTAGGTTATAAACTGAGAAATTTGCAAAACAAGTACAAATTCAACTGAAGATTGTTAACATAATTAAGGTACCAAATTATTGAGCTAAGCAACTTGAATTTAGCTTTTAAATTGTGGCATGTTTTATTACGAAAAATAATTGTGATATATGATGAAAGTCATTTATCACCAGAGACATAGTTGATTCCCTAAAAAACAGAAGACGTCTATCGACATAGAGTTAACTTGACATTCAAATACAATTTTATTCCCAAAGACACTTGCAGTTTTGGATAATGAAGAAAGCTTTGAAATGAAAATTTATGTTTACGTCGAATTGAGTTTATAGCATTTTATCAACAATGAAGGTTAATAGGAAAATAATAACAGAAAATGATTAATTTCCTCTATGCCAATGACACATTGTCAAGGCTCGGTTGATTAGATTTGAAAAATGAAAATGACATAAACTGATTTATTTTTTCTTTCAAATGAAAAAACGCAATCTGAAAAATTAACCAATTTTCAATTGGCATAAATGGGTAATTACTCCCTTTGAATTAAACTTAAACTTATTTTAAAAAAGTTGTTACTGAAACTTAAACTTAATGAGATTTTGTCGATCACAATAAATTGTGGCATTTGGGCAAAGCTAAAATGAGGGAAAGCAAGTGATTTCTTTTATAAATGGCTTTGCTTCCTGTAAAGTGTAAACAATAAATATTGTAAACATTATAGTGTAAAGTGATTGCTTTTATAAATGGTTTTGCTTCCTACAAAGCTAAAATCACTATATTGTATAATCCTACAACGAAGAAGTCAAAATAGATAGACATATATCAATTCTAGTATTTATACTTACCGTATCATTATCTCTTAGAAGCATGAGACTTTTAGGCCATTGAACAAAATTACCAACCGCTTCACCCATCGTGCTGTGATGTTTAGTTGGAACTGGAAGTAGGGTTCCTTTATGACTAGACTCCACTGCATCAACACCAACCTTTACATGATCGGCCAAGATTTGTTGATTGTGACAATAATCTCCAGGCTTTGAAGTAGGATATACCCTGACACTGCCTACTACGGTAATTTTGGAGTCCACGTTCACAACCAAATGACATTTAGTTGCTTTCTACAATGAAAGCAAAAAACCACCATTTTTCACTTACACTTGTCAAATGCATATCATATACACAAATTAAAATCTACTTTTGAATTGTTTACCATCCACTCTGCAAAGGGATCTGTCTTTTGAGTTACGTTTGCAACTTGTAATTTGGTCGGGTTTACCGATTGAAGGCTACTGCGATGATCATGCAATGGTATGTTGTCGACCCTCTCTGCAATAGGTACCTGCATGCCCATCGTGTTCAAAATGTTTGCAACCTGCTGTTCAAACATTGAATGCATCATTGACTGCATTTGGCTCACTTTAGCCCCCATTTCTTGCCTCATTTTAGCCTCTAAATCTTGGGTAATAAGATATAGTTGATCTGCAGATATTACATATCTTGGACCTTTCATTTTCTCTCCTTCTCCAAATACGTCTTTGATACCGACCGTTCCACTAATTCCTCTAACTCGACCGGGATGCACTTTTTTTTCAAGCGCACGACTTAAGACATCATCATGTCTATGTGGAGTCAATTCCCCTTCGATTGCATTTTGTCTCAAATTGTTCAGTAAACAAACAGTGAGTGTATTTATCATTCTTTTTATTTACAAGAAATGAAATCTAAGCATATAGATTAAAAAAATGCCGAATATTTTCCAAACTACCGAGAAATAACATGATATATCAATAAAGTATCTCAAATCGTGAAACATTTGTACCAACAAACTACCGAGAAATATTTGACATGTATATTTTCAGGATATTTAATCTAAAACTGATTTCATTTTGCTTTATTGTTGCCTTAAATGTCCATTACAAAGTGACAACATGGGCATCCAGAACATAAGCAAAAGAACACAAGAATCTTGAATATGTTGAGTAAGACTGCAAGGAATTAAAATTAATTTTAACAGCAAATACAACGGATAAATGAGACAACAATAAAAAATGAACTCTAAATAATAATAAAAGCAAGCGTAAGAGATTAATATCAAATGCACTTGCTGAAGTCGTCTTGCTCCAAATAAGCACTTACATCTTACTGAAGTCGTCTTGATCTAAATAAAAAACGAGTAGGAAAAAAATGCAAAAAAAAGGTTTCTTTTATCCAAAAGGTTGGGTAGAATTGGACATGTATATAATAAAAGTTTAATAATTTTAGTTTACATTTTAATATTTTGGACAAAATATATCACATAAGGCTGCTACCAAATTGTCATATGTAGATGAGGTAAGGATTTATATCATGTGTAGTCCTTTTGAATGGTCATTATTCGACAAGAATCCGTTCATGCATATGTATGAAACAAATTGAAGCCACCAGAAAATGTACTTCGCTAATATATATATATATATATATATATATATATATTAGGATAAAATATCATTTTTAGTAGTGAATATATACATATACACACATATGCATGTGAGGTACACTACAATCTTGATAAAGCAACACACAAATGCCATTATACTAATATTCATGTTATAAATTATCATCTTGATAAAAACTAAATGAAAAAATTGCTTTTCCCAATAATGGGTGTATATTCGTTTTCCAATCAAGGCTGAACTTATTCACCATTTTCGAGTACCTATTGACACACGAGACTAAGCGAAAGATGTTCCTTATCCGCAATTAGCTTAGTAATATTTAGCTGCAAGCGACACTCCTTCAAAGGGGATATTTACCACCTTATCGCTTTGGTGGTACCCAAAACAATCCAAAATAGAAAACAGAATCTTTAATTTTACAACCTAAGTTCATGTATGCCAATTGCAAGAACCTTTGGACACAATTACATACTTATCATATTTTCTTCTCTGCTACTGCTGCTAACAACAGCAACAATGTGTTATTATTCCTTGAATATAATTATGTATGGTATTGCGGTTTGACATAGTGAATTGAAAATTAGTCATACCGCTTTTTCTGCAACTAACTTAGTTTTCTCGTTAGGGATTTCATAATTTCCATCGGCTGTTTTCTTTGATCTAGCCATAATCCAATCAACACTTCGATCAAAAAAAATTCCACTCAGTAATGTGGTTGATGAACTGTGGCCTTCGAGTATCCAACTAGCCTTCTTCCCAGAATATCCAGCTTGCCTTAAATAATGAGGATGCACATTGCATGTTTGACACTTTCTAGCCTTCTCGCTTATTTCCTTTTTCAGAATTTCAGTAATGTCAATACAGAGAATTAGCAGTGTACAGTTTGCACACACATTGTAAATTAATGTAAATATGAAATCATGATTTTGCCAAAGTAAGCAGAGAATTAGCAATAAAAAATATACCTTAAATTCCTCGGTTTCATGATTCTTCTTGAATGTTTCCCACTGTGCTTGTGTAATACCATCATAATATTGGTAGGGCTCTCCACGATCGACCGAAAGCTTTCTTTTCTTCGTAATCCAGCCACTAACTAATCTTGTTTTGAAATCCTTTCATCTTTCTTTAACAGTTCTTAGCACAATGCCTTTCCATTTGTCGTCGATCTGAAACTCGGGCTGAGATAATAAAATAATAATAAATAAAGATCAAACGGTTATAATATGAAATTACAATGGAAAAAATCCATCTGTAGATGAATAATACTTTAACATCTTCCCAGATAGTGTCCTTAAGCCCAGTGTTAACACCATCCCAATTATTAATATTGATATCAATTTTGGTTCTAACTACATCGCCTATATATGTTTTATAACAATTGGTCCACTTTACGATGGATTTGCCATTAGCAAACCACTCAATGAATTTTGGCTCATGTGTTTTATATTTTTCTTTCCAGTTGTTGGAGCTCTTCGCTTCTTCTTAGATGGCTGCGGAGAAGAACCATGCTCCTCATTATGTCCATGCACTATTTCCATTATTCCTATTTTGGCAATTTTAGTATCAATATATATACAACACATATATTTTAGAAAAGAAAGACTTATGTACTTATGCAACATCACAATGCAATAGAGGCAACAAGGACACAATCTAAGCATTACGGATACGAAAAATGGCATAGATAAAATGAACATTAAAAATTGATGATTTTGAAGTTCTAAAAGATTTTTATTTTTTAATCCAATGAAATTCGTGTTAAACCTTTGTATTAGTCATTAGGATTGAAGATGCTAATTTGATAATCATTTTTGCATGGCATATTTTCTTTATACTATACTTATGATTTTTGAGTATCTTAGTCATGATAAAAACCAGGGCCGGTCCAAGGTTATATAGGGCTTTTGACAAATTGCTGATTTAGTCCATCACAAAATTGCTAACATTACTATTGAATTTCCGAATATTTATATATAAGTTCTGCATTGACAACAATATGAAACTATGAAATAATCTTTTAAGATTATAGTAGTTTTCTGTTCATATCACTTAAGTACTGCAACACATTTTAAGAATGTATGGATTATATAGCATTTCATAGTCCATATTATACAAAACAAATAACAAATTCATTCAGTTATTTTAATTTGGCTAACTTAAAAAATAAAATAGTAAGGAATTGTAATATCTAATATAATATGTGTCAGTTTAAAAAATATCACACTTTGGTACAAAACCGCATATATGCATTAGTAAATTAACTGTGACTTAGTAAATCAGTAAGCAACCGAAAATTGTCCAATTAATTTGTTAACTTCACTAACTTTTACAGAACTATATACCTTAAATTCTCCAATAGTTGTAGAATATGCAATATGAAATTTGAGTTATTCAAAAGTTATGTATAAGAATTTGAAAAGAAAAAAAATTGACAGAGAATAAAAACTATTGCATGTCAGAGCCTTTACTTTGTAAGATAATATGCCAACTGTTACTTAAGAGCATCTCCAACAGTGTTACGGGCCGTAACGTTACGGCCCGTAACATTACGGGAGATATCTTTGATATCTCCCAACAGGCGCGAGCTGATTTTATCAGCTCGCAGCCTGCGAGCTGATTTTATCAGCTCGCGAGCTCGCGAGCTGATAAAATCAGCTCGCGCCTGTTCCCGAGCCTATATATGGCTCGGGAGGGGGGGGGGGTGTTTGGTTATATTCATTTAATTTTAATTTCCTCCTTTTTAATTTCTTTTTTAATCGTTCCAACGTCGGTATGCCGCCACGCGTGACGAAGAGCGGGAGACGCACAGTTAGAGTTATGCCAGACGACATGTCTGGTCCAGTACACCTTCCTCCACCAGAGGGGACGACGATTGAGGACTTACGTATCCTCCACGAGATGCCACAGGGATTCACCCATCGATCAGTTACCGCGCTGGACACCGTTCAGGTATTAGTTTTACTTTATAGTTTTACGTTATAGTTTAGTGCATGTACGTTCTATGGTCTAGTAGTTTGAACGTCAATAGTCATTTAAATAGTATACATTATTGCACGTACTAGTTAAATATTGATTTAGCTGTTAAATAGTCTTTTAACTGTTAAAACTTTATCATGTAGTAGTTTGTTATACGTTAGTAGTACGAACTTTAATACTCATTTAACTGTTAAATAGTCATTTAGTGCATGCACGTTATCGTTTAGTGCATAGGCGTGCTTGGTTTTATAGTCGTTTAACTGGTATTATTTTAATAGACTCGGTATGTAAACGTTCGCGGGAGTTGGGCGAAGTTTGTAGCATCAGCCTTAGACATATTACCTCTGGATATTCGAGAGAGACTATTTGGCAGTCCATTAGCCATTGCATGCAGCTTATCTACTCGACGTGTCCTCTTCTTCCCACCGGCCCACCTTCCTGTTTGGTACTTGGGAGACCGATGCTATTACCAGAGTACCGGTGAGTTGCGCGTACCCGTAGATCCACCTTTGCCACTTGATATGTTCGGGTCGCAGCGTGTTATAGGGAGACAGTATGTGGCTGGATTGAGACAGGCAGGATGGGTAGATAAGACCGACTTTCACTTACCCGACGCAGAGTTTGGTCCTTACTGGGTTCGGGTAGCTCCTAGACGGTACTTGCTGCCGGATTATGTGCGGGGTGTGAACTCCGATCACATTGGACCCCGATTGGTCAGTGGTAGAGTTCACCCTCCGCCGTTTACTTTCGACCCGACCCCTTCACAGATATCCGACCCTCCGCAGGATTTTGCTCTCGCCGATACATTCCAGACATATGATCTTAGCGGGACACAGATATCCCTGCCTATTGTTTACCCACCTGCATACATGGTGTATGGTGTCCCTACTGCTGGATTATATCCGTCACATGAGGTAACATTTGTACTTGTGAATTTACGTTGTATGTTATATGCTGTAGAAACTGATTTTATATGTTCTATATATGCAGTATGCACCCAGGTTGGACCAGCATAGGATACATATCGCGGCTATTCAGAAGATGGCGTTGCAGTATACTCAGTCCATGTATCAGGAGCACCAGGCGATTGTGCAGGGATTGCAGGAGCAGATATATGACTTACAGGCCAGATTAGCTGCAGCAGAGGGTGGGGGGACAGCAGCATCAGGTACCATTGTAGGGTCGTGTACTGGTGGTTCAGGAGGAGGTGGTTCTGGAGCAGGTGGAGGAGGAGGAGGTGGTTCTGGTTCTGGAGGAGGAGGAGGCGATTTTACGTATTATGACCCGCCTGATAGCGGAGACGACATGTCTTTGGATGGTGGTGATGATGATGCCGCAGATTTATCATGATTTATATTTCTGTATGTCGCGGTGTATATATGTATGGCTCGATGCATGTATGTATATATGTATGTCTCGATGTTTTGGACTGTATGTTATTTTTCTATGTGTTCTGCGATATGTTATTTTGTATGTGTACTGTTTGCTACTTTCATATGTTCTGTGTAATGTATGCTTGTTTTATTGCAAACCGTTACGTTGCCAAGTTTTGGTACTTTGGCAAGTGCCAACTTTGGTACTCTGCCAAGTGCCAAGTTTTGGTACTTTGCCAAGCGCCAAACCTGGTACTTAAATGTTTACATGTTTAAATAACGACGGTAGTGGACGGCCCATAGTTTTTAACTCCTTTTTTAACTCCTTTTTAACTCCTTCGGGTGCGTAAATGTTTAAATCCTTCAATAAACATACACTTAAACCAATAAAGAGACACACAAACCAATAAACATACACTTAAACCAATAAAGAGACACACAAACCAATAAAGAGACACTCAGACCAATAAAGAGACACACAAACCAATAAAGAGACACTCAGACCAATAAAGAGACACACAAACCAATAAACATACACTCAAACCAATAAAGAGACACACAAACCAATAAAGAGACACTCAGTCCAATAAAGGAATCCAATAAAGAGACACTCAAATCAAACCTTATATATAACAGCAACATTGTCATACATATCTCAAATCAAAACTTACTAACAAATATAAATGGATTCCAGTTTTACAAAATGCTTACTGGCTTTTGCTAGCGATTCAGAGGAAGATGAAATCCTTCAAGAGGAAGCAGAAGAAATACAAGAAATACGGGACCTATACCGTGAAGCGTACGGTTCATCGTCCACAACTAGAGGGGGATCGGTTCCTGGAAGGAGGTTTATACACCGAAATCATGTTAAATACCACAAGTCTTTGATGCAAGATTACTTCGATGAGGATTGCACTTACGGGCCTGATATGTTTCGTCGAAGATTCAGGATGCGGAGAAACCTATTTCTTCGGATATTGGCTAGTATTCAAGGTAACAATGATTACTTTAAGTACAAACATAATGCATCGAAGACACAGGGATTGTCCGGTGAACAAAAAATGACGGCAGCTATGAGAATGTTAGCTTATGCCACTCCAGCCGATGCTTTGGACGATGCATACCGCATAGCAGAGAGCACGGCACTAGAAACACTTGAAACTTTCTGTCAAGCAATTGTGGACGTCTACGGAGAAGAATACTTACGGTCTCCAAACGAAGCAGATGTAGTGCGAATCAGAGAGATGCACGAAAGCAGGGGTTGGCCGGGAATGTTAGGAAGTCTGGACTGTATGCACTGGGAATGGAAGAACTGTCCTAAGGGATTACAAGGTGCATACAACGGCAAGGAAAGACGACCAACCATCATTTTGGAAGCTGTGGCATCGTACGATCTGTGGATATGGCACGCTTTCTTCGGAATGCCCGGGTCTAATAACGACTTAAATGTTGTGGAAAGATCTCATTTGTTCAATGATCTTGCTAAAGGCCAGGTACCTCCTTTAACATTTACCCTAGGCCAAAATACTTACAACCATGGCTATTACCTAGGTGACGGCATTTACCCGAAATGGAGCACCATTGTTAAAACATGTCCAAATCCATTAACTCCTAAACAAGTCATGTTCGCGGCGATGCAAGAGGGACAAAGGAAAGATGTGGAACGTGCTTTCGGTGTTTTACAATCTAGATTTGCAATGATAAGTAATCCATGTCGGCTATGGCGTAGGAGTAAGATGTCTACAATTATGTTTGCTTGCATCGTTCTTCACAACATGATTATAGAAGATGAAAGAGATATGGATGAAGATCAACGTCACTGCGATTACGAGGGTGCTTCGCTACCACCTCCAGTATTCCGACAAAACCAACCACTAACAGAGGAGGACTTCAACGTTCATTTGAGCCGTCAAGTTATCTACAGAGATGCAGAACTCCATAACCGGCTACAGAAGGATCTTATGACTCATTTATGGAACCACCACGGCGATACCTAGTTATGAAGAACCATTACCTGAATGTGTTTTATTTTATGTTTGTCTGAACTTATCGATTATGTATGCAGTAAAGATGTTCCTAAGTTATTAATCATCTATTGTACGAACTCCTTTTCTACTATTACTTCTCTTGTACGAACTCCTAAGTTATTAATCATCGATTATGTTTCATTTCCTAAGATGTTCCTAAGTTATTAATCATCGATTGTGTTTCATTTTCTATTATACAAACTCCTTTTCTTGTATTCGTACGAGTTATTAATCATCTATTATTATGTTCCTAAGTTTATTTTACAAATTACATATCGGTTATGTTTTTGTATACGACAAACTAGGGTAAAACGTTAAAAAAAGAAAAAAATTTGGTTTTGCTCTTAGTAATCAAATATTATTATTATGTTTCGAAGTTTATTTTACAAAAAAATTAATGCATTTGGTATTGTATATGGTAAAAATAGTTGGGAAAAAAAAAGGCCACGAGCTGATTTTATCGGCTCCTGAAGTCGCGAGCCGATAAAATCAGCTCGCGACATCACGAGCTGATAAAATCAGCTCGCGCGCCCTATTCCGAACTCTGAATCCAGCCCGTAACATTTGCCTTCATATTACACCGTGTAACAACTGTTGGGTGCAAAAATAAGGGATATTACACCCCTTAACATGAATTTCCTCCACTGTTGGAGATGCTCTAATAAAGGATTATAAGATGAAAGCCCAGGTAATATGTATTGATAACTGATATTACCCAAGGATAAATAAAATAAGGAGTAAGAAGCAAGGAATAAGATGATGACAAATAACAAACATTCACAGAGAACGAAAAATTGTTTCAAAAGGTGCAGTTGATAATTAATGCAGCTAAAGCCCTAGCAACTTTTATTCACTCAAGAAATATATTAATCTGGTGGATTATCGCCTTATATTTGTTCTATAATATGTAAATCCACCGATGGATAATATATATGGGCCCCCTTAAGCACCGGGTCCTGGGCTGCTGCCCAACTTGCACAGTCTAAGGGCAAGCACTAATAAAAACTAATATATCTTTTAGCTGGCTAGTTTAAAATATTTGTGATAGCATGATTTTGACTCTCAGTTCTAACAAAAGGTTTGTATCTCCTGTCCCTTTCCAGTTTATGCTTAGTTAAAGTGGCATAGATAACAAAAGTTTTATTAATTTCAAATTAACCATTTTCAAGGGTATTTTTATACAAATGCCCGATGTGCATTTCGTCAGCCGGGAAATCTTTATAAGATACTGTATTTGTATTTAAAATATACATGTTTGTCCAACGTGCATTTCATCAACCGAGAACCATTTTCAAGCATATAAACAAATGCCTGAAGCATGCCCAAAAAAAAGCATGCGGGAAAAAAAGCATACCAATATGGGCTGAAAGAAGGGCATACCATTGCAGGAAAAAAAGCATGAATTAATTATAATAATCTGTTGCTTAGATTAGATAAAACATACCCGAATCAAATGCAGTAAGTCGGAAATCTTTGCCAGTTCTGTATGTTGGAAATCTTTGCAAATTTTGTTGCTTAGATAACGAGAGCAACCAATGTTGCTCAATTATTCTGTTGCTTCTAACTGTTGCTTAGATTAGATGAAACGTACCCGAATCATAGACAGAGCAACCATTGTGTAAGTATATTGAATTCGCGGAAGCTAAATCTGAAATACAAAATGCAAGTCACCGTAATCAAAGGCAGTAAGTCGGAAATCTTTGCAAATTCTATATATCCAGACAACATATAGATGCTCATGTTTGACGTATACAACGAGATGAGATGGTAATGTGCTCTCTCAGTAAACCAACATATGCATATAAAGGATATTTTGATCAAAATGGAAAATAATCAATGATCACTGCAAAGAGAAAAAAATGTGGATGATGGACAAAAATAATAACAACAAATAACAGATTGTCAACTTTTGTAATTTGCAATCAAAATGAAAATGACCAGCAAAAAAATTTAAATAGATATATACTATTAACATTTCAGTATAATGGCCCCTTTCTTCTAGGCTCCAAAAATTTAAACAGATATATACTACCAACATATGTATAATAGAAGCTGCATATATAGTACAACATTGAACTACACCATTTTTTTCCTTTTTATGCTACAGTATAACCCATTGTGTATTCATATATATATAAAATCTATTTATATACAAAATTTTGACATAATTAATCTTCGCCATCAGATCGTTTCATGAATTTTATCCCTTCATATGAGAACAAAAAAAGCTAGCGGTCAAGGTTTTATGTTCAAATAGTCGCTACACACACACACATACATACATATATATATATATATATATATATATATATATATATATATATATATATATATATATATACATACATACATACATACATACGTTTCTTGCATGGTGAAATGTTTGAAACTAAAAATGCTAGTTACAAAAACAACACATATGTTACAATTTTCAATACATAATATCATGCTATTAATGTATAGTATACTATACTATACAAGAAAATATTCTGAAGGATAAATTGAACAAAAAATTGTTCCATAAGGACAAGAAGCTAAAATTTTGTCCATAAGGACAAATTTTAGTATAAAAGAAGCAATTATAGTGGGCCCCTGAATTCCTCCCTTTACACTAAAATTTGTCCTTATAGATAAAATTTTATACCCATGTCCTTATGGAAAAATTTCCGGTTTACTTTGTCCTTGAGGCTAAAACCCCATACTAATTATTGATAAAATACTGTGGCATGTATGTATCTTTCATGGGTATAATTGCACATCATGGCGTGAGATCCATTTTCTTATAATATACACTGAAATACATGCGAAACTGTATACAAAGTATAAATACGAAACCAAATCACATCCATGGCTTTGTGCAAATAATGTATTGATAAAATACTGTGGCATGTATGTATCTTTCATGGGTATAATTGCACATCATGGTGTGAGATCCATTTTTTTATAATATACACTGAAATACATGCGAAACTGTATACAAAGTATAAATACGAAACCAAATCACATTCATGGCTTTGTGCAAATAATGTAATTCACAGTTGTCCTTTTGTTGTTTTATACTTCGTCCGCAAACAAAATAAAGCCCCATAAGTGGTACTAAATTAAAATTAAAATCGTACGCAGCACAGTCAGCCGTTCCTAGTGAATCAGCATATATGACAACGAACAAAGAGGATAAATTATTAGCATGACAAAGTAAAACATATGCACAGAAACAATTAAATAACAAAACTTTATTCAACAAATTCTAAGGACTGTGGGACTGCTAAGTTAATCTAATTGTAAATTGTAGTCAGGTTTGAAAACGTTTACCAAAAATGTTGGTAATATGTAATTATAAAAAGAAAATTTAAGAACACGACAACATGCCAAGGTAACCCTCTGAACAACTGAAAGAAGATTTGTACAACCAAACCATATTACAGTAACAACTGAATGAAGATATGTACTTAATTATCTAATTTTCACTACAACAAAACAGTCCTTTTACAACGGGCAAAAACGGTTGTTATATGCTTTTTACAACGGGCAAAAGCCCGTCCTAATATGTACCGTCGTAATAGGTCCTTTCTGATTTACAACGGTTACTGACTGTTGTAAAAGACCGTTGTAATAGCGTGCCTCTATGAAGTGCACGGGCTCTATGACAATGGCTATAAACCCGCTGTAATAGCTGATTAATTACAAGCGGCTTCTGCCCGTTGTAATACAGTATATAACAACTGTTTTTGCCCGTTGCGAAATAAATGCAGATTTAAATATAATTACCGTGATATACATCCATAATAATAATGAATATTTTAACATGCAATAAATACTGTAATGCAACAATCAAAATCACATAATAACACATACTAAAAGATGAAAGCAAGTCATATAATTCCAACACATTTCAAAGAATTCAATAAGTTTACACTCCAAAAGACTAGATAAGTTTACATTACAAAATGTTAGATAAGTTACGTCGACATAGTTCTAACATAAATTACATAACTAGTTTCATAAGTACCTACACTAGACCAAGGAAACGTAATCTTTGTGCTACGTGACGGTAGATCCAACGGCATGTTTAATAATATTTATTACACTTTCGAACAGTACACATACTGTTTTCTCACTATTACACAATCAATTATACATACTTCCTCGCTACATTTCACTCGTATACATTGGCTACTTACTACATACTCATTCACTCATATACATGTACGCATCACTCCCACTCTCACTCTAGTTTTAATCATCAAATAAATAATTATACCGGAGAATACACATTGGGCATATCTTGAACAATGCACCCAGAAGTGAAAAACTTGCCTAACACCAATATAAGAGCCCAATCAACCACCATATGCAAATTGACTTGTCTATAGTCACTCAATTGACATCCATAATGCACAAATAGGAGATAAACATAGCAATATATAGAGAGGATATGGACTTGTCACAATAGTCTTTATGAGCCCCCCAATCTGTTTTTGCAATATAATAGGAAGCTCGTGACCAAAGTAGTGAAAACATAAAAAGAACAATCAATTTATTTAAGACAATCTAATCAGGCAAATTACACAAATACGGATTTTGAAAATACGGAACCAAATGAAGGAAGCCTAGGTAATCAAAAGAATCAGAGCATTAGTTCTAGAATTGCAAAGGAACTTAATGATAAAGGCAAGCAAGTTACTGAAAGTAATTATGTATGGCACTTCAGAACGTCAAAAAAAGAAAACAAAAAAGGAAACATAACATACCCTCTCAATATGCATGTAAACCCCTCAATATCACATAACTTCATACCATTTTGTCTCTAATAAGCCACAATCCTGAAAAGCAAATGATCGTGTACTGCATTTTTATCAACAAACACTTATTTTAGAAAGTGCAACCAATAAAAACCAATATAAAACCAAAGATGCAAACTAAAAAAAGGCCATCAAATTTATTGAAACTAAATTATGCACATACAATAAACTTCTGTTATACCAAAAAAACCTGTACACACAAATGAATGGTTACATTATATAAACGTATAAAAGAAATACTTCACGATTTGCTCTAAATGCCTTAAGCAAAACAAAAGAATCTAGCATATTTTAAGACATGCATATGGTAATGTTGTATTAATGAGTTTGTTGAAGGCGCTGTTGTTGAAGATATGTGACAACTGTGACTGCATACATGTTACCAGAATCCAAATTAAAACCCATCTTAACACATGCTGTCAAAAATGTTGTACGAATATTCTAGTCTGCAAAATTATGTATGTGTTCTATAGTACAGAAAACTGAAAATTGAAAAGTGAATAACAACGTATGATTTTATTTTTTAATGAATGTCAAACAAAACATAAATGCCACAGATACAAGAATAACATTTTAATGTTTCTTTTTCATTGTTGGCAGTAAACAAAGAGCATCGTCAAGCCATAGAATAGAAAAATAGATAATGTTTTTGTAGGTTTTAATAACATTGTTGATCATTCAATAGCATACATGAAAATATTTTTACTGATAAGAAATTTAAAGTGCTTACTGGTAAGAAATTTAAAGTGCTTTTGTCCTTAAATATATAGAAAAACAACAAAAGTGTGAATAATAATACTCAAGTTGATTCATGGCTGTTTCAACGAACATATTAGAATTAGTATTCCCTTACTACTTGAAGTTCACTTTTGGATCCGACAAGAATCAGTTTTGAAAATCCTGATGGAATTGGCTCCATATTTACTCTGGTTCTCTCTTAATTTTTATTATTTCATACTTTGTAACTCATCCAGGTCACTTAGCAAAACATTATAGCTGCTTATACCAGTGCTAAAATTCTTCATAAACACAGACTATTATGATCATTTGTACTGATGCTATAATATCCAGATATTAAAAGCGGTAGTCGCAACAAATATTAAATACAACTTCCTTATCTTTGTGTAGAAAGTATAAATTTTTAGATATCATACCAAGCACGAAACATACCATTAGAACATAATCCCAATCTAGATTTTTTTTTCCTTTTAAAAAAAGCAGTAATAAGACTGTAAAAATAAAAACAGTGACGGGTCTGTTTACATCATACCTTCAACTTTTCGGTGAAGAAGACATGAGAAACCATTCAAGAAATTGCAGCATATGGTATAGTGTAAATGGAATAGATTAAAAATTTTGAAGTTTAACTTTGAAGGAAATAACAAATACAAACCTTGATTGATTAGAGCAGCCAGAAGGGTCATGTCGCATCATGTTTCTTAGAAGAGGAACCTCATGAGTAATACAAACCTTGCATGAGCTACAAAAAGGGAAAATCTTTTAGGAAACATGTCATGAAAAGAAGGCAGGGACTCCTCAAAAGAACGTACATCAACAAGCTTTGCAACTTCCGAATATAATGAAAGACGCTCCCCCTCTTTCTTTTTTTCCCTTTTGTTGGATGCTTGGATGGTAGTATACAGTACCACAAGTCTTAGGTCATGACGATATATGTTTGAATTACGCTCCATAAGTTTCACGTGCCATATTGCATTAAAATCAAACACTACAAGAAAAATACCCTATTGCAACTAACTATTTGCAACAGGCGACATAGAACAGTTGCAGTAAATGATATTTAGCAACAGACCTATTTTAACAGTTGCAATAGATAAAATTTAGCAACAGGCATTTTCTTTCTATTGCGAAAAACATATTTCTAGCAACTGGGCTTCCCTTCCCGTTGTAAAAACATACTTTTAGCAACTGTGCTTCCATACCAGTTGCAACAAGCATATTATTTGCAACTGCGCTTCCAAGTCAGTTGCAAATAAACATCTTTAGCAACTGTTTTCGCCACTTGCGATAACTGCATTTTTTTACAACTGCTAAAGCCAGTTGCAAAAAATATACTATTAAAAATAAGTATCAGCTTTTAATAATTAACTTTTAATAATTAATTTTAAATAGTTATCATTAAATTATTAATAACTAGTAATTATATAATAATTAATATTAATAATTTATAATTAATAGTAAAATTTAAGTATTATAAAGTGATATTTATAACTGATAATTAAATAATAATAATTAATAATTAACAAATAATAGTAATTAACATCTAAAAAATAATAAAATAAATAATTATTAAATAACAATAAATAAATAATAAAAAATCTAATGGATAATAATTAACTAATGGATAATAATTAATGAATAATTATTACTAATTTAGCACTATAAGAGAGAGCGTCAATTTTTAAATATTCATAAAATTTAAATGTAAAATTTTGAATTTTCTAAAAGAAACTATATTTTAAAACAAAATTTGTTGAATGTGTATTGGAGCCTTACAACTTTCTAAATGCTTTAATTTGAAATAAATTTATAGCAATATATTTCTGATTGGTTCGTAACTATACATTCCTGCTGCCTTTTCCTGGATAATTTCGTTTTCTGCTTTTGTCCCTAAAACCCTATTATCTTTAACAACAATTTCTTTTTTCCAATTGCGACAAATCTTTTACAAGTTATAATTAAATAATTAATTATTAAGACTAATGCCTAATAACATTATTTATTAATTCTTGCTATACACTTGATTTGTAAAATTTAAGTACACACAAAATAAAAATGAAATTATTATTCTTTAATGGTATCAAAAACGTTTTGTTTGTATGATTATTATTTGTTAAAAAAAGTTCAAATACATGCATTATTCTTGCACAACAAAAATGAAAATAATTAACAATAATGTACTGGACATATATGAACGTGAAACAAAGGGCAATGCTTAGACGTAACAGCCACAATGTTGTGTTTAGACAAAGTAGAAATTACATCTTGCAACCCATCTTTAGTGGTCCAGCCTAAGTTAATTACAGAAGTGGATGGCGGGAACTAAAATTTCACATTAAACCGCCCATTTCAATTCCCATCTCATTCATTAATCAAAATCCCCTTTCAGTCCCTAACCCTAAATCCTAAATCAATCAATCAAATTTCAGGTACTCATCTTGTTTCGCCCTTTCTCTATCGTCGCGTCTGAGTTCCCCTCACCCTTTCCCCTTTCCATTGCTCCCAACGAATGTTTGTCCTTAGTCTCTGACCTTTGGTTTCCAAGCCACCCCATTTCGTATCACCGGGTTATTTGCCACTAGAATTTATGACTTTTCTTATGGCTTTTATTCATACTCCAAATATGAGCTTTGGAAGTAGCTCTGCCACTACAAGTACTCGTGTTGCTAGTTGTGGTTTTAGTCAGATCTGTGTTTAGGTGTTTTTTGTTTTCTTGATGGTTGTTTTTTGGAGTGCGTTTTGTTTGGTTAGAGAGGTATTGGGAATTGCTGATAGTATCATTTCTAGCCTTGCTTGTTTGGCCAACGCTGGTAGAGTGATTCCTACCATCATTCATATTCCGACAAGTTTGGATTCTGTAGTTTGCAAATGTTTATGGTCGCATTCTATTTATATATTATCTTAATCAAATTATTTACCAGAAAATGTAAAGTTATGATTCTCTAGAATGTATGATACATAGAAATTTCAGATGTTGATTTTATGGTATGTGAAAACTACTTGTATGCCTAGCTAATAAACTCCTCTGTGGACATATATCTATTTCTTGACATGCATGAACAGTTGTTTTTATCTCTAGCTACCAAGTTAGTGTAGAATAATCTCTCAAGCTTAGTCATCACATAAGGCTATTTCAGCAGGAAAAAAAATGAAAAGGAGAAGATTTCATTCTACCTAAACAGTCTAGTTTATGAACATCTGTCATAGCATTATAGTCCCAAGCTGATGAGCCTTGTGCTTGAGAACACAACGTAATATTTGTTGGTTAGCAGTAATACACATCAGTTATATAATAGATTTAATGAATAGAAGGCTTTTTATTTACTTGAAAAGCTGTACTCGTATGCCCTGTAATTGAAATTTTGATCATTTTTTATAGATTGCAGAGATATATGTTCTGTGACTCTGTTTGGCCATTTGCTCGTTGGTTATTATTCAGTTCACAGCTTATTCATTCCTACAGAGAAAATATATTCTTGCTTGGACACTTGCACAACAAACATGAAGGGAAAGAACAACGTGACCGAGGTTAGCCTAATACATTTTCACCCTTTTACAGCTTCATTTCATTTTCAAATTCACCCATCAAACCTGCCGCATTACGGACATACAACCAATGAATCTTAGGATTTTCCAACTATTTTATGATCGTGAAATTTCTACAAAAATGGAGGTTCGTCCTGTCAGGGAAAAGTGTAAACTTAAATAAAAAAATTGGGTTTTAATGTACAACTTAGGTGCCTTGTACAACAACGTTCGTAGGTTTAGGATACTGGGTTTATAAACTTGCAGAATTTTTCAGTGTAATATTCTTTTGTCTGAAATATTGTTCTGTGTTGTTTGTTATCAGGATATAGCAACTATGCTGTTTCTTTTGTGCAAATCTGTCTCATATACTATAATCAACTTTTTCTTACAAATTTCAATTTTATGCCTTATTATTTCCACAACAACTATCCACAAATGCAAGGGTTAATTATTGCAATAAAATGCAATTTTTCGCATCAAAGCGTAGTGACGAATTCACAATACATGCAAGTAATCATTAAAATCAGTTGACTAAAATTTTATTATGAAACATATATTATTTTTAATTTTTCAAAAAAAAGGAATGTTTGCGTAGCACAGGTTAGAACTCGTCTAAATAGTAATTTATCACATCAACTTGAGATGGCAAACTAGTTAGGGTGAAGCCATTTGTTTATCTTAATGTGATGAGATGATGCATGCATAGAAGTTTGAGAAACTGCAATGACTTTTTTTTATCAATTTAGATAGAATTTGTTGGTAATTCTAGTGCCACTGGTTGGTAACCAAATTCGATCTGATCAAGTGCTAAAAGTAATAAAGTAGGATTCTAGATGTGGTTACTTTAACCATACTGGAAGCCTAAGAATTCAGTTTTTTTTTGAACTTTTCAAGTGTTTATGGTGCAAGTAGAAATTGAAATAAATATCACAATATACACGTCAAAATATATGTTGATGATTTTGTCATTAGGTGTAGAAGGGTAGCCTATACATAACGTAAGTATAAGGCAACCTAGAAACAGTTGAAGCACATTAGTTCACATCATTTACTAATGATCAATTATGAAATAATAATAGCATAGTCTTAGCAGACAACAAACAATAAAGCCAGAATGTTACTTTATTAAATGTTAGAAAAGTAAAAAATATCAATTAAAACTAAGTTAAATTATAGAGTGAAGATATGAAAATATAGCTTTTAGAAACCTGAATCGATCCATATTAGAAACCTGAAGACAAATTGTAGCAAATGGTAGAAGCTTTTAGAAGGAAAAATTAGTTGAGGAAAACATGAGTATGCATTTAAAAATTTGTATTGTAAGAAAAACATATAAATATTGATAAAAATAGTTAGATACATCCTGAAATAATGCTAAGAGTTCTAGGAACCCAACACGTTAAGGAAAACATACAAATATACACGAAAGATTGCATGTTTTACAGTTTCACATGTAAAGGTAACAGTAGATTTGCTTGGAAATATAAAATCCGAATATAAAAGAATGATGTTCAGATGCATGAATTACTGTAACTCAATCAAACATTGTATGAATGACACCTATAACGCAAGCCATACTCTGAAATCAACCCAATCAGAGAGTTTAACAAAGAACTATGTAAAAAATCTAAAATCTTTTATTCAGTCTGTTATGGGTACACATGTATTTCAGATTATCATATACTCTATTTTTTATAGTAATAACAACATGGAAGAATCATAACAATTTACCTTGTTATGGATGATTCCCCTGATCTCGATATAGTTAACAGATTACTGCAAGATAATGTACAGGTATTTTTCTGCAACTAGATACAGTTGAAATTCTAATCCATTTAAAACAACCTATGCATTCAAACTACTTCTAAATCCATTTAAAAGTAACGTGCCAGTATTTTGCCTGCATGACAAAAGGTGACATTTACTTGAAAAGTTTGAGGAAATGTTTTCATAAATAGTTGTGAAATTGTATGATCTTGAAAGTAGTTTACCTGGGTAGAAAGTCATTTTCAGATGGTATGAAGCATAAAGCTACATATATAGCCTTTAGCACATTATGTTATCATAAGATTTTTCTGGTATAACCTTATTGCATGATTAAATACAGATGCCATCACTGCAAGAAAATTACCCTATTGCAACTAGCTATTTGCAACAGGCGTCAAATTACAGTTGCAATAAATGATATTTAGCAACAGGCCTTCTATAGCCGTTGCAATATATAAGATTTAGCAACAGGCCTTCTGTAGCCGTTGCAATAGATAAGATTTAGCAACAGGTTTTTTCCTCCTGTTGCGAAAAGCATATTTTTCGCAACAACGCTTTCATATCTGTTGCAAAAACATACTTTTAGCAACGGCTCTTTCATTCCAGTTGCAATAGAAATATTATTTGCAACAGCACTTTCAAACTAGTTGCAAAAAATATATAGTTAGCAACTGTCTTAGCCACTTGCGATAACTATAAAATTTTTGCAACTGATAAAGCCACTTGCGAAAAACGTACTTTTGAAAACTACTTTTTCTCCAACTAATATTCTGTTATAATATAAGAAGTATAAGCATAATAGTTAATATATATATATACACACACACACATACATACATACACGCATACATATACATACTTATATATTTGATTAACATACAGTTATAGTAATGAAATAACAAGCAATCAATAAAAATTAGTAAACAATGAGTTATATTTTAATAAGTAATTAGTATAAAATAATAAACAATTATTATTTGATACATAACTATATAATAATGTGGGCTAATTGTTACTAATTAATATATTTAATGATGTATGATATTGGATAATCATAATTTAGTTCCTTTTAATTTTAAAAGTTATTGTTGTTTCTTTTTTTTATAATTGTTTAATAATGTATGATATAATTATTTGATACATAACTAATTATTTATAGTTAATATTTGTTTCTTTGTTAACCGGTATTTAATAATTGATCCTAGTTGTTTGATAATATAGAATTACAAAAATAATTATTGATATACATATATATATAAAAACATACATATATACATATTTTACTAAACATTTAATAGTTGATATTGCATTACAATGAAGAAGCAACAAGTAATATTAAGTAAACTATTATAAAATAAAGAAGAAGAATAAATATTTATTAATTATTTTTTCATAGTGAATGACTGAATGTTCTATTACTTTTATATTTATTTTCGTATCTATGTTTTCTAGTAAAGAAACTTCCATTGGTTATAACTTTTAACTAATTTTGGCTCACGGTTTGGCTCCAACCCCACAATTCCATTGCCGCCACCCGAAAATTTTAGCTCCAAAACATTATTTTCGCTCCATCCACCTTCATTTGCATAGTAACCCTTAGCAAACATGCTACTTTCCCAATTCCTCCAGATCCATAAATAAGGCATTCTCCATTTACAATCCAACAAACTAAAAAACATGTTTTCTCCTCATTTCGAAATCAGATCCGAACAAATCGCCTCTATCCCACATCGGCCTTTTTCTATTTTCGTTTTATTTTTCGTGATACTATACATTGCGTTGGTGGAATTAAAGTCGGTAACTGAAGCTTTGACGATCTATGTCAGATGGGAGGTCGTTCAATAGAGAAGTATGGGATATTGGGAGCGTAGTTGGCAGTGGTGATACGAGGATTTAGGTGCGGTTTTGGGTTTGGATCTGGTGTTAGTGGTTAGTACGTCAAATTTATATCTTACTTTAATCGATTCGTACCATTTTATATATAAGATTTAGGTCATTTACGTGTTTTGAATTTTGCTTTAATTGATTTGTGCCATTTGGTATCTTTCTTTAATCGATCTAGTACGAGGGGTGCAGTTTTGGGTCTGCATCTGGTGTAAGTGGCAATACCAGGATTTAGTGAGGTTTTGGGTGTTTAAAAATTAGGTATTCACCAAGTATTCAATGATGATGGGGTTTTGGAACCTTAGAAATTTCATCTTTAGCGGGAATGACGGTAGACTGTAAAATAAATAAACGATTCTACTATGTATGTTACAAATACAACTTACAAATATGGCTGTAGGTAGTGAAAAGATAATTTTTGTTGTATTCAATATACTAAAATATATTATATTAATGAGCCAATATAGCTTGATTGTCGGAGATGCTTTGTAACAAATAGTTGTTCGGTATATCAATAAATAACAACAATTGATATATCACTACCTGCATTTTAACCAAAATTTAGTGGAAAGTTTATGTTAATGTCCCATACTATGTATTATCATAATATTAACTACTAAGGGGTGGCATAATAATAGATTTAAGTGTCTTCAGCCAAATTTTTTTTGAATAAAGTATTCAGAGGGGATTGCTGATGTTGGTCGGAGGTTTTATTTTCTCTGGTATCACACATTTTATATTATATAACGTTTTGTCTGTCTTGTTTTTCAGTATCAGGCGAATGCCAGGAGATTCAATCACTCTTATTCCACATGATCTACTGCTCGAGTTTTGGATCGAAGTGCGGTACTGACCTCTAACATCAAAAAACTTAAATCAGAAACGTATTGATGTAACCATTACTTTAGACAGTTTATGATTTGTGTCAAAATAGGATGGTATACTTTAAAATGCTTATGTTTTCTTATATATGTCTGGACACACTATCAAACGCTCACGATTTTCTCCTTTTGAACTTGTTGCATACTCACTTGGTTTTACGCAGATGAATATGGGGTCACGTTCTCTTAGGGAAAATTTCTTACAGCCAAAAACCACGGGAGCAACACATGAAGAAGATGGAACATCAATGGCTATGAAAAATGTTCTGGAAAATAGTTCGTGGAAAAGTAGATTTTACAAATTTGTTATATACGAATGGTGTATGAAATTTGTAGAAATTTTTATTGTAATTGTTTGTATTATTAAAACTTTGTTAAAATAAAAATTGTATTTGTTTATTTCATTCTGTGATATACACTATTACTAAAACAAATACGTTTAATATATAATATCTATAAGCTATAATTTTTTTTTTTTTTTTTTTTTTTTTTTGCAGATTTATGAATCTATTGCAACGGACATATACTGTTGCAAAATGGTCTGTTGCAACAGCAAAAGCTTGTTGCAAAAAAAAATACTGCAACAGGAAATAATTGTTTCAAAAAGGGACCGACCTATTGCATCTTCGGCTATACAGACGGGCCCTTGTCTGTTGCAATAGGTCTACTGCAACAGATTTTGCCTGTTGCGAAAAGTGTTTTTTGTTGTAGTGAAAGTTTCTAATGATTGATACATCAAAAATGTATACAACATATTAAAATGAGAAACAGGGAAAATGAATATAGCCCACAAACGAGTTGTTGTGTCCAAACATGTGGGCAATGAGGTCAGGCATATGATGTGGGTTTGGAGCAATGGTTCTATTGGATCACATGAGTTGAAGTCCTAATGTTATGTTATTTGATTGCCATTATTACTTGATGATGATGATGATTTTGGTAGCATGGATGTCAACAAATACCTTGTCCCCAATTTGCATGGTCCTATGGATCAAGTAGATTTCCACCTTTTGTTTTTCAAATTTAATTTATTTTTGAAATTAAAAGAATAAAGATGAACGGGCGAATTTCAAATGATATATGAGGTCCATCAAAATTTGGATCAGGTGATCTTTTATCATGATCTTCACGCTTGCAGGATGTATGAGATAGCAAGTTATGAGTGGTCATTGTTTCTAATGGGCAGTATAGCTAGCTGCTCATGTGTTATTATTCTGTTTTTGTTGAAAATTGGATTGTATTGATTAACTCATACAATTTGAGTAAAAAAGAACATATTTTCTAGCCTAACCATATTAATCTAATTAAGAGGCAATAACATCCAACAGTGGAGCAGATAAATTAAGCTAATGGATCAGGTTTTGTTTTCGTATACCAAATTAATTAGCATAATCATTTATTCTATTTAATGAAATCACCTAAAGAATGAAATCACATTTATACCCTAATAATAAGATTGAATACATCCAACAATAACGTAACAATATCTACGGTCAAAAGATACAAGTAACTCCATTAACAATCAATGGACCTTTTCCCCTTTTTCCCCACGTTGTAGACTTGAAGGCATAGTGGTAAATATATGATGCAAAACCCTAATAATAGCAAACGCATATTCGTCAAAGAAACAAAAGCACGATACATTACTGAAAGAAGCAGCCAGAAGGGTCTACCTAATATAAACTGTGTTGTGAAATATTCCGAGTATTTTGTCCACAAGTGCCTGAAAACTACTCGTGAATTGGCAAACCCCTCATGTTTCAAATTTTTTAATCTATTCAGCATCCAATAAAGACAGAAGGTTTGTGTTACAACTTTGAAGGTTTGTATTCGAGAAAAATCATACCTTGATTAATTAAAGAGCTTCAACTTTGAAGTTCGACTCAGGCGAGATATCAAAGAAACGCAAGAGGCGGATTTGATGGAATTATGAGTGAGGGCGAGATCGAGAAACGCAGGAGGCGGTTTGAGAGATTTTGATGTCGCCATTTTGAAGAAACGATGTGGAATTTAGGGTTTTTCGTGTTAGTGGGGTAGCAGGGTTGAATTCGGCGGCTAGCGGGTACTGAACGAATGTAACAAAGCATATGAATCAGTCCAGGCTATCCCTTCTTTAAACGAGTTATAAATATTATAATATTATTAATAATTATTGGTAATTAGTATTATAATATTATAATTATTAATATAGTATTATAATTAGTAAGTAGGAACATATGATTAATATAGTGTTATTAAAAAATAATTATGAAATAATTAATAAATAATAAGTATTAGTTTTAAGAAATCACTGTAATTATCAATTATTCATTGTCACCTATTACAACGGGCATCTTTAGCCCATTGTAAAATTGGAGCATATTACAATGGGCATTATGACGTGCATTTTGTGACCATTGTAAATTTGGCATCTATTATAGCGGGCATTGTATGAACGTTGTAAATTTGGAATTTTTGCAACGGGCTTAGAAAGACCGTTGTAATAGAGTTCTATTACAACGGGCTGCCATTGCCCCTTGTAAAAAGGGCGCTGTACATAGCATCTATTACAACAAACCCGTAATGACCGTTGTAATACCCATTTATTACAACAGGCAGTTAATGTCCGTTGTAAAAATGACGTTGTAATAGGGTATTTTTGTTGTAGTGTTTGCATTATTAGAGAACAAATAACCAGCGTATCAAATGTGATAATAAAACAAGCACACAAATATTGTGACAATCTATTTTAGAATTAATAGAGTGTAACTAATTAACTTTTTCACTTAATATCTTATTGTGTCAGCCAAGTTACAAAATAGAACATATACACCAAATTATCCCTTAGCCAAACCCCTTCATCGTGATCAAAACGTGCATAATTTTTATTTAATTCAACTTCACCTTCTTGTAAACTTACACTGACGGAGAAAGGTGGGTTCTCATCCAAATGATTATACTCTTCTTCATCTACCACATCATCAATTCCAACAATGCGTCTTTTGCTAGGAAGAAAAACATACTACTTATGATCAGCTGGGTCGGTCACATAAAAAACTTGTTTTGCTTGAATCGCCAAATGGGTAGATCATTATCACGACTCACTGCACCAAAGTCAACAAGTGTGAATCTATGTTCATCCACCCGTGTAGCACGATGCTTGTCCGCCCATTTACATAGAAATAGTGGAATATTGAATCCTTTATACTCAAGTTCTCAAATATCCTCAATTATCTCGTAATATGACATTATCGCATTTATTGGTATATTATCTTTAGCATTAGCAAACTCTCTTGAAGATGCCACAACACTAACTCCAATATTTTGAATTTTTCTCTTCTCATCCCGACGCTTGGTATAAAAGATATATCCATTAATATCATATCCTTCATATGATTTGACTTGAAGTCAAGGCCCATATGCCAAGAATCTTATTGTATCAGAAATATTATGATTTGTTTGTTCAAGTTGAAACATTACCCTAATTTTAAACCATTCGACGAAGGAGAGGTTATGTTCAATTGCCAACCATCTTTCATTCTTTGAAGGAATCTTAGACTTTACAATTGCCATGTGCTGCTCTAAGTAAGGATGGACCTCATTAAGGTGTTGCAAAACAAGTAGCTGGGCATTATGAATAATTTCATCACCAACTGAAGTCGATTTTAACCCAATTGTGCCTTGACCATCAAGTTGTCCTTCATGCCGACACTTGCAGTCCAATATGTTCAACACCCGTTAAGTACTGAGTAACAAATTCAACAACCTCCTCGGCTACATTGTCTTCTACGATACTAGCTTTGGGTCTATATTTGTTCTTCATTTTCCTTTTTAAAGTTACCATATGCATTTCAAACGGATACATGTATCTCATAAACACAGGACTACAAATCTTGATTTTTCTTACCAGATGAACAACTGAATGCACCATAACATCAAAAAATGAAGGAGGGAAACATTTCTAATTGGCATAAAGTAACGATAATTTTAGCTTGTTGATCATCCAACATATCAAGATCGATCACCTTGCTACAAATTACATTAAAAAAGATGCAAAGCTTAGTAATAACATGTCTAACATGTTTAGGCAACATACATCAAATTGCAATAGGTAATAAATGTTGCATCAACATATGACAGTCATGAGACTTCATACTGGGCAATTTCAAATCCTTCATTGATACATGACTTCTAATGTTCGAAGAATAACCTGTTGGAACCTTAATACCACGAAGACACTCACATAAACTAGTTTTCTCTTTTTTGGACAAAGTGTAACATGCATGAGGCAACTAGGTACATTTACCCTTCTCGACTGGTGCTAAATCTTTCCGACTACCTATTCTTAGCATATCTTGCCTAGCTTTATCACTGTCCTTTGTCTTACCAGGTATGTTAAGAGTGTCCCAATAATACTGTCACATACATTTTTTCTATATGCATGACATCTAGACAATGCCTAACGTGTAAGTATCTCCAATATGGAAGTTCCCAAAATAAAGATTTCTTCTTCCATGAGCCTTTTAGAAGAGGAGAAGTTTTGCCAAATGCATTTTCAATATCCTTGACCCATTCATAAACATCATTTCCTGTTAATGGCAAACGAGCAACTCCACTCTCTATCTCCCCATTGAAAGGCTTTTTATAACGATAATGATGATCTAGAGGGAGAAATCTACGGTGATGCATATACACATTTTTCTTACAATAATGCAAGCGCTCAACAATCATATCATTTTGACATATTGGACATGCTTTGGCACCTTTTGTGCTATAGCTAAACAAATTACCACATGTAGGAAAATCATTTATGGTACAAAAAACCATGGCGCGCAATGTGAATTTACTTTTGCTATATGCATCAAACGCACGTACACCTTTATCCAATAAGAATTTTAGATCATCAATAAGAGGAGCTAAATAAATATCAATGTTGTTTATTGGTTGTCGTGGTCCCAAGATTAGAAGAGACAACATGAAGTATTTGTACTTCATACTCAAGTGAGGTGGAAAATTGTAAATCACCAAAAGAACCGCCCAAGTACTATGTTGACTACTAAGATTTCTAAATGGGTTTATGCCATCTGTGCAAAGACCAAGTCTGAGATTCCTACTTTCTTTACCAAAACTAGAATACATTTCATTAATGTTTCTCCATTGTGGAGAATCGGCTGGATGCCTTAGTAACCCATCATCTTTCCTCACACCCGCATGCTATCTCAGATTTTTTGCAATTTATGTATTTGCAAATAAACATTTAAACCTTGGTATAATGGGCAAATACCATAACATCTTTGCTGGAGGCCCTTTCTTATTTGAATCGTCGTGAACATTCCCTCGCAACTTATAACGGGATAATCCACACTTAGGACATTCTTGCATGCTCTCATATTCATTTCGATACAAAATACAATCATTTGGACATGCGTGTATCTTTTTGTATCCAATACCAGTTGGGCATAAAATTTTCTTTGCTTCATAGTTAGATGTAGGAAGCTCATTACCTTCCGTAAGCATGTCTTTCAAAAATTCCAGCAATGATGTAAAACTTTTATCACTCCACCCATGTTTTGCTTTTAAATTGAAAAGCTTGAGTACAGTAGATAATGTTGTGAACTTAGCACAATCAGAAAACAATGGCTTTTCAGCATCGATTAATATTCTTTCACACATTTTTGGATCTTCCATCAAATGTTCGTCAGCATCACAAAACGTCTCATGAAAAAAATCATTTTCACCATTCACCTCATTATTCACATTATATCCTTGATCATTCTCGTCAATCACATGATCGCTAGAACGAGTTGTATTACGTACACTTTCACCATGCCATATCCACTGTGCATAATTAGTTTAAACCCATTACGAATTATGTGATCATTAACAAGCTCTATGTTGCACAATCTTCTCCTCTTGTTGCAACGTCTACAAGGACAAACAATTGTTTCTTCCTCTATCCTTAATTGCTCATTCAACGTACAACTGATGAACTCTTCCATTTTGTGTAAAAACTCATTATCGCAAAGTTTCAAGTTGTACATCCAACTACGATCCGTGTGCAAATATTAGAGATACTACACAAAAAAACAATAAAGAAATTAGAATCATAACTGTTTGAGCGGTACAGCTAAGATTATTCATGTTCTTTGAAACAAAAGCAGCTGATTTATCATTCATCATCATCGTATATTCATATAATTTATTCGGTAAGTTCATTAAAGTCATTCTTGAACCTAAATACCGTATATATTAGAACTTAATGTTTTTATATGTTCCACTGCACAACCAGTTTTTGAGTTCTTATGTATCCTTTTTGGTTACCTATTTATATTATGAAAGATGTTGTGGCACGACCCGCTTCTATGTACAAATAGGTATATACATATGTTTGCTTTTATATTTGGTTTTTGAAGATCATCTATAATTCCTTCTGTCATTTTGTCAATGCTCAGTATGAAATAATCGTTTTTAAGTTATCAATATTTGTGTTACTATTTTATTTGGTTTGTGGAGAATATGTCTGTTAGGATGTAACATCAAATAGTAATAGAGCATGTTAAAAAAAACATCTCCAATATTTGGGAAAGAAAGTGCAGGTCAATTTATGCTTTACAAAAATTTATGCACTTTCCAAGCAATTTGGAGATGCAGACAACTAGAGGACATGAGATTTAAACTCTAGCAAGTATTTGCGTTGTACAAGTATTTTGCAAGTATTTAAAAAGTATTTACAATTTTTAGTTTGGATTGACACTAATTTTACATATTTCAAATATGTAACATATTAGATCATTTCTCATATACATGCATTTTATGATTTAATTTGTGAAGATAATTAAAATTTTAAATAACAGACCGATCACTGCAAAATTCAAAACATAATCCTACAGTATTCTTTTCGTATATCCTTTGCAATGGTAATATCATTTGCAATATAATGGGTATAGAATCGTATTATTTCCATCTTTGTAAATTTCTCCCTAATTTATTCATTGTTGGAATTACACGTATTATTATATAATGTCCACACTGTTCTCTTAATAATAATATCTCTTTTACAGTCATTAATTATATGCAGTTGTTCATTCTGATAATACAATGAAATTTACTCAACTGGGTGAATGCTTTAATTCAAAGGAATATATTTAGCGTCCCTTTTGATTCATATCTTCAAATCTCCATACTCAATATCAACAATTAGTTTATTAAATTTAAGTCCTTTATAAGTTATAATGCTCGACCTTCCTTTTCCTTCAGCTTACTCCCAAAAAAGAAATTTAGTTTGGATGTTTTCATTTTGTTAACATCAAATCCTTCAGTATCAACCATGGTTCTTCTAAGAAGAAATATTATGCAATAGAAAACACCTTTTTTGTTTAATTTCTGTTTGTTAACATCAAATCTTTTTGTTAGAGGTTTGCATTTTTGAATTAAAGTTGTTGTTTATAAAACCATCTTATGTGAGTCAAAGGACTTACTTCGGGTCTATTTTTAATGCACTGTCAATCATGTGTATAACGTGAATCTCCTTTGTAAATGCAGATGCGTGCATGCATTCACGTAGCAGCTTGCTCATAATGCAATGTTCACTTGAGGTGTTGAATATTTTAATACATGGCCAAAGCGATGCCTACTACGTGGCCCTCTTCTGCTTCTGTTATCTAGCTTGCCACGCTCAGCCCTCAGTCCTCATTCATTCAAATAGCATGACAAAATTTTGTAATTAGGGATTCTACAAGGATGTCAAAAGGCTTTTAAGCTCAAGAAATCAATTCAAAGAAACACACTCAATATTTAACCGTAAATTGATATTAAATATAAAGTTTATTTAATTGAAGTAAATGTAAACTGTTATTTAATTTAGTTAAGTTTGATACTATACTGAAGGTTTTTTTTTTTTTTTTTTTTTTTTTTAAGAAAAAATGTTAATAGTTCCATTAAAAAGGTAAATTGAACTCAAGCGATCACATTTATATCGTTACTCACTCATTGTTTAAGAGATTTATAAAGATGGATACCTAGTGCTAAATGGTCCCGTATGACACAGATGAGTATATGACAGTCTGTGTATGGTATCCAAGACAACCCAACATGCACCTAACTTGAAGTACCACAAGTGCAATGAGAAAATGTGATCCATAACTAGTTAAGGGTATATGGGTTCCGAATTCTCAGACTTTGGCTACATAAATGGATCAATGCCCTCCCACAGTACCAAATATCTACACTTGTGAACTGTGAATATACATAAATATATGCTTCAACATTTTCGACTGCATAGTGGCGAACGTGAGTGTATTTTATGAATAGAGCCAAGATTTCACCATACAGTATAACATGATACCAACACATATGGATTATGGGACAGGAAAGAAGTAGACAGATTGCATGCACGACTTAACATTTCGAATATGTATGCCAGTCTTCAAATATGGTTAAAACTTACATGCAAAAGGGATGTGCCTCTTTCATGGGTCCATAATCTAAGCTTGCGGTGCAAGGCGTGAATCAGTGTGTGTTTATATCAGTGTCCAAATGAGGTAAAACGTGGTACTAATGGACCATGCATCATATAGTATAAAGTATGTATACACAATACCACCCCAATATCAGTTTCAACCCAACTAGCCAAACATGTACATGAAAGGATAGCCCCCAAGTCAATCATAAATTTCAAGTTATCAAAAAAAATTCAAAGATGACGACAAGGTGTATATAGTTATATAATTGGCCGTCAAAAGAGCGCTTATATTTTCGGTTAGTTTTAGATATCCAGTAATGTCCATTTCGTAATCTTGTGCAACTGAGAATACCAACCAGTTCCAATTAGAAGATTTTAGGAAAATTAAGTGGTCACACCAAATGGAACAGGGGTGCTAATGAAACCAGTAGTTAAACAGTGTAGACACGGTGCAAGAGTACTACTAGCATCATCTCAACACAATACAAACGTACAACCAAACCCATGCCATTATGTTTGGTTTATTTAAAATTGAATTGCTTGAACTAAGTTTTTTCTTGAGCTAATGGCCCTTGGTGGCAGGAGAACAAACCGTGGAAAATGTTTTAAATTTAAAAGACAAAATAATGGTTATAAGTTATAACTGGCATTATATTCAAATTGTACACTATACAGAATGCAAAAAACAGTCCACACGCATATATTAGAAAAAATGTATCCTGAAAATGGCATATGAAACTCATTAAACAATCTTTGCGTATATCAATCAGAATCAAAACAATCAGAATTAGAATCAAAATTCTGAAACGGAATTGGAGATTAAATAAAAACCAAAATCCAAACAATAAATCCATACGCATTGGATAAATCTGTAAGCTTTGGATGAACTTTAGGGATTTAAAGAATACAGAATATTGGAGATTTGAAATTACCTTAACTTCAGCCAAAGCTTGATTTTCGACCGATTGATTGAATTTAGGGTTTAATTTGTTCTTCGAAAATTTTATAAGACTGCGAGAAATATTTTTCCTTTTCCCTCCATAAGTGCGGGTTGCTGCCAGCTATTTAATTGAGTTGGGCCTTTTTTATGATTTTTATTTTGTTGGACATTAAGTTGTTGCGTCCAATTCAGAAAGGAGAGACGCAAATTAATCCATTCTACAATCTATTTGCGTCCAACTATTAAATAAACAGAAGAAAATTACATTAACTAATTTTTAACCCCCCCCACCCTAACGCGTCTGTTCTTTGACAACAAGGGATGTAAAGGGGAATATAATATTTTCTTTCCCTTATTTGCGTCTGTTATGAGGTAGAAACAGATGGAGATTGTACTATTTGCATCTGTTGTTTATACATCAGATGCAAATGAGGAGACACAAAAGACAAGTTCTGTACTAATGAGTGTCTATGACACTTCATGTTACTGCAGTAGCTTAGTTTTACTCAAGAAAATGTACACTGTTCTTTGCACTGGAATATGTGTTTCTTTTTTGTATGAAATCTGAACTATCTCCCTGCATAGAGTGTTAGGATAAGAAACTATGTTGTCTAGATACTTCTGTCTAGTCTTGTACTATAAGCTAGTTTAGCTTAGTGGACAGTCCACTTTAAAAACAGTATGTTGTGGACAATCCACCTTAAAAACCGATTAGTAGGTTGGTAATTAGCCAAGCTCCTGTATTGATTGTAACTATTATTTGTTATAATAATAAGTGTTTGCGGTCACTTTGATATTGCCAAAAAAAATTCCATTTCAAATGTGCACCATTAATAAATTAATATGCGCGTATCTATTTTATATTGGAATGATAATTAATTTATATTATTTCAAACTTCCTTTTATTGTATAGTTTTCTACCATTTATGACACGCGTTTATTTTGCGCATTTTTTCTGCAATTTATACCTAAATATATCATTTCTTTATTAATGTCAAATATGATATGCGTTGTCAATTGATAGGAACATTTCAATTTTAATGTCAATTACTTTCCTCTTTTTGACTGTCCAATTATTCAATTTCAGACAGTCGTTTTTCTTAGAATTTATGTACATACGCAGTTAGAAAATATGAATTATATTTGCATAAATTAACATACAAATATTTTCCAATGCTAAACTTCGTACGTTCGTAAATTTGTCGTGCGAACTCCGTTCAGTACATATTATATATGTTAATTTAACAGAAAAATGCAATGAATGCAATGGTACACGTTCCTAAGACCAATTCCGACAATTCCAAAAATGGTTGATTTTCATTCATCGTTTTATGTAATTATTTAACTGAATTAATATTATAAAAATGTGGAGTGTTACAAATGGTCTATCGACAAATTTGGTTTCGAGTCCTAACCCGCAAACAAGCTCATCATAGATAAAAGAATGCGATGCTCCGGTATCCAACAAAACTCGAGCTGACACATCTTTGACTAAAAACACACCTTCACCTAGTTCCCAGTAGGAATATTATAAGAAATCAGAATAGCTTCCAAAACACATGCTTCCACAAATTGCTTATTCTGCAGAAGGTCCAGGTAGTCCTTTTTCTTGTGCCTGGGCTTATCACAACAAAAGATCTCTCCATCTTTCGATTCTTACCATCCTTGGAATAATGGACCTTCTCATTACAATTAAAATAGATATCCCCCTTCTTAGGTTTCTTCCTACCAATACCCCCTTGTTGTCGTTGTTTCCCTTTTCCATTCCTCTTTTGTTGATTTTGTTTCATTCCTCCCATATTATTCTTCTTAAAATTATTACTCGATCAGGGCTTTGGTTCCTTCATAGCGTCAGCACTAGTAGTATCTTCCTTAGTAGACTAGTTCTTGTATCCAAAATCCTTATCCCAAGCAGCATTGATCTCTTCCTCTCGATTCTTAACTCGATGCTGAAATTGTTCCAAGGCTATATTCGCCTTAAAGTCATCCTCTGCATCAGAAGAAGAATAATCTCCTTGACGTATAGCAGAATCAATCCCAGTTGTATGCACAGGAACACCACATTCTACTGACATTTTTAGAGCGGGTATTATTCTCATGATCGTTGACAACATGGCCTCGAAGATGGCTGGATGTTCGGAAGCAGCAGCTACAACCCCTAACTTGCTATCTTTGCCTACCTCTCTAGTCGCTGGCTCATCCCATGTAGTATTCCTCGTATTTCTATCTCTCATTCTTATTCTGATATAAGAATGATTAGTTCTCATAAAAGAAAGGCCGCAACGGTGTTCAAGTGGTTACTAACCTACTAAACTATATATTATGATATAGTAATCATCCATTAAAAATTACAAATACGTCTCATACATTTATACATTCGCGAACTTTGGGTAAAATCGATTATTTTAAGCTCTGATAACAAATATGACGACCATCTCATGACTCTTGCACCAATCCAAGGTAAAGTGTGTTGTATAATGTAACAGGTCCATATAGGAAAATCATCAAGAAGGAATAATTCGAAATAAACTTGTCGTATAACTAATAACGAATGAATAATATATAATAATAAAGTATACAATAGGATATAACAATGAATCAAAATTGAACAAAAAATCGAATCTCTACAAAATCTTAGAATCTCAAGTACAATATATCGAAGTAAATGAATCTTCAAATACGATAAGCCTCACTACATTCCTCAAAGTATCAATAGTCATCAACAAATAGCGTAAATAGCAAAGGAACATTTATATAGTAGGTAGTAATAGTACGCGAGCCTCCTGCTCGTCATCGCGCAACATCATCGGCACCAAAGTGTGTTACCTGTTACTTAGTCTACTCACCAATAACATTGATGAGAAACCTAAGGTAATAAGAGGGAAATTTAAAACCATGAGTCAGACAATAGTCTTAGTGAGCGAAAAAATAATTAACAACAGTTACACATGATAATATGATTATAAAAGATCAATCATGTGATCTTCCCAGCAACCATTAAGTTGGCATATGATATACATCCATCTTATGCCATTTCAAAGAATAGAAAAGGACAACCCCCTATTCCACTACTCCTCAACTGCGTATGGTGATAGGTGAAGGATTTTTATCGATCTAATCGGCATCCAATTTTAATGATCTAACAATTTAAACAAGGATCTAGATAGAAACAGTGAATCAAAATTAATTCCGATTAGGGTTTTATACCTATTGCGATGAATCCATGGATGAATTCGAACTCGAGTGATGGCTAGTGCATCGAATCGAAAAACTCAACAAATGCTGGGCCTCTAGAGGTATCAACGAACGTTTGTTCGATATTCGTCACACGAGATCGAAGAGCAAAGGAGGTGGTACTAGCACCTCCATGGATTTTGATTTTTCCCTAAAATTTTGTTTTGCATCCTATTTTCTATCTAATAGAACCCTAATATAAAAAAATAGGTCGGCACCTGCTCTTTTTGTGCACGAGTATAAGAAAAAATAAAGGTGGTAAATCTTAGCTCATAGTTTTACCATTTCAAACAAATAAAATCAATGTTTGATATTTTGTTTGTAAAGAACGGTTCTTCCTTTTCAAATGTTCTGTTGTGTGACCCTATAGGTTATTACAACATTGCCGATGATTTTAAATCGTATTTAAAATCATAAACAGTGATTGGCATCTAGTAATACATTGTTGCTACCCAAGTTATAATAATATCAACGATTCGATACAACCTTTTTCTGTGACAGTGTTATAATGTAATTTAATCCTTTTAACCAATATATACAAGTTTAAACTTGAGGCATGGAACGTATCATCCTCTTAATTATTTAATTGTTTTATCTTGATCGATGAGTAGACTATATAAAACAAATCAATATTTGAGCACGACCATGCATTTCATAGTCTCACTTAATCAAGAGGCCCCTGGATATCACTAGTTATATTGTAGGGTTAAATTCCATCTAGATCATTCATAATTTTCAATCGGTTCGAAATGTATCCAATAATCTCCTTTATCGTCTACTCGGTTAAAAGTAGCTTTTGATGATCTCAAAACAAAAATATCCTCGAATAAAATTATAATGATTTCAGGTCTGAAGATCATTGCATCACTGTCGCTATGAGAATAACTTATGATACTATTAATTATATTCCATATAGTTTTCTCATGTTGGGTTAGCGCAATAGGATATTCTCCAACACGTATGTATGTATTAACATTAATATCATGTATATTAATGATCAATGAGATATGGTCATCAGTTAATCAACATACTAGTCTCAATATTTAATTATTGTCCTATATAAACAATAAAACTTGACTAGGGACATTTAAGAATTATAATACTTATTATTATATTATATAATCTCATGTTCAAGTCACTTACTTGAACTATATAATTCTGTATTATTACTCTAAGGACTTATATTATGTTAATATTTATATTACGCAGTAAATATAACATATAAGAATCTTTTATTGAAAATAAAATATCAACATTAATAGTATTATAAACACTACAAGAAAAACAGCAAATAACAACGGCAAAATCTGCTTCAAATCCGTCGCTAAATAGGCCTTAGCGACGGATTTCCTACGTAACTTGGTGATCGGTAAAAACCATGACGGTAATTGTGTCAGATTTAGCGATGGAATACAGCATGAGTTTTCTGACAGTTTTCCGTCATTTTACTATTTTTTAATAAAAAATATATTTTATTTATTAATTTAGTTTTAATTTATTTACCGACTATTTACCGACGGATAAGTAATTTATAATAAATTATTATTTATAAAAGACGTTGGTAAACCCTTACTAATTTCCATGGGATTAGCGACGAAAATAAAATTGAAGTAAACTTAACCTCACTTTTTTTGTTGGTAATCCGCTGCTATTTCCCTGCTAATCTGCCTATATATATACACACACACACATACATACATACATACCAGTACTAATTTAATAGCTGAACATGATGTCAATGCCATACAAAACTGCAGTTCGCATATAAAGATGTGCTAAGCAATGTCGAAAAATAGTAGTATGTACATGCAGGACATATAATTATAGAGGAAAAAAGAAGATAGCTGAGCAACAGAAAACATGTAGTTGAGCAACAGGAAACATGTAGTTGAGCAACATAAATCATGGTCCAAGAAACAAAATTTAAAACGTACAATATTTGTTCTGCTGACAGTGTTACATCATTTTATGAATATTCAAACTACATGAATGCAAGCAAAATGCATTGCTGATTTTGGATTACAACAAACCTGTATTAATACATGAAAATGAGGCTTGATATTGAATAGCCTTTGGTCTAACTGAACAAAACAACATCGACCAATGTCATAAATGTCTTCGTTTTTAGACCGCCGAGCAAGGTCATAAAAACTGTGTATCACAAAAAGAATAAAGTTAGGGAAACAGACATAAAAAAAGAATACTATTAAAACATTTCATTTTTAGCTTGTCTGACTCACAAAAAAAAAAATTAGTTCGCTCTTGAAAGATTCTAATGATTACAGAGGTTAGAAATGCTTAGTATCGGAGATATGAAGTAAAAAAAGAATATTGTTAAAACATTTCATTTTTACGTAAGTGAAATGTCAATTGGTAACAGTAGCATTTATGACTCTCACAAAAATAGTAAAGCTAAAAGCAATATCCACAGAAGTGAAAACATCAGTGACCACACAATTAACAGCTAAACACTACATAAATGTTTCCTATAATCAGTGTATAAGTCAGGCATAAAAACTGTGAAATTGTTTGTAAGGGATATACATGCTTAGAATCTCGGTTAAATAGCTGATGGGTCTTAATTACTATCATAAAATAAAACTTCAATCAAGCAATACAATTAACTATATCGTGCGACAATTCCATATATCAAAACAATGGTTTTACCAAAATGCAAAAACATCTGCATGTGGTCAGCATTTCAAGGTAATAAAAAGTATGAATCTGAAGAACGGAAGTTATACCATGGCAGTGATCATATGTTTTTATTAAGAGATGCAATTCGTATTCAGATGGATGTTGAATTCATAAAAATTTGTTCAGTTCAGTCAATGATATGGAAAATAACAATTACGGTTACCTGAAAAACCCGCGATGATAAGAGTAGGCATATCAGAGGTTGGAAACTGAAATTGAACAAAAATTGAATGAAGACAAAATCATAACTTCAAACCTGAAACAGAATGAAAATGGAAGGAAAAAAACTCATAGCCGCGAACCTGAAGCAAGAGTTCCGGATGAGTAAGTGGTCATAAAGTAGGATTTTGTTATCATAGTCGGGTTTACATTGTCACAGCCTGTCAAAAGTACAAAGGTAAACATAAGAATGCTTGCTCCGAACAAATCATCATAGTAGATGTTCAAGGCATAGATAGCACGTAATTACCAAATAAATAAATAAATGTTCAGTAAAAACAGGAGAAATAGGAAGAAACTGTTTTTATTATTAAAAAATTGTATTAAAATGAAAACGGAGTCATTAGGGTAGCAGTACCATAAGTTAAGTGTAAGTACTATACCAAACTGACCTTTAAATATTGGATTGTAAACCAAAGAGCGAAGTGTCTTTCCTCAATTATACTATTAAGAGGCCAGGTGAAGAAAACATGATTAGTTTGTTCAACATATATATGATATACTCAATAAAAGAATAAAAATTGAGAGAGACTAAAGACAAAAAAATTATTGTTAGGAATGGATATAAACTAACTCGTCAATACTCTGTTACATTCACAATTTCACCAGCTAAGCGATACTATGGATTGGTAGTATGGTAAGAGTTGCTTGCTAGAAGTTTATTAGTTTCCAACCAAGGAGATGCCCCTGAAAAAAGAGGTATACACATATATTCATATTCATATAATGAAAGCTTTATACTTAAACATAGACAATTACAAAGAGGCATCCATACCTGCATGTGACAAGAGACGGAAAACTATAGAATTGCCTGCATCCGCAGCTTTTTCCTTAGATATTCTATTCTGGCGTTCCTCAAATATTCTCCTCATTGTTTCAAATATAGAAGCCTGCCTGAAAGACGTTTCCCAAATAGAGTTGCCATCAATTCTTTCTCTAAATGCTTCTACATATTCGACATCAATTTCATAAGCAGAAGCGAGAATGTTGTGCCCAGTATATTTAAGCTCGTAAAGTTAATATGATCCTGAAGATGATAGTGTCTCCTAATGAAAGTGGCAACTGCAGTCTATTCCAGTGTATTTCTAAACAGCAATGCCATATCCATTTCCAAAAACATAAACAGAATAATACACCTGCGCAATGAATACGTGAAACAAATCAAAACTAACGAATGTACCAATGTTTCATGTATTGCCTTAAAGCAACATCTGAGTGTTACAAGCATGGAATCTAAATTTTTTTGAATCAAAAATGGAGCAACACCAGAAAGACTAACAAGGAAACATCTGAATAATGAAAAAGAATTGACCACTACATATAAAGTTGACATACAGGAAAACATACACACAAATATTTAATGGAACACCTACTGGAGCATAAAGCTACATAAACAAAACATCTCCTGCAGCATTTAAAAAACCTAATACCTAAAAAAATAAACAAAAAGACTTCAAAAACAATGTTTAGCAAGTTAATCCGCACAAATAAGTAAATAAATAAACATTGGATCTTGTAAATCAACATTATCTAATCAAAATAGGGCACATACATCAAAATTAGAAAACACTCAATGAAGGTCAACGGATTAAAGCTTGAAATCATGGAAGACTTTATCGTCCAAAAGCCAAAGCTTAACAACATGATAAGATATCCTAGCAAAGTTGGATTAGAAGTAAATTAATGCATTTGTTTAAGACTTTGATCTGGGCCAGTTGGGTATTAATTTCCAGACATACATTTTAAACAGACCAACCCTACTTAGTCAAATAGAAAAGCACATAGCTGGTTTTACAGAATCAACTCAGAGTCGGAGTGCTCAAACAGTACTTACCCTAGCAGTAATCTAGATTCCATATAACTGGAATAACTCAGTGGTATAGACTAAACTTTCCTGATCATAACCCATAAATCTTTCGCTCATCTCCTTCACTCCATCTTCAATCAGAAAACCTACCTCCTACCACATTTCCCTGACGCTTCATCAAACCATCATCTGCAGCCCTTCAACAATCACAACTTCCAACCATTTACAAACAAAACCTCCAACATCACCTACAAGAACCGCCACTTAAGCATCAAACACTAACAAACCGGCAAGCTCCCTCCACAAACCATGCAAGAACCAACAACCATCACACGTCCTTCAAAGACAAAACCCGAAAATAAACCATTGACATAATAATGATGGAAAGATCTCATACCAGAGGTTAGCGCTAGTCACTTATCTTCGAACAAAATCGAAACTGATTTAATTATAGAGAACGCCAGTCAAAACAATAAAAGCTAAAAACGCTTAAAAAAAAATTTAGAGCATGGCCCGTGATATACAAACCTCATCGAAAAGGCGGCAGAAATTTTGATGAACGAGAGAAACATCAATTGCAATCGATTCTTCTTTGGATCGAGCTTTATAGAAAATGACAAAAATAATTTGGGAAAGAGGGATTTGATGGAGGCGGCTAAGAATTGATATTTTGTAGTTGTAGATGACGGAGAGTTAGGGATTGGGTAGTAGGTAAACCGTGAATACGGTCGGGTCTGACCCGTTTGCCCATTAATAACGCGTGAAATGGTAACGCATGAGCAGGTAACGGAGAATTGTTATCCTATTCGTTTGCCAATTAACAACGCGTGAGCATCTAATAGTTTATTAAATATTACTACATAATATTACTTATTAACTTAATATCATATGTTAAACGATAAATTGCCAAATGTTGATTATTAAATATAATTCACTACAATTCACTAATTATTTCAATTAACAAAAATAAGTATTACTTACAAACTATAGTTTATTAGCTATTATTTACTAATTTGTAGTTTATTAGCAATTATTTATCAAATTGTACTTTATTTTAGTCAACATTAAAGAAATTCACCTATGGGGCCAACGTTTCAAAACAAACACCTACGGAGCCAAAATTTCACCTGCGGAGCCAACATTTAAAAAAATTGTACTTTATTTTAGTCAGAATTTATAGAAAATTTTAAAAATATAATATGAAGTATTATACAATTTAAATTAAACTATAAAATGATTTTTTTCAATATTTTAAAGTTTAGAAATTTGGTTATTTTGTGTCAAACAATAATTGATGTTATAAACTTTATGATTTATTTCAAATTTATTCAAGATGATTTCAAATATAATAAACTTATAACACCAAAAAGTTTGCAAGGTTTAAAATTTAACTAAATCATGTAAGTGTATTATTAACATTAATTATGTAAAATTTAACTACATCATGTAAGTGTATTATTAACATTAATTATTAACATGAATTTTTTGAATTTCGAAATTCTTTAATATTTATTTAACTTCTTATTTTTAAACTTTGACCATTTTGTTTTTCTTAGTTACTAATTATTTATCAAATAATACGTACCAATTAATTTCTTAAAAGCAAATATGTATTAATAATTTCTTGATATTAATTTAATTAATCGTATTAAAGACTATTAAATAATCATTGATTATCAAAACAAATTTAATAAACATCGAACAACAATGTATTTTATTAATTACTATTACCTCTTATTTATATTATATAGTAATTAATAATTAATCAGCATTAATTTTCAAAAAAAAAATTAATCAGCATTAACTATTGAATTTTATTTACTTCTAATAGTTATTATTTATTATTAATTACTAATGTATTATTAACATTAATTATTTAAAATTTAAATTTACTAATTAATTACTAAGTAATAATACAAATTTAAAACATTTAATAAATAAAAAATAAAAAAGTTCGTTTCAAATCTCTTGGAAAACTGCAGGAAAATAGCTTCAAAATTATGTCGACGGTAATCCGACTCTATCAGCAACGGAATTTAGCGTCAAATATTATATGACGGTAAAGAGGTGCAATTTCCATTGATTTAGCGACAGAATTAGTATTCGATGTAATAATTTATAATAAGATGACATATAAAATCCAAAATATTTTCTCTTACAAAGCCCACGGAAATCCACCGCTAATTAGCGATGGAATTTTCCACTGCTAAAAATCTGTCGCTAATCTCGGTTTTTCTTGTAGTGAAATCACAGCAAATGGATTCCCTCTTGGGCATAAACTCTAACAATCTCCCACTTGCACTAAAGTCAATCATTCATGTATCGTATACCCATAAAACTAGTGTGACTATCATACTTCTGTTAACTCAGCAGGTCTTCAACATTACGACCTTTTATAACTTTGCAGATATATATATTTCCTCTGTGAATAATTTCATAGATGAAAATATATTTCTCAAACATACATACATACATATATATATATATCAATAATGAGATCAAGGTTTCTAGACTTGATCAATAATTCCATTGTTATCGCAATGTAAATCATTGGATCAACAATGGATTAAGTTCAATATTGAATTTGTTAATCTAAACATGTTCTTTAGTAGAATTAGTATATATTTATTGTTTTAAACTAACATCATTCACAATAAGTACTATGTTATCAATATATAATATTAGAATTATTGTATCACTCCCACTTAATTTCTTGTTTATACAAGGTTCAAAGGTATTTTTGTGGTTCTTGAGGCATTTTGAGTTCTACTTTATACCCATCGGTATTTCAGAGACTAGTTCCCCTTTTAAAAGGATACGAATTCGGGAAATAAACATTTTATTCTTAGAGGATTTATAGAAATAAAACCATTTTGCTTCTTTTGGATATTCCACAGAATAATTATCATATTTGGGTCCGATCTTATATGAGGCAAGACGTTTAACAAACGCCTAACATCCCAAATATTCATAATAGACATATTAGAACATTTCCTAGTCCATATCTTATATGGCATCTTCAAAATCGTTTTAGTAGGATTACAATAAATATGAATGCAATTGTTTCAAGGAGATAACCCAAAATTTATTGGAAACCTGTATGACTCATCATTGACTGTACCATATCTTATAAGGTGCGACTTCTCCTTTCAGACACACAATTCCAATATGGTGTTCTAGATGGAGTGAGTTGTAAGACAATTTCACACTCTTTTAGATAGTCGGTAATTATTAGCTTAAATATTCTCTCAAAGTTGGTTTAGAACTTCATTCTTGAATTCTTTGAACTTTTAAAATGATTTAGATTTGTGTTCCATCAGGGACACACAACTATATATACTAACATCATCATCAATAAATGTAACGAAGCAATAAATCTAACTTTAGCTGATGTACTCATTGGTCCACATACATCATTATGTATAAGGGCCAATACATGGCTAGCCCTTTCATTGTTTCCAATGCAAGGTGCTTAAATCGTCTTGCCTAATAAACAAGATTTGTATTCTTCATATGATTTGAAATCAAATGGTCTCAAAATTTTATCATTATGGAGTTTTGATATGCGTTTCTTGTTTCTATAGGCTAACTGACAATGATAAGGTATGTTGGATCATTAGATCCAGTCTACCCAATATTTATGTCATAATCAAGCACATTAAAGTTAATGATTTATAAAGATCGTTAACTAATTGTGCATTTCCATTAGATATTTCATTTAAAAAAATGAACAATAATTGTCCTTTTGTTACAAATGAAATTCAAACTTGTCCAAATAAGATACATAATAACATTTACTTTAAATGGAATTTTATTATGATAATATTTTAATTCTTCAATTAAGCTGGTATTTAGAACAATAAGTATCTTTCTATGAATAATGTGGCAACATTTGCTTCATTTCCATTTGTAAGTCCGCTTCTTATTTTGCCAGATTTATACTCTTTTGCAATTCCTGCAAATTCATATACATATATGTGATCCATATCTAGTACTTAATACCAGAGATGTATGAGTAGATGGTTATAACATTTATATCTTATTCGGTTGAAGTCATACTTCAACTTCCATTTTAGATTTTTTATATTTTTAAAACAATTATGTTTTAATTTGTCTGAGGATAATCCTCAAATTTTGATCTTAGTCAAGAAATTTGATTTGATTTATCCTTCTGATTAACATTAAATTATCGGAGTTGTTCACTATTTAATATCTACAATAGATAACAAATAAAAACTGGTTTTGATATATATATATATATATATATATATATATATCATATAAACACAAGTTTCGACAATCAAAATTTATATTAAAATAAATGTATAATTTAAACTATAATATGCTCCCACTCAAATTAACATCCCTCTCTCTCCCTATATATATATATATATATATATATATATCAGAGTGTGTGTGTGTGTGTGTGCGTGTGTATTGGTGGTCCAAGATCCATATCTAATCATGCCTTGAGTCAGCTTTGGCTGATTCCCCAAAACACAATCTTTTAGGTTAACATTTTATGTCAATTATATCTCTTATATAACTCTTGTATAGAATGATGAATAATTTGTTCATTTAAAAATTAAATATTTCATGCTTTTTGTCTCTAAGCACATAATCTTATTATGCATCCTAGTTAAGTCAGAACCAATTATACGGTTGAGTATCACATTTACTCCATCACATATAACCAAAATAAAAGGTGTACTAATGATTTGGCATTGCCTACATCCAGTGTTTCTGGCATTGATGAGTGTATTTATTGGAAGACGTCACCATGACTTAATATAAATAATTGGTTTAAAGGGATTTTTCAATTCGAGGTGCCAAGTGATATGTAGCTTCAATTATATATCTCAAAATATATGTATTCCACATTAGTATAATAATTGGATTTAGATAAAATATATGAAACGTATATGTGTGTTTAAATTCAATGTTATATAGGTAAGCTTATACACTGCATGGCCTATACATTTTTGAACATTTCAAAGGTTTTTGGTGACCATATAGAGTATACATTTTTGAACATTTCAAGGGTTTTTGTGACTGCATAACATATATATTGTTGGCCTACTTTGTGACTAGGCCACACGAAGTCTGGAGATCGATCATCGTACGTACTCAAGAATGAAAGCCATAGTTACTTGATGAAGTATAGGCGGAGAAAATGGAAGATAGTCCTTCGGGTCGGGGAAGACATTTCGTGTTTTGCCACATGAAGGGGTTCGGGTCGAATCAGTTGGGTCGGCTGAGGGTGACCTGATCCACGCATTTAGAAGACTCCGCCATTGAATATCACCGGTTTGGGTCGAAGATGGAGCGACCCAACCGCATTCTCATTGCTCTGAAGCGGTTGCCACGTTAAGCAATGACCTATTCTTCAGCTTGTAAATGCGGATCGGGTAACGCCTAGAATGACTTGAAATGAAGGAACTCTTCACATTTGATCCCGAGATCCTCTCTACTGCCACTACATGGCATCCGACCCGAGCTCAAGAACACCCTATAAATAGATGACTTTGGCATAATTTGAAGGATCTTTTGGCACTCTACACACTCAAGCTCCACTATTATCATTGCTTTCCCTATTTAATCAATATTGAAGTCTTGATTGTTGAGTATAATTCCATAAATACCAAGAGAGAATTGATTGTATTCGAGAGATTGAATGATTATCAACATTATATTTGTATTGCTCTCTCGAATCAAAGAACATAAAGTGAACATAGCCTCGTTAATGCCGTACCACTATAAATCTCGTGTATTCATTGCTGTTTTCTTGATTTTAGATTATAATTCTTCATTATTCTCCACAAATCCTATTAATTGGTTGTTAATGCCCTTTTTTGTCTATCATTTAGTGCTTTCACTGAGAAACTGAATTCTCAGGTTTTTGGATTATTATTCAACTGTTTGGATCACCAAGTCTAAAAAGACAATCCACATTTCCATTACCTCCATAGTTTTCGTTGATTTCAACAAATTTGGATCCATAGCTCGAAGGAAAGAGAAGATTCAACAAGCTTCCTGATCGAATGAAGCACAACAAAGTGGCGCACAAGCTTTACTTGTGGCATAGGCTGTTGGCCCAGATGGGACTAGATCGGATCTGACACGAACCGATTGTCTACCCCTGATCAGACCCTATGGGAGAACCTGAATCCAACGAATGTCGGTGCCTCTAACCCAACAGGAGCATGGGTGTCTCTACCCGACCCGATGTTGGCACTTCAACTCTAGCTGCAACAACCAGTAATCAGCCTCGTGCTTCTGCACCTGATTATTAAATTGATTTTGCTCGCTCTCTCGCTATGATGGAAGAAAAAAATGTCGCTTTAGAATCTCAAAAACGTGGCAATGCTGCAACCCGTGATGATGTGAGCACGATGGCTAGACATATGGATGAACTGCGCAAAATAAAGAACACCATCACCTACTTATCATCGGGAAGCAAAAGATTCATCTTCTCGGAAGAAAACTATAACGAACCGAAAATTTGGAACCAATTTAAAATTTCCAAATTTCATAAAGAATAGAATTAATTTGGGTAGTAATAAAATTGAAATAGTCCAAAAAGAATGAATTTTTGGATTAAGAATAGTATGCTTACAAAGGAAGTAGTAGCTAACGAACTCGGATTTCAACGGAATCAGTTTCATTAAATGTGGAATGATGAAATTAGGTAACCAACCAAGTTATCTCAAAACTGGCATCAATTAAATATGTTAATTCACAAAAATTCAAAATTTATACTAAAAACGGACGATTTTGAGGATATCTTGACAATGGAATATTGCTAGATCATGAGACCACCTCCATTGGATCCGGAATAGTGAATTTTAGCATCAGGGAAGTTTCACGTAAAACAACATTCATATGGGGAAAAGAAAAATAAAAGGCCAAAAATTAAATTAAATTTTGACGGTAATTAGAATTTAATAATGCTAATGGCAAAACTGGAACCTGAGACCTATCCAGAAAAATTTAGAACATAGAATATTAACTATGTATGAAGTCTAGGAAAATCCAGTATCGAATATAGAAAGTTATTAAGAAAATGAAATTAAAATAAATTATTTGAAAATCCAAACAAACTCTGATTTTGGATTTGAACACATAGGATCGAAGTACGTTAGAAACTGACAGTATGTTTGAAGAATTTCTGAAAACTGTTATTGTTATGATACTCCGAAATGAGATCGGAAAGTCGATGAGAAAGCACATGAGAAAGAACACTTTTGGATAAGGATGAATATAAGCCATTCATTTCTCTTCCCTTAGATTTGCTACAAGTCACCAATCCATGTGACTTTCTAATTACAAAAGGACCTTCCCTCTCCACTTTAATCTCACTTCCACCTTCTTTAATCTCCGTCCCTCTCCCTTAAGCTCATGGCCATGGCCAGAAATCATTTATATAAAAAAACAAAGAAAAAGGAAGAAAAAGAGAAATGAGGGCAAGATAAGGAGCAAGGGACCCTCAGGCAAAAGCTTGGACTTCACGGGGTGAGAAAAACTAAACTTTCAAAGGGTTTTTGTTGATTAATTTAATGATTGCATATAAGGTGTTTGCTAAAATGTTTCTTAGAGTTTTGGTGGTGAATTCATGGATGATTTGATGGTATATAATTGTTAAAAATCCTTAAATAGGTTCATGAAGTAAAAATGGCAATTTGTTTAGAGTTTGGAGTAAAAACCTATATGTTAGGTTCACAAAGTTGCACCTTTATGGAATATCATAAATATACATGCCTTGATTTAATTTTGGTAATATGTTTAGGTTATTAGTAAGTGATTTGATGTGGTAAAGAAAATTAAACTGTTAAAGATTCAATCTTTAGGTAAAATTTAGGTAGTCTCTTAAGTAGGTGAGAAAAACTCACTTTATAAAGGGTTTTAATTAGATAGTTTAAGAGATGCACATACGGTGTTTGATTAAATGTCTCTTAGAAAATTTGGGGTGATTATATTGGTGGTATATGGGTGCTAATGGTTTTTAAATAAATTCGTGAGGTTGATTTGGTTTGAATGGTTGATTTTTTTGATCAATGGTTATGAATACCGTTTGTTGTTAACTAATAAAATGGAACCCAATTTTGACACCGACATCTGATCTTAAATAACTAACGAGTTTAGTTACAACTCATTAGATACATGACATCTTTTTTATGTTTATTGAATGTTTGTACATACCCAGATTCTCGGGTTATACATGAGTTGAATGAGTCTCATTCCATAAATTGGATTTTTTTATGATTATTTTAATAATTAAATAATCAGGAAAAATGAAAGTATTTTGGATGAGTGAATAATGTTTTATATAATAAGCACCTATTTTGGTTGAATATGCGGAAACTTCTAGTAAGTCTGTCCAGAATGTGAGATCTGGAAAGATAAGCGAGGTGTTTAACAAGATGAGGAATGCTGCAACCATCGCGCTGAACTTACTTGGCTAATGTTTATTTATTTGGGCAAGGATCAAAATAGATCGAAAGGAAATCCCGGATGTTCATTTAACAGTTTAATAAACGTTAAACATAAGGGAGATATTCATCTTTGTATAATGAATTCGAATTAAAGATAAGTGAAAAATGGAGTTTTCCAATTAGTTAAATTAAATTGGAATTAAATGGAAACTGTATTGGTTAACGGCTGAGATAAGTCTCCATAGATGAAGACTTAGACTTTTTAAGGAATTTGAAAGACACTAGCCAATATTCCGCTTATAGTTTTGGTTGGATACGAAGATTAATATCAATTGTAAGCAGATATGATTTCCGCGAAGATTCCATTTTAAATGGAAGATGATTTTGGGTTTATCGTGAACTGTATTTTAGCTGACATTGGTTCTTTAACCCAATTAAAGACAATATTAATTTCCTAAGATCAAATAATCATTAAATAGTGATTTTTGAAACTTAAACTAAGTGGAGTTTAAGAGAATCTTTAATTGGATTGAAATGATAATGGGGTAATTAAATTTATTGAATTCAAGAATGTTCGAGAATGGGGTACTACCAGTTTTACTCCATGCAATAGTTAAATCTTTAATTAGATTTGAAACATTGAATGGTAATTGAACTTACCAGTAACACAATGGGTGTTAGATATGGAGTATTACCAGTTTTGCTCCATGTGATGAATAGGTTGGGATTGGGATAATAAAATGAATGACTACTCGGTAAGGCTCGTTAATCCCGACTAGTTGATAAACCTTAATTTGGTTTAGATTGTGAAAAGATATTGTAAACTCTTTTGCAATGGTTTCCACAGAAAGATTTAAACAAGAGGTTTAAATGAATTAAATCTTTGATAAGATTTGTGGGAATAATTCCCAATTCAATGAATATTTGAATAAAGGAATATTCTGGATTGGAATGAGGTCCATGAGATCCTGTATACCTATTGGTTTTAGAGATGCGCTAATTATTTGGAAAAGCCAGGTTTTTACCCATTTCGAATAATTATACGACGTGATGCTGATATCAAGATGATGACGATGATGGTTGAAGATCGGTATTCTTCACATCAGATGGATAACTTGTCAATGCCTCAGGGTCGCTCCTCAAGAGGTTAAAGTGAAGGCATTATCTGACCGTACCTGAAGCGTATCAGATTGCAAGGACTTGCACTCCTAGGTGGGGACGTGGAATCTAGTGCCTTCGGTTTCATTCCTATTCCCGGAATGGACTTGTTGATGGATTTCGTGTCTGACACTACATTTTATAAAATACAGACTGACATTTACTAAACATACTTCTGTTTGGTGGCGGAGAATTTATTCTCTTGCTTAACACCCATCTTTGAGATGTACAAGCTCAAAGGTTGTATGTTGGTGAGTAGCAGATTGTGTTTTAAGGAATGATAGTGTGGCATGATAAGTGGAAATGATCAAGGCTTTTATTGAAAAGCAGGGCCTTGTGGTTGAAGACCAAAGCATGGCTTAAATGTGTAGCTTTGTGTATGACGTGACCTCGCAGACGTCACAACCTGTATTGAGCCGAAACAAGATTGTAGACCGCAGGGGTAGGGACTTAACGTTCCATCTAGCAAAAAGAAACGCCACGGTATGGAGCCCAGGCATTTACTTATGTTGTTTGTAGGATGAGGCGTCTTAGACTAAGTCAATATACCTAGATGACAGCCTACGCACAGACTGAGGGACGTTATGCTAAAGCTGTTACTTTAATCCACGAAGTAGGGTGGACCGACCCTGCCGCTCTAAAGGAGTCAGACAGGATCTTGGATCCTAGCTGGGGATTCCGCATAGGATTGGGAAGATCCTTTGCCCAAGCTTATTGATGGAAATCCAACTTCCAATACGAAACCTTTTACGTTTTTCATTTGTATACCTATGTAGCCAACATAGTGGGATGGGGCACTATGCGAGCTTAGATATATAAATTTATTTTTCAAAAGATTTTTCCACACCTTAGACAATATTATAATATCAAATGGTTTGGTTTTAAAACTATATCAAGCATGTTTTGCGATTATAAGGCAACCCCTATCCTCTGGTGTGCGCTTACATTATGTGATGGGACCTGGGGCTTATAATCGTTCATTTTTCTAAAGTCATGTTTTCAAAATTTGGTTTATGGTTTCTATAATTTGGTTCTAGTTGCTATGGTTGTGCACGTATCCTTGGGAGGAAACCCGTTCTATGACATGCGGCGTGGTCCCGAGATACTTTTTCAAAATTAGGCTAAGTATAAGATTAGTTAGTAAAGTTTTCTCACACCAGTCCTATGACTGACTCATAGTTTGTTTTTCACTTGCAAACTGCGGGATCCCACAATTTCCACATGGGCAGTCTGCTAGTTTGTTTTTCAGTTTTCGAGATCGGGTTCAAGCTTGAAGACTTGGAGTTCCAAAGAGAGATGGAGTTTCACATGAAGGCCGGACGTATCGTATTATCAGTATATTATGTTAAGTCTTTATGGAGTAATGGTATGTAAAATCAGATTTTGTATTCAAAAATGTTTCTGCTGCAATAATATATTCTTATTATATTTTATCTGTTCCGCTGTGAGCTTTGTATTCCATTGTGTTTACTCTGATAAACCTTAACGAAACATACTTTTGCTTACCTTGAATCGACGTGGTTTTCGGTTTTTGGTCAGTTTGAAGTAAGTGGAAGTGCAGGTCATCACACTTGGTATCAGAGCTTAAGTTAGATAAATCTTGGCTCTGTGGGATACAGACTTGTCAGAGATAGGATCAGTAGTATCCTAGGACAAGTAACTCATTAGAGATAGGGTTAGTAATACCCTAGAATGAGTTGTGAGTGTGTGTGTATATATATATATATATATATATATATATGCACGTGAGACGTATTTGTAATTTGATATACAAATGGTTTTGTGTTGGATTAATTTGTTGAGTGGGTTATGAACATTGGTCGGCACATTAAGAGCTCACTGTATTGATAAGTGTTTCTAAACACTTGAACATAGCAGTCTAACCCAGTTTATGGATGAATGAAACAGTTCTATCCAAAGCATATTTTCATAAAAAAGGTTATATGTTTTGATGAAACTATGTTTTGGAAAATTTAATCCACTAATTAATTGCTCGATGTGCTAATTAATTTAACTAATTAAGAAATTTAAATTCTTAACGATTTTGGGCAGTCGAGGCATTTGCTAAAAAGATTATAAAACGTTTTGGTAAAATATTAAAAGTTGTAGGGTACAGATAACTGTGGTCTATCTGGAATTAAACCTAAGGTGATGAGTCAAAAATAAGCGAAAAGGATTTATGAGCAGATAGAAGAAGAAAATAGGTTGGACCTATGCAAGTATATTTGTAGCTACTCCAAAAAGGATAAGGATAAAGGAAAATTTATAGGTGTTTGCAGTTATAAAGAGGTATATTATGCAGTCCTATGGAAATGAATAAACAGATAAAGTTAAATAGTGGAGTTAACCAATAAAGCTCTAGGATAAAGGAAAATTTAAAGATGTTTGTGGTTATAAAGAGGTACATTATGCAGTCCTATGGAAATGAATAAATAGATAAAGTTAAATAGTGGAGTTAACCAATAAAGCTCTAGGGTTAATAATCAAGGTGTTGGTTAAGTATACGACAATTAGTTCAGACTTCGATTTCGAGACGAAATCATTTTAAGTGGGGGAGAATGTAATGACCTGAAAATTTGGAACCAATTTAAAATTTCCAAATTTCGTAAAGATCAGAACTAAATTGGATTTTGCAGGAATAAAATTGAAATAGTCCAAAAAGAATGAATTTTTGGATTAAAAATAGTACATTTACAAAGGAAGTAGTTAGCTAACAAACTCAGATTTCGATGGAATCAGTTTCATTAAATCTGAAATGATGAAATTAGGTAATCAAACAAGATACGCCAAAAATGAAATCCATTAGATATGTTAAATTCACAAAAAAAAAAATCAAAATTTGAACTAAAAACGGATGATTTTGAGGATGTCTTGATAACAGAATATTGCTAGATCATGAGACCACCGCCATTGGATCCGGAATAGTGAATTTTAGCACTCAGGGAAGTTTCGCGTAAAACGACAATTGTATGGGGAAAAGAAAAAATAAAAGGCCAAAATTTGAACTAAGTATTGATGGTAATTGGAATTTGATAGTGCTAACGACAAAACTGGAACCTGAGACCTATCCAGAAAATTTTAGAACATAGAATATTAACTGTGTATGAAGTTTGGGAAAACCCGTATCGAATATAGAAAGTTATTAAGATAACAAATTAAAATAATTTATTTGAAAATCCAAACAAACTCCTATTTTGGATTTGAACACATAGGATTGAAGTACGTTAGAAACCGGACAATATGGTTGAAGAATTTCTGAAAACCATTATCGTTTGATACTCCAAAATGAGATCGGAAAGTCGATGAGAAAGCACATTTTTGGATAAGGATTAAAATGAATAAGGATGAATATAAGCCATTCATTTCTCTTCCTTTAGATTCGCAATAAGTCACCAATCCATGTGACTTTCTAAGCTATTATAGGACCTTCCCTCTCCACTTTAATCTCACTTCCACCTTTTTTAATCTTCCTCCCTCTCCCTTAAGCTCATGGTCGTGACCGAAAATCATTTATAAAAAAAAACAAAGAAAAAGGAAGAAAAAGAGAATGGAGAGCAAGATTAGGAGCAAGGGACCCTCAGGCAAAAGCTTGGACTTTACAGGGTGAGAAAAACTAAACTTTTAAAGGGTTTTTATTGCTTGATTTAATGATTGCATGTAAGGTGTTTGTTGAAATGTTTCTTAGAGTTTTGGTGGTGAATTCATGGATGATTTGATGGTATATAATTGCTAAAAATCCTTAAATAGGTTCATGAACTAAAAATGGAAATTTGTTTAGAGTTTGGAGTGAAAAACCTTTATGTTAGTTTCACAAAGTTGCACCTTTACGGAATATCATAAATATACATGCCTTGATTTAATTTTGGTAATATGTTTAGGTTATTAGTAAACGATCAGATGTGGTAAAGAAAATTAAACCGTTAAAGATTCAATCTTTAGGTAAAATTTCGGTAGTCTCTTAAGTAGGTGAGAAAAACTCACTTTATAAAGGGTTTTATTTAGATAGTTTAAGAGAAGCACACATGGTGTTTGATTAAATGTCTCTTAGAAAATTTGGGGTGATTATACTGGTGGTATATGATTGCTAATGGTTTCTAAATAAATTCTTGAGGTTGATTTGGTTGATCAATGGTTATGAATACTTTTTGGTTGGTAATTAATAAAATGGAACCCAATTTTGACACCGACATCTGATCTTAAATAACTAACGAGTTTAGTTACAACTCGTTAGACACATGACATCTTGTTTATGTTTATTGAATGTCTGTATATGCCCAGATTCTCGAATTATACAGGAGTTTAATGAGTCTCGTTCCAAAAATTAGATTTTTAATGATTATTTTAATAATAAAATAATCAAGGAAAATGACAGTATTTTGGAAGAATGAATAATGTTTTAAATAATAAACACCTATTTTGGTTGAATATACAGAAACCATGAGTAAGTCTATCCAGATTGTGAGATCCGAAAAGATAAACAGGGTGTTTCACATGGTAAGGAATGCTACAACCAGTGCGCTGAACTTACCTGGCCAATGTTTATTTTTCTGGGCGAGGATCGGAATAGATCAAAAGGAATGCCCGGATGTTCACTTAACATTTTATAAAACGTTAAATGTAAGGAAGATATTCAGCTTTGTATAATGAATCTGAAATAAAGATAAGTGAAAAATGGAGTTTTCCAATTAGTTAAATTAAACTGGAATTAAATGGAAAATGTATTGGTTAACGGTTGAGATAATTCTTTATAGATGAAGACTTAGACTTTTTGAAGAATTTGAAAGGCGATAACCAATATTCCACTTATAGTGTTGGTTGGATACGAAGATTAATATCAACTACAAGAAGATATGATTTCCGTGAAGATTCCATTTTAAATGGAAGAAGATTTTGGGTTTATCATGAACTGTATTTTAAGTGTCATTGGTTCGTTAACCCAGTTAAAGACAGGATTAATTTCCTAAGATTGAGTAATCATTAAGTAATGATTTTTGAGACTTAAACTAAGTAGAGTTTATGTGAATCTTTAATTGGATTGAAATGATAATGGGGTAGTTAAATTTATCGAATTCAAGAAGTGTTCGAGAATGGGGTACTACCAGTTTTACTCCATGCGATAGTTAAATCAGTAATTAGATTTGAAATGTTGAATGGTAACTGAATTTACCAATAACACAATGGGTGTTAAATATGGGGTATTACTAATTTTGCTCCATGGGATGAATAGTTTGGGATTGGGATAATAAAATGAATGATTACTTCAGTAAGGTCCGTTAATCCCGACTAGTTGATAAACCTTAATTTGGTTTAGATTGTGAAAAAATATTCTAAACCCTTTTGCAATGGTTTCCAAAGAAAGATTTAAACAAGAGGTTTAAATGAATTAAATCTTTGATAAGATTTGTGGTTATAATTCCCAATTTAATGAATATTTGAATAAAGGAATATTCTGGATTGGAATGAGGTTCATGAGATCCTGTATACCTATTGGTTTTAGAGATGCGCTAATTATTTGGAAAGGCCGAGTTTTTACTGCAACACCCCGCATTTTTAACTTAAGATAATAAAATAGGAATGACTTAATTAAATATTTAGAATTAAGTAAAATGGATTGCACCGTTGCGTTCATCTCAGAATTCTAGTTCAGATAGAGTCCGAGTTTGCGTAAAACGGACATCGTATGAAGAAGTTATGGGCGACAGAAGTTTGTCAAGGAAAACAGGAACTGCGCAGACCAATTCTAGATCCATGGAGGTCGACCCCTTCAAGGGGGGGTCGACCCACATAAAGGGGGGTCGACCCCTTGGCGGTAGAATTTGGCAGATTATGGTTTTTGAGTTTCTGGACGATTCTGATGGCATTTGGTCAAATTTGAGGGTCCTGGTTGCTCCATACACCTATAAATAAGACCTTAAACCTAACCCCTAAACCTCATAATTCGGCAGCTACGCTGGAGCTCTGCCATTACTCTCTCTCTCTTCACAAATATATTCTGAAAATTAAAATATTAGCCTTGGGGAAATTATGAATCCAGATCAGGAAAAGAGAATCAACATTAATAAAAAGATTATTGAATCATGAAAGCAAGGTAAACTTCTAGATCCAATCAATTCATATTCTTCCAATTTCTTTCCCTTTTCTTTTAATGAAAATAGTCAATCCACAGTTATTAGGTTTTAAATCAAATCAAAGGGAAAAGGAAAACCATGGATGATAGAACGGATCAGATCCAAATAAGCATGAAAGTGAGTGGGCTTAAGTTATAGCCTTTAGATAATATTATGATTATCGTTTAGCATTCCCCTTTTTATAAATTGTGAAATTGCCAGTCTAATTATAAATTGCTGTTATAACAAGTTGAGATGTTAACATGAATAGATAAAAAAATTCATATATTTAATTGGCTAAAGGTGTTGAATGTTTACGTGTTGAAAACAAATTTGTTAGAATATGAATAACGATTACTATGGCTATAATTCCATGATGCACTTGTGGCATATTGTTAAGTAAATGACATGTTAACCTGTTAGACTTGGATAATTACCCAATTGAATATTTACATGTCAAAAACAGAATTAAACATATGTTGAAAAGGACATGCGACAAAATTTAGGCAAAATTTGACGAACATGCCTAGGTTCATAGTAATTTGACACTGTAACACTCTTAGACACGAGGTTAGATTGCGCTTGTGAAAGAAGTCTGCCCGGAACCGCCCGGCATATCCAGCATTCACAAGTGGTAAATCTAATGTGAGGGGTCTAAGTGCAAAAATTAAAAACATGTAATGGTGCTAAGACACGGGGTTAAGTCAATTTGTGGTAGAAGTCTTCCCGGATCCGCCCGGCAAATCCAGCATCCACAAGTGTAGGCTTAATGCGAGAAGTCTAGTGCTTATATATATGTATAAATATATGTATATAACAAGATATGAATAAATGGCAATGATGGTAATTAAACGTCTAACTCGAAAAATAATAAAGGAAGGGGTGTAATGAACTGAGTTAGTGTGATATGATGGAAAAGTAATTTATTTCCCTAAATGGCCTATTTTTGAGAACGTGGTTGCAAGTAAACCAAAGTAAATAAATTAAGAAAAGTAAAGAAATTACTTGCTACCACGAATTTAGATGGGAATACATTATGAAAATAAATTACTAATTCCTTCTATTAAACTGATAAAGTGCATGAATTGTTTTCCTTAATTAAAATATGGAACATATATTACAGTGAATGAAGAATACTGGAATACAACAGTAAAAGAAAATGGTTTAAAACGGAATGATAATCACCTATTATAAATAAATAACATTGATGAAAAATGTTGTATAATAGGTAGACTTGTCCTAGGGACAAGTGAAGATTATAACTTAGGTTATAATAAACTAGCAAGGAAATGGGATAACTGGTGAAATGAGATAAGGGACACTTAATTGTAAATTAAGTAATCAGTAAATTGGGAAAGCCGGAAACCAGTTGAGAAAAGGGGGAAAATATATGAAATATAAGAAGTTGTACTTAATTATAAATTAGGTAGTCTGTATACTTGAAAGTCTAAAACCCGCTGATAAGAATAGCATGTTTAGACTTGTCCTAGGGACAAGGGAAAATTATAACACAGGTTATAATAAATGGATAGAGAAACTTATTAATGGGCCTTTGATAATAGAACTAAGTTAATAAGTAAACAACGATATGTTGTAGTAATGGCGTAAAATGGAATTATGATTAAATGAGAAAGAATGAGGAAAACTTACGAAATAAGTTATATTTAATCATAAATAATAACTGGTATGTTAATAGAAAACATGTGAATTGAGATATACTTAATTATTAAGTTAAACATGTTATTGTTATAATGAAATCAAACAAGATTATAAAAGAGATTGTGGATTTCAGACCTTGGGCCCAATCTAGGGAATAACATGTTGTGGGCTTATTAATAACTTAAATGGATTAAGTTGTAACTGAAATTAATAAGCAAGAGGAACTTGGTAACTGATGAAGAATTCATTGTGAATAGAAATAACCAAGTTAAAAGGAAACCTGGTAAGGAAAAGCAAGCGCGTAAAAGAATGTTTAGCCATAGGGTCTAACAACATATTAAAGTGAGGCGCTTGGACCAGTCCGCACGTTAATAACCCAACGGGGTAGATCATCGTGGTGTTATAAGGTACGAGAGGAGTGCATATTCATCTGATTGTTATGACGGCTCCAAAGGACTGGAATGGGAAGCATGCGGCTTCCTGAGGTGCGTAAGGTGCTCCTAGTAGCCTTCTATGTTGTGGCAGATATTTTAGGTCGTGCTCGCAGAGGTGGGTTCTGCGTGTAACTACTAGGTGGGTGGTCCTTGACTGCAAAAGTAGCTATGCAGTCAGAATGCTGTGATGCGGTGACACCAGGGTGATTCGGCAGTTGCCTCAACGGGGAGGCGAAGAGTCACGACAATAAGGATGGTAGATCGTCGGATACCCATCATCGGCAGCCAGTGGGATGCGAAAAAACTAGAGCTAAAACCAACAGACCATTTCACCTTTCACTATCGGGGTACGGGTGGTTGAGGGAAGATGCCAAATGGATGTTTAGAATGTTTGTTATTAGGGGCAGTCGTTTAGCTCTTGTAGTCTTTACTAGTTGAGGGAGGGGTTGAGGTGGGGCCATAGCCACCATGAAAAACAGACCCTAGGAATATCTGTATTTTGAGGCTCTTAAAGACGGGCCTATACAGATATGGAAAAACTCCCGACCGAGTTCCTTGTTTCTTGCATCGCCCTGCCATAAACGTGCACATTAGAGGATGTGCGATTGAGGGATCGAGCTACAACTGAAGATACATATGGGGGACAGTCTAGATACATGCATGTCAGCTCTGGGTGGTGTATCATAGAATTGGGGGCATTACTCCGGTATGAATTTTGTTTCAAACATAGGTGGCAGTCCATGTTTCGATAGATTGGAATTTTGAAAAAGAAAACCGGTCTGTCGGAATTCGAGTTGTTACATCTGGTATCAAAGCTTAGGTTTAGGATTCCTATATAAATAGTGAGTGAACGTATTTGTATTTTTTAAAAATATGTGTATATATATATACCTAGATCCACAGAGGAACCCACTAAACAGAAAGAGTATAATATGGTAAGAAATGGGATGTTTGTTTTGTACACTAAAAGAATGAATAAGGAAATATGAGACCATTAGGTAATTTGGGTGGAGAGTGTACAATGTACTTTTTGTGGAAGGAAAGTGAATCCCATATGACTAGTATTTTGGGTTAGTGGGCTTGAAAACCTTATAAATTGGAAAAGGTTGAAAAGAGGAAAATGGATTGGGAATATATATAGTTGAGAAAATTGACCTTAGGGAGTGTCTAGGAAAGCCTAGACAATTGGAGACCCGCTTTGAGTCTAACCCCATTGTTAACTTTTAAGAACTTGAAATTATAAAAGTTTTGGGAAAATGGTTTATGGTATTTTCAAGTTTTAATCTTAAAAGTTATAGTTTTAAATATGTGAAGTATACATATTGAGTTTTAAAGTAAAATGGGGTATATTTTGCAAATAGTGATTTCTTGCCAAAATTTTGTCTGAAGTAAAATTCTCTTAGTAAAAAGGTGCATATTATAGAGCATGTATAGCTCACTAGTTTTCTTGTTATGTAAGAGTTTTTAATAAATAAAGATTTGAAAGCTATATCCTTATGATAACCCTTTTTGATAAATTATTTTAACAAGATAATTTTGTTGGGTGGACAAAATAATTTTTAGAAAATAATAATAGAGTAGATGTTGGCACCTTGTAGCAAGAGACTAAACCGACCTTATAGGTAAGAACAAGTCATAAGCCCGATTGAGAAAATAGTTGTCCGTATCTACTCCAATTTTGTGATTTGAAAAAAAACGATGATTTACATTTTTTTAAGGTGACATGTTTTATGGTTTGGCAAGAGAAAGTTTTCATGAGAAAAATAAAGTTGGGACGCTTTTAAATTTTTGGAAGAAAGTTTAAACAAAAAGGCCAAACCGTGTTTTAAAATTATGGAGTAAGTAAGGATTAGTGCCTAGGGAAGATGGGAAAAGTTTTGAGGCGATGAAGTAAATAGCAAGAATTATCTTGGAATAATAGCAAGTTCCCGTTGAATGCGCAAGCATTGAAAGCCTAGGGTGTTGCTTAAAATAATTGTTGTTACACAGCTAGAGTTAGTAGTGACTACTAGATAGAAAAGGGCAAGTAAGTGTTTAGATCCAGTTACTAATTTTCATGTTAGGGGTAATACCGGTTACTACATTTCGGTTGGGATCGTTCCTTTATATTGTTCATGTTGGGGAGTTAGGGTAACACCTAAACTTGTTGTAGATCTTATGATTTGGACTTCTCTATCTAAGGGGGACATAGTCCCGAGATTCTTGGCCCTTAGTAGTAGCTGTGTAGGGTGTCTATTCTCGTGTTTTAGTTGAAAGACTAGAAGGCTTATTTAAATTTAAACTAAGATCAGATAATTAAATAAGCTAAGAAAAGAGAAATGTTACAACTGAAAAGGAAAAAGAAGATTCAGTCAAGCAACAAAAATGGAAAATTATGAGAAAAGATGGATAAGAATGGAAAATTTCCAAGATAAGATGAAAAAGAAAATCAGTAACAAAGAAAATTTTCTTATGTGGGCTGTGCTTGGATAGGAAAATATGAGAATCTTTATAAATAGTTACATAAAATCCAAGTACGGTTAGAAAGAGGCTGAGAAAGAAAACGGAAGATGCGGAGTTTTCCGTTTTCCCCCTTTTTGTAACATAAGAAATCAAATTTAGAAAATTCATTTTTTCTGAAATTCAAAAAATAAAGTTGGTTGGTAGGATTATAGATGCAACAATTGGATGAACAATGATCTTACTCAGTAAGGGTGTGGGGAATTTGGATGAAAAAACATTTTGAATTTCAAAATATTTCATTCATATAGAATTGCCTGTATATTTAGGATGTGAGCAACATATTTTAAAAAGAATTTTTGAAAATTTGCATATACATAGGAGGTACCACTTAGGCATACATGCATTATTATGTTGTATTTCACTTTGCACAAGTGCACGATGTTTACAAAAATTGGATGCACACATGATGGATGTAATTTTATTTGAGGGGTTAATTGACCCTTATCATATTTCGAGGACGAAATTTCGTAAGCGTGGGAGAATGTAACTCCCCACATTTTTAACTTAAGATAATAAAATAAGAATAACTTAATTAAATATTCAGAACTAAGTAAAATTGATTGTACCGTTGCATTTGTCTCGGAATTCTGGTTTAGATAGAGTCCGAGTTTGCGTAAAACGGACATCGTATAAAGAAGTTATGGGTTGCAGAATTTTGTCAGGGAAACAGGAACTACATAGGCCAATTCTGGACCCCCGAACCAATGGGTGTTGACCCCTTCAATAGGGGTCGACCTACATGAAGGGGGGTCGACCCACACGAAGTGGGGTCGGCCCCGGGGTCAACCCACATGAAGGGGGGTCGACCCTATCAAAGGGGGGAGGGTCGACCCCCTAGCGGTAGATTTTGGCAGATTAGTGTTTTTGAGTTTCTAGACGATTCTGATGGCTTTTGGTCAAATATGAGGAACTTGGTTTCTCCATACACCTATAAGTAAGACCTTAAACCTAACCCTAAACCTCATAATACGGCAGCTACACTGGAGCTCTGTCATTACTCTCTCTTCTCAAATCTATTCTGAAAATTAAAATATTAGCCTTGGGAAATTATGAATCCAGATCTGGAAGAGAGAATCAACATTAATAAAAATATTATTGAATCATAAAGCAATTTAAACTTCTAGATTCAATCTATTCATATTCTTCCTATTTCTTTCCCTTCACTTTTAGTGAAAATAGTCAATCCACGGTTATTAGGTTTCAAATCAAATTAAAGGGAAAAGGAAAACCATGGATGAAAAAACGGATCAGATCCAAAATTTGGGGAAAGCATGAAAGGTGAGTGGGTTTAAGTTATAGACTTTAGATAATATTATGATTATCGTTTAGCATTCCCTCTTTTATAAATTGTGAAATTGCCAGTCTAATTATAAATTGTTGTTATAACAAGTTGAGATGTTAATATGAATAGATTAGGAAATTCATATATTAAATTGGCTAAAGGTGTTGAACGTTTACATGTTGAAAACAAATTTGTTAGAACATGAATAACGATTACTGTGGCTATAATTCCATGATGCACTTGTGGCATATTGTTGAGTAAATGACATGCTAACCTGTTAGACTTGGATACTTACCTGATTGAATGTTTACATGTCAAAAACAGAATTAAACATATGCTGAAAAGGACATGCGACAAAATATAGGCAAAATTGGACGAACAAGCCTAGATTCACAGTAACTTGACACTGTAACACTCTTAGACATGAGGTTAGATTGCACTTGTGAAAGAAGTTTGCCTGGAACCGCCCGACATATCCAGCATTCACGAGTGGTAAATCTAATGTGAGGGGTTTAAGTGCAAAAATTTAAAACATGTAATGGTGCTAAGACACGCGGTTAAGTCAACTTATGGTAGAAGTCTGCCCGTACTCGTCCGGCAAATCCAGCATCCACATGTGTAGGCTTAATGTGAGAGGTCTAGTGCTTATATATATATATGTATAAATATATGTATATAACAAGATATGAATAAATGACAGTAATGGTAATTAAATGTCTAACTCGGAAAATAAGAAAGGAAGGGATGTAATAAATTGAGTTAGTGTGATACAAAGGAAAAGTAATGTATTTCCCTAAATGGCCTATTTTTGAGAACGTGGTTGCAAGTAAGCCACAGTAAATGAAGTAAGAAAAGTAAATGAATTACTTTCTACCACGAATTTATATGGGAATACGTTATGAAAATAAATTACTGATTCCTTCTATCAAACTTATAATGTGCATGAAGTGTTTTCCATAATTAAAATAAGGAACATATATTACAGTGAATGAAGAATACTGGAATACAACAGTAATAGAAAATGGTTTAAAAGGGGAATGATAATCACCTATTATAAATAAATAACATTGATGAAAAATGTTGTATAAAAGTTAGACTTGTCCTAGGGACAAGTGAAGATTACAACTTATGTTATAATAAACCAGTAAGGAAATGGGATAACTGGTGAAATGAGATAAGGGACACTTAATTGAAGTAATCAGTAAATGCGAAAGCCGGAAACCAAGTGAGAAAAGGGGGAAAATATATGAAATATAAGAAGTTGTACTTAATTATAAATTAAGTAGTCTGTATACTTGAAAGTCTGAAACCCGCTGATAAGAATAGCATGTTTAGACTTGTCCTAGGGACAAGGGGAAATTATATCACAAGTTATAATAAATGGGTAGAGAAACTTATTAATGGGCCTTAGTTAATAGAACTAAGTTAACAAGTAAACAACAATAAGTTGTAGTAATGGTGTAAAATGGAATTATGATTAAATGAGAAATAATGAGGAAAACTTACGAAATAAGTTATATTTAATCATAAATAATAACTGACATGTTAATAGAAAACATGTGAATTGAGATATACTTAATTATTAAGTAAAACATGTTATTGTAATAATGAAATCAAACAAGATTATAAAAGAGATTATGGATTTTAGACCTTGGGCCACAATCTAGGGAATAACATGTTGTGGGCTTATTAATAAACTTAAATGGATTAAATTGTAATTGAAATTAATAAGCAAGAGGAACTTGATAACTGACGAAGAATTCAATGTGAATAGAAATCACTAAGTTAAAAAAACCTGGTAAGGAAAAGCAAACGTGTAAAAGAATGTTTAGACATAGGGTCTAACAACATATTAAAGTGACGCGCTTGGACTAGTCCGCACGTTAATAACCCAACGGGATAGATCATCATGGTGTTATAAGACACGAGAGGAGTGCACATTCATTTGATTGTTCTTACGGCTCCAAAGGACTGGAAGGGGAAGCACGTGACTTCCTAAGGTGCGTAAGGTGCTCCTAGTAGTCCTCTATGCAGTCGAAGATATTTTAGGTTGTGCTCGCAGGGGTGGGGTCTGCACGTAACTACTAGATGGGTGGGCCTTGACTGCAGAAGTAGCTATGCAGTTAGAATGCTATGACGCAGTGACCCCAGGGTGATTCGGTGGTTTCCTCAACGGGGAGGCGAAGAGTCACGACAATAAGGATAGTAGATCGTCAGATATCCATCATCGGCAGCCAGTGGGATGCGAAAAGACTGGAGCTAAAACCAACAGACCATTTCACCTTTCACTATCGAGGTACGGGTGGTTGAGCGAAGATACCAAACAGATGTTTAGAATGTTTGTTATTAGGGGCAGTCATTTAGCTCTTGTAGTCTTTACTAGTTAAGCGAGGGGCTGAGGTGGGGCCATAACCACCACGAAAAACAGACCCTAGGAATATCTTTATTTGGAGGCTCTTAAAGGCGGGCCTGTATAGATTTGGAAAAGCCCCTGACCGAGTTTAATGTTTCTTGAATTGCCCTGCCATAGAACTCGGTGCACATTAGAGGACATGCGATTGAGGCATCAAGATACAATTGAAGATACGTATGGTGGACAATCTAGATACATGCATGTCGGCTCTGGGTGGTGTATCGTAGACTTGATGGCATTACTCCGGTCCGTTTCGAACAAGGGTGGCAGTCCGTACGTTGTGTAGCATTGTAATGACAGATATATGCGAAACGTTATATTGTTATCCATACGTCACTAAGGCGTAGGATGAGGGACTGCATATATTTTGATGGTGTTACGGTGGAGACCATGCGAGTGGGGTACCATGGGGTGTACTTTAATATTGGGGGTAGCTACATATATATTGTGTTAGGTTAATCTATTGGGAAGTGAATGGGTACGACATGTGTGTTAGCCTTGAGTGATGTTAACCCAAGTAACCTAATAAATAAGAAAATATGATTGAACGGTATATGTAGTGTTATCCAAAGTGTACAATTTAAATCCAGTCACTAGAACTTGTGTTCTGACCCCCTCCTCATAACATACTCGTAGGTTAGATTTGTGGCAGAGACATGATAGCCTTAGACACTGGTTAGGCAGTATTATTAATACGGTAAGGCTATATTTTGACTATATTATATTTTATCTATTCCGCTCTGAGATATTTTCTGAGCTCTGGCATGTTTTATGTCTCTGTCTTTTCTGCAAGATACCAGAGCAAACCAATCTGAGTTTCGATAGATTGGAATTTTGAAAAAAAATCAGTCTGTCGAAATTCGGGTTGTTACATTTACCCATTTCGAATAATTATACGACGTGATGCTGATATCAAGATGAAGACGACGACGGTTGAAGACTGGTATTCTTCACATCAGATGGATAGCTTGTCGATGCCTCGGGGTCGCTCCTCAAGACGTTAAATTGATGGCATTATTTGACCGTACATGAAGCGTATCGGATTGCAAGGACTTGCACTCCCAGGCGGGGACGTGGAATAAAGTGCCTTTGGTTTCATTCCTATTCTCGGAATGGACTTGTTGATGGATTTCATGTCTAATACTATATTTTATTATATACGGACTGACATTTACTAAACATACTTCTGTTTGATGGCAAAGAATTTATTCTCTTGCTTAACACCCTTTGTTGAGATGTACGAGCTCAAAGGTTGTATGTTGGTGAATAGCAGTTTTTGTTTTAAGGAATGATATTGTAGCATGATAAGTGGAAACAATCATGGATTTTGTTGAAAAGCAGGGCCTTGTGGTTGAAGACCAAAGCATGGCTTAAATGCATAGCTTTGTGTATGCCCTGACCTCACGGACCTCAAAAGCCGGATTGAGCCGAAACAGGGTTATAACCAGAGGGGTAGGGACTTTACATTCCATCTAGCAAAAAGAAATGCCATGGTATGGAGCCCAGACATTTACTTATGTGGTTTGTTGGATGAGGCGCCTCAGACTACGTCAATATACCTAGATGGCAGTCAACGCACAGACTTAGGGGCATTATGCTTAGGCTGATACTTTAATCCACGAAGTAGGGTGGACCGACCCTTCTGCTCTAAAGCAGCCTAATAGGATCCTGGAGCCTAGGTGGGGGTTCCGAATCAGATTGGGAAGATCCTTAGCCCAATCTCGTTGATGGAAGTCCAACTTCCAATACGAAACCTTTTATGTTTTTCGGTTGTATACCTATGTAGCCAACATAGTTGGATCGGGCACTATGCGAGATAAGATTTATAAATTTATTTTTCGAAAGGTTTTTCTACACCCTAGAAAATATTATAATATCAAATGGTTTGGTTTTAAAACTGTATCAAGCATGTTTTGCAATTATAAGGCAAACCCCTATTCTCTGGTGTGTGCTTGCATTGTGTGATGGGACCTGGGGCTTATAATCGTTCATTTTTCTAAAGTCATGTTTTTAGAATCTGGTTTATGGTTGCTATAATTTGGTTCTGGTTGTTGTGGTTGTGCACATATCCTTGGGAGGAAACCCATTCCGTGACATGTGGCGTGGTCCCGAGATACCTTATTCAAAATAAGGCTAAGTATAAGATTAGTTAATAAAGTTTTCTCACACCAGTCCCATGACTGACTCATAGTTTGTTTTTCCCTTGCAAACTGCTAGTCCCATAATTGCCACACAGGCAGTCTTTTAGTTTGTTTTTTAGTTTTCGAGATTGGTTTCAAGCTTGAAGACTTGGAGTTCCAGAGAGAGCCAGAGTTTCATATGAAGGGCGGACGTACTCAATTATTAGTATATTATGTTAAGTCTTTACGGAGTAATGGTATGTAAAATCAGATTTTGTATTCAAAAATGTTTTTGCTGCAATAAGATATTCTTATTATGTTTTATTTGTTCCGCTGTGAGCTTTGTATTCTGCAGTGTTTGCTTTGATAAACCCTAACGCAACGTACTATTGCTTACCTTGAATCGATGAGGGTTTCGGTTTGTAATGACCCGCATTGTTAGCCGTGGAATAATTAATTAATTTAATTATGTAAATAAGGATTTAGAGATTTAAATAGTGGTTTAATTAATTATAGTGGTTATTTAATTTAATTAAATAATAGAATAATATATTTAATTCAGAAATAATCAAAAATATTGGAAATCACAATATTCTGTGAACTGGGTCTTCCCTAAGATTTAATTCAGCTTAGAGTTGAATTATATTGACGAATATATTCAATCGACGTTAGTTTGAAATGTAGAATTATAATATAATTAAAATAGAGCGCGTAACGACGCGACAGTTCGCTATTTGGCGATTCGAACTTCAACTGAATATACAGAAGCCGTTTTAAATCGGATTTCTGTGAAACAAGAAACGTGTGGAGCTGGTGGAGTATATTTTTCTAATGGAAGAGAAAATCTGGATTTCCTCGGGTAGATTTTGATTTACGACCAAATCAAATTTCAGAAAAGTCGCTGTGAAATTCCTTTATAATTTGTAACGCTTTATATACGTTATAAAGGATTTTTTTAATGTAAATTGAATATCGATTCAATCTGGACTCGGAATAGCGAGTATATAATTATACTGGAGCTGTATGATATTCCTCGGTGAATATATGCGATAATATAAATTTATTTATATTTAATTTAATTATATTCAAATATATTTATATATTTAAATGGGTCATTATGAGCTTTAAAAATAGCCAGTTTTGCAAACAACCTCGGAATTCGACTAAACTAATTTTGTTGGATCCGCAACATCAAATTATTGTTAGATGTGAAGCTTTGTGATTTCTAGAGTCACTGTGTGGCCGTACGGATTTTTAGAGCGAAAAACAGTCGATATTTCGACGGTTAAAAATACGCTGTGTGAGCATACGAAGTTGGAATTCAACGAAACCAGTTTCGTTGGGGCCGTAATGTCGAACTCTAGTAGTATGTCCGGTTTCGTAATTTTTGGGTACTTTATGTGATCACAGGAATATTAGAAGACGGATACAATCAGCGTTTGCTTAAAAATAAATATAAAATTAAATATAAAAATATTTAAATCTTCCCTATAAATACCCATCATACCTTCCTAAACCCTAAGGTCATTTTTCTAGTCAACGAATGTTAGCCGCCGTTGGTTTTCTTTCCAGGAAAATATTTCGGTGATCTTTCAATAATAATATTAAATCAAATCAAATACAATAAATCGCTATACATATGTTTTTGAAATACTGGTGAGTTTCTCTTGAGATCTATACCCACTGGAATTGGTTCGACATCTGTTAGGGGATCACAGATAATGTACGACGTCAGTTCTGTAGATAGGTTGAGGTTAATAGGAAAGGAAAGCATCTATTGTTGTTTTCAGTGTTATTTTCGGATTTGTGGTGAAGTTTGGAAGGCTAAGGGCCGTTTTTGTGGATTTCGGTGCCAAAAAGTTCGGTGGTGACTGTGGCAAAGCCATCGACGCGAGGGTAAAATTGGGGTTCGAGTGGAGGTTGGTTGAGGTTGTTGAGAAGACGAGGAGACGAGAAGTGTTGTGGTGATGTTTGCGTTTGAAATGGTGAAGAGATGATGGTGCGATCTTGTTCTTAAGTTTGGCAGTGGCAAAGACAGAGAGGAGCAGCGTGCGGGAGTATTTCCTAGGAGGAAGAGGGACTAAAAACTAGCGGGTCTAGTATTGGCAAATTGGTATGGGCCTGATTCAAATAGTGAGCCCAGTTAGACTTTAATAATTGTTTTAATAATTTAAATACTATTAGGAACTTGTTAACGTGATATCTATTTCATGCATGATCAGAATTTGAACGGATGGATCCGTTAGGGCCGTATGGACGAGAGCTTCACAATGAAGCTGACTGGAAGTGGTTTGGGGCTCGTATAAATTTATGGCGAAATAAATTGTTTGATTCAAATCAAACAACAGTTTATCGTTCTTTAACGATGAACTGCCAATGTGAGTAAAACTCACCAACTCTGAACAGTTCTATTTTTACAACGTATTCTTAGAACTGATAAGTATCTGTTGATTGCTGTGTGTTAACTATTTAGTTGAATTGCTTGTGTATTGGTTGAAATTGTAGATAACGATATATATATATATATATATATATATAAATCATTAATCAAATATTGATTCTGTTCAGCAGAATATTTCATAGTTCAATATAATCGATGTTAATTATATTGTCTAACATCTGTGATGCAGGGAAACAGGTTGGAGGAATTCAACTGGATTCCTCAACATTTATTTTACTATGATATGTATATTGTGATATATAATCTGACATTGATTATGTGTGTTTGAACGATATTTATCGTTGTTATATGGTGTGTTAAATACCATAAGAAATACCAGAATGTGGAAAAGGGATTTTCAAAGTATATTTTGAAAATAATCTATTTATATAAAATCAGTGGATTTTATATTATAAAAGAAAAAGGATTTTGAATAAAAGAAATATATTTGTAAATCAAATATAAGGGAATTATATTTGTAAATCAAATATAAAGGAATAATATTTGTAAATCAAATATAAGGGAATTGTATTTGTAAATCAAATATAAAGGAATTGTATTTGTAAATCAAATATAAGGGAATTATATTTGTAAATCAAATATAAGGGAAATAATTTGTTAAATAGATATAGAGGGAAATATTTGTAAAACAAATATAAAAGGAAATAATTGTCAAACAAATAAGAAGAGAAATATTTGTAAACCATTTATAAATAAAATAGAATAAAGGAAATATTTGTAGAACATTTACAAACAGATTAAAAGGGATTATTTATTTATTCAGGGAATAAATAGAATTAGAATAAAGGAATATTTTTTTGAGAAAATAATTAGAATAAAGGAATATTTATTTGAGAAAATAATTAGAATAAAGGAATATTTATTTGAGAAAATAAATAGAATAAAGGAAATATTTATTTAGAAAATAAAATAAAGGAAATATTTATTTAGAAAATAAATACGATATTATAAAAGGATTTAGAATTAATCAGTTAGAGTTAAAGGAGTTAATCGAATATAATTTATTCAAATAGAGTTAAAGGGGTTAGAATTAATCAGTTAGAGTTAAAGGAGTTAATCGAATATAATTTATTCGAATAGAGTTAAAGGAGTAAATCGAATATAGTTTATTTGAAAGGAGTTAATCAGTTAGAGTTGACCAGTTAGAGGTAATCAAATAGAGTTAATCGATTAGAGTTAAAAACGAACTAGAGTTAATCGATTAGAGTTAAAGAAATAGAGTTAAGCAAAATTAGAAAATGACTAGAGATTAATAAGTTGAATGGTTTCCTGAGTATCGATCTGATGTTGGTTTCGGCCTTCCGGGTTTATACTTAGGAAGTTATTCTCTTATTAGTTTATAGTTAGAGTCTGGTAGGTGTGGAAGAATAGTGATACATAATTAAGCCATGGGAATGTTTTCCAGTGTTAATAACGTATATTTTCTAAACATAGAAAATGAAGATATATATATATATATATATATATATATATATATAGTGGACGATTGATCGATATAATTTCCATCTGGAAATAGTATCGTTGTTTGCACACTTGTTTTTCTTTGATAGTTAACTCACAGACTATCGAAGTTTTGACCATTTTAACGTTGCGGTTGGATTATTATCCGAAGAAAAACTCTGTATTGGCATAAGCGTTGCGAATCAAATATGCCAAAGATAATTGAAGACGGAGTTATGCAAGGGCTATCCTATTTACAGAATAGTGCCTTCGGTTTGTCCAGTCCCAGGACGACCTGTATGGAAGAATGTCTAACAGAGTATATCTAATAGATCGCGTAAGTTGATCTCTTCAAATGTATCCACATTTGGTGGCGGAGGAATTCGTTTCTCTTAGCTGTATACCCGTGGTATTTTTGGGGAAATCAATTCGTGATTTGGCAGGTATGACGATGTGACATTCAAAGTGAATGAAGATGTGACATGTAAAAGATAAGCGTAGCTTCTAGCCTCACATCCGGTAAATGACAGAAATCAGGCAGGCAACATGGCTAAGTCGGTCGCTCCGAAGTAGGGTGTATAATCACATATCTAGAGAATATTCATTTGCTTCTTTAATCTATCAACGTTGTCCCATATATATACGGGAAACGGTTGCTGATCCCAACCGTTGGTGATATACATTCGATACACTCAAGCGAAATGAGTGGTCGGTCATGTGTGGCTGAGTTGCAAGATGTTCTTGTTGAACTCCAGTGTATCGTTCCTAGAGTACACTGATCGGAAGGTGGTTCCATACCTTGTCATAGTTGGAAATCCATTACCCAATACGTGCTTGTGGTTTTGATTGTATACTATATATGTAGAACGTGAGATGAAAGCGTTTCTGCTAGATGATTATTATATTGTGGTTGATAGACATTATTATAATATCAAAAGGTTTTTGATATAAAGATAATTTGGATTCTCATAAGGGAAAAACCCGTTCCGTTATACGGCGTGGTCTTATGAGATATCATTTACTTGCTTGAACTGTTTTAAACTGTTTTACTCATACCAGTCCCATGACTGACCCGGAGTTTACTTTGTTGTTTTCCCTAAACTCTTGGGTGCCTAAATTTGTACGGGCAGTCAAGTAGTCGGGATTTACAGATATACTTGGAGATCTTGGAGCAGGAGGCTTCAAGATTTTATAGCTATTGTTTTTCAGCTGTGTTGTAAGTGTTGTACTCTGATAAGTGCTATTATATACATAACTGTTATATTTCAAAGTCATGTTATCTATTATACGTTATTCGTTCCGCTGTGAGATTCGTGTTACTCTGATGATGTTGTTCTTCTGCTTCTTCTATTCTAAATTTCTATCTTATCTATCCTCACCCTCTAATTTCTTTCATTAATCATCCGGTATTTTTTGATGTTTGGTTAGTCATCATCGAGTTTATGGCGATAACCAAGGTCGACAAAAACCCGGGTCATTACACGGTTTTTGGTCTATTTGAAGTAAGTGGAAGTGCGGGTCGTCACAAAAACGAAAGGCATCCACGTCAAACGAGACTCTTGAGAGACCGGAGAACCTTGAACAAGTCCAGTTTGGCTCATTAGGATCCGAGAAGAATGCAACATGTCGTCTAGGTCGTGATAATCCCAGCCTAGCAGAGCCTATGCTACTACCGATGAGCGGGTCTTATGTTCTCCCTAGAGACCCAAACATTATTTATCCTAATCAGGCATAACTCCTACAAGATACTCGTCCTGTGACCATCCGGGACCGCAAGAGCCAGGGAAACTATACTTACATGGCACATTAGACAACTTTGCCTGAGGCAAGGGCAGGAGGGTCTAGGAAAGCTGAGAGCGTTGAACCCGAACATGCTTTGACCAATGTTGAAGTAGAAGCAATGGTACATCAAATTATGGCTGATAGTAGAGGCTACCTGACTGAGGTATTGATCCAAGGTGATTCAACCTCCCTAATATGAACCATTATGCGGGAAGAACAAATCCCAAACAACATTTAATGAGATATTACCGGTACATGAATGCCGCATCAGCTCCAGATGTCATAAAGTGTAAAGCTTTCCCGACATACCTGGAGGATGTGGCTATGTTGTGGTTTACCTGACTTCCGCCGCGATCGGTTTCCAACTTTAAAGAGTTAAGCGAGATATTACTGAATCAGTTTCAGTTGCATGCTCAAAAATCCAGGAATGTCATTGAACTTTCCGTAGTTAAGCAAGCTCCTGGGGAAACTTTAAAGTCATATTTAGATCGCTTCAATTTAGCATATACAGATGTGAGTAATCCCCACTAACAAACTATCTTAATGGCATTAATAGACGGAGTTGATAAAGATATTGAGTTTGGAAGTACCTAGTTGGAAAGCCACCGATGACCGGGGAATTATTTTATGAGCTAATATTCGCTTACAATAAGTATAGGTGTACGCGAATCAAAAGAGAAGATTCAATGAAGTCTCAAGAGAGGATATCCAGAGCAACGTCACTATTAAGTTGTCTGGTGATAGCTCAGGTAAGGTAGAAGTCAACGTTAGCAGCCAGAGTGAAGGGAATGGCCGCCAGGGTAGGAACAACAACACGAAGAGCTTGAATCAAAGTAATGAACCCAAGAAAAAGCCTTAGTTTCAATCCCTTGAAAGCTACATACCTTTGAACAATACCTTGTAAAACATCTACTGGGATACTTGCAATGTGATGTGAGACTGGAAAGTTTTGCTTACTTCACGAAACATATGGACATTCGACTAATGAGTGCCTCCATTGGAGAGACATAGTGGAAAGACTGCTTTGCAAAGAAAAGTTGGACGAGTATAAGGTCTCCCCAAGGGACTAGGGGCAAGGAGGTTCCGCTCCAAATCAGGGTCAACCAGCTCCCCGTGCCACTGCTTAACAAAAAGGGAAGGGAATAGTTATCAATAGCATGGCCCGAGGGCCGCACACAGAAGGATTCAGCAACAGAACTATGGAGCAATACATCAATGCGGAAAAGCATCTAGTTGTAGGAGAATGCGGTACTCCTTAGGATACCGCACCTATAAAACAACAGAAAACGATGAAAGACAACATTATGTTCTGCAATAGAGAAAGCGTGGGAATATAAGCCTCGAGTATAGACCCGTTGGCAATATCAACTATCATTCGTCCAACAACCATACAGAAAGCACTTGATGATTGCGGGAGTTCCGTATATATCCTCTGAAAGAAAGAATTCGACCAGATAAAGTTGGAGGATAAAGATTTGAAGCCATGCAGTTGATGGATACGTGGCTTTAACAGTTCTACAACAACACCAATAGGAGTCATTGATTTATCTGTGGAACTCGGGGAAGGAGACCGCCGGAGAGTGCGGACCCCATTCGTTATCATGAATATTGATTCTCCATAAAACGCCTTCTTAGGACGACCAGCTCTTGCAGAATTCAGAGCTTGCATCGTACCCTGGTGCTTATTGTTGATATTCTCAACTAAATCGGGAATAGGGACAGTCCGTGGAGATCAGGTGACAGGGAGAGCCTATTACTTAGTTGAATGGAAGGCGCTCCGCCAATAAGACATTGCAGAGCCCAAGAAAACCTCCTTCCCAACCAGGGAGGCTTCAATATAGCAAATAAAGGATGCATCCCGGCCAGAGTTGCCTGATTACTAGTCCGAGGATATTGATCTCATAGAGAACGAGGAATCGGATGTGGAAGGGCGACACCTAACAAAGCAACTGTGGATATCACGATCAGTGATGACGACCCTAATAGGGTCTTGAAGATCGGATCTCATTTAGATACTCTCCGAACGAGGGAATTCACAAATTTTTTACAATCCAACCTAAATGTATTTGCATGGACACACACTGACATGTGTGGGATTTCGCCATCTGTTATGAGTCACATGCTAAGCATAAAACCGAAGTACACTCCGGTCATGCAAAAGAGGCGTATGCTCGACCCGGAGAGGTCAGTTGCCTTAAAGGAAGAAGTCGAGAAGCTAAAAGGCAATGGTTTCATACGAGATGCAACATATCTTGACCGGATATCAAATCATATTCTTGTTAAGAAAGCTAATGGAAAGTGGCGTACGTGCATCGATTTCTCAGACTTGAACAAAGCATGCCCAAAAGATAGTTTCCCATTGCTAAGAATTGATCAATTAGTGGATTCAATGACATGACATGAGCTTCTTTCTTTCATGGATGCGTACTCGGGTTACAACCAGATTCCATGGATGTGCTTGATCAAGAACATACAAGTTTCATCATAGTTCTTGGATTATATTGCTGTGTGGTAATGCCATTCAGACTGAAGAATGTCAGGGTGAAGTACCAATGTTTAGTGAACTGTAAGTTCCACAACCAGATTGGAAAGTCTATGGAAGTTTACATGGATGATGTGCTCATAAAGTCCAAGCAATCCTCAGACCACGTATCAGGTTTGGCAGAGATGTTCAACATCCTCTGACATTATGAAATGAAGTTAAACCCTTTGAAATGCTCTTTTAGTATTACGTCAGGGAAGTTTCTTGGCTTCATAGTTACCTCGCACCGAATGGAAATCAACCCCGACCAGATTGTAACGATCAGGAACATTAGTGAGCTAAGGAAAATCATAGATAATCAAAGCTTAGCATGGAAGGTGGCAACACTGAGCAGATTTATTTCCAAGGATACAGATACATGCATCCCTTTCTTCGATCTGATAAAGCGAGGGAAGCGCAACATCGAATGGACCCCGGATTGCATTAAAGCTTTTTAGAACCTATTGAGTCACTTAGAGAGGTCCCCAATACTTTCTAAGCCAATGGATCATGAAGACTTATTCGTATACTTATCAGTACCACCGCACGCAATCGGTTCAACACTCGTTCGTGAGGAGGATAGAGTTCAGAGACTAGTGTATTATATGAGCAAGAAGCTAGCAACGACAAAAGAAACTATCCAAACATTGGGAAGCTTGCTTATAGTTTGTTGATTGCTTCAAGAAAACTCCGCCACTACTTCCAGGCTCATCCAATTGTGATATACATTGATCAGCCACTCCAACAGGTCCTGCAGCGACCTGAGGCATTTGGAAGACTACTTAAGTGGAATATCGAGCTAAGCCAATTTGACCTCGATTTCTTTCCAAGAAAGTAAATACGGGGTAAGCATTAGCAGACTTCATCATTGAATTTAGCACTCCCAAAGAGGATGTAACTGATGAAGGTGGTAGCCCCTCAGAACGAAAGATGGAACCTAACACTTGGAAGCTGTATACAGACGGTGCTCGAAATGATCGATGGTCCGGCGCCAGGGTCGTACTGATAACCCTTGAAGGACGATCAATTTACTAGTACTTACGACAAAATTTTCATGCTACTAACAATGATTTAGAGTATGGAGCCTTGATTGCTGGGATGAAACTCGCTAAGGAGTTGGGAGTGGCTACATTGGACATCTTCTGTGATTCTCAGATTGTTGTTTGCCAGGTTCGGAAGGCGTTTCAAGCAAAAGGGTCACGGCTAGTAGTTTACTTTGAAAGAGTCAAAGAGCTATTGGATGGTATGGAATGTTATACCATCTCTTATATTCCTCGAACAAAAAACTAAAAGGCAGACAGACTAGACAAGTTGGCGGGCTTCGAAAACCCAGAAAATTTGGAGATGGTCCAGTCCGAGATGTTAGAAACTCCAAGCATTGATCAAATAGAAGTTGATCTGGTGTTGGAAGTCGAGCCTGAGAGAGATTCATGGATGACCCTGATAAAGAACTTCCTGCGGAATGGAACGCTTCCAATAAGAAAAAGTGAAAAACGTGCTATTGTTCATAAAGCTTCAAGATACGTCATGCAAGCTGTTGTCATTTTTTAGCGAGGATTCTCAATTCCTTTACTCCAATGTATAGCACATGACGATGTTAAGCGTGTATTGAGAGAAGTGCATGAAGGTGGCGAGTGTGGCGATCACTGGGAGGACAAACATTGGACAAGAAGATACTGCGATATGGCTACTTTTGTAAAAACATAAACCGATATGCGGCTGATTCCTCACGACGCTGCGACAAGTGCTACAAATTTGCAAAGATTCCTAGAGTACCTCTCAGCCAAACTCACCTTGATGATTAGCCAATGACCATTCGATGTATGCAGGATTGACATCATCGGAAGCCTTCCAATCACCAAAGGCGGAGCAAAGTATGCAATCATAGCCATGGATTAATTTACAAAATAGGTAAGAGATGAACCATTAACCACGATCAATCAAGCGAGTGAGTAACTTCATTGTCAGGAATGTCATTTGTTGATTCGGGATCCCTAAAGTCATCATAATCGACAACGGAACTCAGTTCGGCAACACAGATTTAGAGTTTCTGTTAGAAATATCATATGGAAAAAAGATACACCACTGTGGCACATCCGCAATCGAATAGACAAATAGAAGCAGTGAACAAGATCATCAAGTCCATTCTAAAGAAGCAATTGGAACGAGCAAAAGCCATGTGGGTCGATGAACTCCCCTTAGCTTTATGGGCCTACAGAACGACCTACAAGTCGCAACTGGCCATACTCCCTTCTAACTGTCGTTTTGATCAAAAGTCGTCATCCCAGTAGAGTTGGAAGTACCTTCTTATAGAACAACAAACTATGGTTCATTGACAAACAAGACTCTCCTCCTTGATTCCTTAGACACGATTGAAGAGAAGAGAGATGAAGCAGACTTATGTGCATCGAGGCACATACATTAGGTTGCTCGATACTATAACAAAAAGGTTCAACCCAGGAACTTCGATCCTAACAACCTAATACTGAAGCACGTCGTTCCGACCCCCGTTTTCCTAGGCCCGAAAATGGGAAGGACCATATGTCATGTAACGACTCGCATTCTACACATCGGAGGATCATAGAATATTTATTTCGTTTACATATGAAGTCGTATGGTCGTGTGACTTTGGGGATCGACTATTGGGGTTATTTCCCATGGTCACGATTTTTGCCGATTTTTAAATGACCGTTTTGCCCCTGGAAAATCTTGTTTCGCTTATAACTTTTGATTGGTAAGGATTTTTCCTTTGAAACCACTTCCATTGGATTCGGTTGATGGTTTAGCTTTCCGTAGAGTGGTCACATTAGCCAAACGGACATACCGTTTGGGAGATATGGCTGAATAAGATTTAGAAGGTGAAAAAACAGCTTAACCGGGCCTAATTAAGGTGATTAACAGCTAGGCCCATAACCCATTTCGGGGTTAGGGTTATGGAAGGGTTGATAGGGTTAGGAAAAACATTTCAGTTCAGTTTTTACAGCCGCCACTTTCATCCTTTGAACCCTAACAATGGCCTCCACCTTCTAAATCACCCCTGAATCACCGTTTAAGCATATATTAGCCTAATCAACATCAAATCAAGGCAAATCAACACCAAATCAGAGTCGGAGCTGCTGCGTTGCATAGGAATTCAACCCAAAACAGTAGAGAAGTTCAAATCTATAATTCATTTGTGGCTAAGGTGAGTGATTTGCATTGTTTTTCACTAATTACGGCTAATTAAGGGTGATTAGTGATAATTAGCGAAATTATACATGTTAAAATTCTAGAAAAATTTGTAAAATTCTAAAATTTTATTTTATGCATATGTTAGAAGATTGGGTTAATTTTGACATGTTTTGCTAAGCATATGGCTAAATCATGATTAAGGGGATTAAGGGGAAAACATGGGTTTTGGGTATGTTTGATCTATATAAACAAGTTAAATTGTTGTTTTGCTGTTTGTGGATGATTATACATGTTGCTATTACTGTTTGGAATGGTTTGTGACTGCATAGGAAAGTTAGAATGGTCGAAAACGCCGTCGTATGGCGTAAACAGTCGCGGGAAAGTTGTAGGAAAATGTGCAGGAAACCGAATCGGATCGCACCCCTCCGAACCGACCTGCTCGTGGAGCACCCCACGACCCTGACTCGCCTGCATCTGGGGTTCTCCGAACCGATTCGACCTTGGCATGGCGAAATGACCCGACCTGATGGAAGGAGCAAGAACTGATCCGAACCACTCTAGGGAGCACGACCCGAACCGCTTAGTGGAGAACAAACCATGGTTGCGCCACCAAACCGATCCGATGATCTAGACCAGGAATCACGAACCGACCTGGATGGAGAAGTCTACCTGACCTAACAGTGATGATCACGAACCGTGCTACTTTAGGAGGATCGAACCGAACCGAATGGAGCTGCATTCCGAACCGATCCGGAGGAGACCAAACCCGATATGCAAAGGTAGTCCAAATAGAAGGTTGTAACTCAGAATCCAAATGAGAACCAACGAGTTGACTTCACGAGTTGGAATTTGTTGCGGGATGTATGCAAAGGGGTTATCGATGTGTATAGCTTTGACTCACCACCGAGAGACAGATATTGGCTATGGATCAGTGCAGTGGAGTTGTCATAACTCCATGGGGGCAAAGTGATGGTAGCAAGGCTATGCTCCAGTGCAGTAGAGTTGCTATGACTCTATAGGGAAGAGTGGACATAGCAAAGGATTAGTGGTTATGGATCATTGTAGTGGGGTCATCGTGACTCCATGGGGCAGAGTGATCGTAGCAAAGGATTGGGTGATCAAAGTGGTAGATATTGTATGCTTTACGCACTGAGTGAGGGATGTGAGAATGATTGCTATCACCATGACATGCACACCCCCTCCCCATTATTTTCGCACCATGTGTTAGTGTCACCTTAGAGTATTGTACATCCTGTTGTGCTAACTCTTTGGTTGTAGGTCCAGATTCAGGTATGGTTATGTATACCTGTTATTGTTCTGTATTGCTGCTTATCACTCATACCACACTTTTGTCTGACCCAGAGTTTTATGTCTCTTCTTATAACTCTGGGTGCTCTTAAACGAGCAGATTAGAGATAGGTTGGCTGGTTATACATGAGTAGTTGTCCGGAGTCGAGTAGGAGGCTTATATGCATTATTCCCATATATTCTCCCTGTGCTGCTGCTGCTCACTACTTTGGGCATTAGTAGTGTACCTTCCTATTTTGCTTTAGAGACAGTTTTAAAAGTTGTAATAATGATGTTTTGGATCATAAGTTGTATTTGAATTTTCTGTTGCTATGATGGTTTAGTTTTCGGCTTATGCACTGTCTCGCCTGTTTTATATCAAGTTATATTATTGTTATATTTTATCCCATGCGCTGTGATATATACTACAGGTTCTTTGTTGGTTCACCGTTCAAATTCCTTCCCTTTCCTTTCTTTGACGACCATCCTGTGTTGGTTGGACATCGGTACGACGCATTTCATTGGAAATGTCGGCTGGTGTGGGGGCGGGCCGTCACACTTGGTATCAGAGCTCTAGGTTGCATAGTTAACCTAGGGAAAGACATCAGGGAGAGATAGTACGTATATGAGAGCGCGTATTTGTGATATTTTGGTTTCCAAAAGATATATATATACTATTAGTATATCTAAGGATAGAGTCGCACTGCACTGGCACACTAAAGAGATGGTTAATCATTTTCTCCTTACAGATTGAACGATGAGCCGATATACGAGGAATACTGGTTCAGGAGCCAATAATAGGAATGCTCCTGATATGAGGACGATGTTCATTGACTTCATGAGAGAGATGCTTAGGTATGTTCAGAGGGCAACTCCTAATGCGGCAAATGGTGGTGGTGCAGCGGCGCAGGTTCCTAGGGCAGATTTCTCCAAGCTCTTTAAGGACGACATTAGTCTTGGTGGGAAGCCGTTCCAAGGAACGGAATCGGCTACAGAAGTTCAGGATTGGCTTGATAGTTGTGAGCGCATCTTCAAGGACTTAGGGATCGATGATGCGATGAAGAGGAAATTAGCATCCCGTCAGCTGCAAGGACGGGCTATGAATGGGTGGAATGCTGTTAAGGCAGCTACTCCTGAGGATCAAGTTACTTGGGATCAGTTTAAGGCCCGATTTAGTGATAAGCTTATCCTACCTGCTCAGAAATCAGAATTGTTTAGGAAATTCTTGGAGCTTAAGCAAAATGGTAGGGCAGTCTCAGAGTATATTGCTGAGTTCGATACTTTATCGAAGTATGGATTATCCCTTATTGGCACTGCCGAGAAGAAGAATGAGAAGTTCATAACAAACTTAGATCAGTACTTGGTGGAAAGGCTTATAAACCATATTGACGAGACTTTTGAATCGATTGTTGGAAAAGCATTGAGATCAGAGAGCCTTTATCCTAAGTCCAAGACCGAGGTCATTGTTGCATCTGCAGAGGGGCCAAAGCCGCAGGCAAGCGGTGGAGGCAAGAATAATTCTCAGAATAAAAGGAAGCAGAGTCAGACCAAGGATGGTCAAAAAAAGAAAGATAAGAAAAATGTTGAGTGCTTTAATTGTGGCAAGAAGGGACATTATGCTAAAGAATGCCGAGCAAAGCCAATGGACAGGAAGCGCTTCAACTGTGGCCAAGTGGGACATCACAAGATAAATGTCCGCAACCCCCTAAAGAGAAGCAAATTGTGAAAGCATATGCTATTAATGTCGTTACTTCTTTGTCGAATGCCCCCACTGCGGCAGAGAAAGGAAAGAATGTCATCGTTCAAGGTATGCTTTCTGTTTATGATGTTCCTGTTGGAGTATTGTTTGATACTGGGGCTTCCCGTTCCTTCATATCTAGTGACATGTTAGATAGGATGGGACGGGAACCCGAGATTGTCGATAGACCTTTAGTGGTGACGAACCCGATTGGTGGTTCGACTAGCCTTAGCATGATTTTCGAAATTTGGTCTTATCGAGTCATGGATGTATGTTTTCTTTGTTTTGGGCTTTACTGGGTTTAGCATTATTTTGGGAGTCGATTGGCTCCAAAGATATGACGTGGTTGTAGACTGTGAGGGATTTACGGTGACTATTAGGGCGGATGATGGGCGAAGGGTAGTGTTTAGTGGCCTACCTAATGATGAGGTGATGGCTAGTTTTCTAAATTCGCTCGACATCCCGCAGGACGAGTTATCAGGGGTTCCTATTGCTGGCCAGTATCGGATATCTTTGGGGAATTGACCGGACTTCCACCACACCGAGAGATTGAGTTCCGTATTGATTTAGTGAAAGATTCCAGACCTGTAGTAATGCCACTTCGTCGTATGGCGCCAAGGGAGCAACGAGAGATCAAGATGCAAGTAAGCGATCTTTTGAAGAAGGGATTTATTCGAAGGAGTGTCTCCGAGTGAGGAGCACCAGTTGTATTTGCTACCAAGGTAGATGTTTCCCTTCGTTTATGTGTGGACTATCACGAGTTGAATAAGGTAACTAGGAAGAATAAGTATCCTCTTCCACGGATAGATGATTTGTTTGATCAACTGGAAGGAGCAAGAGTGTTCTCCCTGTTGGACCTCGCAACAGGATTTCATCAGCTCCGAGTAGCAGCTGAGAGTATTCCTAAAACGGCATTTCGGACGCCGTCCGAATTCTATGAGTGGTTGGTCATGCCATTCGGGTTGACCAATGCACCGGCATATTTTGTGGATCATATGAATAGACTATTCCGAGATCAACTGAATAAGTTTGCTCTTGTGTTCGTGGACGATATACTTGTTTATTCGAGGACAGAGGAAGAACACAAGGAACATTTGATGGAGGTGTTGAGAAAACACCAATTGAAAGCGTAGTTTTCTAAGTGTCACTTCTGGAGGAGGGTAGTGAGATTCTTGGGCCATGTTGTTTCAAAGAATGGTATTGCCATGGTCCCTGCGAAGGTGGCTATGGTACAAGATTGGTCTACGCCCAAGAATGAAACAAACATAAGAAGTTTCTTGGGATTAGCTGGATATTATCGTAAGTTTATCCAAGACTTCTCCAAGATAGCGGCACCGTTAACTCAGTTGACCAAGAAGAATCAAACTTTCGTTTGGGATGAAAGGTGTTAAAATGCATTCAAGAGTCTAAAGGAAAAATTGACGTGTGAGCCAGTGTTGGTCACTCCTAAAGGGAATGAAGAGATGACGATATACACGGATGCCAGTGGTACCGGACTAGGTGCTGTGTTGATGCAAGGAGGTAGAGTACTAGCTTACGCCAGTCGGTAACTGAAACCGCATGAGAAAAGATATCCTACCCATGATTTGGAATTGGCAGCGATCGTGTTCACGTTGAAGATGTGGAGGCATTATCTCATGGGAGAAAGATTCGAGTTGTTTACCGATCATAAGTCGTTAAAGTACCTTTTCTCTCAGAAGGATCTAAATCTCCGACAGCAAAGATGGTTAGAATTCTTGGCTTCCTATTATTTCGATATTGCATATACACCAGGAAAGGGCAATGCGGTAGTCAATGAATTGAGTGGGAGACATGCCAGTTTAGGGGCTATGTTTATTGAATGGAAGCAACTAAAGTATATCGCAGGGTACGATTTCAGACCAAAGTGTGAATTGGATCCAGAGATGTTAGCAAGTTCAACGATTAGACCCACTTTGATTGAGCAGATTGGTTCTAGTCAGAGGGACGATCCTAATCTATTAGAAATCATCTCCAAGTTAGAAAAGGGAATCGATGAGGAAATGAACAAGTATAGGCTTGATCGAGATGGATGGCTTAGAAAGAATGCAAGACTAGTTGTGCCCAATGTCAATGGATTGAGAGATGAAGTGCTTAGGGAATGTCATCACTCAAAGCTGACTATACATCTCGGTGGTAACAAAATGTATCCAGACATGAAGCAGAACCACTACTGGGAAGGGATGAAAAGAGACATTGGGAAGTTTATATCCAAATGCATGAATTGCCAGCTAGTTAAAGCCCAGCAAAAGAAGCCTAGTGGTTTGCTGCAACCATTGAAAATTCCATAATGGAAATGGGAACAAGTCCCAATGGATTTCATCGACGGTTTGTCGAGGACTAGATCAGGCCATGATAGTATTTGGGTGATTATAGATCGATTAACCAAGAGTGCAAGGTTTATACCTGTCAAGTTGAATAGAATGGCAGCTAAGTTAGCGGAACTTTATATGAAGTGGGTAATGAGATTTCATGGAATACCCAAAGGCATTGTGAGCGACAGAGATCCTTTGTTTACTAGTGGATTTTGGAAGAGCTTATAAGAGGTTTTAGGATCAGAATTACATCTCAGTACCGTGTACCATCCTCAAACCGACAGTCAGACAGAGAGGGTGAATCATGTATTAGAAGATCTCTTGAGAGCTTGTATATTGGATTTTGGAGGGTCATGGGATGACCATTTGCATTTGGTTGAGTTTGCATATAATAATAGTTATGTCCAGTAATGGTATGGCTCCATTTGAAGCTTTGTACGAAAGACCGTGCAAGTCACCATCATGTTAGCTGGAAACCGGTGAGAAGTTTGTGCTTGGTCTAGATGTAATACGAGAAATTTCTGACAAGATCAAGGTTATCCAACAATGAATGAAGGCTGCTCAAGATAGGCAGAAGAGTTATGCTGAGAAGAGGAGAAGAGATTTGAAATTCTCCGTTGGTGACTTGGTGTTTGCCAAGATTTCTCCGTTAAAGAGCGTGATTCGATTCGGTAGGAGAGGCAAGTTAGCACCAAGATTTGTTGGTCCATTCCCAGCTCTCGAACAAGTTGGGAATTTAGCATATAAAGTTGAATTACCTGACAAGATGGCGGGAGTTCACAACGTATTTCATGTTTCCCAATTAAGGAAGTTTTTGCACGATCGCGATATGACTATTTCACCGGATCAGTTGGATGGCATCGAAGTAGAATCCGACCGCAGGTCGATTCGTATTATCGAGTACGATACGATGCGACTTCGAAGGAAGGCGGTGAAACTGGTCAAGGTTTAGTGGGGCGAGAACGTGAATGACTATACTTGGGAAATAGAGGAGAGCATAAGGGAGTCGTATCCAGAACTCTTTGTCTGGTAAGATTTTAAATTATGGTTTAGTTATTCCGCAAACTAGGATAGACTTGATGTGTTTTTAATGTATGTTTGATTGTTTGTAAATGGTTGTTAGGCATGCAGGACCCGTTGTATGCTTTAATTAGGGAATTTCAGAGGCGAAATTTCTTAAGGGGGGAGAATGTAACGACCCGCTTCTATGCATCGGAGGATCATAGAATATTTATTTGATTTACATACGAAGTCGTATGGTCGTGTAACTTTGGGGATCGACTATTGGGGTCATTTTCCATGTTCACGATTTTTTCCAATTTTTAAATGACCAGTTTTCCCCTAGTGAATTTTGTTTCGCCTATAACTTTTGATTGGTAAGGATTTTTCACCTAAAACCACTTCCATTGGATTTGGTTAATGGTTTAGCTTTTCGTAGAGTGGTCACATTAGCCAATCGGACTTATCCTTTGGGAGATATGGCTGAAATAAGGTTTAGAAGGTGAAAGAACAGCTTAACCGGGGATAATTAGGTGATTAGCAGCTAGGCCCATAACCCATTTCGGGATTAGGGTTATGGGAGGACAGGGCAGATAGGGTTAGGAATAACATTTCATTTCAGTTTTTACAGCCCCCACTTTCATCCTTCGAACCCTAGCAATGTCCTCCACCTTCTAAATCACCCCCAAATCACCGTTTAAGCATATATTAGCCTAATCAACATCAAATCAAGGTAAATTAACACCAAATCAGAGTTGGAGCTGCTGTGTTACATGGGAGTTCGACCCAAAACAGTAGAGAAGTTCATATCTATCATTCATTTGTGGCTAAGGTGAGTGATTTGCATTGTTTTTCACTAATTACGGCTAACTAGGGGTAATTAGTGATAATTAGCAAAATTATGCATGTTAAAATTCTGGAAAAATTTGTAAAATTCTAAAATATTATTTTATGTCTCTATTAGAAGTTTGGGTTAATTTGGACATGTTTTGCAAATCGTATGGCAAAATCATGATTAAGGGGAATTAGGGGAAAACATGGGTTTTGGATATGTTTGATCCATATAAACAAGTTAAATTGTTGTTTTGCTGTTTGTGGATGATTATACATGGTTCTATTACTGTTTGGAATGGCTTGTGATTGCATAGGAAAGTTAGAATGGTCGAAAACACCATCGTATGGCGTAAACAGTCGTTGGAAAGTTGTAGGAAACTGTGCAGGAAACCGGATCAGATCACACCCCTCCGAACCGACCCGCTCGTGGAGCACCCCACGACCCCAACTCTCCCGCATCTGGAGTTCTCCGAACCGATTCGACCTTGGCATGGTGACACGACCCGACCCGATGGAAGGAGTAAGAACTGATCTGAACCACTCTAGGGAGCACGACCCGAACCGCTTAGTGGACCACGAACCATGGTTGCACTACCGAACCGATCCGATGATCTACAGCAAGAATCGTGAACCGACCTGGATGGGAAAGCTGACTTGACCTGACAGTGATGATCACGAACCGTGCTACTTCAGGAGGATCGAACCGAATGGAGTTGTATTCTGAACCGATACAGAGGAGACTAAACCCGAGATGCAAAGGTAGTTCAAATAGGAGGTTGTAACTCAGGATCCAGATGGGAACCAACGAGTTGACTTCACGAGTTGGACTTTGCTGTGGGACGTGTGCAAAGGGGTTATCGATGTCTATAGCTTTGAATCACTACTAAGAGATGGATATTGGCTATGGATCAGTGCAGTGGAGTTGTCATAACTCTATGGGGCAAAGTGATCGTAGCAAGGCTATGAGCCAGTGCAGTGGAGTTGCTATGACTCCATGGGGCAGAGTGTACATAGAAAAGGATTAGTGGCTATGGATCGGTGAAGTGGGGTCACCGTGACTCCATGGGCCAGAGTGATCGTAGCAAAGGATTGGATGATCAAAGTGGTAGATATCGTATGCTTTACGCACTGAGTGAGGGATGTGAGAATGATTGCTATGTTTGATGTTTGCTATCACCATGACATGCACACCCCTCCCCATTATTTTCACACCATGTATTAGTGTCACCTTAGAGTATTGTACATCCTATTGTGCTAACTCTTTGGTTGCAGGTCCAGGTTCAGGTATGGTTATGTATACCTGTTATTGTTTTGTTTTGCTGCTTATCACTCATACCAGACTTTTGACTGATCCAGAGTTTTATGTCCCTTCTTATAACTCTGGGTGCTCTTAAACGAGCAGACTAGAGATAGGTTAGCTGGTTATGCACAAGTAGCTGTCCGGAGACGAGCAAAAGGCTTATACGTATTATTCCCATATATTCTCCCTATGTTGCTGCTGGTCACTACTTTGGGCATTAGTAGTATACCTTCCTATTTTGCTTTAGAGACAGTTTTAAGAGTTGTAATAATGACGTTTTGTATCATAAGCTGTATTTGAATTTTCCGCTGCTATGATGGTTTAGTTTTCGGCTTATGCACTGTCTCGCCTGTTTTATATCAAGTTATGTTATTATTATATTTTGTTCCATGCGCAATGAGATATACTACAGGTTCTTTGTTGGTTCACCATTCAAATTCCTTCCCTTTTTCCTTTCTTTGACAACCATCCTGTGCTGGTTGGACATCGGTATAGCGCATTTCATTGGAAATGTCGGCTGGTGCGGGGCGGGCCGTCACACGTCATCCTGCGGAGGCTTGATAAAGGAGCTTTCCAGCTAACAACTATTGATGGCGATCATATCCCCAGAGCGTGGGATGCTCAGCATCTGCGGTACTATATGACTTGTGCTTGTATTGATTCTTTTGTTTTTCAAACTATGTAAAAGGGCACACCTTGCCTGAAATAGTTTAGTTAATATAAATAAAAGATTACAAAAATGGACACGAGTTATGATTTGGACGAACCACTATAAAAATATCGTGTATCATTTACCCTTCCTACGATTAATTTTCTTTGTGCCTTATTATATTTGACATTTATTCCATGCTCTGTGACTATTCTGATCTTTAATTTGATGTTTGTGATGTAATTGTTTAGTGTCAGTTCTACGGAAAGGGGATGATTCACCCCTTTACGATGCTGGCTTACACTTAGACAAGTGGACTCACATCCATGGCTGATCAAAGTTAGATTGGCAAACATCAAGTTTGATATTGGCACCCGATGCAGTGCTTCTCACCTTGTAAACCAAAGTGAGGATACGACACCCTAATGTTGCACTAACTCCATCCCACGAGTCTACGGGATGAGAAAGGGTTGATCATTGAGAAGCGCCACCTCTACCCTTGAATCGAGGATTAAGAAGTAGCGACTCGGCAAGTGTGATATGACTACTTTTCTGACAAGCTCCATCCACCAAAGGGTAGCGGGGAGTACGAATTAAAATCGAGTTCGAGAACGACACTCGAGTTAGCAGAGTCCTGCTCTTGGAAATAGAGTGTAGGAGGAAAGCCGAGGCAGATGACATGACCGTTTTCCTGATCAACTCAATCTCTCTTAATTCGACAGTGACTATAAAGACAAGCGTGATTGGTCCACCAAGATTAGAGACCGTCTTGACTAGACTCTGACCTAGGCATACGACATGAGAGTATAAAAGCACTGAGACCAAGTGCTCAAATAATTGGCTCCTAAACCCCCGAAGGATTGGGGCAAGGCTGAAAGCTGAGCCTAGATTCCCCACAGAAGGATTGGGGGCAATATAACATCGCTACTAGTCAATACGAACAAGCCCTAGCCAGGCAATTTGTTCAAGATTGATTGTGGGCAAACACATACACATCACACTCCTATTGCTTATTACTTAGTCTAGTAATGAATTTTATGAAACCCCTATTGTAGGGAATCCGTTGAATCCCCTATTGCAGGGATATTGGTTTGAAACCCTTGTTTAGTTGTGATGTGATTTGTTGTTTATTACTTTGTCTAGTAATGTTTTGACTATAAGTATATTTGACTGAAATATATGATAAACTTGCAAAAATGTGACATTGCAAGAATACTACTTTATTTATGAAATGCAGGCGTGTACCAGATAACTAGACAAAAATGCGAGGGTCGCACTCGCAACAATCACAGCAGACCAGTAGAAAACAAAAAAAGAAACCAAGACAATGCTTCACTTGGGCTTAGGAGAAGGTTTTGATTTCTTATCAACCTTATGCCTTTGCTTCTCCTCTTTCTTAGCATCAATAAGGATGCACTTCTCCCTATTCATGGGTTTCTCAACCGAGGGATTTCGATATTAGCAGTGGAAGTTTGGGAAGCCAACTCTCCAATGATCAATCGAGATGGAAGATTGATGGTTACTTTTGTTCCGGGACGAGCAACCATTTGAATAGGATCATCTAAGATGGGCTCTTCTATGTTTTCAATGTTGGCTTTTAGGAGTTAACCAGTCCTGGCTTTCATTTATGCTAGGGTCAGATCCTCAGTTTCGTCAAAAGCTCTGGTGATTGTGACATCTTCGTCTTCACCCCCTTGCTTTTAATATCTTTTAAGGCGTCAATCATTTCTCCATCTTTGGGAGCTTTAGCACTGGAGGGACCTATAGCCTTGTCAGCGTCTTCTTCTTGCTTCTCCGTGGCTTCATCACAAGGCTTTGTACTTAAAGAATGGGAAGCAACAGTTATTAACTCTGGAGAAAACATGGGTCTTTCAATCATTTGCTCTACAAAGCGACGACAGGCTAGGATAGATTTGAAAAATTATGGAGAAAAGGTGGAGATACCTTCGGCCGACTTAACTATAGAAGTAGCGGGAGTTGCTGCATCAATGATAGGAGAGCAGACTTGGAATCCCTGGGCGATCAGGGTCATATTCTTTTGCCTCAACATTTTCGGGCATTGCAAAGGAAGATTTGGAGCCACCCTCAATAGTATTTTTTCCCTTGGTTTGACGTTTTGCCTCCTCGATAGCTTTTTGAAGCAACCTTCTTCTCTCAGCCAAATGCTCGAGCTCATCTGCTCTCAAGTATGTCTTCATCAACTCCTCATCGATGGTGATAACTTTCAACCGCCGCTTTTCATCATCAACAATTTCATCCCGTACATCGGCTAAGGTAGTTTGGCAATCCTTGATCTATGAAATGTCTTGAGCCTTGAGCACTTGAGCAAAAAATGATATTATAAGGTGCCTATAGTCATCCAAGCCCTCTCGAACTTCAGCAAGTTGCGCTTTAGATGTAGAAGCAGATTCAAGTGCAACATGGGCATTTACTTCAGCTAGCACAACTCTCTCTTTAGCCTCCGCTAACTTAGTCTTCAAACCAGAAATTTCTTTATTAAGAACTGCCTTTTCTTGAGCATTAGGATAGTTTCAGCGCAGCATTCTCAGAAATGACATCCTTAATCCGTTTCTTAAGCTTTACGAGCTCCTAACTTTGAGAGTCGAGCTCATTGCGGAAGCGTGTTCGTAACTCACTATGCAAATTCTTGTAGTGTTCTACCTACCGTCGCGCGAGGACCAATTGAGCTTGAGCTTCCTCATATTCTATAATAGCAGCGGCCCTCCCAGATGCATCCTGTTCAGATATAATCTTTTGATTGTTTAAGTCCTGCTGGAGCTCCCTAATAATCATGGATAGCTTTCATCAGAACTTGTAGGTTTTTTTGTACTGAATGTCAATGAAGTCAATCCAGCCTTAATGGGATCAGACCAGTTGTCAGGAACCAGCTTGAGATTGGGTACAAAATGCATGTTGCCAAAATGATATTCAAGAAATTGCCTCTTTAGCACTTTGAGTCTCTTCTCGGTAGAGGAATCAAGCACCACAGGCTATGTTGTAGTGATGTCGGTAGATTGGCGCTTAGCAGGAATGACGGTTGCACTATCTTTAGCTTGTTATTGTCCTTAGTTTTGTCCTTGGGACCCGAATGCTTTCTCGATGACTTATCCTGAGTGTGTGATTCCTTTGGGAGGCCTCGAGCTTTGGGAGGTTGTTGGCCTCCTTTATGACAACTTTGGTGACTCTTGTACTTGTCGGATTCTGACTTAGAGGGAGGACGGGAGAACGAGGCGTGGTGATGATATGATTCATAATGCCTTCTGTTGTCTCTCTCACGGCTATCCCTTCAATCATGCTCAACTTCGGAGTTGTACCTAGGAAGAATAGCATGAACATCCCTAAGATTATAGTCGCGGAAAGGCATTTTTCCTGCAAATTAATAGAAACCAGTATTAGAACCAAGAAGTGATGTATCACACAGGTGTTGTAACATGCAGTATTAGTGTAGTGTGTCCTAAGTGAACCCCCAATAGACCCGAGCCCGGAGTTAGGGTTTTTGGTGTAGTTTTCCTAACTTTGACATGTGTAGCTTCCCCTACAAACGGAGGAAAGAAGGAGCCTAAACCGATGTCTTCGGAATTGTATATGTTATCGAGCAAGGGAAGTCTAGCCAAGTCCCCAAATATGGAATCCTTTGACTGGGGATCATGGAAAGGGGATTTTTTTGGAGAAGGTGTCCTCAGAGAAGGCTTCCTTTCATGAGGGGATGCCTTTGAGAACTGCCCTGAGCCTTGCCTTCAGTCGACCTTTCCAAGAGCTCCTTGGTAGGAATGTTGATGGGAGAAGGACTTGGAGGAATCTCTGTGTCTTCTCTTTTACGAGTCATATTCTCTATTCCGGCTGTGGTTCTCGATTGGAACCCGCAGGATCTTTACTCTTTGAACTCTCCCCCACCTCGGCTGTAGTTGTGACTTACCCTCCGAGTGGGGGAACACTGCCGGTTTCTGCGGATGCTGGAGCAGCTGAAGCTGGGGGAACACATGTGTACGCCCGACCTCCGTGGCCTATGCTCCGACTCATATCAAGTAAATGGTGTTGATGAAGAAGCTCGTCCACCAGACATTTTCGGACTTTCAAGAAGTCTGGATTGATATTCAATATAAAGTTTAAGCGGTCCAAGTATATTTGGCCCTGCTCTTTTCTTGGATTTGGAATGGCGAATAAGAGAGAAATTAAGGTTAGTGTATTCGCTAACATAGTTGAATGCGAATGCCATAATTTGAAGCTTACTTGGCTAGATCCAACTCCTAGCATATCCAGCCCGGTGTTTGATGTAAAACCACTAAGGCTTCACAACCCCTACTATGTTGTATCCTTCATTAAGAATCTTTCTCTCCGGCACGGATTCGAAATACACAAAGGAAGGAGTTTCCTTTGAACGATGATTGAAATGATAAAAAAAGTTCACATCCTTGAAAGTGAGCTCCATTCCTAAGATTTACATGTATGCTATGTATAACGTGTGCAAGAAAGTAAATGCGATAGGCTGCAATTGCATGGGGGCAATCCACATTCGTCTTAGAAATTCAATGATGAGTGGTGGAAATAGAGGAATAACTCCCATTGTGCACATCAACAGACTGATGGCCATGTACCCCTCCGGAGGATTATGGGGTTTGTCTTGCTGGTTGCAAGTCTAACTTCCTCCTAAAAAATCCCATGTCTTAGACATATCCTGTAACACCCCACCTCCATTAACGTCACTCACAAAGGGAATGCCTTAACTTTGGTGGACTGTTTTAGTAGACAGAACAGAAATTTACAAGACATATAAACAATACTATAACTTTATTACAGCGGAAAACAGAAATCAGTTTGGTTACATCTTTACCAAAAACTCAAGTACATAAATATCAGTCTTGTTCAGAAAAATCATCAGAGTACAAAACTTTAAAGTCATAATCCCCACAGAAGCTACCATAAAGAGTTAAGCCATACTTTAAGCACTTTGAGTACTTCAAGTAGAAGAAATTCGGATCGAGCTAAAGTATTCCCTCCTTGGAAAACGGGGGGGGGGGGGGGACGGAAGAAAAGGGGCGAAAACAAGCAAGGTCAGACATAAAGCCTGGCAAGTCCAGTGACTTTCGGCATATGAACAGATAATAATAATCATGGCATGCAAATAAAACTGGATGAGGGATAACAATAACGGGAGCAGCAGATGTACTTAGGTTAAACAGAAGAAACATAATAATATTACTTTTCATTTCTCTGCACTAATACTAGTATAACAGGATTAGGGGTCACCCTAATGTCCAAACTGAAGCAGAAACAGGAACAAAATAATTTCCCCAGAAACAGAAAGCTAATAATGGGCCTTACCACCCGAACAGAAACAGACCGAAACAGAATGTTAATAATAGGCCTTTACCAACCGAACAGAAACAGACAGAAACAGATTACTCCCTACGGAAACAGAATGTAGAATTAGGTGTACACTAGTAAATATGCCTTTACCACCCGAACAGACGATACAGAAACAGAAACAGATTAGTCCCTACGGAAACAGAATGTAGAATTAGGTGTACACTAGTAAATGGGCCTTTACCTCCCGAACAGACGGTACCACGCAGACAGGTGTTGCCACCCAACAGAAACAGACGGTACCAACAGAAACAAACAGAACTAAGTGTACCCTAAAACCCTACCCCAAGCGATCGGCTCCCTAATACATAAATACCCTGTGTCGGCTCCACAATAGGGTGTATCACTCCCTAAAGTGACAACAAATTGGCACAGGCCTATTTACAGATGTCACTGCGTCTTACATCCTCAGAGGCAGACCGGGATCCATGCACGCACATGACCCGGTTGGAACGCACCATCAACACCCCTTGCCATTATCAGAACGAACCACTTATAATTATTTCAGTAAGCGTGCCCGGATCCTACCTACTGTTGGGTCAAAGTTTTGATACCAGAAAGGGTTACTAACTAATATGGGTCCCAAACAACAGATGACACAAGTAATTTCCCTCCTAACCTTGTGTCCCCAAACTAACAGATTTCAGATTAACTGTTTACAAGTTGAGACATACAGAGTTCAGATCAACTAGTTCACAGATCAGACAAGTTTTCAGACTAACGGATCAGATATACAGATTTAACAGACTTGCAGATTTGTCTAACTTTTTAATTGGGCCTAGAGATTCATGAAGCGGGTTTATTAAATTCATTAGTCCAATTGGTTCAACCCTATCTACCCAACACGTTTTAGCCATCATTTTTATCTCAGATTTGCATTAATAATTATTAATGCACAGACCTCTCACATTAGGTCGGTAGCTTGTGGCCGCTGGATATGCTGGGCAGTTCCGGGCGGACTTCTGCCACAAGCCAGACCTAACCTCGTTTCTAAGCATATTTTAGTTATGCCTACGACCTATCACCTTAGACTGACAGTTTGCTGTCGTTGGTTAAGCCGGTTGGTTCCGGGCAGGCTTCTACCGCAAACAGAGTGTAACCTCGTTTCATAGCCAATTCATTCCAATATAGATTTTTTAGATATCAGACAAATTCTATTTATTTAACAGATTAAAATTTTGTACAGGTTACAACAGCTTATTCGAGGTTCTATTAGCAAGTTTTGCTCAATTTTAAGTCGAGCCTACAGATTCACATACTTCAAATTTCAGCATTTCAGTTCTAACAGATTACGTCATTCAACAGATTAAACAGATAACAGATCTTGCAGATTAGGCTATTTAGCAGATTTAGCAGATAAGGCAAGTTAACATAATTAGCAGATTAGGCAATTAAATCTAATTAGCAGTTTAGGCAATATAACAGAACTTAGCAGAATTAGGCAATATAACAGATTTAGCAGATAACAGGTTTAGCAGATTATATATATATATATATCATATCTTGCCTAATCATAAATTTAGCCTAAACTCACTTGCCACATATGCTCCTAATCAAACATTACACAGTACAGAATATTCTCCATAAATCACGATAAACAATATGAATTATGCCAGATGATAGCCTATAATGCCAGATATCCAAAAACCCTTATTTAGGCGCATTCTCATTAATAGTTATCCTATTTTTGTATAGGTCTTTACGCCTAAGTCACATATTCCTTTTCAAGTCATGAATTTTTACATAAAAGAATATGTCCCAAAAATCTAGATTTCTAAACTATAACATGTAGTATGTCCTCAACATGCATTACCTATTCATGCATAACATGTTGTAAATTATCTTTAAACTCTAACATCAGACCTTGATTTAAAACATGCATTATGCCCCCCAAGTTTCAAGTTGTCCTATAATTCCCCTTCTCCCAAATCACAGATTATCATACCTAGTACGAACAGATCTAGATCTAATATATATTTATTTCTCAAATTAACTACAGATCTAGATTACAACATATACTATGTATCTAAATTAGTTTCATGTTTACGGTTAAATCTACGCCCCGAATCCCAAGTCATAAGTCAATATATTTTATGCCTCAATCTCAAGTCATATGTTAAATATGCCACATGTCCAATTATATGCCACAGATTTTATGTCATGTCCTCGAATCAGTCCTGCCCAATTATGCATCAATCATTATTTGTCCCAAACATTTTAACATTCGTGCGTTAATCTCTTATGAGATGAGGCGTAGGCTCGTAATAGCCTGGCTATTATTCAGAAAGAAGAAAGAGATACAGAATAAGATAGATCTAAACAGAACAGAACATTTATAATCTCAAATTCAGATTTACAGTTCATGTCACAATAATAATTAACATTTATAGCGAAAATAACTGTACTTTCCTTTCGTGCTTTAAGAAAGGATAATAAACTAGTGTTGATGCAGAAAGGCTGAATTGTTGTTGAAGCTCTAAACTTGGATTTGAAATTTGATTTAGCTTCTAATTCTAGGTTGGAAGAAGATGCATCAGTCCAAGTTTTGATTCCAACAGGGTAGCGACGCCATTTTTATTTTTAATTAGAACAGAGGCAGAATATTGACAGACTGAAATTGTGTTGAGAAAATGAGGCTAGGGGGCTGTTTATATAGGATTAGGCCGATGAATCTAGACAGAAAACGAGTCTAAATACATCAGAATGCTTCAGGTTCAGAAAGTGGGTTTCGGGAGTAGGTCGACCCCCAGGTCGACACTATGGTCGACCTGGTCCCCCCCAGGTCGACACTATGGTCGACCTGGTCTGGGGAGGTCGACTACCCAGTCGACCACCCAGTCGACCTGGGTCCTGGGCGGGAAATTTCCCGCCCAGCCCGCTTCTGGGTTTAAATTCGAATTTCGAATTCGAATTTCGAGCTGTTTTCGATTCTGAAATTCTTTCAAACTTCGGAGGGCCATATCTCTCTCATACGGACTCCGTTTCTCGAAAACTCGGATTCGTTTCCAAGAAGAATTTCGAGATGAACGCAATGGCGCAACCCTTTTCCCTTGATTCTTATTTTAAAAATTAATTATTCTCTGATTTGTTACTTATATGTTCATAGAAAATACGGGGTGTTACATTCTCCCCTCCTTAAAGGATTTTGTCCCCGAAATCTTCAAGTTGACAAGAATGTGTCCTACCATCCAGTCATCCATCTACTCAACCATCATCCACAAGCATCCATTGTCCTTAGAAAACTTCTAATGTTGTATGATCATATGCAAAGGTGTGTGTATATGTTCCTTATCTAATGCAAAGATCAGGCGGTCCACTGATTCAGTTGACCTCCTTAATGCGAACTATGTCAGTGTCATGAGTCCAACATGTATGCAATTTTCCTACTTGATACATATTATTCTTATATGAGTGACAACTATTCATTCGTATGCAATATCCATGTGATAAGTCAATCATTTTGCATCCACAGAAATTGAAAATGCTCACACATCCATATGCAGTATGAGAGTGTATTCGAGCCGATCTAGTGCCTTGTGTGTGTACATGCATCCACGAGCAACCACTTGCATCCACTTGCAACCATCAAACATAACATGTCTCAAACACATGTTTACATCCATAGGGTTCCTATCTATAGGTCGAAGACTCGATTGATAGGATTCAGTCGAGTGATGGGAGCGAGTGTAGATAAACAAAAACTTGGTTTCCATTAGACCTTGGTTGAGAGACAAACTCCCCTAAGAATCAACCCCGAAGACCGGAAATCAACATCGGATTGACACCCAGAGGATTACCCTCTTTAGACAATGTCAAAACTGGAAATCTCAACCTTATCATAAATATTCAGATATTTACAAATTACCGGTACAGATCAGATTACTAAATGATTCTTAGGAAACTAAGCATGATAAAAACCCAGAATGTATGCGTCAATAGTCAACTTAACAAACATAGATACCAAATTTATCAAGCTTAGATGAGTCATAAACCTTATGGGTCTGAGTCTACAACGTAATCAGAAACAATACTAGTATTCAAGTGCAGAGTATCGATTACAGAATCGAAATACCAGAATCAGAAAAGAGTTTTAACTCAGAAATCAGTTAAAGAAATTAAACCTCCTACAGAAAGTTTTCCTATTTCCATCCTATCCACTAGCCTCAAGAGTGTTCGCCTGCCTTCCAGAAGTTGGTCCTGCCCTCTGCCCTTGCCCTCGTTTCTTCGGACAGTCCCTAGTGAAATGTCCCATCTCACCACAGTTGAAGCAAGTGCCCTTTCTTTTTCTACAATCCTTGTTCAGATGAGCCGAGCTTCCACAAGTAAAGCACTTTTTCTCCTTCTTATCTTCAGACTTTTCACCCTTCTTTTGTGTTTCCTTTTTGGGCCATGCTTTCTTGTTCTGTGGTTCTTCCTTCTTTGCCTCCTTCTTGTCATTGTCTTCCTCGTGCTGTAGTGCCATATCCACAAACTCTCGTAAGTAGCTCCCATGGGTACATGGGTCATGGCTAGGCTGTGCAGTGGCTCGTTCAATCCCTTAACAAAGCAGAGAACCTTTTTATGCTGGGTGTTGACTAAATCTAGCCCGAACCTAGCCAGTTGGTTGAACTGATTGACGTATTCCTTGACCGTCATACTTCCTTGCTTAAGAGATAAGAACTTTTCCAGTTGTAGACTTCGTTCAGCTTGCAAGAGGAATTTTGTCTCAAACCTTGTTCTGAAATCCATCCATGTTTCAACCGGCCTCTCGGCGTTAGTGATTTCCCTCCAGTAGGAAGCTTCGTCCTTGAGCAACCATACCGCCAATTGTACCTTCTGCCTATCATCCACCTCGAAGATAACGAACAGGTCCTTAGTTTCCTTGAGCCAGTTCCTTGCTTCTACGAATGATTCAGTTCCCTTGAAATCCTTTCCACCCATGGCCCTAAAATCTTTACAGATCTTTGAAAAAGCAATTGCACGAGGAGGGGGCGGAGGAGGGGGAATCGCTGCAGCTGGAGGAGGAATATCCGCTGGGCCTGCATCATTGGCCCTAGCCTCTAAGTACCTCCTGAACCAGCCAGGTATTGGCACGCCCTCTGGAATGTTAAGATTCCCAGACATGCTGGAATGAAAGAAAAAGATTTAAAATGGAGAACGGAAAAGATAGATACATGGCTCTTTGGGGATTATGTTTTTCAAAGTAAACTTTGTTTTTCGAAAATACTTTCTTTTCAAAACCTTTTTGAAAATAGTTTTCAAAACTTTTTGTCAAATCTGGTAACCTTCAGCTCTGATACCAAGTGTAACACCCCACCTCCATTAAGGTCACTCACAAAGGGAATGCCTTAATTTTGGTGGAGCATTTTAGTAGACAGAACAGAAATTTACAAGACAGATAAACAATACTATAACTTTATTACAGCGGAAAACAGAAATCAGTTTGGTTACATCTTTACCAAAAACTCAAGTACATAAATATCAGTCTTGTTCAGAAAAATCATCAGAGTGCAAAAATTTAAAGTCATAATCCCCACAGAAGCTGCCATAAAGAGTCAAGCCATACTTTAAGCACTTTGAGTACTTCAAGCAGAAGAAATCCGGATCGAGCTAAAGTATTCCCTCCTTGGAAAACCGGGGGGAGGGGGGGGAACGGAAGAAAAGGGGCGAAAACAAGCAAGGTCAGACATAAAGCATGGCAAGTCCAGTGACTTTCAGCATATGAACAGATAATAATAATCATGACATGCAGATAAAACTGGATGAGGGATAACAGTAACAGGAGCAGCAGATGTACTTAGGTTAAACAGAAGAAACAGAATAATATCACTTTTCATTTCTCTGCACTAATACTAGTATAACAGGATTAGGGGTCACCCTAATGTCTAAACTGAAGCAGAAACAGGAACAGAATAATTTCCACAGAAATAGAAAGCTAATAATGGGCCTTACCACCCGAACAGAAACAGACCGAAACAAAATGTTAATAATGGGCCTTTACCACCCGAACAGAAACAAACAGAAACAGATTACTCCCTACGGAAACAGAATGTAGAATTAGGTGTACACTAGTAAATGGGCCTTTACCACCCGAACAGACGATACAGAAACAGATTAATCCCTACGGAAATAGAATGTAGAATTAGGTGTACACTAGTAGATGGGCCTTTACCTCCCGAACAGACGGTACCACGCAGACAGGTGTTGCCACCCAACAGAAACAGACGGTACCAACAGAAACAGACAGAACTAAGTGTACCCTAAAACCCTACCCCAAGCGATCGGCTCCCTAATACATAAATACCCTGTGTCGGCTCCACAATAGGGTGTATCACTCCCTAAAGTGACAACCAGTTGGCACAGGCCTATTTACGGATGTCACGGCGTCTTACATCCTCAGAGGCAGACCGGGATCCATGCACGCACATGACCCGGTTGGAACGCACCATCAACACCCCTCGCCATTATCAGAATGAACCACTTATAATTAGTTCAGTAAGCGTGCCCGGACCCTACCTACTGTTGGGTGAAAGTTTTGATACCAGAAAGGGTTACTGACTAATATGGGTCCCAAACAACAGATGACACAAGTAATATCCCTCCTAACCTTGTGTTCCCAAACTAACAGATTTCAGATTAACTTGTTTACAAGTTCAGACATACAGAGTTCATATCAACTAGTTCACAGATCAGACAAGTTTTCAGACTAACGGATCAGATATACAGATTTAACAGAGTTGCAGATTTGTCTAACTTTGTAATTGGGCCTACAGATTCACGAAGCGGGTTTGTTAAATTCATTAGTCCAATTGGTTCAACCCTATCTACCCAACACGTTTTAGACATCATTTTTATCCCAAATTTGTATTAATTAATTATTAATGCATAGACCTCTCACATTAGGTCGGTAGCTTGTGGCCGCTGGATATGCCGGGCGGTTCCGGGCAGACTTCTGCCACAAGCCAGACCTAACCTCGTGTCTAAGCATATTTTAGTTATGCCTACGACCTCTCACATTGGACTGACAGTTCGCGGTCGCTGGTTAAGCTGGTGGGTTCCGGGTAGGCTTCTACCGTAAACAAAGTCTAACCTCGTGTCATAGCCAATTCATTCCAATACGGATTTTCCAGATATCAGACTAATTCTGTTTATTTAACAGATTAAACTTCTGTACAGGTTACGGCATCTTATTCGAGGTTCTATTAACAAGTTTTGCTCAATTTTAAGTCGAGCCTACAGATTCAAATACTTCAAATTTCAGCATTTCAGTTCTAACAGATTACGTCATTCGACAGATTAAACAGATAACAGATCTTGCAGATTAGGCTATTTAGCAGATTTAGCAGATAAGGCAAGTTAACATAATTAGCAGATTAGGCAATTAAATCTAATTAGCAGTTTAGGCAATATAACAGAACTTAGCAGAATTAGGCAATATAACAGATTTGGCAGATAACAGGTTTAGCAGCTTATATATACATATATATATATATATATCATATCTTGCCTAATCATAAATTTAGCCTAAACTCACTTGCCACATATGCTCCTAATCAAACATTACACAGTACATAATATTCTCCATAAATCACGATAAACAATATGAATTATGTCAGATGATAGCCTATAATGCAAGGTATCCAAAAACCCTTATTTAGGCGCATTCTCATTAATAGTTATCCTATTTTTGTATAGGTCTTTACGCCTAAGTCACATATTCCTTTTTCAAGTCATGAATTTTTACATAAAAGAATATGTCCCAAAAATCTAGATTTCTAAACTATAACATGTAGTATGTCCTCAACATGCATTACCTATTCATGCATAACATGTTGTAAATTATCTTTAAACTCTAACATCAGACCTTGATTTAAAACATGCATTATGCCCCCAAGTTTCAAGTTGTCCTATAATTCCCCTTCTCCCAAATCACAGATTATCATACCTAGTATGAACAGATCTAGATCTAATATATATATATATTTCTCAAATTAACTACAGATCTAGATTACAACATGTACTATGTATCTAAATTAGTTTCATGTTTACGGTTAAATCTACGCCCCGAATCCCAAGTCATAAGTCAATATATTTTATGCCTCAATCTCAAGTCATATGTTAAATATGCCACATGTCCAATTATATGCCACAGATTTTATGTCATGTCCTCGAATCAGTCCTGCCCAATTATGCATCAATCATTATTTGTCCCAAACATTTTAACATTCGTGCGTTAATCTCTTATGAGATGAGGCGTAGGCTCGTAGTAGCCTGGCTATAGAATGGAAAGAAGAAAGAGATACAGAATAAGATAGATCTAAATAGAACAAAATAGTCATAATCTCAAATTCAGATTTACAGTTCATGTCACAATCATAATTAACGTTTATAGCGGAAAAAAACTGTACTTCCTTTCGTGGTTTTAAGAAAGGATAATAAACTAGTGTTGATGCAGAAAGGCTGAATTGTTGTTGAAGCTCTAAACTTGGATTTGAAATTTGATTTAGCTTCTAATTCTAGGTTGGAAGAAGATGCATCAGTCCAAGTTTTGATTCCAACAGGGTAGCGACGCCATTTTTATTTTTAATTAGAACATATGCAGAATATAGACATAATGAAATTGCGTAGAGAAAATGAGGCTAAGGGGCTGTTAATATAGGATTAGGAGGACGAATCTAGACAGAAAACGAGTCTAAATACATCAGAATGCATCAGGTTCAGAAAGTGGGTTTCGGGAGCAGGTCGACCCCCAGGTCGACACTATGGTCGACCTGGTCCCCCCCAGGTCGACACTATGGTCGACCTGGTCTTGCGAGGTCGACTTCCCAGTCGACCTGGGCCCTGGGCGGGAAATTTCCCGCCTAGCCCGCTTCTGGTTTTGAATTCGAATTCGAATTTCGAGCTGTTTTCGATTCTGAAATTCTCTGAAACTTCGGAGGGCCATATCTCCCTCATACGGACTCCGTTTCTCGAAAACTCGGACTCGTTTCCAAGCAGAATTTCGAGACGAACGCAATGGCGCAACCTATTTCCCTTGATTCTTATTTTAAAAATTAATTATTCTCTGATTTGTTACTTATACGATCATAGAAAATACAGGGTATTACATATCCTCCTGAGTCTGGCTTCATCGGTTGTCGAAACTACGGAATCACTAGATGCTTTTAGAATGACTACACCCTCAAATTCATCAGGATCCCGGTTGTCTCCTACCCCTCCTTCTTTTTCTTCTTCTTCGTCCATTGATACATCTCCTCCATAGGACCCTGCATCCTCATGAAGCTCGATTTCAAAATCAGAGCCTTTACTGTCTCAGAATCTCAATTTTACAAAAGAGAATAGATTGGGGTTACTAGATGATTCTGGAGCTATACTCTTATCTAACTCAAAGAATCTTGTCAGATATCTTCTAGACATGTTGGCTGTGCTACCCAAGAAATATCAAAGAGTAGAGTATAATTGCCCATGCCCCCTATGTGTGTACTAGTGTGCACAGTGAAGATATGAAAAGACATAAGAAAAGCAGGGAAAGCAATCAAATATTTGATGTGCATTAAGTCGTCAAACAGCCTTATGTTTGTCAAAGTTCTGTCCTAACGGCTCTATCCTAACCGTCCGCTAGTTCATGGATTACAGTCAACTCTAACCAAGTTACATACATGCATTACAGTGGATCAAAGTTGTCTGAGTCATTGCGTTTGCCTGATTTAATGGTATAACGGAATGCATGGAAAATTGTGTCAATTATAGAAGTCTCAAACTAAGGTAGCGCTCTAGATCGGATCTATGTCTCAGGTCGAATGGGAATCAGGTCGAAGAAACTCGATCCGACCCGACCCTCTCCAATAGGCTCCGCCCTTTCCATCTCCAATTTAAGTCACCCCTTCGACCCATGGGCAATGATATTGTCTTCTTCTTTGTCCCCTCTGCTCCTCTCCTTCCCGGATACCATTGCCTTATCTTCCATAATTCATCGAAGTGAAAACCAAAATCCATGCATCATATGCTCGAGCACCTGACTCGAAACCCACGACCTCCACTTGAAGGCGAGAATGGCATCGCCAGCGATGATGGCAGCCTCATGAGTTTCGGTATCAACATCATGACAATTAGAGGTGGTGACACCAAACACCAAAGCAGTCCTCGGTAAAGAATTGGGCAACTTCATAATTGAATTTGTTTGAGATCTAAATTGAAATATAGAATTAACAGTGTAGGAATTTGTGACACCCCACGTCTGTTAATGTCACTCATTAAGAGAATGCACTAAGTTTCGTGAAGCATTATAGGTAAACAGAAACAGAAACATTACAAGACAGATATAAAATTGCAGCGAAATTTAAAATTTTATTAAGTAGAAAACATCGTAGTTCAAAACATGGTTACATCATATGTCTTAAATGCATAAAACCCAATACAACATTAAAATTTATGTCTTGTACTTAAAACATCATAGTACAATAATAAAAGAAGCATAATCCCCAAAACATAGTCATAGTAGAGAGACCTGAAATCAAGCCGTACATCTAAAACAAGTCCAAGCAAGATGAAAGCAAAGTCCTGGTCAAGCTTGAGTATTCCCACCCTTTAAATCGAGGGGGGGGGGGAATGGAAGCGAAAGAAGAGGAAAAAAATAGGTCGATATAAAGTCTAGCGAGTTCAGTTACTTTTAGCATATAAATAAGTAAAAGTATCATGACAGGCATATAAAGTGGATAAGAGAGATAACATCATAAAAAGGCAGGTATGACAAGGTAAACAGGAATAACATGATAGAGTATATTGTGCTTCTCTAGTACTTTCTCATTCTCTCTGCACCAATACTAGTATAACCAAAATGTAGATGATCCCAACAACTATAAGATGGTAGATTTAGGCGTACTTCTAGTGAGAGGTTTAACCCCATACAATCAATAGGCAACCCAACATACCGAAGTTACCCCTAAGGATAATAATGGGCTCCTAAACATACTAGAGTCTAGATGTACCCTAATTACTACCCCAATTGATCAGCTTCCTACTCCATAGATACCCTGTGCTAGCCCCACAGTAGGTTGTATCACTTCCTAAAGCGGCAACACTTCGTTTCCAGGATGTGCACAACCATATCTACAGGTGTCACGGTGTCTAAACCTCCTCTGTCGGACCCATGCACGCATATGACCCCGTCGGAATGCGCCGCCCATACCGTCCCCTATGTTTGGATCTCTTACAATCAACCCAGTAAGCGTGCCCCGACTCCGAACTAGTTCGGAGTACTCGTTTGATACCTATATATGGGTTACTGACTAAAACGGGACCTACACATAAGATGATACAAGCTTCCCCCTACGCTTGCATTCCCACTAGGTTTTCCACAGGTTATGCCATACCAGAGTAAAAGATTGCATAACCCCACAGGTTAAGTTTGTGGGCCTATATATAAATATTACCCACCAACCAAGGATTTACTTAACCCACCCATTGTTTCATACAATTTCACTTAAACCCTACTCAAGTTAACATATACAATCCCTATGGATTCAAATAGGTTAAGTATTCAAGTTTATTACCATATTCATTTATGGTTATGGTGTACTAGACCTCCCACATTAAACCTACAACTTGTGGATGCTGGATATGTTGGGTGGTTCCGGGCAGACTTCTTCCACAAGTCGGGCTTACCCTTGTGTCTTAGCACGTCACATGTTTATGCACTTAGACCCCTCACATTAGATTCACCACATGTGGTCGCTAAATATGCGGTTAGTTCTGGGCAGACATCCACCGCAAATGTAATCTAACCTTGTGTCTAGGTGCGATTACAGTTTCTAATTAATGTAATTCTAGGCATTTCCGTTATTAGCCAATTATTTCTATGTCATTATAGGTTTTCATGCCCCTTTCCCAAATTATGTTCATAATAACCATATGCCCTAAATTCATATTCATATATTTCATTCAAGTTAAGCCCAAATTTCCAATTACAAGTTATGCCCCAATTTTACCGTTTCCCCCTTGTTCCCAATTTAACGCGTTCGCATATTTCAGCAGCATGCCTAGGCTCGAAGGTAGTTTGGCTATAAAAATAAAAGGGAAAAGATGAAGGGAAGAGGACAAGAATGACTATACTAACAAAATTGAAATATAATGGCAGAAATAGGCATAAACATATAGTGGCATAATGACAATATAGGCATATAGAAACAGGTCTGATGAACATGTGACAGTAGAACTGATTCTAACATAATAGAGGCATCATAAACACACATGATAAGATCTAAACAATGAATTTGATAACCAATTAATAATAGATCTGGCATGATAAATATGTATAGGCTTAGATCTAGTTCATATTCATGTCAGAATAACTTAGATACACAGGTTGTAGCAGATCTAATATGATTCAAATAGTCATAGGCTTAGATCCAAGTTATAGTCATGTCAAGATTAACTTTTTAATTATTTATATCTAAAGTTAACGTAGACTCACCGAGATTGGATCTAGGAAATAGAAGAGGGATTGCAGATGCTGAATGATAGATCTCTAAACTTGAATAACTCTAGTTGATTATTGAAGAAAAAAGGACCTGATTTAATCCGGGAAGAGGCAGCATCTAGTTCTCCATTGATTTAGAATGAATAAAACAATGGGTATAGGGTTTTATTTATATCCTAGAATCAACGAATTTGGTCAAGAAAGGACTCCACATTCAGAAAAATGAATTTTGCCTCACATCTAGCGGGGGGGGGGGGGGTCGACCCTGTCCTTATGGGGTCGACCCATGGGTCGACACCCCTGGAGGGTATTTTCCCGCTTCCACCCTTCTGCTCGAATTTTGAACTGTTTTGAATACTGGGTTGATTATATATATATATATCCTTCTTATGTGTATACAAACTTCAAACCTTAATAACTTCTTCATACAATGTCCGTTTTACGCAAAACAGGTGTCTATTTTGACTAGAATTCCAAGATGAATGCAATGGCGCAGTCCATTTCCCTTAATTCTTAATATTTATTTAATTATTATTTAATTTAACATCTTAAGTGGTGTTAAAATTATAGGGTGTTACAGAATTGGCCTACTTTTTTACTAGGCCACACAAAGTCCAGAGATCGATCGTCGGATGTGCTCAAGAATGAAAGCTATAATTACTCGATGAAGTATAGGCGGATCGAACGGAAGACAGGCCTTCGGGTCAGAGAAGTAATTTCGTGTTTTGCCACATGAGGGTGGTCGGGTCGAATCAGTTGGAACAGATGAAGGTAACCCGACCCGCGCATTCACAAGACTCCACCACTGAATATCACTAGCTCGGGTCGAATAGGAACTGACCCGGCCCCATTCTCATTGCTCTATAGCAGTTACCTCGTCAAGAAATGATCGATGCTTTAACCTATAAATGCGGATCGGGTAACACCTGGAATGACCTTAAATGAAAGAACTATTCACATCTGATCCCGAGATCTTCTCTACTTCCACCATGTGGCATCCAACCCGATCTCAGGATCCCCCTTTAAATACATGGTTTTGCATAATTTGAAGGATCTTTTGGCACTCTACACACTTCAGATCCACCATTATCATTGCTTTCCCTATTTAATCAATATTGAACTCCTGATTATTGAGTATAATTCCATAAATATTAAGAGAGAATTGATTGTATTCGAGAGATTGAGTGATTATCAGCATTATATTTGTACTCTCTATCAAATCAAAGAACTATAAAGTGGACGTAGGCTCGTTAACATAGAACCATTATAAATCTCGTGTGATCATTGCTATTTTTTGCTTTTAGATTATAATTCTTCATTATTCTCTACAAATCCTAGTCAACTGGGTGTTAGTGCCTTTTTTTGGTCTAGCATATACTGCAAATGAGGTCCATTTTCTATTTACCTTAAATATCATATTATCCCAAGACTATAACATTTCCAGAATTTTACAAAGTTTGGACCCAAACAAATTCAAGGCCCAGTTGTAGATTTTATAATTATATATGTACACACATATCCACGCCCTTATGAACTACAGATCAATCAAAATGACATATAGGCAGACAAACTTATAAACTGCATGTTACATTTAAATACAAACACTTTGTAATTCTGTCTTATCACTGCATAAAGGCAGAAGTAAAAAACATTACATACTATAATATAATGTTTTGAATAAAATTTACATGCATGATTGAATTGAAATTGTGTAATATACAAAAAAACATTTCCTTCAAAACCTGCATAATAGTTTTTCATTAGTTGCATTTGCTAACCCACGTTATTGTGTTTCCACTCTCCATTGAAACAATTTCAGTGTTTTGGCTGCCAGTGTAAAAAAAATATCTAAAATTCAAAGGGTTAGCTTGATTTATATATATATATCAAATGTATATAATATATATGTGCAATACCATAAATACATCAAATGTATGGTCCAGTGCGCAAACAATGAGAATTAAATATTCATCAGTATATTTATATGTATCATGTATGAACACTTTCATTCTGATACAGTGGAAAACTTGAGGCACAAGTATAGTAAACCTACTGCATGTTTAAAATATGTGTGCATATAAACATATATTCAAATAGGGTATGGCAATTCTTACAGGCTGATAGAAGTATATAACATATCAGATATGTTGTTATCATATACAACATGTTAGTTTCACCTTTTAAAATAGGGTATTGCAAATCTTATTTGCAATTTTCATATCGTGAGTTCACCAAGATATGTTTTATTACAGGGTTGCCTAAAACTTAAAAACATATATATACACACACATCAATGGAAACATATCTCACCATTATCAAATATGTCTACATATAACGTATATACATAAATTATACTGCTATGTGTAGCCATCAAAAGGATTATATCATATAAATCTATAAATATGTCATTGCATAATGTTTATATACAAACACAACATATATATAAATAGCATAAAAGCAAAAAAAAATAGATCATATTTTCTGTAATTTTAGAACAAACTGGAGTAAAACATAAGTATATCATTATAAATATAGGATCTGTGCATTAATGTCCAAGTGCATCTCTTCACAATATGTCAAGTACATATACGTCAGTGCACATATGCAGTATGCTCAAAATACATCACAAATGAATTTTACAGAGTGAGTAAATCATAATACTTTCATTTTGACCTAAAGATGTTCTGGTCATCATCAATATAATGTGAGTGCAAAACCATGGAATTATGTACAAAATTATAACTTAGTTTCTATGATCAAATTGACTAGTTTGGATTTGAATGCAGTCAAAAGTTTTGATATGTGTTTGTGTGTGTGTGTGTGTGTGTGTATGTGTGTGTGTGTTTGTGTGTGTGTGTGTGTGCGTGTGACACATAACAAAGTATGTATGTATAAGTATTCTTAAATTTTCCAGGACATACTTATATGAAGTCAAGCAACATTTTACTCACTAAGAAACCTAATTAATGTCATATTTTGTTGACTATTTAGTATACACAATTATAACAATACAAGCATCCATATAAGTATGTTCTAAGAACAACCAAAAATTTCAAATTCTCAAATATTCATACTATCAACCAAATTTTGAAAATTTGTGCAGATTTTGAAGATGTTACAATAACAATATTATTGAACATTAAATTGCATTATGATGTTTCTTTACCAGTTATATATTGTTTATGTAACTGTTACAGTGCATATATGAATAAGAGTAAAAATAACAATTACTTTTACTATTGATTCATGTATCTACAAAATGTTCCTTTAATATGTATTTGTAGATCCAACTACACACATTAGAATATGAATTTAAATATATCAAATACATATATGAACAGGTAATCTAGTACCTTTTACATTCAATTCTATATGCACAAATTTATAGCAACCAGATAGAATTTTAGTTTAAAACTTTTACTGTTTACCCAGCACTGAAATATGTGCATGTGTGTGTGTATGTGTGTATATGTATATACAGATAGCAGTCCAAAGGTGGTTATTCAACTATTTTCAAACCTATACACAACCATCATTATTTATCCAAACCAGATTATATCATAATTGATCAAACCAAATAATAAATCTTACCAACTAGGATAGAATCATCACTTATAGACACATGTATATAAACCATCATGTTAATATAAACATGTACATAGGATAAAATAGTGATTTACAACTCAATATATACAACATGGTAAGTGTATTTAAATTCTGAAATCTACTTATGAAAACATATACTATTTCGAATATCAATCAGTTAACCCAAAAACATGATTCAAGGATATTGCTTATAATATATACTTTATGCATATACATTATAATTAGGATCTACACAACAACAGTTTTCATAAAACCAAACATAGTGACCAAATTTATCTTAAGATTTTAATAATTCATACTTATTTTTCAACACTGTTCAATCCAGACAATCTACAGGTTTTTAAAATAAAACATTGGTAGTTTTAAACTGCAGCGGATATATACATATATATACATATGCATCAAATTGAGCTTCAAAACAAAATTAAACATATATAGTCCGTTACAACAAAACTGATAAAATATTTTAGATGTTAAATCTTTGCATAGGTCCTGATTTTAATACATAGATTAAAATCAGGATATATATATATATATATATATATATCTATGTGTGTGTGTGTGTATATATATAATGACCTGAAGGTAATCTTGTATTCATGATCACGAAGATGCAAAATCAAAATGGACTCAAATATGAATCTATTATTCAATCAATCGATCAACAATCAAATATCATTTCTTTTGATCAAAAGATATATATATATATATATATATATATATGTAACAGAGTCAGGACTATAATATTCATAAATCAAACAAATTTCGATTATGTGTTCATCATTATTAACTTACATAAACATATCTAAAATCAAGTAATGTATTAACCGAATTAATATCTAATATTAATTCATGTTAAATAAAACAATTTTATTTCAGAAATTAATTTATATAGCAGTCCAATTATCATTTCAGTATAAAGCTCGCATCTGTATTAGTAAAGCTTTCGAACATACAAGGATTCAAACACAAATAAACCACATGATTCAATCTACTATTTCTCGCTAGCCTAAGCTCCGATACCATTGAAGATTTTTTATCAATCTAATCAACATCCAATTTTAATGATTTAACAATTTAAACAAGGATCTATGCAGAAACAGTAAATCAAAATTAGTTTTGGTTAGGGTTTCACACCTGTCGTAATGAATCCCTGAATGAACAGATGAATCTCAAACTCGAATGAGGGTTGAAGCATCGAATCAAACAGCTCAACAAATGTTGGGCCTCTAGATGTATCCACGAATGTTTGTTTGATCTTAGTCACACGAGATCGAAGAACAAAGGCAGTAGTACTATCCACCACCATGGATTTTGATTTTTTTTTCCCTAAATTTTGTTTCGTATCTTATTTCCTATCTGATAGAACCTTGATCTAAAAAATTTGGTTGGCACTTACTCTTTCTTTTATACGAGTATAAGAAAAAATAAAGGGGATAAATATTAGCCCATGGTTCTACTATTTCAAACAAATAAAATCAGTGTTTGATATTTTATGTGTTAAGAACTGTTCTTCTTTTTCAAGCATTCTGTTGTGTGGTCCTATAGGTTGTTAGAACATTGGAAATGATTTTAAATCATATTTTAAATCATAAACAGTGATTGGCATCTTGTAATACGTCACTGCTACCTAAGTTATAATAATATCAACGATTGGATACAACCTTTTTTTGTGAGAGTTTTACAATGTTATTTAATCCTTTTAACCAGTATATCCAAGGTTAAACTCGAGGAATGGAACGTATCATCCTCTTAATTATTTAATCCTTTTATCTTGATCGATGAGTGGACTATATAAAACAAAGCAATATTTGAGCATGGGACATGCATTTCATAGTCTCACTCAATCAAGAGGCCCATTTATACCATTACTAATATTATAGGGTTAAACTCCGTCTAGATCATTCACAATTTTCAAATGATTTGAGATGTATCTGATAATCACCTTTATCGTCTACTAGGTTGAAAATACTTTTGATGATATCAAAACACAAATATCCTCAAATAAAATTATAATTATTTCAGGTCTGAGGACCATTACACCACTATCGCTATGAGAATAACTTATAATGCTGCTAATTATATTCCAAGTAGATTTCTCATGTTGGGTCAGCCTAATATGATATTCTCTAATATTTATTTATGTATTGACATAAATATCACGTATACTAATGATCAAAAAGATATGATTGTCAGTAATCAATACACTAGTCTCAATGTTCTATTGTTATCTGTATAAACAATAAAACCTAACTAGGGACATTTAAGAAATATAATAAATATTATTATATTATATAATCTCATGTTCAAGTCACTTACTTGAACTATATAATTTTGTATTATTATTCTAAGGACTTCTGTTATGTCAATATTTATATTAGGCACTAAATATAACATAATAGAATCTTTTATTCAAAAAAATAACATCAACAAGTTTATAAATAACATCAAATGGATTCCCTCTAAGGCATAAACTCTAACAATAGGCTACCCAGAGAATTAAAGAGGAAATTACATACAAACATTCATAGCATCCATAGAAATTATAGCAACCAATATCCTAGCTGTCACCGACTGTAGGCTTGATTCCATCATTTATTGAATTTTCTTTTAATGATCAAAAGGGCTAATGGAAAACCACGGTTCTGGCCTAATGTCCATCAGCCACCATGACTACGTATGTTTGCCTTAATCAACTAACATAACTGGGTCCATCATGACTTTCTAGGGTACATGATCCATCCATCCACATCCTAATGGGCATCCCCATAATACCCCTGCTTTGAGCCCGCCAGGACCTTCGATAACCAACGGTTCCTAGGCACTTCAAATCTATGACGCCCCACCCTATGACCTACATTAGTGAAGAACATTTAGAAGAATGTTGTCTACCAATACAGAGAATAAGGCTTGTTATGAGTGACCATCCATAGCTTTGCATTAATTGACTATTAAGAATGTCGATAAATGCTCATAATATTTTTTTTCATGTGGATCGACATTCCTAACCATTAGTCAATACAAAACCATGGTGGCTAATAATCTATTCAGAACCAAGATGATTAATAAACACATGCAATAGCTCAGAACAAATAACCCAACACATATATACATATATAGATAACATACAACAAACAATGTAATCTCACGTCGTATATAAGCATAATAAATACAATACGAGTCAAGAAAATAATATACGTAACAGATTACAAAGATAAAATACATGAATATGCACACAATAGCGATTAAGTAGCCCAAAATAGAAGATGATCCAAGCAGAAGCCAAATGAGTATCTACAAGAACTGATAGACCTATAAAAGCTCGGTCTGACCCGGGCATTAACACACATGGGTCAGTCTAGTCAACGGTGAGTAATAACAGGTATAAACATGACTAATGATACAATAAGCTACTCTTTAGTCAAAAAGTTGGAAAGTTATACAAAATTTAAGATCAGATTAAGAAAATAAATGGGCCACTTACAAAGGGTATACTTTATAAGTACATACTAGCCCTACGCTTGATGTAATCTTATACTGCTACACATTTGAGTACCCATTTCCCTAAAAACATCATCACCTCTAATATCTCAAATGAAATAAACAACAAAAAGGTATTTCCAACTCCAATAGGAATCGTAATGTAAACGGACTCCCAATCCGAGTAATAAATTCAGTATATGATCAAAACTATCAAAAACTCAAATCATAAATAAACACATAATATGTATCCATTTTAAAAATAAGCATGTGCCGTTATAATATACTATACCTCCCAGAGCTATAATATTGTTCCCTGAACAATTTGTCTAGTACTTATATGTATTCAAATTAGGCGCCCATCACTACAACCTCCGGTCGAGTGTATCTTGACTCCCCGAGCCAAGTGAATACATATACGTTAATTACTCCCCGAGTCCCGGCTTCCCGAAGCGAGTGTCCCCCTCAATGTGCACCACTGAATCGTAGTCAATATCCTAAATAGTAAGAACAGTGCGTCCCATATCACACGTTCTCACTACTGGTTCACTAGCTTCTCATCACCTTCACAATGAAAAGACTCAGAAATCACCACAAAATAGCTTCAATTAGATAGAAATGGAATTAACCAATTCTGTATACCGTCGTTTCCCATACCACGGAGTTTACGGTATCGTTCGATTTTCATTACGCCTTCTCGAAGGGTGCAAAACAGTGTGATTATATATATAATAGTTTGATTTAGAAAATGGTTCCAAAACGGTTACGAAATTCCATTTTTTTCATCTTCAAAAATATTTATAGTTTATAAAACAAGTTTCTTGTACTATTGCTTGGTGATGATAGTTTAACAAAACCAAGATTACATCTTTATTTTCCTCCCAATCTATATTTGAAAATATATTTATTATTGTGTAGAAAATCGGTAGAAGACACGTGTATGTAAGAAATCATCATCTGAAATCAACATAAAACATAAGATATAGCTCAATTAAAATCACCTTCAATTAGAGAATCGAATGAGTTATATTATACACTTGAATTACCAAATTAAATTTTTGTCTTCGGATAACAAAAATGGTTTCGGAATTTTCACTTGAATGGTAAGAAAACACCCACTCGAATTAACTATATACTCTAAAACAAAAGTAACAACAACATGAAGCAAAAACACTGGACAGCGGACAAAATCCGCTATTTTGATTTGGAAAACGATAAAATACTTAAAAACACACTTTATGAAATTTGTAGCTCAGTTCCTAAGCTTTTTCAAAATGATTAAGATGATCAAATTCCGATCAGCGATTCAAAAGTTATGAGCATTCTACTGACAACTTTAAACTTAGCCCGTAGATATGTTTTTTAGGGCAAAGCTCCGTAGATATGTTTTTGAAAGAACAAAGAATTGAACTATGATTTTAGCATAGTAAACATCAAAATTTGGCAAAATGAATAACATGAAAGTTGTAGAATATTTTATAAGCCATCCAAAATGATCAAATTCTGATTAGCGAAACAAAAGTTATGACCATTCTACTAACAACTTTAAACTCATCCCGAAGATATGCTTTTGACAGTACAGAAACTTAAAGTACGATATCAGCATAGTAAACGTCAAAATTTGGCAAAATGAATAACATTAAATTGTAGCATATTTCCTAATCTTTCCATAATGACTAGATGATAAATTTCGATCAGTGGATCAATAGTTATGACCATTCTACTAACAAATTTAAACTCAGCCTGTAGATATGCTTTTGACAGGACAAAGACTTAAAGTACGATTTTAGCATAGTAAACGTGAAAATTTGGAAAAATGAATTGCATGAAAGTTTAAAATATTTCCTAAGCTTTTCAGAACAACCAAGATGATCAAATATCGATTAGTGGATTAAAAGTTATGACCATTCTACTAACAACTTTAAACTCGGCCTATTTATAAACCCTACCACTAACTAGAAAGCATGAGACTAACTCCCTATAGAGCAATACTAGCAAATTTGGCACAAGATTGAAGTGATTTGAAGCAAGTTTACACCGATTAGGAGCTCTATTTGATTGAAGGTGCCTTCTTTTTCCCTGTCGAAAAATTGCCGAAACATGCAATATAAAATTTATTGTATATGAACAAATCTCAACAAACGATAGGAATTTTTGACTTAGATCCAAGTTTTTGATGTCATCCCTGCTGTAGAAGATTAGTACAGCACAATCTTTGATTTGGTTATGGATTTGGAGGCTTAAAGTGAGATTTATGTTTTTAGGGTTTGTGAGTTTCTCTCTTTTTAGGTTTCTGGCTGGACAGGAAGAAAGAGTGCGTATCTTTCACTGTATTTATTTTCTCTTATTAAAAAAAGTTAATTAAGCCAATTAATGACTTGATTATTCCTATGGTGATTACCTTTAGGTAATCAACACTTGTTTAGATTAATTCAATAGATGTTTATGTTACGTAACCTATTTTACACCATTTTTATACTATAAAACTTACAACAATTATTTTTTAGCAACAACAAGATTAAACAAATTTATTAACATCATTATTAATACATTTTAAAGCTTATTAGCCGTTAAAACTTAATATACTAAAATATACTCAATTTTAATGTTTCACTTATAATTATGCAACAAAATATTTCAAAATTACTTTGTTTCAACAAAATAATTTTTAAAACTTTTCAAAACATACGTTTTCACATTATCAATCATTTTCATCAATTTAACTTATTTTTGACCATTTATTAATCAACGTTTACGACAAAATTTCAATGTTAGCTTTAATATTCACTATTAAGCTCTTAATTCTAATATCAAACTTTTAACACTAAAATATATTTTCTATGAGATAAATATTATTGTTATTTGCTCATAAGAAAATAATTTAACCCTTTATATTAACCATTTGTTAATATTATAAGTATTATAATTACCAACTTTACCCCAAAAATCAATATCACACATTTAATTCAAATTTCTCAATTTATTACATAGATCCACAATTTAATCACTCAATCATGATTAAACCCACCAATATCCACAAATATTAAATTTCCCATTAATAATTAAGTTTAATAATCAAATTTAATGATTATCCGACTTAATTATCTCACAATTATTATATTTACATAATTATTTGGTATAGCAGGTAAGTACCAAAAACTCGGGTTGTTATAGCCCCCCCCCCCATAAAAATTGTGTCGTCGCAATTTCTTTGGAATAAGTCCGAACAACACATCCTAACCCATATATGAAACGTGCGCATGTACCGAGGTGGACGTACACAGACACGATACAATATAAATAAAAAAGTAGAAGAAATTTTCACCTCTATCGTGAGAAGTAAGAAAACTAGGATATAGACACTTAATAGACACCCAGGTTTCCCAAGTACAGTCTTTGGGATTATTATATCACTAAATCTTCACAAGAGGAATGTTATTATTTCGAAGGCGCCAGACCTCCGAATCAAGGACAAGAATGGGCTGCTGCACGATAGATAAATCAAAAGATATCTCAAAGTTAAACTGCTCAGATGGATTTACAACTGAATCAAAATCACGAAGGCACTTTCTGAGCTGCGATACGTGAAATACATATGGATGCCAGACAGACGGGCAGGAAGAGATACACGATATGCAACATGCCCAATACGCTCAGTGATAGGGGACGGTCCAATGAAACGAGGAGCCAATTTACCCATCATGCTAAAGCGCATAACTCCCTTTAGATGAGAAACTCGAACGAAGACCAAGTCACCAATAGAGAACTCGAGAGGCTTCCTACGGTTGTTCGCGTAGGATTTCTGACGACTTTATGCCTCTTTCATTCTCTGGTGGATAAGGATAATCTTCTTAAAAGAATCACGTACTGAATATGGACCCAAAATGAGCTTCTCTCCAGATTCTAACTAACATGATGGTGATCGACAAGGATTGCCATACAACGCCTTGAATGGAGCCATATCGATAGAAGACTGAAAGCTATTATTGTATGAGAACTCCACGAGAGGTAGGTGATCTTCCCACGAACCGCTAAAATTAAGTACATAAGCATGAAGTAAATCCTCCATAACACGGTTAATGCGCTTGGTCTGTCCATCGGACCGAGGATGTTAAGATGTAGAGAAACTAAGCTTTATCCCTAAAGCTTGCTGAAGACTACCTCAGAGATGACAAGTGAATAATGGATCGCGTTCACACATGATCGAAGATGGAATACCATGGAGACGAATGATCTCCTTAACATAAATCTTGGCAAGCAAAGGTGCATCCCTATTAGACATAATTTAAATGAAATGAGCAGATTTAGTGAGACAATCGACCACAACCCAAATACTCGAATGAGGTAGGTCGTCAATAAAATCCATTGAAATCTGGTCCCATTTCCATAATGGAACCTCTAAAGCTGAAGAAGACAAGATGGATGTTGATGCTCGGCTTTAATAAGTTGACAAGTCATGCAATTACTTACATAACTTGCAATATCTCGCTTCAACCCTTCCAATAATAGAGATGATGCATATTGTCATACATCTTACTGCTGCCTGGATGGATAGTATACTTAGTATGATGACAATCATCAAGAATGTCATGCTTAAGCCCAGAATCTGAAGGCACCACAACACGGTTCTTCTTACGAAGACAACGGCGAGAATTAAAACAATAATTCTGTGATTTCTCATTTAGGGACTCATATTCACAAATCTAAATAAGGCACATCACCTCGGGATCATGTCTTTGAGCATCAATAACATGATCAAGAATAGATGGACGAGCTTCTGAACTGAATAATAAAACTGGTGAATCAGATGAAGAAGTGCGGTCTCTAATATCACAATAAGATAAGGCCTCTAGAATATCCCACTTGGCTAACATCAAGGAAATAACAGTTGAATGCTTGCGACTCAGCGCATCAGCTACTCGATTACCCTTTCCAGGGGTATAGTGGATATCGAAGTCATAAGCTGTAAGAAACTTAAGCCAACGCTGTTGACGCATATTGAGCTCCTTTTGGGAGAACAAATACTTGAGTGATTTATGGTCGGTGAATAAAGTAAAATGCTCTCCAAGCGAATAATGTTGCCTAAACTTCAAATAAAATACAATAGCTGCGTGCTCAAGATCATGAGTCGCATACCAAACCTCATTCGACCGAACTAACGAGAGGCATAGGCTACAGCATCATCACGTTGCGTCAAAACATCACCCAAACCCAAGTGACTAGCATCGGTATAAATCATAAGGTCTTGGTTCCATTCAAGAATGACAAAAATGGGAGCATGAGTAAGTAGTTCCTTCAATTGCCGAAAGGAAGTCTCACACTGCTCGAACCACTCAAAATGAACACCCTAATGGATAAGGCGAGTAAGCGAGAGAACGATGCGAGAGAAATCCCGAACGAAGCGATGGTAATAACCCGCCAATCCTAAGGAACTGCAGATCTTAGAAATGGTCTCAGGCCTCTTCCAACTCTGGATGGCCTCAATCTTAGATGAATCAATTGAAATGCCCTCGGCTGAAACGATATGGCCTAAAAACGAACTTTTCTCTCCCAAAAGTGGCATTTAGATAGTTTGTCTTTAATCTGATGATGGCGGAGTGCATTCTAGACAATTCGCAAATCAATAACATGTTTGGCTACAGATCTAGCATAAACAAGGATGTCATCAATGAACATCAAAACAAATTTATCAACAAACTCGCGAAACACTCGATTCTTAAGGTCGATGAAAAATGCGGGAGCATTAGTCAAACCGAAAGTCATGACACGCCACTCATAAGATCTATAACGTGTGCAGAAAGCAGTAAGAGGAATGCTATCCTCCGCAACATGTAACTAATGAAAGCCTATAGCAAGGTCCAACTGAGAGAAGATCTTAGCTCCACTTAACTGATCGACCATATCTTCGATCCGAGGTAAGGGATATCGATTCTTGATGGTAAGCTCATTAAGCTTGTAATAATCAATGCAAAGCCTGAGAGATCCATCATGCTTCCAAACAAAGACTACTGCAGCACCCCATGGTGAAAAGCTCGATTGAACAAACTGCTTGGACTCAAGCTCGAGAAGTTGCTTCATGAATTCTTCATTTTCCTTAGTTAACATCCATTTAGGCGGCCGATTAATAGGATGAGAACCAGGAACCAAATCAATGCCGAATTCAATGGCTCGTTTGGGTGACAACCTTGAAACGGGCTCAAAGACATCAGGAAAATTACATACAATAGGTATACAAGACACATTATTATCATCATGGTCTTGAGATAGAGAAAATAAAGATGCCTCAGAATCACCATCAACATCACGGAGAACGAGAGAAATCTGCGAAGGTGAATCAGGATGACGAAGATATAAAACTCTCTCGACACATAAGATCCTAGCCTCATAACACACTAGCTAGTCCATACCCAAAATCATATCAAATCCAAGGGAAGGAAACAAAAAGCTCAATATCATTACATAAGAGGCTAAGGGTGGAGGATCCACCGATAGTATTCGCTATCCTTAAAGAGGTCATAGTACAAGAAACATCCACGGAGAAAATATCTATGAGCTCCTTCGAAACGAATGAATGTGAATCACCCGTATCAAATAAGACTCGAATCATGCGATCATGAAATAAAAGGGAACCCTCAAGGATAGAAGGTGTACCTCTCTACTAAGATGAACCACCACCAGACTTCACCACATTAAGCTTACCCTACTGCCTAGACCTAGGAGATGAAGGACAAGAGAACAAGACACATTAGAACCATACGAAAGAATTCATTAGAGATTGGATTAGTAATATCCAGTGGGAATAACTCGTTAGAGATGGGATCAGTAGTATCCTAGAGCGAGTGTGAAGAGTATATTTTTGAAAAATAAAAAGAAAACCAACTATGTTTTGAAAATTTAAATCAATTATACGTATTTGATTATTTATTTATATTGATTTGGGCAATCAAGTATATAGAGATTTTAGTATACGTCTAATCCACGTGTATTGAAGCCTCAAATATATTCGATAGATATAGAATCACACTCTAGTCGCTTGGACATGAGTCTAATGATTGACGCGTCAACATTAGAATTTATTTTCGTGTTTCGAAAGTGAGATTTCTATATATTTCCAATTGACTGGTGTGAGAACCAAAATTAGATAGGGCCTATTGTTGTGATTTGGCATCAAAAATGTGTTTTTTGACTATATATCAAAGTTATGAATTTGAAATGATAATCAATTAATTGATTGCTGGTTGTGTTGTTTGATTATTGTTCGTTTAATTAAATGTTGAACCATTTAACCAGATTGAACCAAATATTGAACTGTATTGGAAATTGTTTGAAAATGCATGTGAATACATGTACTTACATTGAACAGATCTTTAACGACTCTGAATTTTAGGGCCAAGTTAAAATTTATTTTAAGTGATTTTAAATGAGTTTTGATATTTAAAATAATCTATTTTAAATAATAAGGATCACAAATTTGGTTCAAGTCGAAGTTAGAATGAATAAATTAATTTTAAATATAAAAAGAGCTAGAAATGGCGCGGTAGTTTGAAAAGTCAAACTTGAACTTTGAATACCATACAGGATGCAAAATTTAACGGATTTTAGTAAAACCAAAAATATTAGAATCTATTTAAAAATATCTTTCCAACGAATCCGAAAAATCGAAATTTCATAGCGGAAATCAAAAATTATGGCTAATTCAATTTTTAGAAAGGTCGGTGGGTAATTTGCATAGGACAAAAATGCTACTTTTCACATATGTAGGAATTTGAACTCGAAACCACTTCCATTGGTTTCAGAATGACGTTTCTGCATTGAAAAACAGTAAACACTTATATGTTTCGAGTTTCAGAAAATATTTGTTTAAAAATGTATTTTTAATATTAAAAATATTCGCCTTGAAATAGCCATTTTTCAAAAAGTCTCAGAATCAAATGAAATAAATTTTGTTGGGTTCGTATCATCAAAACAAAGCTAAAAATGATTTTTTGGTAATTTTTAGAATTAATATATAATTATAATTGATTTTTCAGTGTAAACGGGCAAATTTTTGACTTTAAAAATTCAATAAAAATTCAAACGGGCTCAGAATTGAACGAAATTAATTTTCATAGGTCTACAGTATCAAAACATAGCTAAGTATATTTTTCGAGAATTTTTGAAGTTAATTTGTGACCTCGGTGAATTTTCACGTACGGTACACATTAAAATATTAATAAAATAATGTATTTATTCCAAAACTCATAGCAGACCTCGGAATTGGACCCCGGCACATAGCCCATTGCGTTCAGAAGGTGTCAAAACCTTAAGAACGACAGTAAGCAGGCTTTAATCGGAGTTCGGACCAAAACGGGCTTAAACGGGCCGAATAAATAATTATTAGATTAACCTAATTTTTAAATATAAAAGGGACCGCTACAGTGCACGTACGCTCTTCTTCTTCCCCATTCAGTTGTGGCCGCCGCATAACCCATTACTCATCAGAATTCAAACTTCGATTGCTCCCTCATCTCTCAACGGTTTTCAACAAACTTGTACTCATTTCGAAGCTCTCTCCGAGCTCTACGTTCTCCGACAAATCTCAGCCTCCCTCGTGCCCTGTAGCTCCGCCACCGAGCCCGCAAACTCGCGCCGAACGCAGCCCCCTGGGCCCCACCACGTCCAACCGCACCGCCCCCAACTCCCGGCGAAGATCGGCCTCTCGTAGCACTCCAAGCTCCAACAAACGGCACCCAAAACCGTTCAGTAAATCAAGAGAAATCCGGATTTGAAGTTTTGAACAAAAGGGTATGAATTATTTCAGATTTTGCCACGCTTTTAAGCGTTGCTGCAGCAGTTGTTAAAAGTCTGTTTGATTTAAAACATTGATAACTTATGCATACGAACCCCGTTTCTGAAAATTTCAGATCCGACATGACCGTGAGGACGAGTAGTATTTGCTGAGACCGATTGGAGCGTTCTGAAAATTTATTTGGATTTATTTTAACTATTATCCAATCAAAGGTGAGAGTTCACTTCTATTTTAATTAATTTAATTTAATTCATAATATGCGATGTGAACCTGCTATGAACAAATGCGATGTGAATCAGCTATGACCAAACCTCTGTATGTATGCTAGATCTAATGTTGTGAGTATTCACTTTATTTAAATTAATTATAGATCTATTATTTGATGTATGAAGTATGATGTTTGAATTGTATGGTTGATGTTTTGAATGATTAGAAATAGTAGATCTGAAATTTATCATCGATGAATATATTTGCTGTTGTTATGTTTCATGGAAAAATAAGATTAGCGATGTGTGTATGACATGAAAACTTGAATCACTATAGAGGTAGGAAATTTAAGTTGGACGATGTTAATATGACATGAAACAAAAGTTAGAGATTTTATTGTTTTTATAAAAAGATTATATTTTTATTGATTATATAAAAAGTTATATATTTTGTTGTTATAAACAAAAGACCACATTTTTATTGCAAACATATAAAAGTATATGTTTTGTTGATTTAATAAGATGGATAGATTTTACATTTGAAATTTGTAAATATAGTTGCAATGAAAAACGGTGTTTAATTTACATTAGAAATATGTAAATATGAAAATGCATTGATATGAAGAATAACATTTTTGTCATGTGATAAATATAAAATGCACTGTAAGGAAAATAACATTTTTGTTTAAATGTTAAAAATAGAAATTTCATCATATGAAATTATTCACCGTATGATTGATTGACATTATTTCTTTAATGTTAAAGATAAGATTATTTTTATCGTAGGAAGGTATCATTTTTGTTAATGTAATAAGAAGAGTGGAAATTTACATTGTACAAAAAGATTGAATTTATATTTTTAATATAAGGATTAAATTTACATGGTAAGGGAAGTTAGCATTTTGTTAATATTATATATAAAATGTGCATTGTATGGAAAATAGCATTTTGTTAATATTATATAGAAAATATGCATTCTATGTAAAATAGCATTTTTTGTCATATTAAAATTAGATAAATGCATTGTATGTGAATAGTATTTTTGTCATTTTTATTTAATGTTTAACATATAAGAATGCATTGTATGTGAATAGTATTTTTGTCATTTTTATTTAATGTTTAACATATAAGAATGCATTGTATGTGAATAGTATTTTTGTCATTTTTATTTAATGTTTAACATATAAGAATGCATTGTATGTGAATAGTATTTTTGTCATTTTTATTTAATGTTTAACATATAAGAATGCATTGTATGTGAATAGTATTTTTGTCATTTTTATTTAATGTTTAACATATAAGAATGCATTGTATGTGAATAGTATTTTTGTCATTTTTATTTAATGTTTAACATATAAGAATGCATTGTATGTGAATAGTATTTTTGTCATTTTTATTTAATGTTTAACATATAAGAATGCATTGTATGTGAATAGTATTTTTGTCATTTTTATTTAATGTTTAACATATAAGAATGCATTGTATGTGAATAGTATTTTTGTCATTTTTATTTAATGTTTAACATATAAGAATGCATTGTATGTGAATGGTATTTTTTGTCATTTTTATTTAATGTTATAAAAATATAAATTTGCATCGTATGATAAAATAGCATTTTGTAAAAAATGAAAATATTTACCGTATGATTGATTGATACTTATTTTGTTAAAGATGAAAATGTCACCGTATGATTCATTAACATTTATTTTTAATGTTATGTATTAAGAAAATGAACCGTATGAGATTAACATTCGTTTTTGTTAATATTAGAATTATAGAAAATTTTCACCGTGTGTTGAACTGACATTTTTGTCAATGTTAGAATGGGAAGTTTTCATCGCATGTAAGATTAACATTTATTTTTAATGTTAACAAATATGAAATGTTGGCATGTAAGATTAACATTTATTTTTAATGTTAATAAATATGAAATATAATGCATATAAATTAACATTTATTGTTAATGTTAATAAAAAGGAAAATATATTGTAGGTTAGATTAACATTTATTTTTAATGTTAATTAAAAGGAAATGAATGCATATTAAATTAACATTCATTTTGATTGTTATATAAAAAGAAAGGATGATTTAGCATTAATTTTAATGTTAAGACAAAAGTATTTTCATTTCATGTAAATTTAACATTACTTTCAATGTTAAAACAAAAAAACGCATTGTATGTAAATGTAACTTTATTCTTAATGTTAATTAAGAAGGAATTTGCATTGTAAGATAAATGTACATTATTTTATTATGTATATGAAAAGAAAACTCACCTCGTAGGAAAAATACACATTATCCATAATGTGTATAAAAAAAGAGAATTTACCTCGTAGGAAAAAATGTACATTATTTGTAAATGTATATGAAAAGGAAATTTACACCATAGGATGATTTACCATTATTTTTAATGTTAAAAGAAAAGAATTTTCATTTCATGTAAATTTAACATTATTTTCAATGTTAATAAATAGAAGGTGCATGGCATGTAAATGTAACTTTATTTTAATGGTTATTAAAAGAGAATTGGCATTGTAAGATTTTATACATTATTTATAATGTAAACAGAAAAGAGAATTTGCATTGTAAGATAATAAACATTATTTATAATGTAGATAAAAAGAGAATTTACCTCGAAGGAAACATATACATTATTTTAATGTTGAAAAAAGAAATGAAACTGTATGTAAGGTTTAACATTATTTATAATGTAAATAAAAGGAATGAAACGTATGTAAGAATAACATTATTTATAATGTTAAATGAAAGGTAAGGAACTGTATTGAAACATTAACATTATTTATAATGTAGGTAAAAGGGAACTTACACCATAGGAAAGTGTTCATTATTCATAATGAAATTGGAAAAGAAATATATAAAGAAATGAATGGGATGGCACATTATAATTTACATTCTTAAATGAAAATTATTAAGTATAAAATAAATAATAATGAATTAAAAAGGGAAGAATTATCGTCTAATCCTAAACTACATTGTCATGTAAGTAGAAAGGTGAAAGTTAAGAGAAATGTAAGCTGCACGTAGGGACGATAAACTAAACGAATTATTTATATATATTTATATATATATAATTATAATATAACGAATCGAGCGCAGTAGTTCGTGTTTTGAAATCGAACTTTTAAACGAATATACCGGAAGATCCGACCGTCGGATTTTCCCAAAACTGAAACCGTTAGGACCGTCTTGGAAAAATCTTTCCAACAATATAAGCTACGCTAAAATCCAACGGTTAGATTTTGAGGAAAGTGAAAAACAAAATTGATTGAAAACAGCGCCAAGGTCGCCCTTGACCTGAAGCGTCGTTAAATAAGGAAATTAATTATATTAAAATAATTAAGGCAAGAATTAATCGTTATTAAATAAAATAACGATATGAAATATGTTTTTCTCAAAATATATGAATGCGAGATTATTTGGGAAGTCCGGGTTAATCCCATTCCAAATGATCGTACGATTTCAAGAATTCAAGTATGAAGACGGCGTATGAAGACCGTAAATCTCCCCTCGAATGGACAACGATCAAGACTCTGAATTGGTTTGATCCCAATTCAAGGGTCGGGGTAATTGCCCAAACGTACGTGTTGATTTCACGGGTTTGACCCTAGTTCAGACCTAGAGCATGGGTATAAATGGATAGTGTGTCTGACATCGTACCCCACAAAATATTATGTTGTTGATATTCAGTTAATATATAAACGATTGGTGGCAGAGAATTTATTCTCTACTTAACACCCGTTTATATAGTGACGGAAGATCGATAGTACGGTATGGAGTGGCGGTGTGGCATACTAAGATGCAATGATCAGGGTTTCTTGTTGAAAAGCAGAACCTTGTGGTATGAAGAACATGACTTCACGAGCCTCACAAACCGGTAGAGTCTAAAAAGGGGGAAGGGAACGCAGGGAAAGTAGCACGTTTCTTTCTAGTTAGTAGTCATTTTACTTTTGGAGGATGATGAAATGAGGCGCCTCGGATAGGTCCTATAGGACCGGGGAACATGTGCTTAGGAATTGCCAATCCTCTAAGCTGTATGTGAGGACCGGCCCTGCAGGATCCAAGGGTTAACTGCGGGTAATCCTGAGACGTTAACTAGAGCGTCTCGAATCGGTAAGGAGTCCTCCCTAGCCTGGACTCATAATGGAAACCCAAATTTCCAATACGACCCCGACGGATTTGATTGTATTACTAGTATTGGAGGCATAATATATGGTACCTATGCTTCCTAGGATTAATACATTGCTTTGAATTGTTTTAAAACATATACACCCTAATAATTGTATTAGTTTCGTATTTGGCGTATTTAGCATGTTTAACCACCATAAGGTAAAACTCTATCCTCTTGGTGTGCGTTGCATTGTGTGATGGGACCTGAGTCTTATGGTGGTTCCATTTTTCAAAAGACATTGCGTTTTGTTACGTTTTACTTATCTGTATTGACACTATAGTTATGCACGGCAATCCATTGGTACAACCCGTTCCGCGTTAGCGGCGTGGTCTTTGGATTTGCCTTATTAGTATAAGTTATTTAAGAATTCTCACACCAGTCCCACGACTGACCCATAGTTTGTTTTACCTTTTTGCAAACTTGGGTGCCCTCTCTTCTACACGGGCAGCCAAGTAGACAGGTTCATTCTTTGCTTGGAGCTTTTCTTTGTAGCTGCTTATTTTCTCTCTCTTGGATTCTGCTTGGGAGAAGAGGTGATGACTTGGAGCTTGAAGACTTTTTGTTTCTATTGGCATCTATTCTTTTCTTTTTAGACATCAAATTTATTTCTTTTCTGCAAACTTGTTGTAATAGCTTAGATTCTGTGACTGTGGATTTTCTGTGATTGATGACATTATATTTTTCCGCTGCTATAATGTTATTACTCTATGAATCTCCTTTGCTATATTGTATCTGTGTTCTGTTTTATTGTATTTATGTTGTATTCCAAAAATGATTTCTCCTGCTTTCACTTGTGGAAGTTTGGGGTTATCACAGTTGGTATCAGAGCTTTGGTTTACAAAGCGGAGTACAACATATCTATAATAATTCGTTTACATAGAATCACTATATTCTATGGCGAACAGTTCATGAGATACATAATAGCCAGTCACTTTATCGTCATCTTTTCATTCATCCTTCGATCTTTTAGAATCACCTTTTCTGTTGTTTTGACTCTTTCCTTGATCATACGTTCGAAGAAGACTAAGAGAAGTGGCGATGCTCAATTGGCACATGTGTACGAAGGAGCGAAAGGACCAACTTCTTCGGTGGAAGGCCTGATGTTATAGGCGGTACTATTTCTGTTAAAACGTTTCAACATTCTCTGTGTTTATTCTTCCTCTTCTCCTCTTCTATTTTCCTTTTTCCTTTTCGGGGACGAAAAGTTTTTAAGTGGGGGAGACTGTAACGACCCTGAATTTTGGGGCCAAGTTAAAATTTATTTTAAGTGATTTTAAATGAGTTTTGATATTTAAAATAATCTATTTTAAATAATAAGGATCACAAATTTGGTTCAAGTCGAAGTTAGAATGAATAAATTAATTTTAAATATAAAAAGAGCTAGAAATGGCGCGGTAGTTTGAAAAGTCAAACTTGAACTTTGACTAACCATACAGGATGCAAAATTTAACGGATTTTAGTAAAACCAAAAATATTAGAATCTATTTAAAAATATCTTTCCAATGAATCCGAAAAATCGAAATTTCATATCGGAAATCAAAAGTTATGGCTAATTCAATTTTTAGAAAGGTCGGTGGGTAATTTGCATAGGACAAAAATGCTACTTTTCACATATGTAGGAATTTGAACTCGAAACCACTTCCATTGGTTTCAGAATGACGTTTCTGCATTGAAAAACAGTAAACACTTATATGTTTCGAGTTTCAGAAAATATTTGTTTAAAAATGTATTTTTAATATTAAAAATATTCGCCTTGAAATAGCCATTTTTCAAAAAGTCTCAGAATCGAACGAAATAAATTTTGTTGGGTTCGTATCATCAAAACAAAGCTAAAAATGATTTTTTGGTAATTTTTAGAATTAATATATAATTATAATTGATTTTTCAGTGTAAACGGGCAAATTTTTGACTTTAAAAATTCAATAAAAATTCAAACGGGCTCAGAATTGAACGAAATTAATTTTCATACGTCCACAGCATCAAAACATAGCTAAGTATATTTTTCGAGAATTTTTGAAGTTAATTTGTGACCTCGGTGAATTTTCACGTACGGTACACATTAAAATATTAATAAAATAATGTATTTATTCCAAAACTCATAGCAGACCTCGGAATTGGACCCCGGCACATAGCCCATTGCGTTCAGAAGGTGTCAAAACCTTAAGAACGACAGTAAGCAGGCTTTAATCGGAGTTCGGACCAAAACGGGCTTAAACGGGCCGAATAAATAATTATTAGATTAACCTAATTTTTAAATATAAAAGGGACCGCTACAGTGCACGTACGCTCTTCTTCTTCCCCATTCAGTTGTGGCCGCCGCATAACCCATTACTCATCAGAATTCAAACTTCGATTGCTCCCTCATCTCTCAACGGTTTTCAACAAACTTGTACTCATTTCGAAGCTCTCTCCGAGCTCTACGTTCTCCGACAAATCTCAGCCTCCCTCGTGCCCTGTAGCTCCGCCACCGAGCCCGCAAACTCGCGCCGAACGCAGCCCCCTGGGCCCCACCACGTCCAACCGCACCGCCCCCAACTCCCGGCGAAGATCGGCCTCTCGTAGCACTCCAAGCTCCAACAAACGGCACCCAAAACCGTTCAGTAAATCAAGAGAAATCCGGATTTGAAGTTTTGAACAAAAGGGTATGAATTATTTCAGATTTTGCCACGCTTTTAAGCGTTGCTGCAGCAGTTGTTAAAAGTCTGTTTGATTTAAAACATTGATAACTTATGCATACGAACCCCGTTTCTGAAAATTTCAGATCCGACATGACCGTGAGGACGAGTAGTATTTGCTGAGACCGATTGGAGCATTCTGAAAATTTATTTGGATTTATTTTAATTATTATCCAATCAAAGGTGAGAGTTCACTTCTATTTTAATTAATTTAATTTAATTCATAATATGCGATGTGAACCTGCTATGAACAAATGCGATGTGAATCAGCTATGACCAAACCTCTGTATGTATGCTAGATCTAATGTTGTGAGTATTCACTTTATTTAAATTAATTATAGATCTATTATTTGATGTATGAAGTATGATGTTTGAATTGTATGGTTGATGTTTTGAATGATTAGAAATAGTAGATCTGAAATTTATCATCGATGAATATATTTGCTGTTGTTATGTTTCATGGAAAAATAAGATTAGCGATGTGTGTATGACATGAAAACTTGAATCACTATAGAGGTAGGAAATTTAAGTTGGACGATGTTAATATGACATGAAACAAAAGTTAGAGATTTTATTGTTTTTATAAAAAGATTATATTTTTATTGATTATATAAAAAGTTATATATTTTGTTGTTATAAACAAAAGACCACATTTTTATTGCAAACATATAAAAGTATATGTTTTGTTGATTTAATAAGATGGATAGATTTTACATTTGAAATTTGTAAATATAGTTGCAATGAAAAACGGTGTTTAATTTACATTAGAAATATGTAAATATGAAAATGCATTGATATGAAGAATAACATTTTTGTCATGTGATAAATATAAAATGCACTGTAAGGAAAATAACATTTTTGTTTAAATGTTAAAAATAGAAATTTCATCATATGAAATTATTCACCGTATGATTGATTGACATTATTTCTTTAATGTTAAAGATAAGATTATTTTTATCGTAGGAAGGTATCATTTTTGTTAATGTAATAAGAAGAGTGGAAATTTACATTGTACAAAAAGATTGAATTTATATTTTTAATATAAGGATTAAATTTACATGGTAAGGGAAGTTAGCATTTTGTTAATATTATATATAAAATGTGCATTGTATGGAAAATAGCATTTTGTTAATATTATATAGAAAATATGCATTCTATGTAAAATAGCATTTTTTGTCATATTAAAATTAGATAAATGCATTGTATGTGAATAGTATTTTTGTCATTTTTATTTAATGTTTAACATATAAGAATGCATTGTATGTGAATAGTATTTTTGTCATTTTTATTTAATGTTTAACATATAAGAATGCATTGTATGTGAATAGTATTTTTGTCATTTTTATTTAATGTTTAACATATAAGAATGCATTGTATGTGAATAGTATTTTTGTCATTTTTATTTAATGTTTAACATATAAGAATGCATTGTATGTGAATAGTATTTTTGTCATTTTTATTTAATGTTTAACATATAAGAATGCATTGTATGTGAATAGTATTTTTGTCATTTTTATTTAATGTTTAAAATATAAGAATGCATTGTATGTGAATAGTATTTTTGTCATTGTTATTTAATGTTTAACATATAAGAATGCATTGTATGTGAATAGTATTTTTGTCATTTTTATTTAATGTTTAACATATAAGAATGCATTGTATGTGAATAGTATTTTTGTCATTTTTATTTAATGTTTAACATATAAGAATGCATTGTATGTGAATAGTATTTTTGTCATTTTTATTTAATGTTTAACATATAAGAATGCATTGTATGTGAATGGTATTTTTTGTCATTTTTATTTAATGTTATAAAAATATAAATTTGCATCGTATGATAAAATAGCATTTTGTAAAAAATGAAAATATTTACCGTATGATTGATTGATACTTATTTTGTTAAAGATGAAAATGTCACCGTATGATTCATTAACATTTATTTTTAATGTTATGTATTAAGAAAATGAACCGTATGAGATTAACATTCGTTTTTGTTAATATTAGAATTATAGAAAATTTTCACCGTGTGTTGAACTGACATTTTTGTCAATGTTAGAATGGGAAGTTTTCATCGCATGTAAGATTAACATTTATTTTTAATGTTAACAAATATGAAATGTAGGCATGTAAGATTAACATTTATTTTTAATGTTAATAAATATGAAATATAATGCATATAAATTAACATTTATTGTTAATGTTAATAAAAAGGAAAATATATTGTAGGTTAGATTAACATTTATTTTTAATGTTAATTAAAAGGAAATGAATGCATATTAAATTAACATTCATTTTGATTGTTATATAAAAAGAAAGGATGATTTAGCATTAATTTTAATGTTAAGATAAAAGTATTTTCATTTCATGTAAATTTAACATTACTTTCAATGTTAAAACAAAAAAACGCATTGTATGTAAATGTAACTTTATTCTTAATGTTAATTAAGAAGGAATTTGCATTGTAAGATAAATGTACATTATTTTATTATGTATATGAAAAGAAAACTCACCTCGTAGGAAAAATACACATTATCCATAATGTGTATAAAAAAAAAGAGAATTTACCTCGTAGGAAAAAATGTACATTATTTGTAAATGTATATGAAAAGGAAATTTACACCATAGGATGATTTACCATTATTTTTAATGTTAAAAGAAAAGAATTTTCATTTCATGTAAATTTAACATTAGTTTCAATGTTAATAAATAGAAGGTGCATGACATGTAAATGTAACTTTATTTTAATGGTTATTAAAAGAGAATTGGCATTGTAAGATTTTATACATTATTTATAATGTAAACAGAAAAGAGAATTTGCATTGTAAGATAATAAACATTATTTATAATGTAGATAAAAAGAGAATTTACCTCGAAGGAGACATATACATTATTTTAATGTTGAAAAAAGAAATGAAACTGTATGTAAGGTTTAACATTATTTATAATGTAAATAAAAGGAATGAAACGTATGTAAGAATAACATTATTTATAATGTTAAATGAAAGGTAAGGAACTGTATTGAAACATTAACATTATTTATAATGTAGGTAAAAGGGAACTTACACCATAGGAAAGTGTTCATTATTCATAATGAAATTGGAAAAGAAATATATAAAGAAATGAATGGGATGGCACATTATAATTTACATTCTTAAATGAAAATTATTAAGTATAAAATAAATAATAATGAATTAAAAAGGGAAGAATTATCGTCTAATCCTAAACTACATTGTCATGTAAGTAGAAAGGTGAAAGTTAAGAGAAATGTAAGCTGCACGTAGGGACGATAAACTAAACGAATTATTTATATATATTTATATATATATAATTATAATATAACGAATCGAGCGCAGTAGTTCGTGTTTTGAAATCGAACTTTTAAACGAATATACCGGAAGATCCGACCGTCGGATTTTCCCAAAACTGAAACCGTTAGGACCGTCTTGGAAAAATCTTTCCAACGATATAAGCTACGCTAAAATCCAACGGTTAGATTTTGAGGAAAGTGAAAAACAAAATTGATTGAAAACAGCGCCAAGGTCGCCCTTGACCTGAAGCGTCGTTAAATAAGGAAATTAATTATATTAAAATAATTAAGGCAAGAATTAATCGTTATTAAATAAAATAACGATATGAAATATGTTTTTCTCAAAATATATGAATGCGAGATTATTTGGGAAGTCCGGGTTAATCCCATTCCAAATGATCGTACGATTTCAAGAATTCAAGTATGAAGACGGCGTATGAAGACCGTAAATCTCCCCTCGAATGGACAACGATCAAGACTCTGAATTGGTTTGATCCCAATTCAAGGGTCGGGGTAATTGCCCAAACGTACGTGTTGATTTCACGGGTTTGACCCTAGTTCAGACCTAGAGCATGGGTATAAATGGATAGTGTGTCTGACATCGTACCCCACAAAATATTATGTTGTTGATATTCAGTTAATATATAAACGATTGGTGGCAGAGAATTTATTCTCTACTTAACACCCGTTTATATAGTGACGGAAGATCGATAGTACGGTATGGAGTGGCGGTGTGGCATACTAAGATGCAATGATCAGGGTTTCTTGTTGAAAAGCAGAACCTTGTGGTATGAAGAACATGACTTCACGAGCCTCACAAACCGGTAGAGTCTAAAAAGGGGGAAGGGAACGCAGGGAAAGTAGCACGTTTCTTTCTAGTTAGTAGTCATTTTACTTTTGGAGGATGATGAAATGAGGCGCCTCGGATAGGTCCTATAGGACCGGGGAACGTGTGCTTAGGAATTGCCAATCCTCTAAGCTGTATGTGAGGACCGGCCCTGCAGGATCCAAGGGTTAACTGCGGGTAATCCTGAGACGTTAACTAGAGCGTCTCGAATCGGTAAGGAGTCCTCCCTAGCCTGGACTCATGATGGAAACCCAAATTTCCAATACGACCCCGACGGATTTGATTGTATTACTAGTATTGGAGGCATAATATATGGTACCTATGCTTCATAGGATTAATACATTGCTTTGAATTGTTTTAAAACATATACACCCTAATAATTGTATTAGTTTCGTATTTGGCGTATTTAGCATGTTTAACCACCATAAGGTAAAACTCTATCCTCTTGGTGTGCGTTGCATTGTGTGATGGGACCTGAGTCTTATGGTGGTTCCATTTTTCAAAAGACATTGCGTTTTGTTACGTTTTACTTATCTGTATTGACACTATAGTTATGCACGGCAATCCATTGGTACAACCCGTTCCGCGTTAGCGGCGTGGTCTTTGGATTTGCCTTATTAGTATAAGTTATTTAAGAATTCTCACACCAGTCCCACGACTGACCCATAGTTTGTTTTACCTTTTTGCAAACTTGGGTGCCCTCTCTTCTACACGGGCAGCCAAGTAGACAGGTTCATTCTTTGCTTGGAGCTTTTCTTTGTAGCTGCTTATTTTCTCTCTCTTGGATTCTGCTTGGGAGAAGAGGTGATGACTTGGAGCTTGAAGACTTTTTGTTTCTATTGGCATCTATTCTTTTCTTTTTAGACATCAAATTTATTTCTTTTCTGCAAACTTGTTGTAATAGCTTAGATTCTGTGACTGTGGATTTTCTGTGATTGATGACATTATATTTTTCCGCTGCTATAATGTTATTACTCTATGAATCTCCTTTGCGATATTGTATCTGTGTTCTGTTTTATTGTATTTATGTTGTATTCCAAAAATGATTTCTCCTGCTTTCACTTGTGGAAGTTTGGGGTTATCACAAGATCATAGCAAGGAGGCTAGAGCAGAAGAATAAAATTTGTTTGCCCGACAAATAGGTACATGTTTATCATAATTTACTGTTTTGTTTGGGTGATGATGATTTTGTGAGCCGATTGGCTAGCCGCTTGGTGTTTTCTTTTTCTTTTGGATTGAAGAAGGCCATGGGAGGCTATATGAAATATCCCGAAGTCCCCGGTGCAGAGGAGGTTATGGCGAAATTTTTCGAAAATTTAGGGTGTTAGCCAAATTTTTGAAAAATTTGAAAAGTTCTTAGAAACTGAAAAGTTGAAGAACTTAAGCCGTAATGAAAATAATGGAAGTTGAGTTGATTAGTAAAACAACTTTCGGCTTCGTTCCTTTTCGGGGACGAAAGGTTTTAAGTGTGGGAGATTGTAACAACCCGGAAATTCTGAGCCAATTTAAAATTTTTATTTTGGCAATTTCGATGAATTTTGAATATTTAAAATGAATTATTTTAAATAATAACGACGAAAAATTTATTTGGAATGAAGTTAGAACGTATATAGTTGTATAGATCGTCGTTAGAATATAAATATTTATTTTTAATTATAAAAGGAATTGAAAATGGCGCGGTAGTTCGATAATTCGATTTCAAATTTCAAATGAATGTACAGGATTCAAAATAAACCGGATTTTAGTGAAACCAAAAATATTCGAATCTAATTGAGAATATATTTCCAATGAATCCGGGAAATCAAAATTTCATAGCGGGAATCAAAAGTTACGTCCAGTTGAAATTTCAGAATAGTCACTATGGAATTTCGGCCCTTGAAACTGGCCATTTTGCAAACGACTTCGGATTTCGACGAAACCACTTTTGTTGGATCCGCGATGTCAAATTATTGCTAGGTTTCAAATTTAATAATTTTTTGAATCAATATGTGAGCGTGGCGAAGGAAAACGCGTTTGACCAGTTTCAGTTGATTTTAATCGACTGGAAAATGGCCATTTTTCAAACGGTCTCAGAATTCGATGAAATTAGTTTTGGTAGAACCGTATCGTTAATACGAAGCTAGAAAATATGTTTCGAGAATTTTTCTAGTTAGTATATGGCCCCGGTAAATTGAAATGTACATTTAAAATTAAATATATACTGATTTATATTTTAAATTCAATAGAAACTGATCGTAACGATCAAATTAGCCTACGATGCATATCCCATTGTGTTCGGAATGGGGGTAATTAGCTAGGGGCGACAGTCGTTGGGTCTCATTTCGAGTTCGAATGGAAAAGCTACCTTTGGGGAATTAAAAATAAAATATATTATTATATAATAATCTCCCTCCTCCTTCCTAGGGTCAACGCCCAAATCATTTACAGAGATAAAAAAAGGAGAAAAAAGGGGGGCTCTGCCCTAGCCCAGAATCCGCCGTGGCCTTCATCCCCCTCCCCCATCACCGATCCGCCGCCCTCCCTTCTTCCCTCCGCCCATCCTCTTCTTCTTCCCCTCCTCCTCTTCTCTTTCCCGCTTCCCCTCTTCTGTTCGACGCGAACTCTCCAGACCCGCTATCGCGCCCCTTTTTTCTCCGATACGCCACCACATTGCCCACCGCACCCTCTCCACCAACCTTTCCCTCCCTGGCCAACCACCGACGAGCAGCTTCCCCCCTCCTTGATTTCTACGATGAACAGCAGCCCCCTTCGAGCGCAGCAGCCGACTCCACCTCGATCCACGCACCGCCAGTCCATCGCGAGCTCGAACAGCCCCTACCGATTGAAAAGGGTGAGTGTTCTATATATTTTTACTTTTATTTTATTTTATTATATAAATATCAGATTTTTTATGTATAAAAGGAGCGATTTTTTTAATGTATAAAAGGGCGGATTTTTATAACATGAGGGAATTGCTCACTTGCTAATTTACAGTTAGGGACTAATTGAAATGTGATGTGATTTTGGGGTTTATCGTGAACCGTGTTTTAAATGACACTGATTCTTTAACCCAGTCAAAGATTAAAACTAAGTGGAGTTTTAACGAATCTTTAATTAGATTGAAAAGATCGGGAATGGAGTATCACCAGTTTTACTCCAGACGGTAGTTAAATCTTTAATTAGATTTGAACGTGAAATGGTAATTGAATTTACCGATAACACCATGGTGTTAGATATGAAGTATGACCAGTTTTACTTCATGGGATAAATAGGTTGGGATTGGGAAATAAAATAAATAATTACTTCGGTGTGGTTCGCCAATCCCGACTAGTTTGAAGTGATATTCAAAGGAAGATTAAAGAATAAATTTAAAAGAATTTATCTTTGATAAGATTAATGGGAACCTTTCCCTAAGAATGCGAAATTTAGAAACTAACTGTAGGTTGGCTAAGATGAATGGTTTCCTGGGTATTGATCTGATGTTGGTTTCGGCCTTCGAGGTTAATATTTGGGGAATTAATCTCTTAATTAATTTACGGTTAGTGACTGATGAATTGGAATGAGGCGTATGTTGTGTTTGTGTAACACTTGTTTATTATATACGCGAGTTATTCAGAAAGACCGGGTTTATCCCATTCTGAATAACTGATTCGGCGATTAGTCGAAGATGAAGACGGTGGTTGAAGACCGGAGGTCTTCACGTCGTTTGGATAATTATTGATGAACTTGATTGGGCCGTACACCCAAGAGGAGGGAATCAGTTGGTGATCGTCCAGACGTACTTGGAGATCGACGGGTATGCGGGGTACTAGGTGCCTCCGGTTTCGTTCAGACCTAGAACGAACTTGTAAATGGACTGTGTGTCTGACATTGGATTTTATTCTGTGTGATTGATTTCTATTAAATATATATCTATTTGGCGGCGGAGAATCTATTCTCTTGCTTAACGCCTTTCTTTGAGATGTACGAGCTCAGGGGTTATATACTGATGGATATCAAACGCATAGAGTGAATTGCCTGTGTGGCATGCCTAAGTGGCAAATGATCAAGGCTTCTATTGAAAAGCAAAGTCTTGTGGTTGATGATCAAAGCACGGCCTTTGTGGCATAGCTTTGTGTAGCATTAATTCGCGAGCCTCACACACCGGTGTGAACCAAAAACGGGAGAAGGACCACAGGGAGGGCATGCGTTTCTTTCTAGTTAGGAGTGGCGTCAGTGCTTGAACTGGCTGACGAGTTTGACTCATGCGGTTGTTGGAATTGGAGGCGCCTCGGTTATATCGGTCGATCCGGGACCGTGGAGTCATTCATTGGCTCATTTACGCCCCCAAAGGGCGGGGAAACGCATGTTTAGGCAATTTAATCCACTTCGTGTGGACCGGCCCTGACGATCCAAGGGCTCACCTGTGTCTGGGTCCTGAGACTCGGGCTAGACAGTCTTGAATCGGTAGAGGACTATCTTTTGCCTCGGTTCATAGATGGAAATCCAATTTCCAATACGTGACTTTGCGGTTTTGATTGTAATCCTATATATGGCGACATAGTGGGATGGGGCGCTCATGCCGCCTATGATTGATATTTATGATTGTATATAAAATCAGAAACTAACTGGAAACGAGCTAAGATGGGTGGTTTCCTGGGTATTGGTCTGATGTTGGTTTCGGCCTTCGGGGTTAATACTTAGCGAATCGTTCTCTTACTAATTTACGGTTGGAGTCTGATTAAGAATCAAATGATGAAATTTAGTGTATCAAGCATTCTTGGCTATTATAAGGTGAAAACCCTATCCTCCGGCTTGCGTTGCATTGTGTGATGGGACCTGGGTCTTATAATAACTTCATTTTTCTTTATATAGCATTGCGTTGTTTGTTTTATGCACTGCTATTCTTGGGAGGAAACCCGTTCCGTGTTATACGGCGTGGTCCCTTGATTTACCTAACTTTAAAATAAAGATTAATAACTGTTTTAGTTCTCACACCAGTCCCATGACTGACCTTGGGTTTATTGTTTTAACCTAAACTCTGGGTGCCCTTATTTTGACACGGGCAGCTAGTAGTTTTGGTTTTGCAGATTTATATTCACAGGATCCTGGTTTACAGCTGGAACGATATCCGGAAAGCTTTGTATACGTATATCTCCTTCAGTTGTGTTTTGTATTATTTTCCGCTGCTATGTAAATTATTGTAATCTCTGATATTTTATGTGTAATATTTATTCATTCATACTCTGTATATTCTTGTATTCTGATGGAATTGTTGTAAATAACAATGAAAAGTTCTTCTGTTTGCGTTCCGATGTGTTTTGTCCTCAACTCTATCCGGGCTTTCCTTACCGGGGAAGTTCAGGTCGTTTCAAGATTGTTAGGGACTAAGATGATCGCTTTGATGACAACAACCTTGTATTAGCCACTATTGTTATAAATATATACTAACACTAATGTATAGAAATATATATATATATATATATGTGTGTGTGTGTGTGTGTGTGTGTAGGAATTATACATAGGTATTGATTATTGTTAATGATATTTTTCGCCAACACCAAAATTAGGTCTAAGGATGTGGACCTAGGGTACGTGAGGGGATTATTTAGTTCCTATTAGCTTGAATTAGTTTACCGTTTCCTAGATATCAAGGTTTCAAAGCCCGAAAATTAGTTACTCTTCCCTCAAGGGTTGGGTATCATGCTTGTGAGACTAAAAACCCAATAGTTACTTTGAGATAAAGGTTCCCTTAGCATAAGACAAGTTAGAAAGTTAAATGGCTTGTATAAGGGTATCTTGGTAATTCGAAAACATAGAAGGACGTAATTAAAAGCATTGTAGTAGACAATATAATATGCGGAAATAACAAGAACACAATAATTTATAGTGGTTTGGTTCAAATTAAACCTACATCCACTTCAAGGGCTTTGATGATTTTATTCATAGAGGAGGTTACACAAGAAATCCCGAAATTGATTTACAAATTAGGGTTAGCTCTCTTAGAAATGAGAGTAAGAATGTGGAATGAGGAAAAGTCCCCTAAAATGAGACCCCTGGGTCTTATTTATAGACAAATCAGGCCCTCTTTTTCCATCAGCTCAACATAAGCCTCTTTCGGATGCGAAAAAGGTCTCGACCGCTCTGCACCTTTCGACTTTGGTAACTATGGTTTTGGCTGCCTTTCTGAGCATTGTTGTTGATTCACTCTTGCCTTTAGGACTCTGGTCTCGGGCTTTCGGTAGCAACTATTTTCATTATAGCCAGTGATGCCTCATTAGTGTCGACCCACTTTTCTTACTACTTGGTTTTGCTACTAGGTCCAATATGGCTTTCGGTTGTAAGTGTTGGCTTTGTCTTCGAGTCTTTATAATGTTTGTTTTCGTGCTTTTGTTTCTTATGTTTATAGGATCCGTCACCCCTTTCGGTATCAACACTAAGTGAGCCAGTCTGGATGGCTCTTCTTCTCTAAGTTTGGTTTGCTTCCGATAAATTTCTAGGGTAGGTTTCAGTCTTCCGATAATATGCTTCCAGTGCTCTTCTGTCGACTCCTGAAGTTAACTCTCGATGATCAACAGGCTTTAACTCCGATAGCTATCTTTTGGAATGTTTCTCTTATGCTTTTGGCTTTATGTTCCTTAAATGTCTTCACCCCCTTCTGTATTAGGATTAAGTAAATTAATATCGATATCCCTTTCATCTCCTTTTGCTTGGCCTAGTGCTTGTTATCATGCCTGTAACGACCCGCGGGATTTGCGACCTTGGTAATCGACATAAACTCAATGACGACTATCTGAGCATCGGAAATACTAGATAGTTAATGAAAGAAAATAGAGGGTGAGAATAGATAAGATAGAAAATTAGAATAGAAGAAGAACATAACAACAGAATAGAATCAAAGTAACATGAATCTCACAGCGGAACAAATAAGTATAATATATAACATAACTTTGAAACAAAACCGGTATCTGTATACAATACCATTATCGGAGTACAACACTTACAACACAGCGAAAACAAACAATAGCTATATAATCCTGAAGCCTCCTGCTCTCCAAGTATCTGTAAAATCCCGACTACTTGACTACCCGTACAAAATTGGGCACCCAATAGTTTAGGGAAAACAAAACAAAATAAACTCTGGGTCAGTCATGTAACTGGTGTGAGTAAACCCTTTAAAACAGTTTGAGAAAATAAACGATATCTCATAAGACCATGCCGCATAAGAATAACTAATATTTGATTCTCTCTAATTCAATTAACTATATTCGATTAACTAATACTCGACTAACTCTATTCGATTAACTCTATTCGATTAACTCTATTCGATTAACTCTTATTTGATTAACTAATATTCAATCAACTCTATTCGAATAACTAATATTCGATTAAATCTAATTCGATTAACTCTATTCGATTAACTAATACTCGACTAACTCTGTTTGTTTAACTAATATTTGATTAAGTCTAATTTGATTAGCTAATACTCGACTAACTCTATTCGAGTAGTTAATATTCAACTAACTCTATTCGAATAACTAATATTCGATTAACTCTAATTCGATTAACTAATACTCGACTAACTCTATTCGATTAACTAATATTCAAGTAACTTTAATTCGATTAACTAATACTCGACTAACTCTATTTGATTAACTAATATTCGACTAACACTATTCGAATAACTAATTTTATTTTAATCCTATTTCCTATCTTATTCAAATTCCCATTTGAATTCTTATTTCAAAACCCAATTTTCTTTATAAATGTTTTAGTTTATAAAATATTCATTTTTATCCATTATTCACATCGAATGTGAAAAATATTTCTTTTATATAATCCATTAAGTTTGATTTTGTATTTTAAAATAATAACCCATTTCAAAATTTTATTTATACTTCTATTTATAGAATTATTCGTACGAAATCTCCTTTTTATTTCTAATACTTAAACCTCATTTATAATTCCCTTTATAAATGCTGAGTTCACATTCTATTTAAAATATCGGTGTCAAAACCGATTTATACTTCTCTATATAAGTTTAGACTCATATATTCCATTTATCACATGATAAATATTTTATTTTATTTATAAAACATTATTTATAAATTAATCTTCTCAATTTATCTGTTAAAACAAATTCTATTTAAAATCTACTTTAAATTAATCATTACCATTTATCTGTTAAAACCGATTTCCATTTAATATTTATTTTCCACATATTTCCTTTTATAAAATTCTATTCATTTCCCAAATATTCCCTTTTATAAAATTTTATTCAATTCCCAAATATTTACTTTTATAATTCTATTTATTTTCTAAATAAATATTCCTTTTATAATTCTATTTATTTTCTAAATAAATATTCCTTTTATAATTCTTTGATTTTATAAATATTTTCTTTTATAAAATCCTTTGATTTTATAAATATTTTCTTTTATAAAATCCTTTGATTTTATAAATGTATTATTTTCAATATACACTTTGAAAATTCCCTTTTCATATTCTGACATTTCTTATGGTATTTAAAATATCAAATAACAATACCAGTGTCATCATAATCAAATCACAGATTATATATTACATCAGATGTCACAATATATGAAAAAACTAGTATTATAAATATTGAGGAATCCAGTTGGATCCCTCCAACCTGTTTCCCTGCATCCACAGATGTTAAACAATATAATTAACATCAATTTCATTTCAACAGGAAATATTCTGATCAATAGGATCAATATTTGATTAACAATATATATATATATTATATATTATATATTACTAGATCAATAATTTCAACAAATCAATTCTAAAAATACATTGTAAAAAATATAAATTGTGCAACATTAGTGAGATTTACTCACTTTGGACGATCATCGATAAATAACGATAACTGTCGGTTGACTCAGACAGACAATTTATTTCGCTATAAATTGAAACGAGCTCCAATTCACTCCCAGTCAATTCCATTGCATAGCCTCCGTCCATACGATCCTAATGGACCCAGTTGTGTCAATTTCTGATATCGTATGCAAGAGATATTACATTTACAGGTTACAACGTAAATTATATTCCTACTTAATTTAATTCAAAGGTTAAATGGGCTTCACCATTTTGAAACAGGTCCACCCACTCACATCGTAACCCATACCCGCCCCTCTCTGCTTCCTATTTTCTGAAACTCGAACAAGCAGTTCTCTTCACCATTTCTCCCATTTCAACCCGTCTGTTCTCCTTCTATGATCTAAAATATCCCAAACAAAATATACCAAACTACTCCACATCATCTCCACTTCCTTTCCATACCATAAATGAACAGCTCGCTCGCCTCCTACACAAACCTAACTTCATCTTCCTCTCGCGAGACACAGACATCGCACGATACAAATGTGCCCAGAATTCTTCAAAAATATTACACCAGGTGCGGATTCTACCCATAAACCCGAATTCAAAACCAAATATCAAATTCTTGCTCGCGTTACAAGATTCGACGAACCCTAGTTTTCACGGTGAAAAGCTTGTTGCTGGAAAAACAATCGCACCCTATGATACCCATATGAAAATGAAGCTTACAATCTTAGGAATTCAAATATATGAATATCAGGATTTTATGATTTTTGTTTTGATTGTTTTGATTTTCCAAACCCATCTTTCTCTCACGTTTACGAAGAACAGGGCGGCGGATTTTTATTTGACTAGAGGGACTGAAGTTTTAGGGTTAGAAGTGTGTCACTGTATTTATAGGATAGTTTAATAATTTTATATTCGATTATTATATTTATTTATAGTCTATCGCTACTTATATTATCGTTTAAAATTTCCTACGATCAGTACAATATCCAAATTCAATAAAATGGACATGCAACTACAGTTCGACATTGTGAACCCAACGAAACTTGTTTCGTCGAATTTCGAATCAGTTTGCTCACACAACGTATTTTTAAAGTCAAAATATTGACTGTTTTTCACATTAAAATCCCCCACGGCCACATACTGACTCCAAAAATCACGAAAATTGAAATCTAACAATAATTTAATATTCTGGATCCAAAAAAATTAGTTTCGTCGAAAACGAAGGTCGTTTGCAAAACTGGCTATTTTTAAAGCTCTAAATAAACACCATTTAAATACTAATATATTTAAAAATAATTAAATTTAATATTAATAAATTAATATTATCGTATATATATTCACATACAATATCATATAGCTCTAAAATATTCCTATTTGAATTTATAACTCGACATTTCAAATCCAGATTAAATCAATATTCAATTTATATTGAAAATCCTTTTATAATATAAATAAATCGTTATAAATTATAAAGGAATTCCATAGCGATTTTTTGAAAATTTGATTTGGACATAACTCGCAATCTACATGACGAAATCTTGATTTTTCTCTTCCATTAGAAAAATATACTTCACCAGCTCTGTACGTTTCTTGTTTCACAGAAATCCAATTTAAAACAGATTCTCTATATGTTCGTTTAAAGTTCGAATTGCCTAATTCTGAAATGCCACGCCATTTCGAGCTCGATTATAATTATAACATAATTTAGATGCTCTAACGTCATTTATTAAATATATTCGTTATTATAATTCAATTCTAAACTGAATTAAATATTTTAAATGATCCAACTCACACAATATTGCCATTTCAGCTATTTCTGATTATTTCAAATTTAAATACATTATTTAATTATTATATTAATTAAATATTCAAAGTTATTTAATTTAAACCATTTAAATTTACCAAACCATTATTTAAATAATTAAATAAAATTAATTATTAAATCGTTAAAAATATGGGTCGTTACAATGCCTTTGGTCTCAGGTAATAAGCTTTCGCCCTTTCTTTCCTATCCTCTTTCGGAATTGAGCTTTGTCTTTCGTGTCGGCACTAGCCTACCGGTATCGTTTCTTCACATTGATTCCAAGCTTTCTTCTTTTATGATGGTGTCGGTCTCTTGTGGTTTCAATTTACTCTTTTGTGCTGGTGTCAGTATCAACCTTTGCTTTCAGTAACACCCTAGCCTTTTTTTAAGGCTCTTTTCTCCATGATTCAAGTTTCACTATCCAGAACCCTTTGTCTAAGGAATTCTTTTTTGGGAGAAGAATGGCAGGCCTGACCCCTTATTTGAGCATGGTAATAGGATCCTACTTTTTTGGTCGTAGAAGTTTCAAGTCGAAACTCCAAACTCGGTTATTTTGGTATGAGACCGGAAATCCACTTTTGGTATTTAATAGAAATCTCGAACCTACCCCAGATTTGGGTATTTGAATGGGAGACCAGAAATCCACTTCTGGTATTTAATCGAAGTCCCAAACCAACCCCGGATTTGGGTATTTGAATGGGAGACCAGAAATCCACTTCTGGTATTTAATAGAAGTCCCGAGCCAACCCCAGATTCACATGTTTGAATAAGAGACCAAAAATCCACTTCTGGGATTTAATAGAAGTCCCGAACCAACCCAGATTCATACATTTGAATAGGAAACCAGAATTCCATTTCTGGTAATAAATAGAAGTCCCGAACCAACCCCAGATTCAGGTATTTGAATGGGGGACCAAAAATTCACTTCTGATATTTAATAGAAGTCCCGAACGAACCCAGATTCGGGTATTTGAATGGAAAACCAGAAATCCACTTCTGGTATTTAATAGAAGTCTCGACCAACCCTAGATTCATGTATTTGATTGGGAGACTAGAAATCCACTTCTGGTATTTAATAGAAGTCCCGAACCAACCTTAGATTTATGTATTTGATAGAATTTCCCTTTCAGCATTGTGTGCCACTGTTCTAGGCTCTGCTCTAATTTGCAAGCTACCTCCTTAATATTTGGTTTGATTTGATGAGCCCAACTTTGATTTGGCCATTTTGGCTTTGTTCTTTAAGTATAGGTTGTATGTGCTTTTGGGTGTTTCCTTTAAACTTTTGCTCCCTTCTGTGGAATCAGATTTGAGCAGAGGATGTACATGATCTAAGTGCTCCCTTCGATCTTTTGCTCCCTTCTGTGGGATGAGATTTGGGAAGAGGACGTATGTGTTCTAAGTGCTCCCTTCGAGCGTTTTGTTCCATTCAGCGGGATAAAATGTTAGGAATGTACTCCTTTTCAGAGCAGAGGTTAAACGTACTCACTTAGAGCATTAGTTGAACTTACTCATATAGAGCATTGGTTAGAAATTACTAATAAAGAGCATTGGTTGAATGTACTCATAAAGAGCATTGGTTCGTTGAGCACACAGCTCGTGTAGCGAAGAGAACACAACTCGCGTCGTAATGAGCATACAACTCGCATAGTGTAAAATCATAAAATGCTTGGAGCGGAATCGTAGTTCCGCTGATGGCCAAACCACTAATGACAATCAAAGATGATATGGAAAGGGTATCTATATTAAGCTAGTATTCCGTTGAAATTAATCAAATGTCGCATAACTGACTACCTTGAGAACTCATAAACAAGATGCAAAAATTATCGTTAGGTTCAAAATAAAAGTTATTGTGCCAGACGTCACAACGTAAGACTGTTTTAGAAAAACACTTTTGTGCCATGGAATCCTTGGTTTAAACCAAAGCACATAGCATATTTTATAAGCAAAACAACATAATCATTCATACCATCATCCATGACACTAGGTGGAAAATACCCCATTCATCCTAGATTTATAGAGCTAGCTACTCTAAATACTATTCTTAACTCCTTTTGCTAAAGGAAGGGATTGGGTCCAAAGGTTATCTAGATTGAAACCTGACACCAATCTTAACATTGCAGAAGCCTCAAATAGGCACTCAACTCATAGTACAGTTTTCTAGATTCAAATCATGCAAAGCACACACAAGCAAGCACAAGATGCATACAAAACTTGGCAATTGATAGAGCGACGATTACTCAATCAAGAATAAGTGTCACTAGAAGCCTACTCAGCACCTAGCATCCTTTCTGAAATGCGGGGAATGAAAGTGTCGCATGTCCCGAAGTTTGGCAAATGCGACAAGTGCGGGTCCGTGGAAACTTTCTTAAGTAACGGTCCCTTGATCCGTAACTGTAACCATTTCCATAAGTAGAGATAAAAGTTCTAGATCAGGAAGGTTACTTCCCACCTCCGAACCCAGGACCCATGCCATAAGAGTAAGCAAACTTTGATTTGGGTGGCAGACGTAGAGGCGGTCCCAGCTGCTAGGTCATCTGTCTCGAGGTCAAGTGGTTGTCTAGTAGCTCCCATCTTTCCTTTGATGAATTCCCCTAGGTGTCCTTCTTGGAGGAGCCTCTGTATTACACCTTCCAACACCTTTCATCTGTCGGTTTGGTGCCCGTTCATCTTGTGATATTTGCAATACTCCCCTTTATTGAAAGGTTCTGGATAATTCTTAGATTTGAAAGGCACTAAGAAGTTGACTCTCTCCTTCATCGCATCATATATGTAAAAGATAGGTTTGTTCGAGGTTACAAAATCAGTGCTAAGCCCTTCCTCCTTTAGCTTCTTCTGATCTTCATGAAATCCGAGCTTCATGTCTTGAAGTTTCTGATTAGAGTCGGGTTCTCCATCTTCTTAATTATGACATTGCTTCTTTCCTGATTGATGTAATTCCTCCATGTGAATGAACTTGCTTGCTTGCTAGTAAAATTTTGGTAGGTCTTTACATCCATGTATGTATAGCTCTTTCCAAAGAGGTGTCTTCTCAATCAGCCCTAAATGGACGGTGACAAGCCTATCACGGTTGCTCATACCTATGCTCTTGAAGCTTCAACATTAAATCGTTTCAGGTAATTGGTTAAATATTCCTCTACTCCTTGTTTTATGCTTATAACAGAAGGATAGTCCACAATTGGAGTCTTATAGCTGCAAAATTATGTAAAGAAGTCATAAGAGAATTATTCCTAAGAATGGACGTCTTTCCCTTGATATCGGCGATACCATTTAGCAAGTTGTCTCTTGTAGTGTTTGTGGAAACATTCGTCATTGCATAGTTCCAGAAGCATTATGGAAATCCATATAACTCTCAAAGTAAGCAAGGTGTTCTTCGGGGTCTGTAGTCCCGTCATATATGAGGTGTGGCATCTTTATACTAGGCAGAGCTTCAGTCACTCTTTCCTTCCTATCTTCCGGTGATAATAGGTTTTTATTCTCCTCTGAACTTGTGGCTTCTCCTGACATTTTGTTGTTTCATTGTAAAGTTGGTCTGCTTTGTAGATTTGATCAGGGTTTAAACCGGCTATCGAACACTTGAGGTGCCATTACTCTTGATTCTGCTTCATAAGGTGCTATCCCTAAGGACCTTCGAGCCAAATCTGCTTCGATAAATCTTCTAGTAGTATCAATTTGTGCTACCGAGCATAATATTTCCACTTTGTTGCTTGCTTTTCTAGTTAAGGTTGAAGGTTCCTTGATTCTTTTGGGTTGGTAATTCCATGGCACCTTATAGGAACATCCGCAAACGGTGCTACTCTTTCATTATCACCGATATATTCATTCAAGGTTCTTCTCCTCTCGCTTCTGAATGGACTTTTAATGGCCTTGTCTGCCGTGTCCTTAAAGCAAGCTTCTGGGTTTCCATAGTTTGAGTTTTCAGAACTGGATTCTCCAGTGTTTGAGCTTCCAGATGGCCCTTTACCGTTGTTGCCTCGTCTTTCTTCGTAATTAACAATTGATCAAATAGGTCTTCATGAAGTCTCTTGCGATTGAGCATTCCCCTATAAAGTCTTCATTTCAAGTAACTGTTGTTCTAGGACCTTGATCCTTTTGGCACTTTCGTCTTCGAAGCTCAAGTTTAGAGGTTGTGTTAGAACTAGGCGTCTGCCTGCTACTTCAACATTTGGTTCGATTTGTGGGGGCATATCTTTTTCTGCATCAGTTGTCTCTCTTGATGTTTGATAGCCTCTTTATGAAACAAAGCTGGTTTCTAGATCAGACAGGGTTCTAATTTTACCACTGAATTTGGAAGATGCCTTCAACTATAATCCCATCCGATAAGATTCCATTTCAAAATATCTTTGGGGTAAATTCTCTTCAGTTGACCTCCTAGTAGCGTCAACCTTTATAGTCAAGTATAAAGCTTCAAACTCTTCATCCTTTCCTTTTGTTAAAATCTGAGGTTCCTCAGCTCTTAGATTTGTAGAATTGGTACTCGATAGTATGTTGGTTCCTATAATGGTGTATGCATTGGAGCCGTGCTCCTAACTCTCTTGTAATTTAATCATTTCAATGGATTCAGATAGTGTCCTGTTATGATGGAATATAGGGTAAAGATGATATGGGAAATAAGGGAGAAGATACGTGCATAAAAGATGGAGATTTAAGGATAAACAGTTCTTTGATCAGCAACACTCTAAGTAGCAAGTTGAAGATTAGAAATCCTTTGCCAAGACCCTTTCTCCTCGGTTTTCACTTCCTCGAAACTTGGTCCACTCCGGGATGGAACAACTAGTGACGTGGAAAGATTCTCCAAAAGTTTGGAGGTTCAGGCCCTCCTTCTAGTGCCAAAATGTTAACGATATTTCTTGTCAACACCGAAATTAGGTCTAAGGATGTAGACCTAGGGTATATGAGGGGTTATTTAGTTCCTACTAGCTTGAATTGGTTTACCGTTTCCTAGATATCAAGATTTTAAAGCATGAAGATTAGTTACTCTTCCCTCAAGTGGTGCTTGTGAGACTCAAAAACCAACAGCTACCTTGGGATAAGGGTTCCCTAAGCATAAGACAAGTTAGAAAGCTAAATGGATTTTAGAAGGGTATCTTCATAATTCAAAAACATAGAAGAACGTAATAACAAGCATTATAGTAGACAATATAATATGTGGAAATAACAAGAACACAACAATTTATAGTGGTTCGATTCAAATGAACCTACGTCCACTTCAAGGGCTTTGATGATTTTATTCGTAGAGGAGGTTACACAAGAAATTCACAAATTGATTTACAAATTAGGGCTAGCTCTCTTCGAAATGAGAGTAAGAATATGGAATGAGGGAAAGTCCCCTAAAATGAGACCCTTGGGGTTTTATTTATAGAGGGCCCCCCTTTTGCCATCAACTCAGCAGAAGCCTCTTTCAGGGTCTCGGCCCCTCTGTACCTTTTGGCTCTAGTAATTATGGTTTTGGATGCCTTTCTGAGCATTGTTGCTGGTTCACACTTGCCTTCGGGGCTCTAGTCTTGGGCTTTCGTGTAACAACCCGCATTTTTTACTTACTTCAAATTGACAAAAACTCAAACCCACGTCGATTCAATGCAAGCAAAAATACGTTTCGTTAGGGTTCATCAAAGTAAAACACAGCGAAATACAAAACTCACAATGGAACAGATAAAATATAATATGAAAATATCATCGCAGCGGAAATTTTTTTTGAAACAAAAAAACTTTAAAACAAAAGTCTAATTTTGCATACCTTTCTCGACTTAACATAATATACCAATAATATAGTACATCCGGCCTTCATATGAAACCCTGATTCTCTACAGGATTCGAAGTCTTCAAGCTTTCATCCTAGAAACACTCGCTTGGATATAACCCGAGCGATAAACACTCGGATCAGGCTTATATTATATCGGTTATAAAATAATGTAATCAAACCTAACCATAGTGACCATAACCAAAAACAACAACCATTCATCCATAGCAACCATAAACCAAGTTTGAAAACATAACTTTTAGACAAATGAACGATTATAAGCCCCAGGTCCCATCACACAATGCAAGCGCAAGCCAGAGGATGGAGGTTTGCCTTATAATCGCAAAACATGCTTGATATAGTTTAAACAAAACATTTCATATTATAATAATGTCTAGGGTGTGGAAAAATCCTTCTGAAAATAACTTCTAAATCTTAGCTCGCATAGTGTCCCATACCACTATGTTGGCTACATAGGTATATAACTAAAAATTGTAAAAAGGGTTTGTATTGGATTTTGGATTCCATCATGATGGTAACTAATTTGAAAGATCTCTCAGGTATTCAATGGATACCATGTTTGTACACAACACTGCACCCATTTTCTCAGGTTGGCGGAATTTAATCCCTACAACCTATAAGTAGGTAGGCCACCTCACCTATTGGGTCGACCAAATATGTGAAAAACATAAAGTCATGTTGATCTAACCATCAACATACCATCATACCGGGGTGTGAAGCTATCAAGAGGTCCCGTCATACACAAAGCTACGCATTTAAGCCATGCTTTAATCATCACCACAGATCCCTGCTTTTCAACAAAAGCCCTGATCATTGCTCGGCACTTAGCATGCCCCATGGTCATTCCATGTCAGACATGCAATCCATCTACAAGTCTGTTCCGAGAATAGGAACGAAACTGAAGGCACTTGATTTCACGTCCCCGCTTGGGAGTGCAAGTCCTTGCAATCTGATATGCTTCAAGTACGATCAGATAATGTCGTTACTTTAACCTCTTGAGGAGCGACCCCGAGGCATCAACAAGCTATCCATCTGATGTGAGGAATACCGGTCTTCAACCATTAACATTGAGAACTTAAACCTTTCACGTCGTATAATCATTTGGAATGAGTAAAACCCGGCCTTTCCAAATAATTAGCGCATTTTTTAAAACCAATTGGTTTATAGGATCTCATGAACCTCATCCAATTCTTTTGTTCAATCCATTCATTAAAACTATTTTAAATTATAAGACGTCAAAACTCTTCATTTCTATCTCATGGAGCAAAAATGGTAATACTCCATTTTTAATCATCTTATGTTTTGGTAATTCTAATTACCTTTCAAATCCTATTCCTTCAAATCTTGTTGAAAGATTTCAAATCAAATATTCTGATTACTTAACTTCAAATTCCTAGTTAAATCTTTACATTAATCCTTGTCAATTGTTCGCCATTTGCCTTATGTAAAAACATGTTAATTCCTTTCCCAAAAAAATTTATAAATAAAGATTTCATTTGCTTAACTTGGAAAATTATCTTACCTTTTCATAGGCCAAAAAACAATGTTATTAAAGACATCATTCACAACAAACCCAAAATCATATTTCCTTTTATATTGGAATCTCTACAGAAATCATATTGGTTTATAATAGTTATAAACCTCCATATCCAACAAACACTAGAAGCAGGATAACGGCACAGCCTTTTAAATCCCTCGAATAGTCTAAGTCGTCATCATCCATGGAGACTTATCTCAGCCAATGACCAATCTGGTTTCTATTCAATTCCAATTTAATTAAATATATTTGGAAAGTTGGATTCTAATTTACCCTTATTAATAATCTCATTTAGCAATAAATAAACTCCTTTATATTTAAATGAAGTTCTTATTAAATGTTTAAACCGGATTATATTGATGTCAACAGGTGAACTATTCATGAATTGCAGATACACATGGTTTCGTCTTGGTTCACCAGAAAACATCCATATTAGTGGGAAGCCGCTTCCCTATGAATTGGATAGATAAAATGAAGACACCTTTATATTTAAATAAAGTTCTTATTAAATGTTTAAACCGGATTATATTGATGTCGACAGGTGAACTATTCATGAATTGCAGATACACATGGTTTCGTCTTGGTTCACCAGAAAACATCCATATTAGTGGGAAGCCGCTTCCCTATGAATTGGATAGATAAAATGAAGACACCTTTATATTTAAATAAAGGTCTTCTTAAAAGTCAAAACTAGATTTCCTGAAAGGTTCACCTTAGTTGCTAAATAGTTCACTTTAACACGATTCATTTTTATCTTACCAAATATTAATATATTCAGTCCAAAATACTTTTAAAACATTTAATATGATTTATCATGATTTTTCCATATTTTTATATAATTTATAAACAACTTTTTGCGAAAAATCCAAATTTAGCACTTAAACTGCCTAAACTGGATTTTCTAGTCAAACTGATTTAGACTTGTAGGAAAATCCGACCGTTGAAAAATGTTTATTTTTCCTTTTTGGAAAGATATTCAAATTTTGGAAAAAACGTGATGCGTTTCAAGAAAATCCAATGGTTAGATCTCTCGGAATTTCAGTTTCAAGTTTCGGGTCGAAATTCGCAAACTGTCACTACGCGACGAGTCCTATTCAAACCCAAAAGGACTTATTATTAAAACTGAGTCGAAATACTTCAAAATAAGTTCAATAATTATTCAAACCATATTAGATAACTTTTGGAATTCAATTTCCATATTTTTGACCTTTAGATCAGTTATTCCACATTTAAATATTTAAATTAATATTTAAATCATTAAATTAATATTATTCTTCAAAATGATTATTAAAGTCTCAAAGTTGGTTGACGCCCATTATAAAAATAGGTAAGAACATTAAAACCATAATTTCGCAAAACTAAGTCTGCTTGTTAGGTAAACACAACTTCAATTTACTATTCATCATAAAATCGATTTACTATTCGTTGCAATATTTGATAAGCCATAACTCATTCTTAACTTCTTAAAAACCAGTTCGTTCTTTTACAAAAGTTCATTGTTATGAACTCTATTTCATTTCCAATAAGTATTGGAACTTAAATTCAAACTTTTATTTTCCCCAATAATTTTAATATTAAAATAATCATTTAAAATCCAATTTCTAGAATGAGACTCATTCAACTCCTGTATAACCCGAGAATTTGGGTATATATAAACATCCAATAAACATAAACAAGATGTCATGTGTCTAACGAGTTGCAACCAAACTCGTTAGTTATTTAGACATATATGTCAGTGTCAATTTGGTTTCTATATTTCCAGAAAATTTTGCCATAACTTCCCCTATACGGGAGCATCGATACATCCATACTACTGCCTTAAAAGGCCATCCAAATCACATATCAAACCAAATTGTGTTCATAACCATTGGTCAACCCAATCCAAATATCAAACACTATAACATCCGCAAAGCAACCACACACAATTTAGTGAACACTTTGGACTGGTGTGGGTCATCATCCCAATACCATGTGTAGGGATTTACTAATAAATAGCAATCCGTGTAATAAACACATAGGACCAGTGTAATTTCATCCCACGACCTGTGTAGGGTTTCCAAACAATATCAAACATTTCAAGTCATACAAAAACATGCATGTTATCATCTCACACAAACAAATACCACAAGCAAATATGAGAGGATAAACCACTCACCATCCCAGTAGCTTCCGTCAATTCCTTCACTATAGTACCTTCACAGCTTTGCACTCTCTCTCGAATGTTTAACAACCTATCCATTAAGGGTTATAATTAACATTAGCCCTTGTAATATTAATACCTTTTCTAATTAACATGAACATACTTTTAAATATATATTGATTTCCAAATCTAACTATATTCATACATGAGAATACCTTCCCCATGGTCTTAGCTAACTCAAATTCATGATTACAATTTTCAAAGGTCCTTATTGCTTTCACAATATTACACCTAATTTTGCTAATCACTTAAATAGGTAATTGGCTTATTAGCTTTAGGATCTAACTTCTAATCTCAACATATTCACATTTAAACTTTATGGAAGTGATAAGTTATTAACTACAACCTTAATCCATGAATATTCACTACAAATTTATTTAGGTTTTCTCTTTTAGGAATTTATACAAACACCTTGTATGCATATTATTAAAACTAGTTTAAACACTTTAAATCAAACTATTTCTTACCCTAGAAGCTTGCAGATCTTAGCCTAAGGTATATAGGTCCTTCCCTTAGCTTTTCCTTACATTATCTTCTTCTTTTCCCTTGAAAATCCTTTTTTTATTTGATAAGGGGGAAAACGTGAGCAACAAGTGGGAGGTGGAAATGGATTTTATGGACGAGGAGTTTTCAAGAAGAAAAGAGATGTTAAGATGAAGATAAAGATAAGCTTAAGGCTTATTTATAATAAAGGAAAATGCATGGATGAATGATACGTGGTTTGTGGATAAGCATGGAAGAATGAGTAACCATATTCATCCTTATCCTTAGGAATAGTAACTTGTGTTTTCTCAAGAACCTTCCAGCCTCGTATCGGAGTATCAAACGATAACGGTTTTTAGAAATTCTTCAACCATAAGGTCTGGTTTCTAATGTACTTCAATCTTATGTGTTCAATATAAAATCTGAATTCATTTTCATTTTCAAATAATTTATTTTTGTTAATAACTTTTTATATTTGATAAGGAATTTTCTCAGACTTTATACATAGCTAATATTCTACATTTAGAATTTTATTTGATAGGTCACAGTTCCAGTTTTGTCGCTAGCATTATCAATTTTCAATTAACGTCAAAATTTAGTTCAAATTTTGGATTTTTGTTTTTCTTTTCCATATGTGGATGTCGTTTTACGCGAAACTTCTCTTAAGCTAAAATTCACTATTCCGGATCCAATGGAGGTGGTCTCACGATCTAGCGATATATCGTTCTCAAGATATTCTCAAAATCATCCGTTTTTAGTTCAAATTTTAACCTTTCAATATTTAATAAATATTAAACGGATTTTGTTTTTGGCCAAACTTGGCTAGTTACCTATTTTCATTATTCTGGATTCAGTGGAACTAGTTTTAGGTCTAAAAATAAATATTTCTTATACTTCCTTTGTAAACATGATATTTTTATATTAAAACTCATTATTATAACCATGTTTCAATTATATCATTATTCATTTTCAATTTTATTTTGATTCTTATGAAATTTGGTAGTTCTGAATTGGTTCTAAATTTTCGGATCATTATATTTCAATAGAAACTCTTTGCATTAGAGTCCATGATGCCTCTTTAGTGTCAACCCATTTTTCTTTCTACTTGGTTTTGCTACTGGGTCGAATATGGCTTTCGGTTGTAAGTGTTGTCTTTATCTTCAAGTCTTTATAATGTTTGCTTTCGTGCTTTTGTTCTTATGTTTTTGGGATTCATCACCCCTTTCGGTATCGACACTAAGCGAGTCTGTGTGGATGGCTCTTTTTCTCTAAGTTTGGTTTGCTTTGGGTAAACTTCTAGGGTAGGTTTCGGTCTTCTGACAATATGCTTCTGGTGCATCTCCTGTTTACTCCTGAAGTTATCTCTCAGTGGTCGACAGGCTTTGACTCTGATGGCTATCTTTCGAAATGTTTCTCTTACGTTATCGACTCATGTTCCCTAAATGTCTTCTCCTCCTTCCGTATCAGCATTAAGTAAATTAATGCTGATAGCCCTTTCATCTCCCTTTGCTTAGCCAAGTGCTTCCTATCATGCCTTTGGTCTTGGATTATAAGCTTTTGCCCTTTCTTTCCTATCATCTTTCGAAATTGAGCTTTGCCTTTCATGTAGGCACTACCCTGCCAGTATCCTTTCTTCACATTGATTCCAAGCTTTCTTCTTTTATGATGGTGTCAATTGCTTGTGGTTTCAATTGCTTTTTTTGTGTTGGTGATGGTTTGGTACCTCTTTACCGTCAGCTTGTCTCGGTATTGAACTTAGTAGTAATAGTTGCAAGCCGAATCCCTTTATTATCGGTATTATCTCTCAACCTTTGCATTCAGTAACTCCCTAGCCTTCTTCAAGGCTCTTTTCTCCATGATTCAGGTTTCATTGTCTGGAACCCTTTGCCCTTCTTATTCTAGACCTTTTACTTCTTTATATTTAGTCAGTGCGAATTTTGGTGTTAAGAATTATTGAAGACTATATAGTTCAAAGATTCAAGAATTTATATTACAAAGAAGAAGAGTTCACGATTGAAGACTCATGAGTAACAATAGTTCAAGAGTTCAAGAAAACAGGATAAGTTATAGAGTCTAGAATTTTTGTTCAAACTCCGTAATAACAGTGAATTGCTATTTTAAATCTCTTTTCGTTTCTATCTTATATTTTCTTATTCTTATTGATTTCAAAATTATTTCGTATTTAAAAATATATATCCTTTAATATTAAAATTTATTTCTTGGATTTTAAATCTAAATCCTAATTTCAATAATTTAGATTTGATTACTTATATTTTAGTTTTAACTAATTTAAATATTTTAGATTTGCTCACTTATTTTTAGTTTTAATTATATATGATTATTTAAGTGTTATCATTATTATTTCCTTATATTCATATATATATAGTTTTGTATATTAAGTTTTAAAGTTATTATATTTACAGTTTTAAATCAAGTTTTACATCACTTTTATAAATTTTTAAAAAAAATTCTATATTCTTATTTTATTATACTACTTTAATATATGGAAAAATAGTTTATTTAAACTCCAAAACTACCTCGATTTATTTCAACATCATTTACATTATTTTCAAAAAATTCAAATTTAAAAAATTGCCTAAGGCATGTCGACATTCCTTACCCTCCATGTCGATATGGTGGCCGTTATTATTCAAATTTCAAAAGTTGTGTCTATTTTGTTTAAATCTTTTCTTAAAGAGACATGATTGTTCACCCACTATAAATACCATATGTTTTTCAAAAAAAATACTACTTCTATCATCTTATTCTTATCTTTTATCCTCTCTATTATTACTCTTAAAATTCATGTTTCTATAGCCAAATTATGTCGTAATTCAAAGAGAATTAAACCAATCTATTTCTAGTTTGATTCTCTATCAAACTCTCTCAAATAATCAAGTGTTATTCGTAGTTATAGGAATTTCCGTCTCAAGATCTAAGTTCTATTAAGTCTTTATTCTAAAACTATTTTTGAAAAGGTGTGGTCGTAGCCTATTAAAATCAAATGGGTGTAATTATAGCCCGCAAATCAGTAGGGTGTGACTGTGTCCCGCAAATCAACTGGGTGTGATTATAGCCCGCAAACAATTAAGTCTCAATGTACTTGGAAACATGAGGGGTGGACCTCATGGCCTGTGAAATCGAGGATTGTAATTTGGATATTATTTGAAAATTATTGCACATCAACCCAAAGTTGTGTGGGACTGCATGTAGAGTGAGTCCGAACCAGTATAAAAATCCTGGTGTGTTCTTTCCTTTACTGGATTTACTTATTATTATCTGCATCTATGTTTAATTCTGTGATTATTTCATATCTGCGATTTTCATTTGTTTTTGACATATTCAAAATGAATTCATAAAATTCAACAATTCCATTAAAAACTACACACACCCCTCTCTAGGTTAAGTTTTCCTTAAGATCTATATCTGCATTTCACAATAGAACAAGGCTTGTCCTAAAGATAACTTTCCACTTTCCAAAATTGACCAGCTCGTAGGCTCAACAGCTGGACATGAGTTTCTCTCCTTCATGGATGCATACTCCAAATACAACAAGATACCGATGCATGTGCCGAACCAGAAATATACTAGCTTTACAGCAGATATCGGGCTGTATTGTTATGTGGTCATGCCATTCCGCATGAAGAATGTCAGAGAAATATATCATCGGTTGGTCAACCAGATGTTCCAAAATCAAATTGGGAGGCCGATGGAAGTTTACGTATACAACATACACATAAAGTCGCAACAATCGTCCAACCATGTTGATGACTTGGAGGAAATGTTCAATATCCTCCACTAATACAGGATAAAACTCAACCCTTTGAAATGCTCTTTTCGCGTTGCGTTAGGGAAATTTCTGGGTTTCGTCGCTAACCCTTGGGGGATCGAAGTCAACCTAGAATAGATAGAAGACATACAAAACATTCAGGAACCTCGAAAGATTAGAGATGTGTAGAGTCTGAATGGGAAGTTGGCAGCCTGAGCAGATTTATATCAAAAGCTATGGACAAGTGTATTCCTTTCTTTGACCTGATGAAGCGAGGGAAGCGCAATTTTTCTTGGATGCCTGACTATGTTCAAGCATTACAAAACCTGCTGAATCACTTGGAGAGACCTATAATATTATCAAAGCCAATCGATCATGAGGACTAATTTGTGTACTTGGTAGTATCTTTACATGCCATTAGCTCAGTACTGTTCATGAGGATAATTAAGTTCAACAACCGATGTACTATGTGAGCAAGAGATTGATGGGGACATAATGTATTTACATAAAAATTGAAAAGTTCACTTATAACCTTCTTATAGCCTCGGGTAAATTGCATCACTATTTTCAAGATCATCCTATTATGGTGCACACCGACCAGCTGCTACGACGGTAATTACTTGAAGATCGAAAAGCTCTCTTACAGCCTTCTTATAGCCTCGAGGAAATTGCATCACTATTTTCAGGCTTGTCCAATTAAGGTATACACCGACCAGCTGCTACGATGGAACCTCCAACGACCTCAGGTGTCTGGGAGATTTTCTTAAATGGAATATTTAACTAGGTCAGTACAACATTGCATTTATTCCTCGGAGGGCCATCCAAGGGAAGGCAGTGGCAGACTTCATACCAAAATTACTGCTCCAAAGAACAATGATGTAGAGATTGATCCATTAACTGATATAAGGAAGCTATTCACCGACGAAGCTTGTAATGACCGACTTTCTGGCATTGGACTTGTATTACTAATTCTTGAAGAATGGTAGGTGTTTTATGCATTAAGTTTTGACTTCTTAGCAGGCAACAATGAAGCCGAGTACAAAGCCCAGATTGTCAGGCTTAAATCCACAAAAGAATTGGATATAAATGAAAATGATACATTCTATGACTTACAAGTTATTATATTTCAGGTCATAAGTGAGTTCCAGACCACGGGGCACAACTTGCCACCTATCTTGATTGGGTGGAAAAGTTGTTAGTTTGATTCGATTACTATAGCATCTCTTATATCATGCAAGAGCAGAATGAAAGAGCTGATTCACTATCTAAGATGGCCAGCTCGGAGCATCCATAAGAGATGGGGATGGTCCCGATAGAGTCATATAATGCCCAAGCATAGATCAGATGGAGGTTGATCTGGTGCTGGATGTCGAGCCTGAAAGAGAGTCATGGATGGCTTCCATCAAGAGCTTTCTTCTGCACGGAACTCTTCGTGAGCGGAAGAATGAGAAACTGCTCTCTTATCTCAAACATCGAGATACATCATCCAGAGGGACGTATCATACAAAAAAGGTTTCTCCTCCCCCTTGATTTAGTGTGTGTCTCACGATAACATCAAGCAAGTGTTGCGAGAAGTACACAAAGGTGAATGCGGTGAACATACCGAGAGGCAAACTCTGGCAAAGAAATACTTCGGCACGACTATTTCTGACCTACCATCAACCGAGATATGGTTGAGTATTCACGATATTGCGACAAATGTCAAAGATTTCCCAAGATTTAGAGATCTGTGCCTACTAAACTTGGTCAAATGGTTAGCCCTTGTCCCTTCATGGTGTGGGGAGTAGATATTACCGGTGGTCTTCGGATATCCAAAGGTGGAGCGAAGTATGCAATCATGGTAGTTGAATATAGACTTATATCAAAAGCTATGGACAAGTGCATTCCTTTCTTTAACCTGATGAAGCGAGGGATGCACAATTTTTCTTAGATGCCCGACTATGTTCAAGCATTTCAAAACCTGCTGAATCACCTGGGGTGACCTCCAATATTGTTAAAGCCAATAGATCATGAGGACTAGTTTGTGTACTTGGTAGTATCTTTGCATGCCATTAGCTCAACACTTGTTCATGAGGATAATTTACTATGTGAGCAAGAGATTGATGGGGACAGAACATAATTACATAAATATTGAAAAGTTCGCTTATCGCCTTCTTATAGCCTCGGCTAAATTGCATCACTGTTTTCAAGCTTATCCTATTATGGTGTACACCGACTAGCTACTATGATGGTAATTACCTGAAGATCGAAAAGCTCGCTTACAACCTTCTTATAGCCTCGAGGAAATTGCATCACTATTTTCAGGCTTGTCCTATTAAGGTGTGCACCGACCAGCTGCTACGATGGATCCTCCAACGACCTCAGGTGTCTGGGAGATTTTCTTAAATGGAATATTTAACTAAGTCAGTACAATATTGCATTTCTTCCTTGGAGGGCCATCCAAGGGAAGGCAGTGGAAGACCCCATAGCAAAATTATTGCTCCAGAGAACAATGATGTAGAGATTGATTCATCAACTGCTATATGGAAGCTATTCACCGACGAAGCTTGTGATGACCAACGTTCTGGCATTGTCAGGCTTAAATCCACAAAGGATTTGGGTATAAAAGAAAATGATACATTCTATGACTCACAAGTTGTTGTATTTCAGGTCAGAAGGGAGTTCCAGACCAAGGGGGAACAGCTTGCGGCCTATCTTGATTGGGTGGAAGAGTTTTTAGTTTGATTCGATTACTATTGCATCTCTTATATCACGCAGGAGTAGAATGAAAGAGCTGATTCACTAGCTAAGATGGCCAGCTCGGAGCATCTAGAAGAGATGGGGATGGTCCCGATAGAGACGTAGAATGCCCCAAGCATAGATCAGATGGAGGTTGATCAGGTGCTGGATGTCGAGCCTAAAAGAGAGTCATGGATGACTTCCATCAAGAGTTTTCTGCTGCACGGAACTCTTCCTGAGTGGAAGAATGAGAAACTGCTATTCTATCTCAAACATCGAGATAATCATCCATAGGGACGCATTGTAAAAAAAAGGGTTCTAAACCCCTTGATTTAGTGTGCGTCTCACGACGACGTCAAGTAAGTCCTGCGAGAAGTACGCGAAGGTGAATGCGGTGATCATACCAGAAGGCAAACTCTGGCAACTAAATACTTCATTATGGTCATTTCTGGCCTACCGTCAACCGAGATGTGGTTGATTATTCACGATGTTGCGACAAATGTCAGTGATTTGCTAAGATTTCGAGATCTGCGCCTATGCAACTCGGTCAAATGGTTAGTTCTTGTCACTTCATAGTGTGTGGAGTAGATATTATCAGTGGTCTTTTGATATCCAAAGGTGGAGCGAAGTATACAATCGTGGTAGTTGAATTTTATGAAATGGGCTGAAGTTGAACTACTGACCATGATCTCGACAAAGTGGGTGATCAATTTTATTGTCAGAGACATCATATGCCGATTTAGACTCCTTTGGTCCATCATAACTGATAATGAGACCCAAATCAATATCATGGAATTTAAATATTTCTGTCGGCGTCACCACATTAAGAAGAAGTATACTATAGTTTCACACCCACAACCAAATAGACGGGTCGAAGTTGTGAACAAAGTCCATCTTGAAAAAAATGATTGGAACAAGCTAGAGGCAAATGGTGCGATGAGCTGCTATTAGACCTTTGGGCCTATCGGATGACCCACAAGTCAATGACTAGCCGCACTCCATTTGCATTGTCTTATGGCTTTAAACGAGTCGTTGCGGTAAAGATTGAGGTCCCCTCCCACCAAATGTTGTATTATGATCCTTTGACTAACAAATAAATTCTCCTGGAATCACTTGACAATATTGATGAGAAAATACTGGAGGCTGACTTGCGAGTTGCATCACATAGGCAATGGGTCGCCCGATACTAAAACAAAAAGGTTCGCCCTAGAACTTTTTAGCATGGAGACCTAGTTTTGAAACATGTCTTTATCGTCCCCATCTGTATATTCCCGAAGTGGGAAGGACCTTACGCTATTCAACGTAGGCTTGATAATGGAGCTTTTAGACTAACGACTATTGACCATGATAAACTTTTGAGAGCAAGGAATGTCGAGCATCTAAGGCATTATTTTACTTGAGCGTTTTTGTTCGATTATTTTGTAGTTAAGACATGACTCGTTGTTTATCATTATGCTATAAATAAAAGCTCTTTCCACGCTCTATGGCTATTTGTGATTAAAGGTTAAGTGATGTGATACGACCACCACTCACTACTGTTTGAATGAAAGGTGTGATTGAACACTCAACGATGATCAATGGCACACAATTCAATGAGCATACTCAATCACGCGATAAGTCAGGTAAATGCTGGCTAAACCTGAATATGACTTGACTATTCGATTGACGATCCTTACTAATAACTAAAGTGAAGGAGCGACATCGAAGTGAATGTGATGCAATCATTCATGAATATAACTCTAACTCTTAACAAATTGAGAGAGAATATTAAAACAACTAGTGATAGAGTAAATGGTGCACCACGATGTAAGACCGCCTAACCCACGACTCTAACCCAAATTAACGACAGAAGATTATAAAGACTTAAGGACAGAACATCCAAAGGACTTATCCTAACCCTCGTCAACGTTAGGGCATGAACACGGACATACAAATTAACTTTTAACAAGCCCCTGATTTCACGCGTGGTTCAAAGTTAATTGGGCGAATATACCCTACCTCCCAACCGAAGTACATGCTCATGATTAGCGATACAGCTTAAGAGTCAAGTAAGATCTAAAAAGATCATGAATGTATTGGATAGAAAATGAATTAAAACTTCGTAAACAAACATAACATTTTGTTTACAATGCAGGTCTATACAAAAAATTTCCAAAAGCAAGGGTCGCACTTGCATAAAACACAGGAGGCCTACAAAAGAAAACAAAAGGGAATCTATTTGTCATTTGGCTTTTCATAAATCTTCTATTTTTTACTCTTTTCCAGGACAGACTCCTTGAAGTTGCAACGTTTTAATGTCTTGTCACTACAAAATCTCCCAATACCTTTCTTAGGCCTCTCATGCTCCTTTTCGTTTTCTTCTCCTGCTTCCCAAAAGACTTTGTTTCTTCAGTCAACACAAACGATTGCAAAGCTCCGGGAGGAGAAATAGCCTATAAGGTATCAACCGATATGGGTCCTATTGTGACTGGCTCAACCTTCAATTTGAGAAACCTTCCCTCCTGTAATGCCTTGATCTCTTTTATGCTTAATGCATCCTTCTACCCATGTTGTCCTGTAAAGACCATGTCTTGATCTCCTAGGTTGAGATCCCTGCGGTTCGGACCCTTTAAGCATCAATCATCTCTTCATCCTTATCTGGATCCTTGACGGAGGGCCTGAGGCTCTTTAGAAGCCTTCGACTGTGGTTTACGAGAAGCCCGAACCTGATTGTTACCTACAGCAAGAAGAGCTATAACAATTAGTCCTTTTGGAACTTTAGTTGTTACAACCGTCGCCTCCATGGCCTGTCGAAACACGACTAGAACCTTTTCAAATTATGGTGAAGTCAAGGATATCCCTTCCAGAAGATCACCACATGTAAGTCTAGGAGTTTCGGGCATCTCAGTAATAGAGGTAAGAGGCTTGGAAACTTTTAGGATAGGTAAGTCTTGGTCATAGCCCTCAACTTCTTTAGATTTGTGGACGATAGACGAAGAGCCAGACCTCCCTTTGACAATAGTCTTCCCTTTGGCTTAGAGTCTAGTTGCGTTCTCTGCGTTCTTTAGTAAACTCTTTCCCTCGGCCAGGACCTCGGGATCGTTATCCCTTAAGAACTTTTTCACTAACTCCTCCTCATCCAAGACTTCATCATCCGATATGCGCTTATCCTTTTTGAGCAGTTCACTCCAGGCATCGGCTAAAGTTTGGGGATGATCATACACCCACGACAAGTCGCGATACCGGAGAACTCTAACAAAGAAACTCATTATCATAGGCTCAAACTCCTCTTCCACCTGCTTGGCCACATCCGGTTGCTTTCTCAACCCTTCCAAATCTGTATCATGTTGAACTTTAGAATTGGAAGCAGATTCTTTGGCAGCATATGCATTCTCTTCCGCCTTTTTATCCCTTGCCTTAGCTTCAGCCAGCTTGGCTTCAGCCCAGCATTCTCTTCCTGAAGGCATCCCTAACTACCTGAAGGTTGTTGCATAAGTTTTCAACTTAGTGTTCTCTCGGGTAACAACATCTCACGTACCCTCGATGGATTTTATTCTTAGTCTTTAGGCATCAATCTCTCTATGGGTGTGCTCTATATAATCACTGTATTGTTTTTTATACTTCTCGACATCAACTTTCGCGACCTTCAACTTAGCTCTAGTATCTTCGAGTTCCTTGTCAACAGCGACCAGGTAATTCTTGTCGCACTCCCATAGTTGACTCGTGTTGGCCAGGTCAAGTTGTAGGCCTCTGATGCTTTTAGACAATTTTTGGGTATATTTACATGTCTCTCTATAATAGCTGACGATGTTGTCAACCCTCTTTTTAAGATGTTCCCTGGCATCTTCTGGCACATGATGCATAGAAGGAGCCAAGTGCATACGCCCAAAGTGATTCTAAGGGAACTGGCCTTCTAAAGTTTTCTTTTGTTCCTCTATTGACGGCTCGAGCCTCGTAGGATCTACGATAGAAATTTCCTAAGATTTGTGCTTGCTTGTGACTACCACCGGTTTTCCTTTCCTTTATCATTGATTTAGAGTGCTTATTGGGATAAGTGTCTTTGTGATGAGTCTCTTTCGGAGGGATCAAAGCCGCGACGACTAATTTCGCGCCTTCATAGGAATCTCTTGGGATTCTAGGCCTATCAACGTCATGACAAATTGAAGAAGTTGAGTGAGAGTTAGGATGGTATTTTTGATATTGATGGTGTTTCTCTCTTTCTATCACTCATTCACCCTTCTCTCAATCCCTGTGCTCCCTCTCTTGGTCTGAGTAATACTTGAGTGACACTCCCATCCTTGATACACTGCTCTTGAGCTTGCAATTATCATAGTCTCTCGAAGACATTGTACCTGCAAGTCAGATTAAACCAATGCCATAAGTAAGAAATTATGCAATAAACTAGTGCTATGACATGCAGTGCACGTGATGTGTGTGTACTAGTGAATCTCCCAGTAGACCCATTGTCGGCGCCTTGCTAGTGAGCGTAACTTCACCAACCCTAGTTGAAACACCTTCTCCCTTAGATGCAGGGAATAAAGTTTGAGGATCTAAGTCAGGAAATCTATACTTCCCAGGTGGAAGTTCCAGATTTTCTAATCCCTTGAAAGGGTCCCCCGAAGTAGCTGACTCGGCCCTCGACTCGAAGACTGAGGGTGTGGAGTATACTCAGACGTAGTCTTCTCTACCACCTCCTTTTCCACAACAGAAGGAGAGCTCCTTTTCTCTTTATATTTTTTTGGGTTTGACCTTATGACTTATTCCAACGCTTATCTCTTTGGTTCCATCGATATGAAGCTCATTGACAGTAGGCTCCCCGATTGGGGGTGCGACTTCTTGAAATGCTAACTCATCGCCCACGAATGGGGCACCTCCAAAGTTGATGCTTTTATTGGCTCTCAACAAGTTGTAATAATGAAATTGTTCATCAGTTATGCAGGCCCGTATCTGCTTACGATCCTCAAGAACTAGTTGTAAAGTGACCAACCTTGATATATATATACATCACCAATGGGCCACTCCATCGTTCCTGACAAATAAAAACATGAATCATTAAGATGGAGTCTAATCCAAGCAAGGAATGAATAATTTTCAAAGAATAATTACTACCCTAAAGCCACCTCTTGGCGAAGGCCTCCTGGTGAGGGACATAGAACCAATTAGTCTTCACACCTTTCATCTTACTCCGTCCACCCTTAATAACTCAATCATTCAGTGTCTCTTTAAATATGTGAGATATGGAGTGTCCTTATGATGCATGAAATCAGTGGGTCATCGATGGAGATACTCAGCATAAAGAATACGAAGGGCGTGGGGGGAATCATATGTTGTTGGGTGCAACTGCATTGGTGCTAAGTCTATGTGAATACACACGAAAGGAATGAACGAAGAGATGCAACCAACCGTGCACATGTGATGTGAGTAGGCCACATATCCTTCCAGTGGATCATGAACTATTTGCAAGACTGCAGACACTCTGACCTGATCAAACGAGATCTATGCTTGGCACATAGCTTTTTTTAGCTTCCATTGTCGATGACAAAGAATCAATAGGATTCTCAATGAAAGTAAATCCTATAAGAGTGTCCAGAGCAGGAGGGACACCTCCAGCTTCAGCCCCACCTACTGTTGCCTGACCTGATGCTGGCAGAGCGACTGATGACTCGTAGTGAACATGAACTTTATATTGGGAATCACTACTATTGAAATCAGTAGATGAGATGGAGTTCGTCCCTAGATCATTAAAATCTATATCTCTCTTAGCTCTAGTGTGACGGCTCGCCCCGCACCAGCCGACATTTCTTCGAAATGCGTTGTACCGATGTCCAACCAGCACGGGACGGTCGTCAAAGGAAAGGGTTTTGAAATGATGAACTAACAAAGAACATGTAGTATGTCTCACAGTACATAGAACAAAATATAATAATAACATAACTTGACATAAAACAGGCGAGACAATGCATAAACTTAAAACTAAACCATCATAGTAGCGGAAAATTTAAAATATATCTTATGATCCAAATCATCATTATTACAACTTTTAAAACTGTCTCTAAAGCAAAATACGAAGGTACACTACTAATGCCCAAAGTAGTGACCCGCAACAACAAAGGGAGAATATATGGAAATGATACGTATAAGCCTCCTGCTCGTCTCCGGACAACTACTCATGCATATTCAACTAACCTGTCTCTAGTCTGCTCGTTTAAGAGCACCTAGAGTAATAAGAAGAGACATAAAACTATGGATCAGACAAAAGTCTAGTATGAACGATAAGCAGTGAAAACAGAACAATAACAGGTATACATAACCATATTTGAACCTGGACCTGCAACCAAAAATTTAACACAACAGGATGTACAATACTCTAAGGTGATACTAACACATGGTGTGAAAATAATGTGGAGGGGGTGTGCATGTCATGGTGATAGAAAACATCAAACATAGCAATCATCCTCACATCTCTCACTCTTTGCGTAAAGTATATGATATCTACCACTTTGATCACCCAATTGTTTGCTACGATCACTCTGCCCCATGGAGTCATGACGGCTCCACTGCACTGATCCATAGCCACTAATCCTTTGCTATGTCCACTCTTCCCCATGGAATCATAACAACTCCACTACACTAACTCATAGCCTTGCTACGATCATTTTGCCCCGTGGAGTCATGATAACTCCACTGCACTGATCCATAGCCAATATCTGTCTCTCCGTGATGAGTCAAAGCTATAGACATCGATAACCCCTTTGCACACGTCCCGCAGCAAAGTCCAATTCATAAAGTTAACTCATTGGTTCACATCTGGATCCTGAGTTCTACTTCTTGTTTGGACTACCTTTGCATCTCGGGTTGTGGTCAAATTGGAGTTGGTCTTCAGAAAAATCATCGCGTAGAAATAGAAGCACATGCCCAGTTCGGTTTGGGTGTAAAGTGTTCAAGTTCCCGCATTCGGTTCGGTTCGGTCACCCTTGCTCGGTTCTCCACTTGGTTCGGAAACTCGCCTTCCACTCGGTTTGGGTTGCCACCCTCCATTCGGTTCGGGTCCTCCTGCCACCACTCCAACTTGTTTCAGTTCGATTTCTCTAGCCTCGGTTCGGTTCGTGCTCACCATTTTTGATCTGATCCACACGCCCTCGCTTCCGATCCGAACCCAACTCCAACTCTATACAAATGGCCTTCCTTCTTGCCAAGCCTCCTCTTATGCCAAGTTCCGGTCCTATTCGAATTTCCTTACTCGGTTCTCTGATCCGATCTGACCTCTATAATCTGATCCGATCCGAAACCCTGCACATTTTCCAACGAGCATATATCGTCCATTTTCGCCATATGACGGAGTTTTCAACCATTCTAACTTTACTAATCAGTCATAAAACATTCCAACCAGTGGTAATATCATATAGGATCAATCAACAAGGTTAAAACATTAAGCATATAGGTTATTTTAAATCAAACATACCCCAAGAGCATGATTTTCCCCTTAATCCCCTTAAGCATGTTTTAACTATAAGATTAGCAAAATATGTCCAAATTAACCCAAATTTTTATCAGAGCCCTAAAATAATATTTAAGAATTTTTTACATATTTTCCCAGAATTTTAACATGCATAATTTCGCTAATTATCACTAATCACCCATAATTAGCCGTAATTAGTGAAAACAATGCAAATCACTCACCTTAGCCACAAATAAAACTTTAGATATGAAACTCTACTATTTTGGCGCGGTTTCCAATGCAACACAGTAGCTACAATTCTGATTTGACACTAATCTTCCTTGATTTAGTGTAGATTAAGCTAATACGCAATTAGAAAGTGATTTTGGAGTGATTTAGAAGGTGGAGGCCATTGCTACGGTTTCAAGGATGTAAATGGAAGCTGGAAATCTAAAATGAAATGTTTTCCCTAACTTTATCATCCTTCCCATAACCCTAATCCTGAAACGGGTTATGGGTCTAGCTGCTAATCACCTAATTTGGCCCGGTTAAGCAGTTTTTCACCTTCCAAATCTTTTTTCAGCATATCTCCCAAACGATAAGTCCGTTTGGCTAATGTGACCACTCTACGGAAAGGTAAACCATCATCTGAATCCAATGGAAGTGGTTTCAGGTAAAAACTCCTTTCCAATCAAAAGTTATAGATGAAACAAGATTCGTCTGGGTAAAACGGTCATTTAAAAATCGACACAAATCGTGAACATGGGAAATGACCCCAATAGTCGTCTCCAAAGTTACACGACCATACGACTTCGTACGTAAATGAAATGAATATTCTACGACCCTCCGATACGTAAAATGTGAGTCGTTACATTCTTCCCCCTTAAGAAATTTCGTCCCCGAAATTCCTTAATCAAAACATACAATGGTATCCTTCATACCTATCAACTATACACAAACCATCAAACATACATGATAACACAACAAGTTTATCCTAGCATGTGGTTTACTAATAAGGGAATAACTTTATCGCTATAAAAATCTTACCAGGCAAAGAATTCTGGATATGACTTCCTTATGCTCTCCTCTGTTTCCCTAGTACTGTCATTCTCATTCTTGCCCTACTGAACCTTGACCAGTTTCACAGCCTTCCTTCGAAGTTGCTTCGTATCATACTCGACAATACGGGTTCGCCCGCGGTTCCCAACCGCCTCGGGTTCTACTTCGATATCATCTAACTGGTCAAGTGAAATAGTCATATCTGGGTCGTGCACGAACTTCCTTAACTGGGAAATGTGAAATACGTTGTGAACTCCTGCCATCTTGTCAGGAATTGTACGCCAAAATCCCCACTTGCTCGAGGACTGGAAATGGACCAACAAACCTTGGTGCTAACTTGCCTCCCCTACCAAATCGAATCACGCTCTTTAACGGAGAAATCTTGACAAACACCAAGTCGCCAACAGAGAATTTCAATTCTCTTCGACTCCTATCAGCATAACTCTTCTGCCTATCTTGGGCAGCCTTCATTCTTTGTTGAATAACTTTGATCTTATCTGAAGTTTCTCTTATTACATCTGGCCCAAGTACAAACTTCTCACCGGTTTCCAACCAACATGAAAGCAAGTTGCACGGTCTTCCGTACAAAGCTTCAAATGGAGCCATACAAATACTGGACTGATAACTATTATTATATGCGAACTCAACCAAATGCAAATGGTCATCCCATGACCCTCCAAAATCCAGTATACAAGTTCTCAAGTGGTCCTCTAACACGCGATTCACCCTCTCCATTTGACCGTTGGTTTAAGGATGGTACGAGGTACTGAGATGTAATTCTGACCCGAAAGCCTCTTGTAAGCTCTTCCAAAACCCACTAGTAAACAACGAATCTCGGTCACTCACAACGCTTTTGGGTACTCCATGAAATATCACTATCCACTTCATATACAATTCTGCTAATTTAGATGCCATTCTATTTGACTTGACTAGTATAAACCGTGCACTTTTAATCAATCGATCCACAATCACCCAAATAATATCATAGCCCGATCTAGTCCTTGGTAAACCATCAATGAAATCCATTGAGACTTGTTCACATTTCCATTCGGGAATTTCCAACGGTTGTAACAAACCACTAGGCTTCTTTTGCTCGGCTTTAACTAGCTGGCAGTTCATGCACTTGGGTATAAATTTCCCAACGTCTCTCTTCATTCCTTCCCAGTAATAGGTCTGCTTCATGTCTCGATACATTGTATTACCCCCGGGATGTATAGACAGTTTTGAGTGATGACATTATCTAAGCACTTCATCTCTCAATCCATTGACATTGGGCGCAACTAGTCTCCCATTTTTCGAAGCCATCCTTCTCGATAAAGCCCATACTTGTTCATCTCCTCATTGATACCCATCTCTAACTTGGAGATGATTTCCAATAAGTTAGGATCGTCCCTCTGACTGGAACCAATCCGCTCAATCAAAGTGGGTCTGATCATCAAACTTGCTAACATTTCGGGATTCAATTCACACCTAGGTCTAAAATTATATCCCACAATATACTCCAGTTGCTTCCATTCAAGAAACATAGCCCCTAAACTGGCATGTCTCCTATTCAATGCACCAGCTACCGCATTGCCCTTCCCGGGTGTGTATGCAATATTGGAATCATACAAGGCCAAGAACTCTAACCATCTTTGCTGACGAAGATTTAAATCCTTCTGAGAGAAAAGGTAGTTTAACGACTTATGATCGGTAAACAACTCGAATCTTTCTCCCAAGAGGTAATGTCTCCACGTCTTCAATACGAACATGATCGTTGTCAATTCCAAATCATGGGTAGGCTATCTTTTCTCATGCGGTTTCAGTTGTCGACTAGCATAAGCTACAACCCTACCTCCTTGAATCAATACAGCACCTAGTCTGGTACCACAGACATCCGTGTATACCGTCATCTCTTCGTTCCCTTTAGGAATAACCAACACTGGCGCACACGTTAACTTCTTCTTTAGGCTCTTAAATGCATTCTCACACCTTTCATCCCAAACAAAAGCTTGATTCTTTTTGGTCAACTGAGTTAACGGTGCTGCTATCTTGGAGAAGTCATGGATGAACTTATGATAATATCCAGCTAACCCCAAGAAACTTCTTATGTCTGTCTCATTCCTGGGCGTAGACCAATCTCGTATTGTAGCCACCTACGTAGGATCCACGGCAATACCGTTTTCTGAAACAACATGGCCCAAGAACCTCACTTCCCTCCTCCAGAAGTGACACTTAGAAAATTTTGCTTTCAATTGGTGTTTCCTCAACACCTCCATCACTGTCCTCAAATGTTCCTTGTATTCTTCCTCTGTCCTCGAGTAAACCAAGATATCGTCCACAAAAACAAGAACAAACTTATTTAACTGATCTCTGAAAACTCTAATCAAAAGATCCACAAAATATGTTGGTTCATTGGTCAACCCGAATGGCAAAACCAATAGCTCATAGAATCCAAACGGCGTCCGAAATGTCGTTTTAGAGAAACTCTCAACTGCTACTCGAATCTGATGAAATCCTGTCGCAAGGTCCAACTGGGAGAACACTCTTGCTCCTTCCAGTTGATCAAACAAATCGTCTATCCATGGAAGAGGATACTTATTCTTCCTAGTCACTTTGTTCAACTCGCGGTAGTCCACACATAAACGAAGGGAACCATCTGCCTTAGTGGCAAATACAACTGGTGCTTCCCACTCGGAAACACTTCTTCTGATAAATCCCTTCTTCAAAAGATCGCTTAATTGCACCCCGAGCTCTCGCTGCTCCCTTGGAGTCATACGATGAAGTGGCATCACTATAGGTCTGGCATCTTTCACTAAATTAGTACGGAACTCAATCTCTCGGTGTGGTGGAAGTCCGACCACTTCCTCGAAGATATCCGGACACTGGCCAGTAATGGGAACCCCTGATAACTCGTCCTGCGGGATATCGAGGAAATTTAGAAAACTAGTCATTACCTCATCACTAGGTAGGCCGCCAAACACTACCCTCCGCCCATCATCCGCCCTAATAGTCATCGAAAATCCCTCACAGTCTACCACCACCCCATACCTCTGGAGCCAATCGACTCCCAAAATAATGCCAAACCTAGTAAATCCCAAGACAAAGCAATCGCAAACAAACATACATCCATGACTCGATAGAACCAAATTACAACAAATCATGCTTAGGCTAGTCGAACCACTGATCGGGTTCGTCACAACTAAAGGTCTATCGACTATCTCGAGTTCCAATCCCAGCCTATCTACCAGGTCACTAGATATGAACGAATGGGAAGCCCCGTATCAAACAATACTCAAACAGGAACATCATAAATAGAAAGCATACCTTGAATGACAACATTATTTCCTTTCTCCGCTGTAGTTGGGGCATTCGACGAAGAAGGAACAGCATTGATAGCATATGCTTTCACAGTCTGCTTCTCTTTAGAAGGTGTGGACATTTATTCTTATGATGTCCCACTTGGCCACAGTTGAAGCACTTCCTTTCCGCTGGCTTTGCCTGACATTCTTTGGCATAGTGACCCTTCTTGCCACAGCTAAAGCACTAAACATCTTTCTTATTCTTATTCTGACCATCCTTAGCTTGGTTCTACTTCCTCTTATTCTGGGAATTATTCTTGCCTCCACTGCTTGCCTGCGGCTTTATCTCTCTTGCAGATGTAACAGCAACCTCGGTCTTCGGCTTAGGGTAAAGACTCTCTGATCTCAATGCCTTTCCCACAATGGATTCAAACGTCTCATCGATGTGGTTTATAAGCCTTTCCCCCAAGTACCCATCTAAGCCAGTTATGAACTTCTTGTTCTTCTCCTCGGTAGTGTCAATAAGGGATAATCCATACTTCGATAAAGTATAGAACTCAGCAGTATACTCCGAGACTGCCCTACCATTCCGCTTAAACTCTAGAAATTTCCTAAACAATTCCGATATCTTGGCAGCTAGGATAAACTTATCACGGAAGCAAGTCTTAAACTGATTCCAAGTAACTTAATCCTCAGGAGTAGATGCTTTAATAACATTCCATCAATTCATGGCTCGTCCTTGCAGTTGACGCGACGCTAGCTATCTCTTCATTGCATCATCGATCTCCAAATCCTCGAAGATGCACTCACAACTATCCAGACAATCTTGAACATCTGTAGCCAATTACGTTCTATGGAACGGCTTCCCACCAAGACTAGTACAATCCTTATTAAGCTTGGCAAAATCGGCCCTAAGCGCTTGCACCGCTGCACCACCACCGTTAGCAACATTAGGAACTGCTCCCTGAACATCCCTGAGCATCTCCCTCATGAAGGTAGTAGACATCGTCCTCATGTTAGGAACATCCCTGTTATCGGCCCATGAACCTATACCCTTCGTATATCGGCTCATCGTCCAATCTGTAAAGAGAAAACGATTAACCATCTCCATAGTGGTGCCAGTGCAATGCGACTTCATCCTTAGATATACTAATAGTATATATATATATATAGCTTTTGAAAACTAAAATATCACAAATACGCGCTCTCATATACATATACTATCTTTCCCTAATGTCTTCCCCGAGGTTAACTACGGAACCAAGAGCTCTGATACCAAGTGTGACGGCCTACCCCGCACCAGCCGACATTTCTTCAAAATGCGCTGTACCGATGTCCAACCGACACAGGACGGTCGTCAAAAGAAAGGGTTCTGAAACGATGAACTAACAAATAACCTGTAGTATGTCTCATAGCGCATGGAAAAAATATAATAATAACATAACTTTACATAAAACAGACGAGACAGTGCATAAGCTGAAAACTAAACCATCATAGCAGAGGAAAATTTAAAATACAGCTTATGATCCAAACCATCGTTATTTCAACTTTTAAAACTGTCTCTAAAGAAAAATAGGAAGGTACACTACTAATGCCCAAAGTAGTGACCAGCAACAACACAGGGAGAATATATGGAAATGATACGTATAAGCCTCATGCCCGTCTCCGGACAGCTACTCGTGGATAACCAGCTAAACTATCTCTAGTCAGCTCGTTTAAGAGCACCTAGAGTAATAAGAAGAGACATAAAACTCTGGGTCAGACAAAAGTCTGGTTTGAGCGATAAGCAGCGAAAAACAGAACAATAACAGGTATACATAACCATACCTGAACCTGCAACCAAAAACTTAGCACAATAGGATGTACAATACTTTAAGGTGACATTAACACATGGTGTGAAAATAATAGGGAGGGGGTGTGCATGTCATGGTGATAGCAAACATCAAACATAGCAATCATCCTCACATCTCTCACTCTGTGCGTAAAGTATACGATATCTACCACTTTGATCACCCAATTCTTTGCTACGATCACTCTGCCCCATGGAGTCATGACGGCTCCACTGCACTGGTCCATAGCCACTAATCCTTTGCTATGTCCACTCTGCCCTATGGAGTCATAACAACTCCACTGCACCGGCTCATAGCCTTGCTACGATCACTTTTCCCCATGGAGTCGTGATAACTCCACTGCACTGATCCATTGCCAATATCCGTCTCTCCGTGGTGAGTCAAAGTTATAGACATCGATAACCCCTTTGCACACGTCCTGCAGCAAAGTCCAATTCATGAAGTTAACTCATTGGTTCCCATCTGGATCCTGAGTTCTACTTCCTATTTGGACTACCTTTACATCTCAATTTTTGGTCAAATTGAAGTTGGTCTTCAGAAAAGTCATCGCGTAGAAATAGAAGCACACGCCTTGTTCGGTTCAGGTGTAAAGTGTTCAAGTTCCCCCGTTCGGTTCGGTTCGGTCACCCTTGCTCGGTTCTCCACTTGGTTCAGGCGCTCACCTTCCGCACGGCTCGGGTTGCCACCCTCCATTCGGTTCGGGTCCTCCTTCCACCACTCCAACTCATTTCGGTTTGATTGCTCCTGCCTCGGTTCGGTTCGTGCTCACCATTTTCGATCTGATCCCCATGCCCTCGCTTTCGATCCGAACCAACTCCAACTCCATACAAATGGCCTTCCTTCTTGCCAAGCCTCCTCTTATGCCAAGTTCTGGTCCGGTTCGAATTTCCTTACACGGTTCTCCGATCCGATCCGAGCACTATAATCCGATCTGAAACCCTGCACATTTTCCATCGAGCATATATCGTCCATTTTCGCCATACGATGGCGTTATCAACCATTCTAACTTTACTAATCAATCAAAAAACATTCCAAACAGTAGTAATATCATATAGGATCGATCAATAATGTCTAAACATCAAGCATATAGGTTATTTTAGATCAAACATATCCCAAAAGCATGATTTTCCCCTTAATCCCCTTAAGCATGTTTTAACTATAGGATTAGCAAAATATGTCCAAATTAACCCAAATTTTTATCAGAGCACTAAAATAATATTTACGGACTTTTTTACATATTTTCCCAGAATTTTAACATGCATAATTTCGCTAATTATCACTAATCATCCCTAATTAGTCGTAATTAGTGAAAACCAATGCAAATCACTCACCTTAGCAACAAATAAAACTTTAGATCTGAAACTCTATTGTTTTGGCGTGGTTTCCAATGCAACACAGCAGCTCCAATTCTGATTTGATACTAGTCTTCCTTGATTTGGTGTAGATTAAGCTATTACGCAATTAGAAAGTGATTTGGGAGTGATTTAGAAGGTGGAGGCCATTGCTAAGGTTTCAAGGATGTAAATGGCAGCTGGAAATCTGAAATGGAATGTTTTCCCTAACCCTATCAGCCCTCCCATAACCCTAATCCTGAAATGGGTTATGGGCCTAGCTGTTAATCACCCTAATTTGGCCTGGTTAAGCTGTTTTTCACCTTCTAAACCTTGTTTCAACCATATCTCCCAAACGGTAAGTCCGTTTGGCTAATGTGACTACTCTACAGAAAGGTAAACCATCATCTAAATCCAATGTAAGTGGTTTCAAGTTAAAATCCCTTTCTAATCAAAAGTTATAGACGAAACTTTATTTTTCAAGGGCAAAACGGTCATTTAAAAATTGGCAAAAATCGTGAACATGGGAAATGACCCCAATAGTCGTTCCCCAAAGTTAAACGACCATACGACTTCGTATGTAAATGAAATGAATATTCTACAACCCTCCAATACGTAGAATACAGGTCGTTACATCTAGTATTAGAGGCTCCAGTCAAATATCTACAACTCATATTGGTTGTACTACTCAAGAAATATTACTAGTTAGAGTAACTTATCTAACCTCCTACGTGTGAACAAGTGTAGTGATCGCAGTGTGATATGAAGGTGTGTGCATCAACAAAGGAAAAATTGTTTGAGATATGCTATATATACTGACTTGGTTGACCGTCATTCCCGACCGTCCAGCCAAGTAGTGATCACAAGTAATTGTAGACCTGACTAACGTGGATGATGATGTTTTGTTCGGTTGGTCAGTTGTATGTTCTTATGAGTTATCCTAACTATCTGGAAATGTATGCATTCAACATGTCCAAGTCTTTAATTTATGCAGGGAATTATCTCGTCTCCCCTTCAAAATCGCTTATTCCATTGCATGCCCGTGACCTAGAACATTTAGACAGACTCCAACCCGACTATATCTAGTTCGGCCAAACACAGTTTTCCGTGCCTACCTTGCCCAACCCAGAAGGCCGAACCTAATACTTAACACTCTTCCTTCTTCCCAAGACCATTGCCTCTTATATCCTCTTCTTCATGCTCCCCTCCACCCTGTCTTCTCCAGCTTAGAAATGTACCAAAGGCCTAACCTAAAATCTTGCACCAACATCAACTCCTTTATACATCAACTTTGATGCACCATCATAGATTAATCCTAATATCTTACCTCTTTGTAGCATCTACATTGAAGTCCTCTTTCACCTTCGACGAGAACAGCCATGGAATATACTGTAAAAACGAGATGATGCAAAAGCACAAACAAGATTCATTTCAAAAACTACCTAGATTTGTGTAGATCAGAGACGAAGAGATGTGGTGATGTTAAATCGAAGGAGTAGAAGATGTTATGGAGTTCAAGAGAGGAGATTTCAGGAAGAATACTACTAAATTTTAGATCGGTGAGCAACGTGTGGGATGAAGAAGAGCAGTAGGCCACTGCTATATAAGTGAATAAATGAGACTATTCAACTTCTCTGATTTGATAGGCTTCAGTTTCGGTTCGGCAGTCATGTCAAATCGAACTAGACTCCACTCGGTTTGACCATGCCGAACCAAACAAAAAGAAAAAGAAAAAAACGAATGAGGAGAGAAGAAAGGGAAAAGATCCTCCTGGCACAATCAATGACTCCACATACTACATGACGACTCTCATGTGCGAGTCTGAAAATTCAATGCAGCATGACTAGAGAGTGAAAATATTCAACCTTTTGACCCGACGAAGTTTGAGTAATTACCTGTGACTTCCTGAACCTTCAATCAAAGGCATTGATTTGACAAATACTGGCATAGATAATCAGGAATATTGTAACACCCCACCTCCGCCAATGCCACTCTTGCAAGGACATTAGCTTTGGAGAGGCGTTAAACAAGGTAAACATGCATGCAGATATCACAAGACAGAACATATAAGTAAAACAGAGTAGTAAAGCAGCGGATAAAACTTAGCATTTCAAAACCATAGTCATGTTACAACAAAGTACTTGGTCATTATTTTCCAACAACAAAGTCTAGATAAAAGCATAAACTGAAAAACTGAAATACATAAAGTACTATCCCCAAAATGAAGTGATAAACCATAGCTAGCTCATTGTCCAAAACCGTACATGAGCAAATCCAGTAAGCAAGCTGTAAAGATCCAAGCTAAGCTCCAATGTTCCCACCCTGAGAACCTGAGGGGGGGAAACAGAAGAAAAGTGGCGAAAGAAAACAGGTCAGTCAAAAAGACTGGTAAGCCCTACTACTATCTGTCTATGAACTAGTAAAGTTAACTGGCATGAGAAGCTGAGATGAACATAAGGATAACAACATACTGGCATGATGATTAACTAACAAGATAGATAAAGGTGTCATCGCATAATTAAGGTTAAGTTTTGCACCACGGGTGTACTAGCATTCTAACATGTCAAGTAAAAACAAGAATTGATCCCTTGGCCCAAGCTTGGCCCATCATCATGAGGTGACCTAAATTAAGGTCCAACTACACGGTCTAGTCGATCGGCTCCCTATAAGCCTAACTCGTCAAGTGTCAGTGTCATACGGCCCAAACATGCAATGTAGTTAAACTGCGCTAGGTACACCCTAGGGTGTATCAAGTCCTAGGGTGTCAACCTCAGACACGAATCAAGTATGCGCAGTCTAGATCTACTGGTACCCGTGCCTGATTCTCCAACTCCGGACTATGTGCACGACCATAGTCCGCCTGGACCTACACCGGCGTACCTACTCAGCCGTCGTTTTGGTCGCTTACATGTCAGCCCAGTAATCGTGCCCCACCCTAGCCTAGTCCTAGGGTCTTATGATACTATCAAGAGGGTTATTGCTGAAAAGGACCACGCAACTAGGGTTTCCTTAACGGGTTAAATGTGGTTAACTCGATCCAAACGTGGATTAAATTGGTTAAGTATACCCAAGGTACGTGACTTAACCCCGATTAACCCATCCAGCCCAAATTGATTAAGTATTAAGTGGACCATGACTTAACCCTAATCAGGAGGCATTAGTTAACTTAATGTGCTCTAACCTCTCACATTAGACTTTGTTGTGGTTACTAGTTAAGCCGGGCGGGTCCGGGTAGCTTTACACCACAACTTGGTCTAACCTCGGGTTCGAGCACAACATGACCAACTTCTCACATTGGGTCCTATTGTTTGTAGCCACTAGTTAAGCCGGGCGGGTCCGGGTATATTTATGCTACAAACTCAACCCAACCTCGAGTTGGCCACACTCATATTTTCTAAGTGTCATGTCCATTATGTTTCCAAAACATAATTACAAGTTAACATATCACGTTATGTTATAAAAATCATGTTCATGTCATAATTTTACCCAGCCCCAACGTAATCCCATCGTTTACATAATCGCAACAACGCATAAAGGGTAAAATAGGGAACTTGGCATAATCATGACAAAAAGGTGTTGAAGCCACAAGTTTATCATGGTGGCATATGAGATGTACATATGTTCATATACTTGCTATTGCATTGTTAGGCTTCAAAAGCATGCATAAAACCAAACTTAGCATATGAGTGATACATGGTGATAAATGACATGTAGAAGTTGCTAGAAGTTCGCATTTAGCCTCACATGCAAGTTATCATAAGGGATATGATAACTTTCATGTTGCCAAAATGCAACCTTTGATATAAAGCTTGGAGCTTTATGCTCACAACATCAAGTTTAACTTGCATAACATAGCAATATGTGTCATACATAATGATTAAACCAACTTGCATAGCATAATGATTAACCAAACTTGCATATCATAATAATCAACCAAACTTGCATATCATAATGATCAACCAAACTTGCATATCATAATGATCAACCCCAAACTTGCATCATTCATTTAACTTTAGAGTTCAATAAAAAGAAAGTAGAAAATGGCTTACTACGCTATGAAGACACAAATGAATATTTATTATAAAGATTGAGACGAAGCCCTTATGCAAGCACCAAAATATGAAAGCCCCAATTGAAAAACCCTTGCGCCAAATCAATAAAAATCCTTGCTTTGAAATAGAAATGTTGCAACTTGACTTGAATGCAAACTAAGAACACTCATACAAGTTTGAAAGCACTTGTATGAACTCACAATCTCTCAAAGAAATAGGATTAGGAATTTTAGCATGAGAGTGGAGGCCATGAGAGGAACAAATTTGACATAGTTTAGTTGTAGGATTGAATAATGGTGATTTAGGCTAGGTTTAGGGGTCTTTTTATAGAGGATTAGGATAGTATTAGCCATAGGATTAACCCTAGATTCAATCCAAGCCATCAAAGCATGTCTTGGGGAAGAAGTCAAGTGTAGGAACCATCTAGGGCCTTTAGATTAAAGCTGAACCATGAGAACCATTCAAATGAAAAATCTGCATTTGAGCGAATCGGCCCACGGGTTGACAGCCAAACACCCTGGATTAACCCCTAGTCGACCCAGCGGGCTTGGGTCGACCTCAAAAATCGGCCGGTTCGGTTATTCCCCTCTCCCAATTCGCTGTTTTGAACATTTTTGCATATTTATTTATTTAATTTTCAATTATATATATATATATATCAATATATATATATTTCTCTGCGCAACCCATTTCACTTAATTAAGTATACTTTAATTTGTGAATTTTTATGTTCAAATTACGGGGTGTTACATTCTCCCCTCCTTAAAGGATTTCGTCCCCGAAATCTCCAAGTTAGGAAGAACGTATCCTACTATCCATCATCCATCTACTCAAAACATCATCCACGTGCAGTCATTGTCCTTAAAGGATTCTAAATGTTGTATGATCATATGCAAAGGTGTGTGTATATGTACTTATCTAATGCAAAAATCAGGCGGTTACTGATACAGTAAACCTCCTTAATGCAAAATATGTTAGTGAAATGAGTCCATATGTATGCAAATTCCTAACATAATTTATAATCTCTACGTGAGTGCACATAATATTCATCCATATGCAACATCCACGTGATAGCTCAACAAGTTTCATCCATGAATAAGTATAAGCACTCATGCATATGCAACATGAAAGTGTGTGAGCCGATCTTAGTGCCTAATGTGTATCATGCATCCACGAGTATCCACGTGCAAACACTTGCAACCACGTGCAACCATCAAGCATAACATGTTTCAAATACATGTTTCAACCAAGGGTTTCTACCTAAGGTTCTCATGACATGATCTACGAAACAAGATAAACTAGATAAACGCGGATAAAAAGAAAGATATGCTAATTAGGAAAAGAGATCGAGAATGTACCCTAAAAAAGAAATGGATAAAGCCCACGCATCTTCTCCTCGGTTTCCCAAGTTGCATCTTCGTCGGCTTCACCCCACTGAACTTTCACCAACTTGACCTCTCGATTCCTTAGCTTCTTGATCTCTGTTCCCAAGATACGAATCAGAGCTCTTCTCAAGGTTGCTTCTTTCTCTACCTCAATGTCTTCAAGAATTCTTGGTTCAACCACCTCAGCGGACTCATGTAGGCACTTTCGGAGATGCGAGACATGAAAGCCATTATGCACTCCGGCTAGCTTCTCGGGCAATCCCACCTTATAGGTCATCTTTTCAATTCTCTCTATGATAGGGAAGGGTCCTACGAACCTTGGTGCCAGCTTCCCCACTGCTCCAAAACGTACCACATTTCGCAAAGGAGAAACCTTCACGAAAACCATGTCTCCCACTTCGAATTCCAAATCTGCCCTTCGCTTGTCAGCATAGGATTTCTGTCTATCTTGGGCCGCTTTCATCCTTCTTCTTACTAATTCAACTTTCTCGGATGTGTCTCGTATCATATCGGGCCCAAGTATAAGTCTATCTGTTGTCTCCCACCAACAAGATGGTGACCTACACGGCCTCCCATATAAAGCTTCAAATGGTGCCATCCCTATGCTGGCTTGATAGCTATTAATATAAGCAAATTCTACAAGAGGAAGGTGGTCTTCCCAAGTACCACCGAAGTCGAGAACACAAAGCCTCAAGAGATCTTCTAGCACTCTATTCACCCTTTCGGTTTGGCCATCCGTCTGGGGTGATAGGCTGTACTCAAATTCAATTGCGTACCCATTGCTTCTTGCAAACTGTTCCAGAACTGGCTAGTGAAAATCGGGTCACGATCGCTAACTATGCTAGAAGGAACTCCATGCAACCGCACTATTTCTCGGAGATAAATAGACGCCGGCCCTGATGCGGTCCTCTTGCTCTTTACTGGGATGAAGTGAGCACTCTTCGTAAGTCTGTCAACTATGACCCATATGCTTGTGTTCCCTCTCCTTAACCTAGGCAATCCATCCACAAAATCCATAGAAATACTCTCCCACTTCCATTGTGGGACCTCCAATGGATGTAATAGCCCACCTGGTTTCTTTGACTCGGCCTTCACTTGTTGGCACACCATGCACCTTGAAACATACTCTGCCACATCTTTCTTCATTCCATCCCAAAAGAAACTGCGCTTCATATCTCTATACATCTTATCTCCTCCCGGATGTATAGTCATCTTCGAGTGATGCGCTTCTTCAAGAACTCTATGGACCAAATCTCCCACCCGAGGAACACATAATCTCCCATCACGCCTTAGCCATCCTTTATCATCAATAGTATATCTGGCAAGGTGACTAGACGTCTCACCCCGAATCAACTTGTCCATAACTTCGACTATCTGTGGATCTTCCCTCTGCGAAGCCCCAACTTGATCAAGAAGTGTGGGTCTAAGCTCAAGGGATGCTAATGAACCCGTCATCAACTCAACAGCCGTCGTGAAATCAAAGGTTGCCAAGAATTCCAAGTTCTTCATCTCAATGAACAAGGGGCTTAAAGTCAATCTCCTTCTGCTTAGTGCATCCGCCACAACATTACCCTTGCCAGGGGTATAAGCTATCTCGAAGTCATAAGATGCCAAAAATTCCATCCACCTTTGCTGCCTTAGATTCAGATCTTTTTGCGAGAAGAGGTATTTGAGTGACTTGTGATCAGTATACAACTCAAACCTTTCGCCTAGAATATAGTGGCGCCTGGATTTGAGTGCAAAGACGATCGCCGCTAACTCCAAATCATGAGTGGGATAGTTCTTCTCATGAACTTTAAGTTGCCTACCCACATAACATATCACTCTTCCCTCTTGCATCAGAACAGCTCCTAACCCTGTGCCACATGCATCTGTGTACACGGTAAACATCTTACCACTATCGGGTAATGCCAAAACTGGAGCTGAGGTAAGGGCTCTTTTGAGCTTTTGAAAAGCAAGCTCACACTCCAAGTCCCATGCAAAGACTAAGTTCTTCTTCGTCAACTTAGTGAGAGGGGCCGAAATCTTAGTGAAGTCTCTGATGAACTTCCTATAGTAGCCCGCCAAACCGAGAAAGCTTCTTACTTCGGTCGCATTCCTAGGAGTCTTCCAATCTTGAACCACAACCACTTTCGCGGGATCCACCGCTATGCCTTGCTAAGAAACTATATGTCCAAGAAACCGAACTTCCCTTCTCCAGAAATGACATTTGGAGAACTTGGCTTTCAACTGATGCGCTCTAAGCGTATCCATCACTTCCTTGAGATGTCTGGCATGTTCTTCCTCGTCCTTTGATAAGATCAGAATATCATCCACGAAGACAACAACAAACTTGTTGAGGAACTCCCTGAACACCCTACTCATCAAGTCTACGAAGTAGGCGGGTGCATTAGTCAATCCGAATGGCATGACAAGCCATTCAAAGAATCCATCCGGAGTCCTAAACGCAGTTTTATCAATGCTATCCTCAGCTACTCTAAGCTGATGGAATCCGGTGGCTAGATCGAGCTGAGAGAAAACAGAAGCACCTACAAGCTGGTCAAAGAGATCATCAATCCTCGGTAACGGGTGCCTATTCTTCTTTGTCAGCTTGTTCAACTCTCGATAATCAACACATAGACGAAGCGAACCATCCGCCTTAGTAGCGAATACCACCAGAGCACCCCATTCAGAAATGCTTCGTCTAATAAAACCCTTCTCAAGCAGCTCCTTGATTTGCTTACTGAGCTCCCTTCTCTCACGAGGGGCCATGTGCCTAACGGGCAATGATACTGGCTTGGCATTATCGACTAGATAAATGCGGAAATCTATCTCTCGTTTAGGGGGTAACCCCTTAACTTCTTCAAAGACATCAGGATAGTCTCGGACCACCCTTACAGATTGCAGATCATCGATGGACGAGTCGAGAGATTCAAGATAGCATAACATGAAGGGACCTCTAGGGTTACAAGAAATTTCTATGGTATTACCGAGGCGGGTCATGAGCCTCACCACCCTATGTTCACAATCGAGAATGGCTCCATAACTGGACAACCAATCCATGCCCAAGATTAACCCATATCCCGTGAATCCAAGAACATAAGCATTACACGCGAATTCTACAGTCAAGATAGAAATATTCAAATCCACACAAATCATAGATAGATGGGCGGAACCCCCAATTGGATTTGAAACACAAACGGGATCCTCAACTAAGCTAGTACTTAGGTGCAAACTTTCAACAATGTCAGAAGAAATAAAACTATGCGATGCACCAGAATTAAATAAGGTGCGAACAGGATAATCAGAAATATAAAAAAGACTTTCTACAGAAATGCTACCTCGATCCTGAACTGGAGCGGCGTTGAGAGCATGCACTTGCCCTCCAGAAGGTCCTGCACGCTGATTCTGCCCTTGCTTCTTGGGGCAATCCTTGCTAAAATGTCCGGTCTCTCCACAATGAAAGCATTCGCCCGACTTCCTCTTCCTTTTCTTACAGTCTTTATCTATGTGCCCTACATTCCCACAGTAGTGGCATTTTCTTGGGTCCTTTGCCTTGGCCTTGTTGCCCTTGTTGTTCTTGTTGTTTTTGTTGTTCTGATTGCTCCGATTTCCTCCCCACTTGGAGTCTGTCTTCTTGGCTTGGGTCTCATTAGCCTTCACTTCCTTCTTGCCATTCTTATCGTCTCCTTGAAGCAATGCCATGTTTACTAGACCTTCGAAAGTGGCCCCCATAGGTATATGAGATAGGGCTAAACCTTGTAGTGGCTCATTCAACCCTCGTGCAAAGCGCAAAGCCTTCTTCTGGGGAGTATTAATCATGTCCAAACCAAATCGGGCGAGCTTGTTAAATTCATTCACGTACACCCTCACTGTCATGTCTCCTTGCTTCAAAGATATAAACTTCTCCAATTGCAAATTCGCCTCAGCTGATGATAGAAACTTAAGCCCAAATCTTGTCCTAAAGTCAGCCCAAGTCTCTATAGGCCTCGTAGCATTTGTGACCTCCCACCAATAAGCAGCTTCTTCTTTCAATAACCATGCTGCCAATAGAACCCTTCTATGATCTTGCACATCAAAGATGGCGAAGAGATCTTCAGTTTCTTTCAACCAATTTCTTGCCTCCACAAAAGTCTCCGTCCCAATAAAGTTCTTGCCACCCATCGCCTTAAAGTCTTTGCAAATCTTAGCGAAATCTGCTTGCGGGTTCTGAGGAGGAGGAGGAGGAGGAACCTCAGTTATATTGGGGGTATTTGCTGGGCCCACATCGTTGGCCCTAGCTTCCAAGTATCTCCGGAACCATCCGGGAATGGTCACTCCCTCGGGAAGGTTAAGATCGGCCATACTGAAAAAGGAAAAAGATAGATTCAGAACGAAGAAACGAAGGATAGTGCTATGGCTTTTGGGGAATAGCCTTTTTAAAATAACTAGACTTTTCTTGAAAAATACTTAATTGGTTTTGAAAATAGTTTTTCAAAAGGTAAGTTTCAAAAACACTTTTGCTCAAATCTTGTAAACCTTATGCTTTGATACCAAATGTAACACCCCACCTCCGCCAATGCCACTCTTGCAAGGACATTAGCTTTGGAGGGGCGTTAAACAAGGTAAACATGCATGCAGATATCACAAGACAGAACATATAAGTAAAACAGAGTAGTAAAGCAGCGGATAAAACTTAGCATTTCAAAACCATAGTCATGTTACAACAAAGTACTTGGTCATTATTTTCCAACAACAAAGTCTAGATAAAAGCATAAACTGAAAAACTGAAATACATAAAGTACTATCCCCAAAATGAAGTGATAAACCATAGCTAGCTCAATGTCCAAAACCGTACATGAGCAAATCCAGTAAGCAAGCTATAAAGATCCAAGCTAAGCTCCAATGTTCCCACCCTGAGAACCTGAGGGGGGGAAACAGAAGAAAAGAGGCGAAAGAAAACAGGTCAGTCAAAAAGACTGGTAAGCCCTACTACTATCTGTCTATGAACTAGTAAAGTTAACTGGCATGAGAAGCTGAGATGAACATAAGGATAACAACATACTGGCATGATGATTAACTAACAAGATAGATAAAGGTGTCATCGCATAATTAAGGTTAAGTTTTGCACCACGGGTGTACTAGCATTCTAACATGTCAAGTAAAAACAAGAATTGATCCCTTGGCCCAAGCTTGGCCCATCATCATGAGGTGACCTAAATTAAGGTCCAACTACACGGTCTAGTCGATCGGCTCCCTATAAGCCTAACTCGTCAAGTGTCGGTGTCATACGGCCCAAACATGCAATGTAGTTAAACTGCGCTAGGTACACCCTAGGGTGTATCAAGTCCTAGGGTGTCAACCTCAGACAAGAATCAAGTATGCGCAGTCTAGATCTACTGGTACCCGTGCCTGATTCTCCAACTCCGGACTATGTGCACGACCATAGTCCGCCTGGACCTACACCGGCGTACCTACTCAGCCGTCGTTTTGGTCGCTTACATGTCAGCCCAGTAATCGTGCCCCACCCTAGCCTAGTCCTAGGGTCTTATGATACTATCAAGAGGGTTACTGCTGAAAAGGACCACGCAACTAGGGTTTCCTTAACGGGTTAAATGTGGTTAACCCGATCCAAACGTGGATTGAATTGGTTAAGTATACCCAAGGTTCGTGACTTAACCCCGATTAACCCATCCAGCCCAAATTGATTAAGTATTAAGTGGACCATGACTTAACCCTAATCAGGAGGCATTAATTAACTTAATGTGCTTTGACCTCTCACATTAGACTTTGTTGTGGTTACTAGTTAAGCCGGGCGGGTCCGGGTAGCTTTACACCACAACTTGGTCTAACCTCGGGTTCGAGCACAACATGACCAACTTCTCACATTGGGTCCTATTGTTTGTAGCCACTAGTTAAGCCGGGCGGGTCCGGGTAGATTTATGCTACAAACTCAACCCAACCTCGAGTTGGCCACACTCATATTTTCTATGTGTCATGTCCATTATGTTTCCAAAACATAATTACAAGTTAACATATCACGTTATGTTATAAAAATCATGTTCATGTCATAATTTTACCCAACCCCAACGTAATCCCATCGTTTACATAATCGCAACAACGCATAAAGGGTAAAATAGGGAACTTGGCATAATCATGACAAAAAGGTGTTGAAGCCACAAGTTTATCATAGTGGCATATGAGATGTACATATGTTCATATACTTGCATATTGCATTGTTAGGCTTCAAAAGCATGCATAAAACCAAACTTAGCATATGAGTGATACATGGTGATAAATGACATGTAGAAGTTGCTAGAAGTTCGCATTTAGCCTCACATGCAAGTTATCATAAGGGATATGATAACTTTCATGTTGCCAAAATGCAACCTTTGATATAAAGCTTGGAGCTTTATACTCACAACATCAAGTTTAACTTGCATAACATAGCAATATGTGTCATACATAATGATTAAACCAACTTGCATAGCATAATGATTAACCAAACTTGCATATCATGATAATCAACCAAACTTGCATATCATAATGATCAACCAAACTTGCATATCATAATGATCAACCCCAAACTTGCATCATTCATTTAACTTTAGAGTTCAATAAAAAGAAAGTAGAAAAGGGCTTACTACGCTATGAAGACACAAATGAATATTTATTATAAAGATTGAGACGAAGCCCTTATGCAAGCACCAAAATATGAAAGCCCCAATTGAAAAACCCTTGCGCCAAATCAATAAAAATCCTTGCTTTGAAATAGAAATGTTGCAACTTGACTTGATTGCAAACTAAGAACACTCATACAAGTTTGAAAGCACTTGTATGAACTCACAATCTCTCACAGAAATAGGCTTAGGAATTTTAGCATGAGAGTGGAGGCCATGAGAGGAACAAATTTGACATAGTTTAGTTGTAGGATTGAATAATGGTGATTTAGGCTAGGTTTAGGGGTCTTTTTATAGAGGATTAGGATAGTATTAGCCATAGGATTAACCCTAGATTCAATCCAAGCCATCAAAGCATGTCATGGGGAAGAAGTCAAGTGTAGGAACCATCTAGGGCCTTTAGATTAAAGCTGAACCATGAGAACCATTCAAATGCAAAATCTGCATTTGAGCGAATCGGCCCACGGGTTGACAGCCAAACACCCTGGATTAACCCCTAGTCGACCCAGCGAGCTCGGGTCGACCTCAAAAATCGGCCGGTTCGGTTATTCCCCTCTCCCAATTCGTTGTTTTGAACATTTTTGCATATTTATTTATTTAATTTTCAATTATATATATATATATATCAATATATATATTTCTCTGCGCAACCCATTTCACTTAATTAAGTATACTTTAATTTGTGAATTTTTATGTTCAAATTACGGGGTGTTACAAATATACTCAGCCATTTATCTAGAAAAGAAAGTTCTAAATGTCATGTTTATTAAAGGAAGGACACCGATGTTTGACTCATTCAAAGCACGACCCGTCTATGATGCAACATACCTTAGGGGTTAAAATGTTGACCGACCTTTGGCAAGGCCGTCACATATGGTCTCTCTCGGAGGCGGACTATTCATGATACAATCATCGTTGAAGCCAAGACCCGAGAACCCTAAGTGAAGTCATTCTAGTTTGGCATCAACCTCCGGTTCGGCTTTCCCTAGCGAAGCCATGAGAAAATTGGAACTTCAACAGTATAGCCTCACCTCGGTTCGGCATTCTGCACCTAGCCATAAAAGACCATCTTCCCATACATACCCAGTTCCGCATCACTCCGGTTTGGCATGTATGCCGAACTGGACTATGCTTAACCTAGTATAAAGTCGTGTCCAACGTGACTACTTTCCCCACTCCTTCCTACCACATTCTCTACTACTTCCACGACATTTAACCGTTCCCGCCAATGCCTATGACGAACTGGTTATGGACTTTCTCTATAAATAGCCCTCTTGAGCTTCTAGAGAGTTTCTTCTGAATTCTCTTGCGCATTTTATTTATTATAAACACTTTGTACTCGAGATTTCATCATCTTAAACCTTGTAATCTCACTTTCTTATATAAAGAATAAAGAAGTTATAAAGTGGACGTAGGCAAATTCACATTGAACCATTATAAGTTGTTGTGCTCCTAATTTTCTTTTTTTTTCTCTTTACTTTTATTCTGTTTCATACATTTTTTGGTGTTTGAACCATTTTTGGATCAAACACCTTATTATGAACTTGGTTCTCTTTTCAATGAAGATTCCTTTATTTCTCTTGTTGATGCAAGTCAAAATGATTTGTTTTCTATCCTCTTCTTGTCAAAATATTTTATGCAAATTTTAATTGAAAGTTTTATGATGAAAATGAAAATCAATTTTGGAGTATCATTAAAGGGACACAAATCATTTTGAATTGTGATTTTTTAGGCTAAATTTTAGATTGTAAATTTAGCAGAACCGATCTTTCTTCAATTCAATTCAATGAAACCAGCAGAGAGACTCTCCATCTCATTTTTGAAAGTGATGAAGACTTTGAAATTCAAAATCACAATTCTCATCCAAAAGAATAATAGTCAATCTTCTTTTACAACAATCTATTACTCCTAAATTGGGAAATTACAACAACCTGGCTTTTAAAGTTTGCAAAAATCTTTTCACTCGTTTTGGTCAGTATGACATAAATTGGGCATGTCATACTTGATGAATTTTACCTTAGCAATCGTTCTAGCCACGAATGAACTTTCTTTTATTGTATCTATCTCATTCGCATCTTTAAGTTCTTTAATGTCAATTTAAATGAAGAGGAATCTTCTTTTAGGGAAAGCTCTATTCCATAGGAGGACGTTGCAAATTCATGTATGACATTAATCCATAAGTGTAACAGCCCGCATTTTACATATCGAAAGAACGTAAAATATTTTTATTTTATTTCTTAAGGGTTGGATCATTCTCGTCTGTTAATATGTTGCTTATGGAGATGTGAGACATGAACATAATTTTTACCGATTTTGTTTGTGATAATTTTGCCCCCATTAATCTTGTACATGGCATAACTTTTGAATCAGAGGGTGAGACCTGTGCCATTGGAAAGGAATTGATGATTGCCTTTCCATAGAGTGGTTACATTAAGGATTTGGCTCGGTGGCTTGGGAGAAATCGATGTTTTAATGTTTTTCAGTTGGCTGTTCAGGTTTGGAGAGCCTAATGGGCTGAATTGGGGAGGCCCATTAGTGGGCTGGTGGAATCTTATAAACAGGGGGTGAGAGTGGAGGGAAAAGGTTTACTCTCCCATTCTCTCATTTGGAGGCACTGATCTTCTTCTTCCTTTAACATCTTTCCACCATTAAAATTCCAAATCTAAGGAGGAAAATCATATATCTACACCATTGGAGGCTAGCTCTATGACAATTGGAGCAAGGATTCATCGGATTAAGGTGTTTAGTGCGAGGTGCTTGCTGTTCAGATTCCTTTTTCATTGATTTTAGATTGTTTCGGCAAATCGGTGAGTGATTTACATCTGGCACATGAATGCAATGAAATATATGAGTGTTTGTGCATGTTTCTCATTACACGCAATGTTTTACCATAGATTTACACCATTATATGTCTATTTTCATATCACCCTATGATCTAATTTAGCAAGTTTTACCCTTTAATTTCATGACATTTCACATGTTTATCATGTGTTCAATTTAATGATTTTAGGTGATATTTACGTCATTTTTGTGGTAAGTGTAACGACCTGCATATTACGTATCAGAGGATCATAGAATACTTATTTCATTCTCATAAGAAGTCGTATGGTCGTGTAACTTTTGGGGACGATTATTGGGGTCATTTCCCATGTTCACGATTTTTGCCGATTTTTAATTGACCGTTTACCCCTGACGAATATTTTTTCACCTATAACTTTTGATTGGTAAGGAATTTTGACCTGAAACCACTTCCATTGGATTCATATGATGGTTTACCTTTCCGTAGAGTGGTCTCATTAATTAAACGGACTTACCGTTTGGGAGATATGGTTGAAATAAGGTTTGGAGGGTGAAAAACAACATAATTGAGCTTAATTGGGTAATTAGCAGCTAGGCCCATTGGGGATTTCGTGATTAAGGTTATAGAAAGGCTGAAAAGGGTTAAAGAAACCTTTCTTTGTTATTTTTACAGCCGCCACTTACCTCTCTTCAACCCTAACAATGGCTTCCACCTTCTAAACTACCTCCTAATCACTTTCTAATCAAATATTAAGCTAATCAACATCAAATCAAGGAAAATAAACATCAAATTGGAGATAAAGCTATTGTGTTGCATTGGAATTCATGCCATATCAGTCATAGTTTCAGATTTAAGATACATATGTGGCTAAGGTGAGTGATTTGCACTTTTAGTCATTAATTAAAACTAATTAAGGGTGATAGTGATAATTAGCGACATTATGCATCATAAAATCTAAAAATTTTTGCAGAAATTCTTAAATATTATTTTATGTCACCGGTGAAAATTTGGGTTAATTTGGATTAAGTTTGCTAATGCTATAGTTAAAACATGGTTAAGGGGATTAAGGGGAAAATCATGCTTTTTGGGTATGTTTGATCTAAAATATTTCATGTGAATGATATTTTAATGTTTTTGATTGATTCTATATGTTGTTACTTCTATTTGGAATGTTTTATGATGTCATAGGAAGGTTAGAATGGTTAAAAACGCCGTAGCTTGGCGAAAATAGCTTGTTGGAAAAAGTTCCAGATATTAAAAAATCACTGACCACAGAATGCAGCAGAAATAAAAATGCAGAAAGTAAATGACACAAGATATACCCAGCTTCGGAAAAATCCTGCATACCGCTGCATTCCTAAGGTTTCTACTAGGTGATAGAACAGATCCCACTTACAAGACCATGTAAACTCGCACTCCCTGCTCTTGTACTAACCCTACGCTCAAAACCTTAGACTGATCTAATCCCCTAAATCAAATTTCCCCTGATTACGATCCTATAACCAGTAACCCTAGTTTTTACAGACTCTAGTAAACTGCCAGTTAACACCCTAACTGGTTCACTAGTATTTTACAGACACTAGAAACTGATATGAACGATTTACAAAACGAATCAAAAAAAACAATACAAAATAAAAAGAAACCCTAGATTTAAAATAAATTCTAGCCCAAAATAAAAAGACAATTAAACATAAAGGCTAGGTCCAAATAGGAGTGCGCCGGCCCATTTGTCTGTGTTCATTGTCATTTGCTTTGCTCAATCCCTTTTGTCTTTGAGGAAAAAATATGGCGGCTTGAAATGGGAATTAGGGTTTCCACATCCCAAATCAAACACCGACTTCAAATACTGGAAAAGGTTTAATCTCTGATGATCTTCGAGTGTTCTTCTTCTTCATCGATTGATTTGGTTGGCCCTCTCTCTCTCTCTCGCGATCGAATCCCTTAAGAAAAATGTGAGTTATTGTTTTACTCTTGAGTTCTTTTAATTGATTGTGTTACAATACGATACAGTGCTTGTGATGATTTGTGTGGCTTATAAGGTTATAGAAACCCTACTCCATCTCTGATTTTGTATATTATGACCCGCTCTGATTATGCTTGTTCCCCTTTTCGATTTTGAAATTCTTGACTTTAATTTTGAACCTGGATGAAAGACTGGTCTTCAATGAATCTTCAAAATGTATTTGTCCCTTGTGTGATTTATTAACTGCTGCCTTGTTCGAATTGCAAATTAAAAACAGGAAACAAAAAATTTGTTTCCAATAGCTCCTTGCTTAATTGAAGATGCATTTGTGGAAATGTTTAAAAACTTGTTTCCTGAAATGAATTTAAATCAGCTTTATGGGTCTTTGAGTGATTTCCTGGCATTAAAAACTGGCATGAACATTTCAGGAAATATTTCTTCAATGCATTTGAAATCAGAACTGATTTTCTAGAAACAAGTTGTCGTTGTAATTCCTTACTATATCTGTTTCCATCTGTTTCTTCAATTAGCAGAATTTCCCCTTGTAACAATACTGGAAAATTTATTAGCTTGCCAAGTATGAGAAACTTATTTGCTTCACATATGCATTTCTAGAAATCTATGAAACATGATTGCTGAAAATAAGCTGTGATTCCCTTAATTTGAAAATTTTCCGAAGTAAATTGCATAGAAAATTATCCACTATGAATTCTTTGTCTCATCCATTTTTGTTGATGTGCATCATCCAGATTTGATCATGCAGTATATTTGTCTTGGCCATAAACTAATAGAACATGTCTGCATGGGTTGCCTTGTAAATGAAGTGACATGACATGCAAATGTGCACCACTTGAAATTGAAACTGATCACTTGACGACATATTTGCACCCTTGACCATGTGTGTTGATGACCATGTGCTCCATTTTGTAAATGCTAAACCATGTCTCCATCCTACAATGTCATGTTGCGTGTTTGTATTTGTGCTCGACCCATGCTGCCTTGTGCATGTGTGAATTTCCTGTATTGCATATGAAATCCATGAAATTTGAATGCTTTCCATATGTAGCTATGAAATCTTGTGCAATCACTGCTTTGAACATTTCTCTTTGAATGTTACTTGAACCTGAACTGATTTGTTATTGTTGCCATATGGATTTGATGCTGTTTAGCTCCAACAATGTTGTTTGATCCATGCTGAATTGTGCTCCCACTTGAAACTTGTATGCTGTTATATATAAACTTGTGTTTGTGAAATTCTTGCATCCCACTGTTTTTCCTGTCATGCCACATGAAGTTTAACCCTTGTATTTGAGTTGATTTGCCATGCCAATCCCAAGTGTTTGTCCACTAGTTTTGATGTTGTTCTTGATATATTGCGCCATGTTTGTTTTGATGTTGCTCTCTCCACTTTTGCTCAGTACTAACTTGCAGTGTTGTGTATGCTGGCTCGACCATTTTCCATATTTTTACTGAAACTTGTACTTGTTTGTGTTGCATGCCATGTCATTCTTGACTTGTTGTGTTTACTTCTCCATTTCCCTGTTGTGCTGACCATGTTGACCTATATGTATACATATATATATGGATGTGTATATATATATGTATGTATATATATGTCTATTCGAATATATATCAGCAGACCGCTACACTATGTTGTGGCTGTTCAGAATCAACTGGTTCTGATCAGCAAACCAGTGTAGTGAGTTGAGGCTGATCAGTGGGTACTAGAAATATATACAAATCAGATCAAGTCATGAAAGATGATGAGAAATACACCGAAATTCTGAGGCAAATAAATTTTTCAAAATAAAAATTATATTTGCTAGAAATTAGAATATTATTTCTGTTCTTGACATTGTGTGGGTGTTTCTATTGTGACAGGTGTAGATGACTGGACTGACTGAAGGATGTTGTGAAGACAGAAGATTGAAGATGAAGACAATATGAAGTACGTGTCAAAGTATCAGTGTCAATGTGTTTGTAAATTGGAATGTAAACTGAGTGATTGTATATATATACATATGAGATGTATAGCCAGAGTGTTCTAGTGAGGAATTGTATAACAATAGATTGAGAGAAATGTATTGTTATTTGTAATAAACAAATTTGTTTGAAATAAAATATTATTTTATTGTTGTCAAACAAACTTGTCTATTTTATTCAGTTTATTTACAAGTACAAATTCCTGTGAAGTGTTTAAATAGTGGAGTTATAAATAGTTGTACTGTTTGACTGTTTGAAATATAATATTCAATTTAAATAAAATACTGTATGAATATATAAATGTTTGTACAGTCGTATTCTATTTAATATAAATATTATATTCCTGCCTATGATGTAGAAAATCAGTACAATAACAAACACATTTAAAATAATATTTATTTGGTTGTTATCATCAAACAAAAATCATATAATTGTGTATACAACAGCATTATATACAATAATCTCCCCCTTTTGATGATGACAAACAAATAAAACATTTTGAGCACAATAAATGTGTTTGGCAGTGAATATTGAACTCCCCTTATTCGTTTGCTCCACCTATAACTGTGCATGAGTGAAAAGAAATGAAAAATAAAAGAATTTTCAAAATTAAAATATTTATAAAATATTCACTCATAAATCAAAATCTCAACCCATTCTCCCCCTTTTGTTATCATCAAAAGGATATAGAAATTAAAATATAGATGAAAAATGACTAAAATATAATATCAGCTTAAGAGGAAGAACGGTCATCATAAATCTCAATCAGTCAAACAAAAATCATAATATTCCGAGAACAGGTGACATATTTCACATTGTAGAGAATGACGGATTTACGATGAATTTTATATAAAATGGAGAGAGTTACAAAAAATATGAATTTCAATTATTTTAAAAAGAATTTTTATAAAAAATGAGGCTCAAAAACAGTGATGGATTTGGACTATAATTTTTAATTCAATTCAAGTGACAAAATCGAATAATCTCAAATCTTAATACCCATCAATCAACAAATCATAATACGTCATAAGATTTCAACACATTTCACAAATAGAAACTGGATTGATATGCTGGTTTATACACAAAGGAGAATTTCAGAACAATTTCAATTTATAGCACCTTATTTCCTTTTTTCTATTATTTAAGAGCACACTGACCACATATAACCAGAGCTTGGATTTTTAAATGAGGTCAGTCGCAGCTTAAATTATAAGTTGTCTCTTAACCATGCATGACCAGAGCTTGGATTTTTAAATGAGGTTAGAGACACACTTATATATTAATTATATATTTATCGTTTTCAGCATTCAAAGGAAAAACACCTTAGTATATAAAACCAATATATGAATGATAGAAAATGGGGGTAGGTACAGAGATGGACTGTGAAATAAATTTCTAAATTAATTATATTATGAAATATGCTCGATAGTACCGGGATCATTTAAAAATTTCAATTATCACTAATTCTGAATAATAACATAGTCCCATTTCTATCACAAATATTTCCATAGTTTATTCAAAAAGATTTTCAAACATATTAACTCTCCACATTTATATAAAATTATCATGGATGGCAGAATGATGATAGATAAAGGAGACGGTCGTGAAATAATTGCCAATTCAAAGATATTATAATAAATGTTCAACCATCATGAAAATATAAATAAAATCTCCTCTTATTGTGAAATATACTGCAGTCACGATTCATCACAATTTCAAAATCTGATAATAATTTTGATGAATTATAAATACAGTTCAATTTGGATATTGATTTCAATTTCTGAATGAATAATCAATAAATAATTTTGAAATTGAAAATCAATTACAAGAGGGATATGAAGATCTATACATGCCAAGAGGGATAAATTTGTACAAGGCAAAAAGAGTGTGTGGATCTATATAAGGTGAAGATTAGAATCTGAGTACAGATGAGTGAGACAAATATAAGGCACTTCTGATACTACTTGGTGTCCCTATTAATGAGGATCGTAACAAGACACCGGAGATAAATCAGGATATCACAGACAAACAGAAATTCAATCATAAGGTCCAAGCAGACAAGACAAGAAAAGTAATTTCAGCAGCAGTCAATTTTAATCAAAACAAGTAGTTATCTAAGATCATTTTCAAAAGCAGTATCAGAGCAGCACAGAAACCAATAGCACAACAGACTTGTCAGAAAATGTTACTAATGGTCACAAAATATATTCCATGATCCAAGATTATAAAATTTAGTTTATTTTAAATCATTTGAGGAAAATTGAAAAATCAGGATTCAATGAATCAATCACACCAGATTATAAATTTCAGATCCAAGATACGTGTGTGATTCAATAAATCAATAATTTCAAATGATTTTAAACAAATATATATTCAAATCAAATAATCATGAAATAACAGTGAGTTTCAAGACCAGATTTTCAAAGAATTTTTCCAAATTATTTCTGACAAGCCCAAAGAAAAAATCAGATCATTTATATCAAGTTTGAGTAATAATTCATGATCCAAAAATAATGGTTTATTCGAAATCACTTAAACAAATGTAAATCATGAGATACAATGAATCAATCACACAGGATTAATAATTTCAAATATGAGAGGTGTGTGAGATTCAAAATATCATAAATTTCAAATGATCTCAAACAAACAAAAATCTAAGCCAGATAATCATGAATAACAGTGAATTTCAAGATGTAAACAATGAGTCTCAAGACAGTTCAAAAAATTTCAAACCAATCTGAAAATCAATGAAATTGTCACAACTGAGAAGTAGCAGTGTGCTGTAATGAGTATATTATTTCAAGCTTTTCTAAAATGAATTAGAAGAACCTCAGAACAACAGAGATGTGTGAAATTTCAATTGTTTTTCAGATCTTCAAAAAAATTAGAATTCATATTAACAGTGTTCAAGATATAACAAGAATACGTCAACACTATTAGGAATTCAGAAAAACAAAAAACGAACTTCAAAATAATTGCAGATATTTAAAAGATTAAACTCAAGATCTAGAAATGATTAAAACATCAGTGTTTTATTCTAATGAAGCGAATTTACAGAAAAATATGAATTCTGCAATTTGAAGTTAAGGAAGCCCAAGAAGTTACAAAGATATGACGGTGACAAATCAAACAAAATAAATAAACAGAAGAGGCAGAAGGAGAAATAAACAAAGAAAATAAAGCAAAGAATATTTATAAAGATGAGTTCATAGATCATACCGGAAATTGATGTAAACCAGAATCTCTGACTCAAACAGACTTGGCCAAGGAACTGTGGATGATACAGAAATATAGACCAGTTTGATTTCAATTCTCTTTTGCTCTGTGGTTCCTCGGCCTCCTCCGGTACCTAACAGTTTGAATGATCGAGTGGTCTGACAAAGTTTGTAAAACCACTCTCAGTTAAATTTGTACGTTTTGGTACCCAAACTTGTTTGTATAACAAACCATCAGAATTTACAAAAATGCCTTTAGGGACCCAAATCTGTTTGAATTTAGATGAATTCATTTTATTTGTTTTTGGGGTCCAAGAATGATTAAATGGTTTGTTATAAAACAAATTCTTATTTCGTTTATGAATCAAAAAATCTTTTGAATTGCCAGAGTTTAAAATTTCAAAACAATCTTTTCCAAAATAATTTGAAGAGCTTTCAAAATCGTTTGAATTCATTCTATCAAAACGATTGATACTCCCAAAGCCAAGTCCACTTTTATTTCTCGATGAAATTTGATTTTTCAACAACATATGTAAAGATTTTTCACCGTTTGAAAATATAGCCAATGTTGTTTCAAGTTGTTGAATTTTAGATTTAAGATCACAGTTTTCTTTCATTAAATCTGAACAATGGTTTCTAGTGATCTTACTCTTTTCAAAATCAGTTTTCAAAACCAAATTTTCATCATTAAGAGATTTAATTTTGGTTTGGGACTCAGCAATCTCAGAATCAAAATGTTTTTGTTTTTCAAACTCAAATTTCTTGGATTTTTCAATCTCGTTTTCAAGTTCTTTCAAAATCAAATCAGATTTCAACAAATTTTCCTTTTCAGCAATTTCAAATTTGGAATTTATATCAGTCTTAAAATTTTCAAATTCCCCTTTTGTAGAAAATTTGATAACTCAATCTTGTTTTTTTTAAGATCAAAATTTCCTTTCCAAACTTTTGAATGTGTTTATTGAGATGAACCAGAACTTTCGCAATCTGAATTCGAAGAATTTTTAAAATATTTAAGCTGTGATTCCAAATCATCAATTTTGCTGGTCAACTCAGAATTCCTAGATTTCAGAGTTTTGTTTTTAGATTTGAGTTTATCAACAGATTTAGTTAAATCAACACACATATAAACCAAATCTTCATATGAGAAATTTTCAGCTTTAGCATCTGTTGATTCTCCATCGTTTGATCTATCTGTTTCACCTTTTAAGCATAGATCTGAATCTGAGTTGACATTCCGTGGTTTTGAGCAACAGCTGTCAATTTGCCCATACTTTGTATTGAGAGTATTCGAGATTTCATGTGCAGTCAAACAACGAGAGATAAGTTTAAATTGATCAATACTGAGATAAGAATAAATAATGTCCATAATATTCCTTTTATCTGACAAATCTACTCCATTAATAATAATATTCCAATATTTAATATTAACAGATTTTAAATAAATTTTCATCTTTATTTTCCAATTTAAAAAATCTGTTCCATTGAAAATTATTGGAATATTACTGGACTAACTCTAACTAGGCTGACAACTAGGATGACCCATGACTCTAGAGTTAAAGAAAATACCTGCTCTGATACCACTTGTTGTCTCTATTTACGAGGAATTTTAAGCACCCTTGTGGCCACCAAATGTACCTCAGACACTGGTTTCACGTCCTGCCTCTCGACACAGATAACCACCCACGGGAATGTAGGGGCAAGAGTAAATACTTCGCCACATGATCATATAGCGAGAACCCCCTATCATGATGTTACCTTAAACCGGCTCTGATACCACTTGTTGGATCTAGAATAACCCTAGAGGGGGGTGAATAGGGTTTATCACAGTTTTTACGGGATATTAAAAAATCACTGAACATAGAATGCAGCAGAAATAAAAATGCAGAAAGTAAATGACACAAGATATACCCAGCTTCGGAAAAATCCTGCATACTGCTGCATTCCTAAGGTTTCTACTAGGTGATAGAACAGATCCCGCTTACAAGACCATGTAAACTCGCACTCCCTCCTCATGTACTAACCCTATGCTCAAAACCCTAGACTGATCTAATCCCCTTGATCAAATTTCCCCTGATTACGACCCTGTAACCAGTAACCCTAGTTTTTACGGACTCTAGTAAACTGCCAGTTAACACCCTAACTGGTTCCCTAGTATTTTACAGACACTAGAAACTGATATGAACGATTTACAAAACGAATAAAAAATAAACAATACAAAATAAAAAGAAAACCTGGATTTAAAATAAATTCTAGCCCAAGATAAAAAGACAATTAAACATAAAGGCTAGGTCCAAATAGGAGTGCGTCGGCCCATTTGTCTATGTTCATTGTCATTTGCTTTGCTCAATCCCTTTTGTCTCTAAGGAAAAAATATGGCGGCTTAAAATGGGAATTAGGGTTTCCACATCCCAAATCAAACACCGACTTCAAATGTTGGAAAAGGTTTAATCTCTAATGATCTTCGAGTGTTGTTCTTCTTCGTCGATTGATTTGGTTGTCCCTCTCTCTCTCTCTCTCTCTGGCGATCGAATCCCTTAAGAAAAATGTAAGTTATTTGTTTTACTCTTCGGTTCTTTTAATTGATTGTGTTACAATACGATATAGTGCTTGTGATGATTTGTGTGGCTTATATAGGGTTATAGAAACCCTACTCCATCTCTGATTTTGTATATTATGACCTGCTCTGATTATGCTTGTTTCCCCTTTTCGATTTTGAAATTCTTGACTTTAATTTTGAACCTAGATAAAAGACTGGTCTTCAATGAATCTTCAAAATGTATTTGTCCCTCGTGTGATTTATTAACAGCTGCCTTGTTCGAATTGCAAATTAAAAACAAGTAACAAAAAATTTGTTTCCAATAGCTCCTTGCTTAATTGAAGATGCATTTATGGAAATGTTTAGAAACTTGTTTCCTGAAATGAATGTAAATCAGCTTTGTGGGTCTTTGAGTGATTTCCTGGCATTAAAAACTGGCATGAACATTTCAGGAAATATTTCTTCAATGCATTTGAAATCAGAACTGATTTTCTAGAAACAAGTTGTCGTTGTAATTCCTTACTATATCTGTTTCCATCTGTTTCTTCAATTAGCAGAGTTTCCCCTTGTAACAATACTAGAAAATTTATTAGCTTGCCAAGTATAAGAAACTGATTTGCTTCACATATGCATTTCTAGAAATCTATGAAACATGATTGCTGAAAATAAGCTGTGATTCCCTTAATTTGAAAACTTTCCAAAGTAAATTGTGTAGAAAAATATCCACTGTGAATTCTTTGTCTCATCCATTTTTGTTGATATGCATCATCCAGATTTGATCATGCAGTATATTTCTCTTGGCCATAAACTAATAGAACGTGTCTGCATGGGTTGCCTTGTAAATGAAGTGACATGCCATGCAAATGTGCACCACTTGAAACTGAAACTGATCACTTGACAACATATTTGCACCCTTGACCATGTGTGTTGATGACCATGTGCTCCATTTTGTAAATGCTGAACCATGTCTCCATCCTGCAATGTCATGTTGCACGTTTGTATTTGTGCTCGACCCATGCTGCCTTGTGCATGTCTGAATTTCCTATATTGCATATGAAATTCATGCAATTTGAATGCTTTCCATATGTAGCTCTGAAATCTTGTGAAATCACTGCTTTGAACATTTCTCTTTGAATGTTGCTTGAACCTGAACTGATTTGTTATTGTTGCCGTATGGATTTGATAATGTTTAGCTCCAACAATGTTATTTGATCCATGCAGAATTGTTCTCCCACTTGAAATTTGTATGCTGCTATATATAAACTTGTGTTTGTGAAATTATTGCATCCCACTACTTTTCCTGTCATTCCATATGAAGTTTGACCCTTGCACTTGATTTGATTTGCCATGCCAATCCCAAGTGTTTGTCCACTAGTTTTGAGGCTATTCTTGATATATTTTTCCATGTTTATGTTGATGTTGCTCTCTCCACTTTTGCTCAGTACTAACTTGCAGTGTTGTGTGTGCTGGCTCAATCATTTTCATATTTTTACTGAAACTTGTACTTGTTTGTGTTGCATGCCATGTTATTCTTGACTTGTTGTGTTTACTGCTCCATTTCACTGTTGTGCTGACCATGTTGACCTATATGTATACATATATATATACACACGGATGTGTGTATATATATATGTATGTATATATATGTGTGTCTATTCGAATATATATCAGCAGACAACTACACTGTGTTGTGGTTGTTCAGAATCAACTGGTTCTGATCTGCAAACCGGTGTAGTGAGTTGAGGCTGATCAGTGGGTACTAGAAATATATACATATCAGATCAAGTCATGAAAGATGATGAGAAACACACCGAAATTCTGAGGAAAATTAATTTTTAAAAATAAAAATTATATTTGCTAGAAATTATAATATTATTTATGTTCTAGATACTGTGTGTGTGTTTCTATTGTGACAGGTGTAGATGATTGGACTGACTGAAGGATGTTGTAAAGACAGAAGATTGAAGATGAAGACAATATGAAGTACGTGTCAAAGTATCAGTGTCAATGTGTTTATAAATTGGAATGTAAACTAAGTGATTATATATATATATATATATGTGAGATGTATAGCCAGAGTGTTGTAGTGAGGAGCTGTATAACAATAGATTGAGAGAAATGTACTGTTATTTCTAATAAACAAATTTGTTTGAAATAAAATAATATTTTATTGTTGTCAAACAAACTAGTCTATTTTATTCAGTTTATTTACAAGTACAAATTTCCGTGAAGTGTTTAAATAGTGGAGTTATAAATTGTTTTACTGTTTGAATGTTTGAAATATAATATTCAATTTAAATAAAATACTGTATGAATATATGAATGTCGTACGGTCATATTCTATTAAATATAAATATTATATTCCTGTCTATGATGTAGAAGATCACTACAATAACAAAAACATTTAAAATAATATTTATTTGGTTGTTATCATCAAACAAAAATAATATAATTGTGTATACAACATCGTTATATACAACATGTACATCCTGTTGTGCTAACTCTTTTGTTGCAGGTCCAGGCTCAGATATGGTTATATATACCTGTTATTGTTCTGTTTTTACTGCTTATCGCTCATACCAAACTTTTGTCTGAACCAGAGTTTTTTGTCTCTTCTTATTTCTCTGGGTGCTCCTAAACGAGCAGACTAGAGACATGTTAACTGGTTATGCACGAATAGCTGTCCGGAGACGAGCAGGAGACTTACACGTATCATTTTCATATATTCTCCCTGTGTTGTTGTTGGTCGCTACTTTGGGCATTAGTAGTGTACCTTTTCTATTTTGCTTTAGAGAAAGTATTTTGAAGTTGTAATAATGATGGTTAACGATTTTAGACAAAGTTCAAATACATAATCATGTATGAGAGATGTATTTGTAGATTTCAGTTGGATGCTTACTATATATTAGCATATATAGTAGTAGCATTTGTACTTCCTTTAGCAGTTTTTCTTGAAAGTGGCTAATTATTCTAGTTTGCAGATTTAGAATAAGTCGACGCTATACGAGACATTCTGCTAGGTAAGAAACTTTGCCTGGAGGGGGTAATGGCGGGGCACCTGATTACCCGGCCATGTTTGAAGCCATGAAGGAAGCATGCCTTCGAAGGAACCCCGCTCTAGTGGCAGCTACGGTTGAGTTTGGAGTTCCAGTGCATAAAGCTATAGAATTTGCAAAGTTATGCAAAGACTTTACATCATTTGGAGGGAAACAATTTAAGGGCACTGAACCAGTTGAAGAGGTTCAAAGATGGATGGATACTTGTGTCTGAATCTTCAAGGATATGGGTATTGATGATGCAACAAAGAGGAAACTTGCATCAAGGCAGTAAGTGGGAAGAGCAATGGACTGGTGGAACTCTATGACACTTGAGACCCCTGAAAAGGATATTTCACGGGAGCTATTCCAAGTGAATTTTGAAGCAAAACTTATCTCCACCGTGTAGAAGTCTATTCTGTTTAAGAGATTCGTGGAGCTTAAATAGAATGGTCGTCCAGTTCTTGACTATATTTCTGACTTTGAGACCTTGTCAAAGTATGCCCATTCATATGTGGATACTCCTTATCAAAAGAATGAGAAGTTTGTCTTGGGATTTGTGATAGACCATGGATCTTGACTAATCCAGTTGGGGGTTCGTCTAGTTTGTGCATGTTGTGTCGTGGTCTAGTGTTGTCGAGTCATGGTTGCTCTTTTGCGTGTGTAATTGCTTTGTTCTTAACTTCGCTGGGTTTGGGATCATCTTGGGCATGGATTGGCTCAAGAGGTATGCGGCAAGGGTGAATTGAGAGAAGCTAGAGATGGCAGTCGGGGATGTGGAAGGACGGAAGGTGTTGATTCGGGGTAACCCGAAGATGGTGTTCTTATAAGTTGTTATATTCGCTTATGATTCCACAAGGAGACTTGTCATCTGTGCTGATCGCTAATGAGTATGAGTATGTCTTTGACGAGGTCAAAGGGTTGCCACTGCATCGTGAGATCGAGTTTAGAGTCGATTTGGTCGAGGATGCTAGACCAATCGTTATGCCTCTTAGGCGGGTGATGCCTAAGGAACAGCGAGAGTTAGAGGTGCAGGTTCATGACCTTTTGGGAAAAGGATTCATTCGGAGAAGCGTTTCCGAATGGGGTGCACCAATGGTGTTGGAAACCAAGGCGGATCGTTGTTAAGATTGTGGGTGGATTATCGTGAGCTGAATGAGTTAACTAAGAAGAACAAGTATCTGTTGCGAAGGATAGATGACTTGTTCAATCAGCTTCACGAAGCCAAAGTGTTTTCTCAGATGGATTTCGCAACGGGATTTCACCAGTTGAAGGTGGATAAGGATAGTGTGCTAAAGACTGCTTTTAGGACACCATCCGGTTTCTTCTAATGGTTGGTAATGCCATTCGGGTTGACTAACGCACCAGCGTATTTAGTGGATCTTATGAATAGAGTGTTCAGAGATCAGTTGAATAAGTTTGTGCTTGTGTTCATGGATGATATTCTGGTTTACTCCAGGAATAAGGAAGAACACAAGACACACTTGAGAGTTGTGTTAGAGATCTTGCGAAAGCATCAGTTGAAAGCTAAGTTCTCGAAGTGTCACTTCTGGAAGGATGAAGTGAGGTTCTTAAGTCATGTTGTTTCTGAAAATGGGATAGCGGTTGACCCCGCTAAAGTAGCAGCAATCCAGGACTGGGATAGACCTAAGAATGGGACGGGTGTTCGAAGTTTCCTTGGGTTGGCCAGTTATTACCGATGGTTTATCAAGGATTTCTCTAAGGTAGCTGCACCGTTAACAAGATTGCCGCAGAAGAACCAGGTGTTCACATGGGATGCAAAGTGTGAACAAGCATTCGGAATCCTGAAGGAGAGATTGACGAGTGCACCTATGTTGACCATTCTGAGTGGGAATGAAGAGATGGTGGTATACACCGATGCATGTGGTACTGGACTTGGAGCAGTGCTAATTCAGAAGGATAAGGTTGTGGCCTACGCGAGTCGACAGCTAAAGCCGCATGAGAAGAATTATCCAACTCATGATTTGGAGTTGGCAGCGATTGTGTTTGCTCTGAAGATGTGGAGATATTAACTGTTGGGATTTCGATTCGATTTGTTTACAGATCATAAGTCGTTGAAGTATCTTTTCTCCCAAAAGGATTTGAATCTTCGGCAGCAATGATGGTTAGAGTTTCTGGCATCGTACGATTTTGATATAGCCTATACTCCTGGCAAAGGTAACGCAGTTGCAGATGCGTTGAGTTGAAGACACACAAGTTTGGGAGCGATGTTTTCGGAATGGAAGAGCCTTGAGTATTCAGCAAGGTTCGATTTCAGGCCAAAGTGTAAGTTGGAACTTGAAATGTTGGCAAGCTTATCGATAAGACCTACTCTCATCGAAAGGATTGGCGAAAGCCAAAGGTAAGATGTTAAGCTTGTCGAGTTTATCCAGAGGTAGAAACTGGAGAATAAAGAGTTCAAAGTCGATCGAGAAGGTTGGGTTCGAATGCAAGGACGGTTAGTTGTTCCTGATATTGATGGATTGAGAGATGAGGTTCTGAGAGAATGTCATCACTCAAAGTTGATGATTCATCCCGGTGGTAATAAGATGTATCAGGATATGAAGCGAGTCTACTACTAGGAGAGGATGAAGAGAGATATTGGAAAATTCATTTCCAAGTGCATGAACTATCAGTTAGTGAAAGCTAAACAGAAGAAGCCAAGTGGTTTGCTTCAGCCATTGGAAGTTCCTACGTGGAGGTGGGAGCAAATATCGATGGATTTTATCGATGGACTACCTAGAACCAGGACAGGAAATGAAGGCAATTGGGTCATTGTGGATCGCTTGACCAAAAGTGCAAGATTCATTCATGTCAAGTCGACTAGGACAGCATCCAAGCTGGCTGAACTTTATGTGAAATGGATTGTTAGATTCTATGTCGTCCCAAAGAGTATAGTGAGTGATCGAGATCTGTTATTCAGTAGCGGATTTTGGAAGAGTTTGCAAGAAACTTTGGGAACCGAGTTGTGCTTGAGTATGGCATATCATCCCCGAACTGATGGTCAGACCGAGAGAGTCAATCGAGTTTTGGAAGATCTCTTAAGAGCTTGTGTGTTGGATTTTGGTGGATCATGGGAAGACCATCTACCTCTAGTTGAGTTTGCGTTTAATAATAGCTACCAGTCTATCATTGGGATGGCACCATACGAGGCATTGTATGAGAGACCGTGCAATTCTCCGGCATGTTGGCTAGAAACTGGAGATAAGTTGGCACTTGGGCCAAAGATGATTAGAGAGACCTCAGATTGAATCGAGATCGTTCGACAATGAATGAAAGTGGCCTTAGATCATCAGAAGAGTTATGCTGATAAGCGTCGAAAAGATTTGGAATTCGACGTCGATGATATGGTCTTTGTGAAGATTTCACTGTTAAAGCATGTGGCTCAATTCAGAAGTAAAGGAAGTTGGCTCCTAGGTTCGTTGGACCATTTCTGATAGTCGAGCGAACTAGAATGCTCGCATATAGATTGGAGTTACCCAAGAAGATGCCAAGTGTGCATAAATGTTCCATGTGTCTTTTTTATGGAAGTTTGTGCATGATTCGAATGCGGTGGTACCTCCAGAGCAGTACGAAGACCTAGAAGTTGAAATCGCAGTTGTGAAACCTTGTAAGCCACTTCATGTTGTGGGGAATGACATGAAACAGCTTAGGAGGAAGCCAGTTAAGCTAGTCAAGGTACAGCGAAGTGAAGATGGCGACGATTGTACATGGGAGACGGAAGAAAGTACGAAGGCAACTCATCCAGAACTCTTTGTCGGTAGGAACCTTTAATCGTATCATCGTTATGTCGTTGTATCTTGTTGTTGTTTGATAGAATTCCGTGTGCTAGGATAAGGCTATGGATGCATGGCTTGATGGTTGCTAGTTTGGGTGATAGAATTGGCTTCTCATGGATGATAGGCATGCGGAATTGTTGTAGTTGCTTATGTTTACTTAGAATTTTAGGAGCGAAATTCTTAGGGAGGGGATGTAACAGCCCGAATTTTACATATCAAAAGATAGTAAAATATTTTTATTTTATTCCTTAAGGGTTGGATGATTCTCATCTTTTAATATGTTGCTTATGGGGATGTGAGACATGTCCATAATTTTTACCAATTTTGTTTGTGACCATTTTCCCCCTATCAGTCTTGTACAGGCATAACTTTTGACTCAGGTCGAATCAGAGGGTGAGACCTGCGCTATTGGAAAGGAATTGATGATTGATTTTCCATAGAGTGGTTACATAAAGATTTGGCTCAGTGGTTTGGGAGAAATCGTTATTTTAAGGTTTTTCAGTTGGCTGTTCAGGATTGGAGAGCCTAATGGGCTGAATTGGGGAGGCTCATTAGTGGGCTGGTGGAATCTTATAAACAGGGGGTGAGAGTGGAGGGAAAAGGTTTACTCTCCCATTCTCTCATTTGGAGGCATTGATCTCCTTCTTCCTTTAACATCTTTCCACCATTAAAAATCCAAATCTAAGGAGGGAAATCATAGATCTCACCATTAGAGGCTAGCTCTACGACAATTGCAGCAAGAATTCATCGAATCAAGGTGTTTGGTGCGAGGTGATTTCTGTCTGGATTCCTTTTTCATTGATTTTAGATTGTTTCGGCAAATCGGTGAGTGATTTACATGTCTCACATGAATGCAATGAAGTATATGAGTGTTTGTGCATGTTTCTCATCACACTGAATGTTTTACCATAGATTTACACCATTATATGTCTATTTTCATATGCATCACCCTATGATCTAATTTAGCAAGTTTTACCCTTTAAATTCATACCATTTCGCATGTTTATCATATGTTCAATTTAATGATTTTAGGTGATATTTACATCATCTTTGTGGTATTCGTCATATTCATGTTGTTAGCAATGTTATGACATGTTTATGATTGTGTTTGATGACTTTGGTTGAGTCAGTTTCGCCGGATTCGTCATTTGATGAAGTTTTGGTCGAAACCGGAGTAGAATTGGAGATGTGCAGGAAGTATATCAGGTCGGCCATAGGTAGGTCGGGTCGGTCTCAAATCCTGTCGTGGAGAACAAGTTAGAACAGGTCGGTCATTGGAGCTGGTCGGGTCGGGCAATGTATGGTCGGGTCGGTCCATTCAAGATGACTCGGGTCGGTTCAGAAGTTGAGGTGATGAAGGGGTGACCGGATCGGGTCGGTCTTGTTGGCGATCGGATCGTGTTGGTCATGTTGATGTAGACGGATTGGGTTGGTCATGTTAAAGAGGGGGGTGATCGGATCAGGTCGGCCAAGTTTGAGGTCAGGAAGGGACTGGGTCGTGTCGGCCTAGTCTGGATCAGGTCGGTCTGAAGGGGCTGATCGGTCATGTTTTTAGCAGCACTTTTAAACGCTGTGGATGATAGTGATGATGCTATGGTTTGTTTCCAATAGGGTCATTTTCCGAAAAAGTATGTTCTTCACATACGACTTATATTTGAAGAAAAGAGCTTGAAAAAAATATTTTTTAGGGGCAACCTGTAACACCCCGAATTTTAGTTAATACTAAAATTCACTAATTATAAGATAAATAAACTCAGATGTGGGAATTAGGGGAAACGGGCTGCGTCATTACGTTCGTCTCGGAAAAATACGCGAAATAGAGTCCGAGTTTTCGAAAATCGGAGTCCGTATGGCCCAGTTATGGCCCAATGAAGTTTGCAGAAAATTCAAAACTAAAACAGATTTAAATTAAAATTTAAATATTCAGATTGGGAATGGGCCAGGCGGGGTCAGGCGGGAAGCTTCCCGCCCAACCCATGTCGACAGGGCTGTCGACAGGCCTGTCGACAGGGGTGTCGACATGCATGTCGACTTGCCTGTCGACAGGGTGGCACCGTTCTGTGAACCTGGGTGCACCAGGTTGCACCAGGTTGGGTTTCAGGCTGGCTAGGAGGGCTGGTTCTAGAGATTTCCTAAATCTAAGGGTCCTAGTCTAATCTAGGGTTAATCTAAGGGCCTAAAACACTCACCTAATCCTATAAATAAGACCCCAACCCTACCCTAATTCATTCATAATTAAGTCTTGTAACTAAACTATGGCAAAATGAAATTTGAGCATGGCCTCCACTAGTTCATGAAGGAAGTTGCAAGCAAATCATTCTCTAATCATCATTATCTTCATAGTTAGCAACTTATTCCTCTTCATAAGTTGGTTAATTTTGAGTTTGGTGAGTTTTTATCACTTTAACATCAATTGTTAAAGTAAGTAGATTGGGTGTAATGAGGCTTATGGTTTTAAATGCGGATTAGTGAGTTTGAATCATGTATAATGATATGTTACTCTATGTTGTTCTATGATTATGCATATTTGATGAGTTAGTTTATGCATGCTTAATAAGTTGATTTATGCATGTTTAACAAGTTGGTATATGCATGTTTAACAAGTGGATTTATGCATATTTAATGAGTGGAATTATGCATGTTTAACAAAGTGAGTTGTGCAAGTTAAGTATATGTTTAAATGCAAGTTTAATGTGATATGCAAGTTATGCATGCTTATGCAAGTATATGGATGCTTATGCAAGTCATGTATATGTTTAAATGCAAGATTTATGTGATATGCAAGTTATGCATGCTTATGCGAGTATATGAATGTTTATGCAAGATATGTATATGCTTAAATGACATGATATGCAAGTTATTCATGTTTATGCAAGTATGTGAATGCTTATGCAAGTATGTGGATGCTTATGCAAGTATGTGGATGCTTATGCAAGTATGTGAATGCTTATGCAAGTTATGTGTATGCTTAAATGCATGTTTAACATGTTATGCAAGTTATGAGAATACCTATATGCAAGTTCAACATGTTATGCAAGATATGTGTATGATAATATGCAAGCTCATATGCAACATGTTATGTAAATCATGTGTATGATAATATGCAAGTTTGGGTTATATATAGATGGGTTAATATATGCTCATATATGCAAGTTGACATTCTCTTAACCCATGACAAAGTTGTATGCTAAACCCATGATATTTGTGATGACCTTCCCCTTATTTATGTCATGAAATGAGAACGATTTACGTAGGGAACGATGGGGTGGGTAAATATGTTAATAAATGAATGATTGGGTATGATTAAGCATACCATAAAAAAATAAATTACCATAAGTGGGAATTTACCTATTGAGTTAGGTCTACCCCATGGGAATTTACCTATTGAGTTAGGTCTACCCATGTTATGGAAAACTTGATATTAATTAGGGATAATTAATATGGGGGTGATTAATTAGGTGTAATTAATCGACTAAGACACGAGGTTGGACTCATTTGTAGTGTAAAACTGCCCGGACCCGACCGGCTTAACCAGTTGCTACAAATGTCAGCCCAATGTGAGAGGTCTTAGCCATGAATTAAATACGAGATTAAGGTAAAGACACGAGGTTAGACTCTGTTATGACGTAAGACTGCCCGGATTCTACCGGCTTAACCAGGCGGTCATAACAGCTAGTCTAATGTGGGAGGTCTTTATGGGAAATCACGGTCTTAATTAATTAAGAAACACTTAACCATAGTAGCATGTAGTGGGACATGAGGGGTTAAGTGGGTGCCTTGGGTGGCATGTGGAAATTTAATGGTTGCCTTGGGGGGCATGTGGAATCTAGTGGGTTGCCTTGGGTGGCAATAGAAAATACGATTAGAATACTTAACCAAGAGAAACATGTAATTAAACATGATTAAAGGGTTAAGTGGAATACACTAGATATATGACAAGCTTAGGTGGGTAGCTTGTTGGGGGCCCATTTCAACCAATATCCCAAACGTATCTTTGTGGGCTCGACCCATGTCGAGTGACGGGACACGCATATTGGGCTTGATTATAAGAGGCCAAAACGGGTTAGCGGTGGCAACGCAAGTCCAACGGGTTTCATATGCGTGTGTGGGCCCGGGCTGGTAGATAAGTCGTTGTTGCATCGTGTAGATATAAAGTCGTGCACCGTTGATAGTATTGGGTAGCCACTTTAGGGGAGTGATACACCCCACTGTGGGACCAGCACGGGTATCTACGGTAGGGAGCCGATCGATGGGGAGTAGTGGGTACACCTAATGAAAATAGGGGCAGACGGCACCTATGTAGGGGTACACGAAACTACTGGGTAAGAGTTACTGAGTACACCTAGTGGAGATAGGGGCAGACGGCACCTATGTAGTGGGCTAGGGGTACACGAGACTACTGGGGAAATTTTCTAAGTCCTTGGAAGGGATCAACCTTTAAGTAGGAATGACTGGTGTGGTGCAGTTAGTAATTATCCTTGGGTGGGTAGATGCGTCCTGACGGTTATCTTAGTTTATTCTAAGTTTACCAAGCTGCTTAGTGTAGCCATTCATCCCCAGATATTACCGTAGGTCAAGTTTATATCTTCTCTGGTTACCTTAATGATTGTATTGTTAAAGTTATAGGACTCACTCAGACTTATGTCTGACCCCGTTGTTTTTATCTTTTTCCCAACCCTCAGGTCCTACGGTGGATCCTAGCAGTAGTAGAGCTTGATCGGATTGCTGTTCCAGTCTTTAGGAGCTTGGGTAGATGTAAAGCTCCAGTTATCCAGTTATCTTTTCTTTTGTTCTGGCTATTGTATAAGAGTGGGATTATGTACTTCTTTATTTTGATGGATATTGTACTTGACTTTTACCATGGTTTTATGATGTAACCAGACATGTTTATTTCCGCTGTTATGAGATGATGTTTTAAAATTTCAAGTACTATTTATATCTGTCTTGTTGTAATTTTTCTGTTCTATATTCACTAAAATACTCCGCCGATGCTATGGCATTCCCTTAGTGAGTGACCCTAGCGGGCGTGGGGTGTTACACGTGGTATCAGAGCCAGGTTACCAGAACAGATAAAATTTTTAGAAAACTATTTTTCTAAAACATTTTTGGAAAAGATATTTTCAAAAACATGTCTTTTAAAGAGAAAAGTTTTTGAAAGAAAAACATAATCCCCAATAGCCATATCTATATCCTTCGAATTCTCCATTTTGAATCTTTCCTTTTTCGTTTCAGCATGACCGAGAATCTTAATTTTCCAGAGGGTGTAACGATACCAGTATGGTATAGGAGATTGATGGAGGCTAGGGCCACCACTACGGGTCCAGCAAATGTTCCTCCACCAACCGTAGCACCCGATCTTCCTCCTCCCCCTCCTCCTCGTACGGATACTTTTGCTAAGACTTGCAAGGAATTTAAAGCTATGGGAGGAAAACCTTTTCAAGGATCTGAAACCTTTGTGGAGGCTAGAGATTGGCTTAAGGAGGTGGAAGAGTTGATAGATATCTTTGAGATGGAAGAAGGGAAGAAAGTCAAGTTGGCTGCTTGGTTAATGAAGGGAGAGGCCTCATTCTGGTGGGAGGTCACTAACGGAGAACGCCCCGTTGACTCTTGGGCGGATTTTAGGCAAAGATTTGTGGCAAAGTTTCTCTCAAGGGCGGAGGAAAACTTGTATATGGAAAGATTCTTGACTCTAAAGCAAGGAAATCTTTCGGTGAAGGAATATGTTAACAAGTTTAATCAATTGGCAAGGTTTGGCCTAGACATGGTGAATACACCGGAGAAGAAGGCTTTGCGGTTCGTGAAAGGCTTGAATGAACCTATGCATGGGTTGGCTATGACTCATATCCCTATGGGGGCCACCTTTGAGAAGCTAGTTGACATGGCACTCATGTATGAGGAAGAGAAGGGTCCTAATTCTAATAAGGCACCCGAGAAGAAGGGAGATCAAAAGAGACCTCAACAACAGCAAAGCAAAGGTGGGAAAGGCAACGGTGGCAAGAGCAAGAAGAAGAAGTGTTTCAATTGTGGGACACCTGGCCACCTAAGCAAGGATTGTCGCAAGAAAAAGAAGACTGGCTGCTTCAACTGTGGCGAAGCAGGGCATTTAGTGAAAGATTGCCCTAAGAAGGGGCAAAGGACGGGATCTACCTCAGGAGGACAGGTGCAAGCTCTTATGGCACCGAGTCAGGCTAGGGGGCAAGTACAGGCTCTCGCGGTTCCACCGATTCAGGAGAGAGGTAGAACTATTTCCGTTGAAAGTCTGGTTTTTCTATTTGACCATCCTGTCCGTACATTGTTTGATTCAGGCGCATCGCATTCGTTTATCTCATCATCATTAGTTGAGTCACTGCACTTAGACACCAGTCTGGTAGATGATCCCTTGGTTGTTTCAAACCCAATTGGGGGCTCCACTTATTTGTCTATGATATGTTTGGGTTTGAAGATTTCTATACTTAGCATTGAGTTTAGATGTGATGCTTTTGTATTGGGCTTCACGGGCTATGGGTTGATTTTGGGCATGGACTGGTTATCCAGTAATGGTGCCGTTCTTGATTGCGAAAGGAGAGTTGTTAGGCTCATGACCTGCTTGGGTAACACTCTCGAGATTTCTTGTAATCCCATGGACTCTGTTATGCTAAGTTATCTTGAATCGCTTGACGCTTCGGTCGAGAGTTTGCAATCTGTGAGAGTGGTCCGGGAATATCCGGATGTGTTTGAGGAGGTGAAGGGCTTACCTCCGAAGCGGGAGATTGACTTCCGAATATATTTGGTGGATAATGCTAAACCGGTATCTTTACCAGTGCGCCACATGGCTCCTCGTGAGAGGAGGGAACTCCATAAGCAAGTAGGGGAGTTACTTGAGAAGGGGTTCATAAGACGGAGCATATCGGAGTGGGGTGCTCCAGTAGTATTTGCTACGAAGGCGTATGGGTCCCTCAGACTTTGTGTAGATTATAGAGAACTCAACAAGCTCACAAAGAAGAATAGACACCCATTGCCGAGAATAGATGATCTTTTCGATCAGTTGGTTGGCGCTTCAGTATTTTCTCAGTTGGACTTGGCCACGGGGTTTCATCAGTTGAGGGTGGCTGAGGATAGCATAGACAAGACTGCCTTTAGAACTCCGGATGGTTTCTATGAGTGGCTGGTGATGCCATTTGGGTTGACGAACGCCCATGCATACTTTGTTGATTTGATGAGTAGGGTGTTCAGGGAGTTCCTTAATAAATTCGTGGTGGTCTTTGTGGATGATATCTTAGTATTTTCAAAGAGTGAAGAAGAGCATGCCCTACATCTTGGGGAAGTGTTGAAGACTCTTCGAGCATATAGCCTTAAGGCTAAATTCTCTAAATGTCACTTCTGGAGGAAGGAAGTGCGGTTCTTGGGGCACGTGGTCTCCAAGGAAGGGATAGCTGTGGATCCCGCGAAGGTAGTATCAATTCAGGATTGGAAGGTTCCGAAGAGTGCTACCGAAGTAAGAAGTTTCTTGGGGTTGGCGGGTTATTATAGGAAGTTTATCAAAGACTTCGCGAAGATATCAGCCCCATTAACCCGCTTAACAAAGAAGAATCTTGTTTTTGCATGGAACGTAGATTGTGATGATGCGTTCCGACGGTTAAAGAGAGCTTTAACCACTGCTCCAGTTTTAGTGTTGCCAGATGGGAGCAAGCCATTTGTTGTCTATACCGATGCCTGTGGGACAGGCCTTGGCGCAGTCTTAATGCAAGAGGGAAGGGTGATAGCCTATGGTGGAAGGCAGTTAAGGCCACATGAGAAAAATTACCCTACCCATGATCTAGAGCTGGCCGCTATTGTTTTTGCGCTTAAGATCTGGCGCCATTATCTTCTTGGTGAGAGATTCGAGTTGTTCACCGACCACAAATCATTAAAATACTTGTTTTCTCAGAAGGATTTGAATCTGAGACAGCAAAGGTGGATGGAGTTCTTAGCATCCTATGATTTCGAGATAGCATATACCCCTGGCAAGGGTAACGTGGTGGCGGACGCCTTGAGCAGGAAGAGGTTGTCCTTGAGTCCATTGTTCGTGGAGCGACGAAACTTGGAGTTTATCTCGATGTTTGATTTCAGACCTTCCATTGACTATGTACCCGGTTTGCTAGCTTCTTTGGAAGTTAGACCTACTCTTCTGGGGCGGATTGGGGAAGCCCAGAGGGACGACCCACAGTTGGTTGAGTTGATAGAGAAGCTCATAAGGGGGGAGTCGTCCAGCCATTTGAGTAGGTACACCCTAGACGATAAGGGGTGCTTGCGTAGAGACGGTAGACTTTGTGTACCGCAAGATGAAGGGTTGAGGAAGGTTATTCTTGATGATGCACACCGTTCTAGGATGGCCATTCATCCCGGTGGGGATAAGATGTACCAAGACATGAAGAGGGTTTTCTTCTGGGCCGGTATGAAGAAAGATGTGGCCGAGTATGTCGCTCGATGTTTGGTGTGCCAGCAAGTGAAGGCGGAGCAAAGGAAACCAGGTGGGTTGCTTCACCCATTGGAGGTTCCGCAATGGAAGTGGGATAGCGTCTCGATGGATTTTATTGACGGGTTACCCAGATCGAGAAAGGGTAATACAGGAATTTGGGTGGTGGTAGATAGACTTACTAAGAGCGCCCATTTCATACCTGTGAAGAGTAAGAGGACCGCTCCATGGTTAGCTTCAGTATATCTTCGAGAGATAGTTCGATTGCATGGGGTACCCTCTAGCATAGTGAGTGATCGAGATCCTATCTTCACTAGCGAGTTCTGGAGAAGTTTGCAAGAAGCAGTGGGGACTCAATTGTGTCTGAGCACCGCATATCATCCTCAGACAGACGGCCAGACTGAGAGGGTGAATCGTGTTCTAGAAGACCTTTTGAGGCTTTGTATCTTAGATTTTGGAGGTACATGGGAAGAGCATCTTCCATTGGTGGAGTTCGCATATAATAACAGCTTTCAGTCCAGTATTGGTATGGCTCCTTTCGAAGCTCTCTATGGAAGGCCTTGTCGATCACCTACATGTTGGTGGGAATCTACGGATAAGATCTTGCTTGGGCCTGATATGGTTAGGGAGACTTCTGAGAAGATTGACTTGATTCGAAGAAGGATGAAAGCAGCGCAGGATAGGCAAAAATCTTATGCGGACAAGAGAAGGACGGATCTTGAGTTTGAGGTTGGGGATATGGTTTTTGTTAAGGTATCTCCGTTGAGGAATGTTGTTCGCTTCGGATCCGTGGGGAAGTTAGCACCGAGGTTTGTTGGGCCGTTTCCTATCAAGGAAAGGATTGGACGGATGGCATATAGGGTGGAGTTGCCCGACAGACTTAGTGGTGTACATGATGTATTCCATGTATCACATCTGAGGAAGTGCTTACATGAGACGGCAGAGGTGGTAGAGCCAAGCTTGCTTAGAGATGTAGAGGTAGAGCGTGATGCGACTATTCGACGAGCTCCTACTCGCATCCTTGGGTCAGAGATTAGGAAGTTGAGAAACAGAGAGGTTCAACTAGTCAAGGTGCAATGGGGAGAAGATGAGAGCAACGCGACTTGGGAGACGGAAGCGAAGATGCGTTCATTGTACCCATTTCTTTTTGAGGGTATGTCCTTACTTTCTCCTTTATCGCTTGTCTAGTACTTATCTTATCTTTGGTATGTCCTCTCGTTAGTACCTTTGACCTTTAGATAGGGTAAACCTATGGTTGAAACATGTGTTTGAGACATGTTATGGTTGATGGATGCAAGTGGATGCAAGTGTTTGCTAGTGGTTGCTCGTGGATGCATATACACACACTCTAGGCACTAGATCGGCTCAGTCACTTCATATTGCATATTGCATAAAATTGTGTGTAGGAAAGTATATTTATGGATGTATAATGGTTGTGTTATCACATGGATGATGCATTTTGGTGAATGGTTGTGCACTCATGTAGATATTGTATGTGTCGATAGGGTTTTCTCGCATACATAATGGATGCATGGCACTATCATGGTTTGCATATGTTCATACATTAGATAGGGAACATATACACACACTTTTTGCATATGCTCATACATCATTAGATATTGTTTTAAGGACAATGGATGCCAGTGTTTGATGGATTGAGTAGATGGTTGTTTGGATGGTAGGATATGCATTCTCCTTAGCTTGGAGATTTCGGGGACGAAATCCTTTAAGGAGGGGAGAATGTAACACCCCGAATTTTAGTTAATACTAAAATTCACTAATTATAAGATAAATAAACTCAGATGTGGGAATTAGGGGAAACGGGCTGCGTCATTACGTTCGTCTCGGAAAAATACGCGAAATAGAGTCCGAGTTTTCGAAAATCGGAGTCCGTATGGCCCAGTTATGGCCCAATGAAGTTTGCAGAAAATTCAAAACTAAAACAGATTTAAATTAAAATTTAAATATTCAGATTGGGAATGGGCCAGGCGGGGTCAGGCGGGAAGCTTCCCGCCCAACCCATGTCGACAGGGCTGTCGACAGGCCTGTCGACAGGGGTGTCGACATGCCTGTCGACTTGCCTGTCGACAGGGTGGCACCGTTCTGTGAACCTGGGTGCACCAGGTTGCACCAGGTTGGGTTTCAGGCTGGCTAGGAGGGCTGGTTCTAGAGATTTCCTAAATCTAAGGGTCCTAGTCTAATCTAGGGTTAATCTAAGGGCCTAAAACACTCACCTAATCCTATAAATAAGACCCCAACCCTACCCTAATTCATTCATAATTAAGTCTTGTAACTAAACTATGGCAAAATGAAATTTGAGCATGGCCTCCACTAGTTCATGAAGGAAGTTGCAAGCAAATCATTCTCTAATCATCATTATCTTCATAGTTAGCAACTTATTCCTCTTCATAAGTTGGTTAATTTTGAGTTTGGTGAGTTTTTATCACTTTAACATCAATTGTTAAAGTAAGTAGATTGGGTGTAATGAGGCTTATGGTTTTAAATGCGGATTAGTGAGTTTGAATCATGTATAATGATATGTTACTCTATGTTGTTCTATGATTATGCATATTTGATGAGTTAGTTTATGCATGCTTAATAAGTTGATTTATGCATGTTTAACAAGTTGGTATATGCATGTTTAACAAGTGGATTTATGCATATTTAATGAGTGGAATTATGCATGTTTAACAAAGTGAGTTGTGCAAGTTAAGTATATATTTAAATGCAAGTTTAATGTGATATGCAAGTTATGCATGCTTATGCAAGTATATGGATGCTTATGCAAGTCATGTATATGTTTAAATGCAAGATTTATGTGATATGCAAGTTATGCATGCTTATGCGAGTATATGAATGTTTATGCAAGATATGTATATGCTTAAATGACATGATATGCAAGTTATTCATGTTTATGCAAGTATGTGAATGCTTATGCAAGTATGTGGATGCTTATGCAAGTATGTGGATGCTTATGCAAGTATGTGAATGCTTATGCAAGTTATGTGTATGCTTAAATGCATGTTTAACATGTTATGCAAGTTATGAGAATACCTATATGCAAGTTCAACATGTTATGCAAGATATGTGTATGATAATATGCAAGCTCATATGCAACATGTTATGTAAATCATGTGTATGATAATATGCAAGTTTGGGTTATATGTAGATGGGTTAATATATGCTCATATATGCAAGTTGACATTCTCTTAACCCATGACAAAGTTGTATGCTAAACCCATGATATTTGTGATGACCTTCCCCTTATTTATGTCATGAAATGAGAACGATTTACGTAGGGAACGATGGGGTGGGTAAATATGTTAATAAATGAATGATTGGGTATGATTAAGCATACCATAAAAAAATAAATTACCATAAGTGGGAATTTACCTATTGAGTTAGGTCTACCCCATGGGAATTTACCTATTGAGTTAGGTCTACCCATGTTATGGAAAACTTGATATTAATTAGGGATAATTAATATGGGGGTGATTAATTAGGTGTAATTAATCGACTAAGACACGAGGTTGGACTCATTTGTAGTGTAAAACTGCCCGGACCCGACCGGCTTAACCAGTTGCTACAAATGTCAGCCCAATGTGAGAGGTCTTAGCCATGAATTAAATACGTGATTAAGGTAAAGACACGAGGTTAGACTCTGTTATGACGTAAGACTGCCCGGATTCTACCGGCTTAACCAGGCGGTCATAACAGCTAGTCTAATGTGGGAGGTCTTTATGGGAAATCACGGTCTTAATTAATTAAGAAACACTTAACCATAGTAGCATGTAGTGGGACATGAGGGGTTAAGTGGGTGCCTTGGGTGGCATGTGGAAATTTAATGGTTGCCTTGGGGGGCATGTGGAATCTAGTGGGTTGCCTTGGGTGGCAATAGAAAATACGATTAGAATACTTAACCAAGAGAAACATGTAATTAAACATGATTAAAGGGTTAAGTGGAATACACTAGATATATGACAAGCTTAGGTGGGTAGCTTGTTGGGGGCCCATTTCAACCAATATCCCAAACGTATCTTTGTGGGCTCGACCCATGTCGAGTGACGGGACACGCATATTGGGCTTGATTATAAGAGGCCAAAACGGGTTAGCGGTGGCAACGCAAGTCCAACGGGTTTCATATGCGTGTGTGGGCCCGGGCTGGTAGATAAGTCGTTGTTGCATCGTGTAGATATAAAGCCGTGCACCGTTGATAGTATTGGGTAGCCACTTTAGGGGAGTGATACACCCCACTGTGGGACCAGCACGGGTATCTACGGTAGGGAGCCGATCGATGGGGAGTAGTGGGTACACCTAATGAAAATAGGGGCAGACGGCACCTATGTAGGGGTACACGAAACTACTGGGTAAGAGTTACTGAGTACACCTAGTGGAGATAGGGGCAAACGGCACCTATGTAGTGGGCTAGGGGTACACGAGACTACTGGGGAAATTTTCTAAGTCCTTGGAAGGGATCAACCTTTAAGTAGGAATGACTGGTGTGGTGCAGTTAGTAATTATCCTTGGGTGGGTAGATGCGTCCTGACGGTTATCTTAGTTTATTCTAAGTTTACCAAGCTGCTTAGTGTAGCCATTCATCCCCAGATATTACCGTAGGTCAAGTTTATATCTTCTCTGGTTACCTTAATGATTGTATTGTTAAAGTTATAGGACTCACTCAGACTTATGTCTGACCCCGTTGTTTTTATCTTTTTCCCAACCCTCAGGTCCTACGGTGGATCCTAGCAGTAGTAGAGCTTGATCGGATTGCTGTTCCAGTCTTTAGGAGCTTGGGTAGATGTAAAGCTCCAGTTATCCAGTTATCTTTTCTTTTGTTCTGGCTATTGTATAAGAGTGGGATTATGTACTTCTTTATTTTGATGGATATTGTACTTGACTTTTACCATGGTTTTATGATGTAACCAGACATGTTTATTTCCGCTGTTATGAGATGATGTTTTAAAATTTCAAGTACTATTTATATCTGTCTTGTTGTAATTTTTCTGTTCTATATTCACTAAAATACTCCGCCGATGCTATGGCATTCCCTTAGTGAGTGACCCTAGCGGGCGTGGGGTGTTACACAACCCCCCGAACCCAAGTCGCAATGCAGTGATGTAATTGGCTCGGTGATGGTGTAACTTCGAGAAGAATTCAAGTGGGAATGTTCGAAGTGTTGGAGGGTTTGATCGGGGAAATGCAACGAATGTAGATTCAACTCAAAGGTCATGAGTTGGTGGATAATGGTTGCTCGAGAAGGTTGCTTGTGGCATGAAATGTCATCAAGGTTGGATGACTAGAGATGTGAAGGCCGAGAAGTCATCGTTGTCGTAAGTTCTAGCAGGCTTAAAGCAGGGGTACAATGGGGGCACCCGAAAGTCCGGAATATTGATGGTCGAGTACCTTGGGTATCATTGAAAGGCCTTGTAATGACCTGGGGAATTTGTGATCCTGGATATCGGCATACAACACTATGTCGACTATTCAAGCATCGGAAACACCAGATAGTCCATGAAAGAAATTAGAGGGTGATAATAGATAAGATAGAAACTTAGAATAGAAGAAGAACATACAACATCAGAGTAACACGAATCTCACAGCAGAACGAACAACATATAATAGATAACATATCTTTGAAATAAAATCATTATATGTATACAGTAACATTATCATAGTACAACACTTACAACACAGCGGAAATAAACAGTAGTTATATAATCCTGAAGCCTCCTGCTCCAAGCTCTCTAAGTATATCTGTAAAATCCTGACTACTTGACTGTCCATACAAAATTGGGCACCCAAGAGTTTAGGGAAAACAAAACAAAATAAACTCTGGGTCAGTCATAGGACTGGTGTGAGTAAAACAGTTTAAAACAGTTTGAGTAATTAAACGATATCTCATAAGACCACGCCGTATAATGGAATGGGTTTTTCCCTTATGAGAATCCAAAGCATTTGATTTAACATCAAAAATCCTTTTGAACGAAATGATAAACTTTATATCAAAACTCATTGATATTATAATAATGTCTATCAACCACAATATAATAATCATCTAGTAGAAACGCTTTCATCTCACGTTCTACATATATAGTATACAATCAAAATCGCAAGCACTTATTGGATAATGTGTTTCCAACTATGACAAGGTATGGAACCACCTTCTGATAGTGTACCTCTAGAGAGGAATACACTGGGTTCAACAAGAACATATTGCAACCCGGCCACACATGATCGACCACTCATTTCGCTTGAGTGTATCGAATGTATATCACCAACGGTTGGGATCAGCAACAGTTTCCCGAATGGGACAATATCGATAATAGATTATAGAATGAAATGAATATCTCTAGATAGGTGATAATACACCCTACTTGGCAGCCAACCACTTAGCCATGCTGCCTGCCCGATTTTTGTCATTTCCCAGTTGTGAGGCTAGAGGCCATGCTTATCTTTGACAGATCACACAATTATTCACTTTGAATGTCACATCGTCGTACCTGCAAAATCCCATATTGATTTCCCCAAAAATACAACGGGTATACAGCTAAGAGAAACGAATTCCTCCGCCACCAAACGTAAATACGTTTGAAGAGATCAACTTACGCAATCCATTAAATATACTATGTCAGACATTCTTCCATACAGGTCGTCCCGGAACTGGACAAACCGAAGGCACTATTCTGTAAACAGGTTAGCACTTGCATAGCTCCATCTTCAATTATCTTCATCATATTTGATTCGCAATGCTAACGCCCATACAGAGTGGTTTTCAGGTAATGAATCTGATCCCGATCTCTCCGTATTGACAACGGAAAAAGGGTCAAAGACTTCGATAGTCGGTGAGTTAACTATCAAAGAAAAACACGTGTGCAAACAACGATATTATTTCCAGATGGAATTTCTATCGATCAATCATCATTTAATGTTTATCTCTTTAGTTCATTAATTTGTTTATTTCCTGTTTCCATATATTCAACATTCCTTATCTTCTAAATTTAGGAAATATACATTATTAATCATTGGAAAACATTTCCATCTCTTTTCACGTATCACTGTCATTCCAGTTTTTTTATCATCAAACATTTCATTTTCTATGATTAGAAAATATCTCTGATTATATTTGGAAAACGTTTCCAAAACTCATTCATCGGATTTAAACAGATGTTTAAATAAAACATTTCTATGCCACTCAAACCATTACCTCATTGACTAAATTCATTTAACCAACCTTCACTATCGAACCTTACCCATTCCTTAGTTAAAAACAAAGTCAATCAAGTTGGGGGTATAACTACCTCTCAGACCTTAACTGAACAACATTCCTAACCTCGAAATAGACAAAGTTCACCTTTTACATCTTTAACAAACTTCCTTACGTAACTCTCCGATTCTATTTACGAATCTACTTCTTTTACAGAAATCATTTGATTTTAACAATAGTGTTAAAATCTCATGCTGTTGAAATATAATAACTTAAGTATAACTTTTATTTATTGATTTGTATAAATAAACAAACAACTAATTTATTTATAAATAAATAAATCTTGATTAAAAACGGAAAGTGAATAGTACTTTCCCGAATTCGATATAATTGCATCTAACGTATAATTCTCTTTCGAAAAATCTATATTCGATAACTCCTTTTCGAATAAACTATATTCGATTAACTCTCTTCGAATAACTAATATTCGACTAACTCCTTTTCTTCGAATAACCTATATTCGTTAAATCCTTTTCTTCGAATAACTAATATTCGACTAACTCCTTTCGAATAAACTGCATTCGATTTACTCCTTTCTAATAAACTACATTCGATTTACTCCTTTCGAATAAACTATATTTGATTTACTCCTTTCGAATAAACTATATTCGATTTACTCCTTTCGAATAAACTACATTCGATTTACTCCTTTTGAATAACTATATTCGATAATCTTCTTTTCGAATAACTATATTCGATTAACTCTATTCGCTTAACTCTAATCAACTAACTCTATTTGATTAACTCTAATTCGATTTACTCTATTTGATTAACTCAAATTCGATTTACTATATTTGATTAACACAAATCAATTAACTCTATCGGTTAACTCTTGTCAATTAACCTTATTTGATTAACTCTATTCAAATAAACTACATTCGATTAACTCCTTTTCAAATAACCAATATTCGATAACTCTTTTCGAATAACCAATATTCGATATCTCTTTTTTTAACTCTATTCGAATAACTAATATTCGATAACTCATTTCGAATAACTCTATTTGATTAACTCTATTTGATTAATTCCAATTAGATCAACTCTAACTCGACTAACTCTGACCCATTACTTCTAACTCGATTAACTCTAACTGGTTAACACTAACTGGTTAACTCTAACAGATTAATCTAACTCTAATCGATTAATTCTAATTAATTCTCTATTTATTTAACAAATAAATATTCCTTTCAATTCTATTTATTTTCTAAATAAATATCCCTTTTCAATTCTATTTATTTAACAAATAATATTTTTCTTTTATTATCTATTTATTTTCAAAATAAATATTTCCATTTATAATCTATTTATTTTCAAAATAAATATTTCAATTTATAATCTATTTATAAATGTTTTACAAATATTTCCTTTTCAATTCTATTTTTAAATGTTTTACAAATATTTCCTTTTCAATTCTATTTGTAAATGTTTTACAAATATTTCCTTTTCAATTTGTTTTCACAAATATTTTCCTTCTCTATTGTTTTCACAAATATTTTCCTTTTCTATTTGTTTTCACAAATATTTTCCTTTTCTATTTGTTCTTTGATTTTATAAAAATATTTTCTTTTATAAAATCCTTTTTCCTTTTATATATAAAATCCATTTATTTTATATAAATACTTTATTTTCAAAATACATTTTGTATTTCTTATGGTATTTAAAATACCCAAATTACAATGATCGATATCATTCAACACACGTAATCAACATAGATTATATATCACATCATATATTACAATATATGAAAAACTGTAAAATAAATGTTGAGGAATCCAGTTGGATTCCTCCGACCTGTTTCCCTGCATCCACAGATGTTAAACAATACAATTAACATCAATTTCATTTCACTATGAAATATTCTGCTAAACAGAATCAATTTATATACACATATATATATAACCAGATCTATAATTTCAACCAATTACTTAGCAGTTCAACCAAACAGTCAATACACATCAATCAATCATCATTTATCAGTTCTAAATATACGTTATAAAAATATGAACTGGTAGAGTTGGTGAGTTTTACTCACATTGGACAGTTATCATTAAATAACGATTAACTATCTTTGATACTGACGGAAAATTTATTTCACTATAAATTGTAATGAGCTCCGATTCACTCCCAGTCAGTTCCATTGGGTAGTGTCCGTCCATGTGATCCCAACGGATCTTGTTTCGCTGAAAACCGGTATCGTACGGTAAAGATATTCAATTTCGAAGTTTATATACACTTAAATTAAATAAATCATTAACTAAATTACTATTTGGGCCCAACCATTTCAAACTCAGCCCAATACAAACGAACCCGCACCGCTATGAACAGTGCTTCTTCCTATTCTATTCCGAACGCTGCTCCTCACCATCGTCGAACATTTCCATTCCATTATCTCCTCCCTCACTTCACAACAATTCCAACAAAAATCTCCTAAATTCACCTCATCAACTCCTCATCATCTCCATACCGGTTTCATGATACTAGCACTCCAGTGACATAGACCGATCTCGAGCCTCCCTATTCTCACACAGTACAAGTCGCGAAGTTGATTTCCATCGAATCCTTCAAAATTCACAAAGTAGACACGGTTTTCAATGATGAACCCAAAAATAACAACAAAAAAAACCCACAGATGCTTGTATTGTGAGGTTAATTCAACCCTAGTCCACGCTAAAGCCATTCGATCTCCAGGAAGATGATGCGCACCAAGCAAAACTGACATGAAATGGAAGCTTAGGCCCTAACGATCTCAGACAAACACATATAGTGATTTGTAGAAATATATTTCTATTTGTTTGGATTTTATTTTGATTTTCCTAGATGAAGAACTCACGTTTTACTTCCTGGAGGCAGATTCTAAAGCGTTGACCAGCGACTGAAAAATATTTAGGGTTAGAGAGGGGTGAGGGTATTTATAGAAAGACTTAAACAATTTTATATTCGATTATTTAAATAAATTTTTTATACCACGTTGTTTGTAATTGTCCTTTAAAATTCCTACGATCACACATGATATCCAAAAATCACGAAAATGAACATGTAGCTACAGTTCGACATTACGGACATAACGAAACTGGTTTCGTCGAATTCCGACTCCGTTTGCTCACACAGCGTATTTTTAACCGTCAAAATGTTGACTTTTTTCACTTTAAAAATCCGTACGGCCAAACACTGACTCCAAAAATCATGAAACTTGGAATCTAACAATAATTTAATATTACGGATCCAACAAAATTAGTTTCGTCGAAAACGAAGGTCATTTGCAAATCTGGCTATTTTTAAAGCTCTAAATAACCCATTTAAATATATAAATATATTTAAAAACAATTAAATTAAATATTTATAAATAAATATTATCGTATATATTCACATAGAATACTGTATAGCTCCAAAATAAATATATATGGATTTATAACTCGATATTCAAATCTCGGTCGAATCGATATTCAATTTATATTGAAAAATCCTTTTATAATATAAATAAATCGCTATAATTTATAAAGGAATTCCATAGCGACTTTTCGAAAATTTGATTTGGACATAAATCAAAATCTACACAATGAAATCCCGGTTTTTCTCTTCCATTAGAAAAATATACTTCATCAGCTCCATATGTTTCTTGTTTCATAGAAATACGATTTAAAACGGACCCTGTATATTCGTTTAAAGTTCGAATCGCCAAATAGCGAACTACAGCGCCATTTCGAGCTCGATTATAATTATAATATAATTATATGTTCAAACTTTGTTTATATAATATATTCGTTAATATAATTCAAATCTAAACTGAATTGTATATTTTAAATAATCCAAATTACACAATATTGTGAATTCCACTATTGTTGATTATTTCTGAAATTAAATAAATTATTCTATTATTTAATTTAATTAAATATTCACTATTATTTAATTCTACGACCATTCAATTCTCTAAATCACTATTTAAATAATTAAATAAAATTAATTATTATACTATAAAAATACGGGACATTACATTCTTTCCCCCCTAAAATAATTTCGTCCTCGAAATTGCTAAGGTAGAAAACAAACCCTATTAACTGGATTAAAACTTATTTGCTCACTTCTTAACTTCAGTTTCAACTGAACCAATTTAAATTTAAATTTTAATTAAAATATTAATTAATTCTTATCAACGAAAATTTTCAAAAAACTGTAAAAAAAAATAACACCTTAACTTTTCGAAAAATTTCGCCAGCACCACCTTTGTACGGGTCAATAGATCAAACTCCAACTCGCCTCTCTGGGCCTTCTCCAACCTAAAAGAAAATCAAACATCCAAGCGGCTTGCCAATTCGGCTCATCAAAATCTCAAACCCATATGTAATATAAACTGGTACCTTTTTGTCGGCCATATCAATACATCCTTTCCATCTGCTATCAATTCAGCATATGCCAATGTCATTCCAATCAAACTCGAAGCAACTTTTATCTCCTACCCAACCATTCGCTTATACTCAAGCCAAATTTTATTTCAAACCAAAGTTCCATTCTTTATTTTCAAATCCTTAACTCATCAATCCAATACCATTTCGAATTCCTATGTCACAAATCCAATTTTCTTGATATCATTCTAATCCAATTAAATTTCCACTTACTTAACTGATTTTAATTCAACCCATCTTTTCCTGGGAATTTTAAATAACTTAGCTTTTCAAAATCAAATACTCCTTCTCGAAATTCAAAACAACTTGCTTTCTCAAAGCAATTCAAAAATCATCACTTTGGTAGTAATCCCTCACTTACACACTCGAAAATGAACACCGATGATGTCATGATCATCATCGGAATCTATTTTCCAGTTATCAAAGTGAGTTCAATACTATATCACTTTCAAAACCATTTCTAAACACTTTCATTTTGAAATTCATTTCAAAATATCTTTTACAACGCTTGTAAACAATTTAAAATCTCCCACGATTTTAAAATTCTCATATATTCCATTCAATTCCATTTACGAACACTTTTCATGTTTTCGAAATTTCAAATTCCAAATTCTCATTTAAATTCAGATTTAATTCATCTGATTTCATATATTATACTTATATGAATTCTAATTGGTTATATACATAACCATTTAATTTATAATCTTTCTCGATTATAATAACAACCAATATATCCAATACATATTACAATAATTCCAATATAAATTCTTTATATCATAATATAATTTGGGTAAAATTATTCCATTTACCCTCTTTTCAAAACAATCGTGTCGACCCATCATATTCGAGTGTTTAGAAACTCCAACTGATACAGTGGATCAAAATGATCGATCAGAACCCATAAACAACTCAACCAATAAATCTACTCAATATAAAACCATTTTTATATCAAATAACAAATACGTTCACTCGTATATATACACTCAACTCAATCTAGGGCATTACTAACCCTATCTCTACTTAGTCACGCCACAGAGCCAAGGTAATTACTTAACCTTAAGCTCTGATACCACTGTAACGACCCGGGGAATTTGCGATCGTGGATATCGACATACAACACTATGTCGACTATTCAAGCATCCAAAACACCAGATAGTCCATGAAAGAAATTAGAGGGTGAGAATAGATAAGATGGAAACTTAGAATAGAAGAAGAAGAACATACAACATCAGAGTAACACGAATCTCACAGCGGAAAGAACAACATATAATAGATAACATATCTTTGAAATAAAATCAGTATATGTATACAGTAACATTATCAAAGTACAAAACTTACAACACAGCGGAAATAAACAATAATTATATAATCCTGAAGCCTCCTGCTCCAAGCTCTCCAAGTATATCTGTAAAATCCTGACTACTTGACTGCCCGTACAAAATTGGGCACCCAAGAGTTTAGGGAAAACAAAACAAGATAAACTTTAGGTCAGTCATGGGATTGGTGTGAGTAAAACAGTTTAAAACAGTTTGAGCAATTAAACGATATCTCATAAGACCACGCCGTATAACGGAACGGGTTTTTCCCTTATGAGAATCCAAAGCATTTGATTTAACATCAAAAATCCTTTTGAATGAAATGATAAACTTTATACCAAAACTCATTGATATTATAATAATGCCTATCAACCACAATATAATAATCATCTAGCAGAAACGCTTTCATCTCACGTTCTATATATAGTATACAATCAAAATCGCAAGCACTTATTGGATAATGGGTTTCCAACTATGACAAGGTATGGAACCACCTTCCGATAGTGTACCTCTAGAGAGGAATACACTGGGTTCAACAAGAACATCTTGCAACCCGGCCACACATGACCGACCACTCATTTCGCTTGAGTGTATCGAATGTGTATCACCAGCGGTTGGGATCAAAAACCGTTTCCCGAATGGGACAGCATCGATAATAGATTATAGAATGAAATGAATATCTCTAGATAGGTGATAATACAACCTTCTTGGCAGGCAACCACTTAGCCATGCCGCCTGCCCGATTTTTGTCATTTCTCGATTGGGAGGCTAGAGGCCACACTTATCTCTGACAGATCACACAATTAATCACTTTGAATGTTACATCGTCATACCCGCCAAATCACAAATTGATTTCCCCAAAAATACAATGGATATACAGCTAAGAGAAACAAATTCCTCTGCCACCAAATGTAAATGCGTTTGAAGATATCAACTTACGCAATCCATTAAATATACTCTGTCAGACATTCTTCCATACAGGTCATCCTGGGACTGGACAAACAGAAGGCACTATTCTGTAAACAAGACAGCCCTTGCATAACTCCATCTTCAATTATCTTCATCATATTTGATTCGCAACGCTAACGCCCATACAGAGTGATTTTCAGATAATGAATCTGATCCTGGTCTCTCCGTATTGACAACGGAAAAAGGGTCAAAGACTTCGATAGTCGGTGAGTTAACTATCAAAGAAAAACACGTGTGTAAACAACTATATTATTTCCAGATGGAAATTCTATCGATCAATCATCATTTAATGTTTATCTCTTTAGTTCATTAATTTGTTTATTTCCTGTTTCCATATATTCAACATTCCTTATCTTCTAAATTTAGAAAATATACGTTATTAATCATTGGAAAACATTTCCATCTCTTTTCACGTATCACTGTCATTCCAGTATTCTTTATCATCAAACATTTCATTTTCTATGATTAGAAAATATCTCTGATTATATTTGGAAAATGTTTCCAAAACTCATTCATCGGATTTAAACAGAAGTTTAAATAAAACATCGCTATGCCACTCAAACCATTAACTCATTCGCCTTTTACATCTTTAACAAACTTCCTTACGTAACTCTCCGATTCTATTTACGAATCTACTTCTTTTACGGAAATCATTTGATTTTAACAATAGTGTTAACTTCTCATGTTGTTGAAACATAATAACTTAAGTATAACTTTTATTTATTAATTTGGATAAATAAACAAACAACTAATTTATTTATTTGTAAATAAATAAATCTTGATTAAAAACGAAAAGTGCATAGTACTTTCTTGAATTCGATATAATTGAATCTAACATATAATTCTCTTTCGAAAAATCTCTATTCAATAACTCCTTTATGAATAAACTATATTCGATTAACTCTCTTCGAATAACTAATATTCTACTAACTCCTTTTTCTGAATAAACTATATTCGATTACTCCTTTTGTAACACCCCACATCCGTTAAGGTCACTCACAAAGGGAATGCCTTAACTTCAATGGAGCATTATGGGTACTGGAACAGAAATATTACAAGATAGACATATATAAAACAACGGAAGGTAAAGTAGAAGTACTTCAAATCATTTATTAAATATAATTGTTTACAATAAAAGCCCATCAACTTCCAATACCCAATTACATAGCTAAAATATCTGTCTTGCTCAAAAACAAAGAAGCATGAAAATAAATTGTAGTATTCCCCAATAAAGCAAAGCAAGCCATAGCCAAGAGAGATCCAAGCCGTAAATGAAAGAGCCTTGGGAGCTTGGTAACATCCGAACTAAGTTATATTCCCACCCTGCGAACCTGGGGGGGAGGGGACGGAAGAAAAAGAGGCGAAACAAAACGGGTCAGTCATAAAGACTGAATAAGTCCTAGTGACTTTCAGCATAAAAACAGGTAAAGATAACATGGCATGAATAAACTGAAAGTAAACATAAGCATGATGATAAAATAAACTACAGGCACGATAACTAAGAATAACATCATATGATTTTTGTCAAGTATAACATCGCAAGGTTCCTATTCAAGATAAACTAAGTATAATTTCGCAAGATTTCTATCAAGCATCGCAAGATTTCTCTGGTTCACCAAAATATTTCTATGATATCTATTTGCTCTGCACCACCCGTACTAGTATCCTAATCCGTGTCATGTGTTGACTATAAAATGATCCCTTGCCCAATTTCATGAAATGGCCCATTACTTGGCCCCACGAAACGATCTATTAATCGATCGGCTCCCTACAAGTCCTAGCTCGTTCATGTGTCTGTGTCATACGGCCCTATCACGAATGTAGCTACCTGTGCTAGGTCCACCATAGGGTGTATCAAGTCCGAGGGTGCCAACCACCGACACGAATCAAGCATGCACAGTGTAAACCTACTGATGCCCAATGCCTGCTTTTTCAACTCCAGACTACGTGCACGACCATAGTCCGCCTGAACCTACTCTGGCGCACCAACTCAACCGTCGTTCTGGTCGCTTATAATCAGCCCAGTAATCGTGCCCCACCCTGCCTAGTTCCCGGGTACCATGATACATTAGTGGGTTACTGCTGAAATGGACCGCGTAACTAGGGTTTCCGTCCAATAGGTTAAGTGTTGTCATTTAAATTCGTGACTTAACCCTTATCAGTCTAGCATGTCAAGTTAGTTAAGTGTTGTCATTCAAGTTTGTGACTTAACCCGCCTACGTGTCATGTCAAATTGGCTAAGTGTTGTCATTCAAGTTCATGACTTAGCCCTACGAATCATGTGTCAAAATGGTTAAGTATATTCAATCGGTTCATGACTTAACCCCACCAAATCATCGTGTCAAATTGGTTAAGTATATTCAAGCGGATCAAGTTCAGGTTCACTTAACCCACCCATTCATGTCATATTGGTTAAGTGTCGTTAGTCTAGTCATATTACTTAACCTTTCCATTCTTAGCATGTCTGTTTATTGGCATTAATTAATTATTAATGCATCAACCACTCACATTAGACCTGTTGTTGCGGTCACTGGATATGCCAGGCGGTTCCGGGCAGAATTACACCACAACTCAGTCTAACCTCGGGTTTAAGCACGATATGACTAACTTCTCACATTGGATCTTATTATTTGCAGTCACTGGATATGTCAGGCGGTTCCGGGCAGAATTACACTGCAAACTCAGCCCAACCTCGAGTTAGACATGTTCACGTTCGCGTTCATATTCATATTCATGTTCATGTTTCAACCACGTTCATATTTCCAGTTATATGCCAATTATCAAGTTCATAATTCATGTTTTTTTCCCCAAAACGTATTTCCAAATTATTACCTTAATTCACTATAAGGTTATGCCAAGTTATAGCCTTTTATTTACAATACATGCCAACTACCCAAAACCCAACTTAGGCGCGTTCATATTAAACCTCTACCAAGTCATAATTTATCAGATATGTTTCAACTCCATATTTTTCATAATTAACATATTCCCAAGTTCTAGATTACATGTCAGTTTTACATATGCCCAATTCATACCAAATTTACATATGTCCAATTCATGCCGTTTTACATGTATGTCAAGTTTATGCCAATTTACGCATATCAAGTTCTAGCCAAATTACATATATCGAGATCCATGTCAAATTACATATGCCAATCCCCATTCTTTCAATTACCATTATAATGATTATACCCAAATATTCAATTTTAGGTTAATGGTAGTAATACCCAAATATCCAATTTTTATGTTATGCCTTCGATTCTACCAAATACATATATCCAACTAGGCAATATCCCAATATTTTCTCATGTAAATCGCGGTTTAGGCCTAGGTCCGAAATTGACCTAGGTTCATCAAAAGAAAATAAATAGGGGGAGGTAGAAGTTGCAATAAAAACAAGATCAGAGAGAAAATAGCATAAATCATCATGATAGACATAAAGATTACAACTTGATGATAACATCATTACGAATCAAGAAAACTGCTGAATAGATTATAAACTTGACATGATCATGAAGATAGACAAGTCTCAAAACCCTAGATTCAAGGAGCAACAGAAATAGATCAGAATCGATAAACATACTTAAATCCAATTCCACTTTATTCCATGGCCATATCATAATTAAATATTTAAATCTAAAAGTAACTAGAACTTACAGTGCGCGGATCGAGAATTAGAAAGCAGAAGTTGATGTTGAATCTCTATTTGATTAATCGTGCTCTAATTGAAAACCCCCAATTTGCAAATCTCTATGCGTAGTCTTGATGGAGAAGAAGTAGTCCCTTATTGTAATAACCCGCAAAATCTGGGCCAGTTTAAAATTTTTATTTTGGCCATTTTAGCGAATTTTGAATATTTAAAATAGATTATTTTAAATAATGGCGACGGAAAATTTATTTTCAATATAGAATCGACGTATATATTATATACGTCGTCGTTAGAATATAAATAATTATATATAATTATAAATAGAAAAGAAAATGGCGCGGTAGTTCGAAAATTCGATTTCTAATTTCAAATGAATATACAGAATTCAATATAAGTCAGAATTGAACGAAACAAGAAATATTTGAATCTGTATAACTATATCTTTGTAACGAAGTTAACAAACTGAGATTTCATTTTAGAAATGATGAGATATGTCCAGTTGAAAATTAGAAATAGTCGCTGTGGAATTTATATATATTTTAATATAATATATAGCCCTTAAAAATAGCCATTTTGCAAATGACCTCGGATTTCGACGAAACCACTTTTGTTGGATCCGTGATGTCAAATTATTGCTAGATTCCAAATTTCATAATTTTTCGAATCAATATGTGAGCGTGGCAAAGGAAAACGCGTTTGACCAGTTTCAGTTGATTTTAATCGACTGGAAATTGGCCATTTTTCTAACGGTCTCAGAATTCGACGAAACTAGTTTTGTTAGGACCGTATCGTCAATACGAAGCTAGAAAATATTTTTCTGGAATTTTTCGAGTTAGTTTGTGCCCCCGGTAATTTGAAATATACGTTTAAAATTCAATATAGTGATTTAAAAGTAAATTCAAGGGAAACTGACTGTAACAATCGAATCAGCTTGCGATACATGTTTCATTGTGTTCGGAATGGGGGTGAAACGCTATGGACGACAGGCGGTGGGTCTCGTTTTGAGGTCGAAAATAAAAGTTGCTTTTTGAAAGTAATTAAATAATTAAATATATATATATTTTTCATATAAACCCCCCCCCTCTCGTTTTCATTCTAAAAACAGAAATCAAATAAATAAAAAAAAAAAAAAAAAAAAAAGAAAAACCCCCAATCGCGATCGCCCCCCCAGGATCCGTCGCCAGAGCCACCCAACGCCGCCTCTTCGCCAGCTCCGACCACCGCCCCTCCCCAGATGCATCGCCGCCCTTTCCCCTTCTTCTTCGATGATCCCCGAACCCCAAACCCGTCGCCCCATCGTACGCCATCGCCAATAGCGATCCACGCCACCGCAGTCCCCCCCCCTGTCGATGACCGCTTCCCCTCCCCTGTCGATGGTCGCGCCCCACTCGCGAAGTCCAGTACCCTCCTGCCGCCGACGAAGATGAAGCGAAGCCCCCCCCCCCCCGACAAAGCCGACAGCGCCCCAGGTAGTTTTTTTATTTTATTTTATTTATTTTTACTTTTATATTGATTTTATAAAAAAAAAAACTGTTTTAAAAAGAATTTTTAAACTGTTTTTTTTAGAAATCAAAACTGAGATTTTTAAAAGTATTTTAAAAACTGATTTTTAATTTATTTTTAAAACTGAATTTTTAAATATAGAAAACTGTTTTTATTTTTAAGATTCAAAACTGAGATTTTTAAAAGTTTGAAAAACTGATTTTATTTTAAGATTTAAAATAGAAAAGGTTTAAACTTTAAAAAGAAAATGGTTTGAACTTTAAAAAGATTTGATCTTTAAAATAGGAAATTCAAAAAGGCGTAATCTTTAAATTCAAAAAGGCGTAATCTTTAAATTCAAAAAGGCGTAATCTTTAAATTCAAAAAGGCGTAATCTTTAAATTCAAAAAGGCGTAATCTTTAAATTCAAAAAGGCGTAATCTTTAAAGTAGAAAAGGCGAAATATTTGAAAAGACGAGATCTTTATATAGTAAACTTCGAAGTAAAATAAAAATTCGATTTTTATATATAGAACTTTGAAATAAAAATTCGATTTTTATATATTGAACTCTGAACTAAAAATTTGATTTTTATATATGGACCTTCGAAATAAAAATATGATTTTTAAATATTGAATAGCAAGGTAAAAATTCGATTTTTATATATGTAGTGGCTACGGACGACGAAGCTGACGAAAATGCCATAGCGATGAAGATTTCTATCAAAGAAGAGCCGTGGAGCTAGGATAGCTATAAGTGAGAATTTCTCACCCTTTCAATTTTATTTCTAGTTATATTTATATATATATATACTAGGATGCAGACGGTGTTTAGTAGCACCCGACACAACCGTCCACATACCATGGACTTGTTTGTTTGGATGTTTGGTGATTGATTGAGATATTGATTTGAATGTGGTTTGTGGTGTGAAAAATCGAATCGATAAATTGGTTAGGATTAGACGTGCGCCGTTATAAGGCGAAGGAGTAAGGCTAGGTTAGACCCTTACTCCAAATTTTGTGGCTTGCATAACGAAAGTGAATTTGATTGATGTGTGAATGGCGTGGGCCTTCACTAGACCGGGGATAAGGCTAGGCCTTGTCCCGTTTCTAGTATCGTGCCGTTATGCCGCCGAAATTTTCTAAAACATGTTAGAAAAATAAAAATAACATTTTATTTAAAGAATGAACTGAATAGATATTCATATGTCGAAATAAAATATTTTATCGTTAAAAATATAATTTTTAACGTGAATATGAATATAGTGAAAGTGAATAAAATAAATATTCATTTACAAACCGGACGGTTTGTTTATGTACACCTATTTGATTGATATTGATTGGGTCGATAAATTTTACACATCGCCCAACTGCACAAATAAAATCTGTGCTTGATTGTTTGAAACCCTACACGGGTGTTGGGATGAAATATGAAGTCCACTCATCCTGATTGATTAAATATGTCGATCGATTGATTGACAGGCTGTTATAAGCGTTAGATATCTATATTTGATGCTTATACAGTGTAGTGCACTTTGGTTGATGGTTGATTATTTTTCAATACTATTATATACATGTGATGTATGAAAATCCATATAATTAATTTTATATGGTGATTGATTGGGCCTCATTCCAATTTGAAAAATAAAGAATATATAAAATAAAGGTTCATGTGTTGACTATACTCATCCGTTGGGAATAGTCATGTGTTGAACGAATTATTTTTATAATAAAATTTACATCTTTATCAATATAATATAAAGGTTCATGTGTTGACTATACTCATCCGTTGGGAATAGCCATGTGTTGAACGAATTATTTTTATAATAAAATTTACATCTTTATCAATATAAAATAAAGGTTCATGTGTTGACGGTACTCATTCGTTGAGATTAGTCATGTGTTGAACGAAATAATTTAACCAAAAATAGTCACACATGGACGGTACTCATTCGTTGAGATTAGTCGTGTGTTGACAAAAAGAAATATTTGAAATAGAATATATAAAGCCGTGTTGAATAGTGATGCGCCATTTTGACGCGAACGATATATATAACGATTTCGAAATGAATTGAATATATAACGATTTCGAAATGAATTGAATATATAACGATTTCGAAATGAATTGAATATATAACGATTTCGAAATGAATTGAATATATAACGATTTCGAAATGAATTGAATATATAACGATTTCGATTTGAATTGAATATAAAACGATTTCGATTTGAATGGAATAGAAAACCAATTTGATTTCAAATTGAATATATAATGAACTTGATTCAAATAGAAAACGAAACGAATTAATTTGAATAGAAAATGAATTTGAATCGAATAGAAAATCAATTTGAATTGAATTGATTTGAATTGAATTGAAAAACGAATTCGAATTGAATTTAAAATGAAGTGAAATGAATTCAAATTAAATTGAAATTTGAATTGAATAGAAATGAATTTTAAAACGAATTTATAAAGAAGAATTCAATTTTGATTTGAATTGAAATAGAAGTTGACTTCGTTTTTGAAACGAATTCAAAACTAAATATATAATTCGTTTTAAATAGAAATCGACGAAATATATATTATATATATTATATATATAATATAATGGCCTGAATAGAACGCGCCGCGCCGCGGCAGTTCGTAAATTTCGACCATTTATTTCAAACGGACATTACGGGAGATCCGACCGTCGGATTCTCCTAAAACCGGAACCGTTGGGTTCGTATCGAAAAGAGCTTTCTAACGAATATTAGAAATTCAAAATCTAACGGTTGGATTTGGAGATACGTCCAAATCAAATTCGAAAAAGGTCGCTGTAAGTGCAGTTCGATGGCCATCGTTGGAAATCGACTGTACGGGCCTTGATAAAATTATTAAAAATATCAATAATTTGTGTAAAATCATAAGAAATGATTTGGGAAAAATTGGGGTGAAAAACTCCATATTTGAAAAGATAAAAATAGATTTTTATCAAAATGAACTAGTTTTGAACTAAATTTAAAACCCAATCATTTTTAAAATAAATGAATTAGATTTAAAAAGGGGTTTTAAATAATCGAATTTCTAATATGTTTGATTAAGTTTGAGATGGGTTTATCGTGAACAGTGTTTTAAATAACACTAGTTCTTTAACCCGATAACAAATAGAATGTGATTTGGGTTTGTTGTGAACTGTGTTTTAAATAACACCTAGTTCTTTAACCCAGTAAAAGGAGTTTTATTGAATCTGCAATTAGATTGAAATTCGAACTGATAATCTAAATTATCAAATTTAGAAATGAGCGAGAATGGAGTATCACCAGTTTTGCTCCAAAGCGATAGTTAAATCTTTAATTAGATTTGAACGTGAAATGGTAATTAATTTTACCGATAACACCACGGTGTTAGATATGGAGTATTACCAGTTTTGCTTCATGGGATGAATAGGTTGGGATTGGGAAATAAAATAAATAATTACTTCGTTGTGGTTCGCTAATCTCGACTAGTTGGAAAACCATAATTTGGTTTTAAATGACATCCAAAGGAAGATTTCAGGATAAATTTTAAAGAATTTATCTTGGATAAAATTAATGGGAACTTTTCCCTAAGAATGTGGAATTTAGAAACTAGCTGTAGGTTGGCTATGAAGAATGGTTTCCTGGGTATTGATCTGATGTTGGTTTCGGCCTTCGGGGTTAATGTTCGGGAAATTGTTCTCTTGCTAATTTGCGGTTAGTGACTAATGAATTAGAATGAGGCGTATGTTGTGTTTGTGTAACATTTGTTTTCAATATACGCGGGTTGTTCGGAAAGTCCGGGTTTATACCCATTCTGAATAACCGATTCGACGATATGTCGAAGATGAAGACGGTGGTTGAAGACCGGAAGTCTTCACATCGTAGGGATAATTACTGACGATCCTGATTGGGCTGTACACCCAAGAGGATGGAAATAGTTAGTGGTCGTCCAGACGTACTTGGAGATGGATGGATATGCGAGGAAAGTGCCTCCGGTTTCGTTCAGACCCAGAACGGACTTGTAAATGGATTGTGTGCCTGACATTGGATTTTATTCTGTGTTGATTGATTTCTATTAAATATATATCTGCTTGGCGGCGGAGAATTTATTCTCTTGCTTAACGCCCTTCTCTGAGACGTACGAGCTTAGAGGTTATATATCGATAGATATCAATCGCATGGCATGAATTGCCTGTGTGGCATGCTGAGTTGCATGGATCAAGGCTTTTGTTGAAAAGCAAAGTCTTGTGGTTGATGATCAAAGCACGCCTACGTGGCAGCTTTGTGTATAGCGTGTATTCGCAAGCCTCACACCTCGGTATGAGTTAAAAACGGGATACGGACCGCTGGGAGAGCGCACGTTTCTTTCTAGCTTTGGTGGTGTCAGTGACTTACCAGCCCTGACATATATATACTTTTCACCTTTGTGGTTGTTGGAATGAGGCGCCTCGATTATAGGTCTGTAAGGACCGGGAAACGTGTGTTCAGGCATAATTAATCCTCTAACGTAAGTGAGGACCGGCCCAGCCGCATCCAGGGGTTACCCAGTGTGCGTAATCCCGGGGACATTTGCTAGAGTGTCTCGAACGCGGAGAGGAGCTTGCCCCTTGCCTCGACTCATGACGGAAATCCAATTTCCAATACGTGTATCGCGGTTTTAATTGTAGAACTAGTATGGCGACATGATATATGGTACCCATGCCGTCTATGATTTATACTTATGATTGAAATGTTTTGACACTATACACTTATTATAGTATCAAATGATTTGTTTTAAAACGTATCAAGCATGTTTGGCTATTATAAGGGAAAACCCTATCCCCCGGCTTGCGTTGCATTGTATGATAGGACCTGGGTCTTATAATAGCTTCATTTTTCGAAAAAGCATTGCGTTGTTTATTCTATGCACTGGTATTCTTGGGAGGAAACCCGTTCCGTGTTATACGGCGTGGTCCCTTGAATTACTCTCTTTTAAAGTAAAGTTTTAAATAACTGTTTTAGTTCTCACACCAGTCACATGACTGACCTGGAGTTTATTGTTTTAACCTAAACTCTGGGTGCCCCTATTTTCCGCACGGGCAGCTAGTAGTTTTGGTTTTGCAGATTTATATTCACAGGATCCTGGTTTACAGCTGGAATGATATCCGGAAAGCTCTGTATCCGTATATCACCTTCAGTTGTGCTTTATATTATTTTTCCGCTGCTATGTATTTAAATGTAATTTAAATCTCTGATATTTCTGTGTAATATTTATTCATTTATACTCTGTATATTCTTGTATCTGATGGAATTGTTGTAATATACAATGAAATGTTCTTCTGTTTGTGTTCTGGTTTGTCATGTTCTCAACGTTCAGGGGTTTCGAACGGTTTAGATCGGTTTAACGACTGATTCAGATCGAGCGAAATTCCTTGCCGTCACATTTGGTATCAGAGCTTTGGTTTACAGAGCTCGAGAACAAGACACATTAGAACCATACGAAAGAATTCATCAGATATTGGATTAGTAATATCCAATTAGAATGACTCGTTAGAGATAGGATCAGTAGTATCCTAGAACGAGTGTGAAGAGTATATTTTTCAAATGAAAACAATTTTGTTTTGAAAATTTAAATCATGCTATACGTATTTGAATATTTATTTATTTTGAATGTGGACAATCTAGTATATAAAGGTTTTGCATATACGCGTCATGAACGTATATCCGAAGTTTTAATATATTAGATAGATATAGAGTCACACTCTAGGCACCCGGACATGGTCCTGATGATGAAGTATACCATCACCAGTATTTATTTTCGAGTGACGAAGGCGTGATTTTCTATATATTTCCATTAGGCTGGTGTGAGAACCCAAAACTTATATAGTTAGAACACATTGTTGTGAATTGGCATCAAAAACATGATTTTCTTTATATATATCAAAATTTATGAATTTGAAACTCTAATCCACTAATTGATTGATGTTTGTGTTGTTTGTTTAATTGTTTGCTGATTTTTAACCATTTATGCCTAATATAATCAAATATTGAATTGTATTGAAAATTGGTCGCGTTTGCTTGCATATATATATATATATATATATATATCATTGAACAGGTCATAGCAAGGAGGCTAGAGCCGAGAATAGAATTTGTTTGCCCGACAAATAGGTACATGTTTATTACATAATTTACTGTTTTGTTTGGGTGATGATGATTTTGTGAGCCTATTGGCTAGCCGCTTGGCTTTTTCTTTTTCTTTTTGAGATCTGAAGGACCGGGAACGCTATTTGCAATTTCCCGATGCTCCCGGTGCAGGGGAGGTTATGGCGAAATTTTTCGAAAATTTAGGGTGTTAGCCAAATTTTTGAAGTTTTGGAAATTCTCAGAAACTAAAGAGTTGGAGAATGGAAGCCAGAACGAACATAGAGTTGAATAATCAAACCACTTTCGACTTTGTTCCTTTTCGGGGACGAAAAGTTTTAAGTGGGGGAGATTGTAATAACCCGCAAAATCTGGGCCAGTTTAAAATTTTTATTTTGGCCATTTTAGCGAATTTTGAATATTTAAAATAGATTATTTTAAATAATGGCGACGGAAAATTTATTTTCAATATAGAATCGACGTATATATTATATACGTCGTCGTTAGAATATAAATAATTATATATAATTATAAATAGAAAAGAAAATGGCGCGGTAGTTCGAAAATTCGATTTCTAATTTCAAATGAATATACAGAATTCAATATAAGTCAGAATTGAACGAAACAAGAAATATTTGAATCTGTATAACTATATCTTTGTAACGAAGTTAACAAACTGAGATTTCATTTTAGAAATGATGAGATATGTCCAGTTGAAAATTAGAAATAGTCGCTGTGGAATTTATATATATTTTAATATAATATATAGCCCTTAAAAATAGCCATTTTGCAAATGACCTCGGATTTCGACGAAACCACTTTTGTTGGATCCGTGATGTCAAATTATTGCTAGATTCCAAATTTCATAATTTTTCGAATCAATATGTGAGCGTGGCAAAGGAAAACGCGTTTGACCAGTTTCAGTTGATTTTAATCGACTGGAAATTGGCCATTTTTCTAACGGTCTCAGAATTCGACGAAACTAGTTTTGTTAGGACCGTATCGTCAATACGAAGCTAGAAAATATTTTTCTGGAATTTTTCGAGTTAGTTTGTGCCCCCGGTAATTTGAAATATACGTTTAAAATTCAATATAGTGATTTAAAAGTAAATTCAAGGGAAACTGACTGTAACAATCGAATCAGCTTGCGATACATGTTTCATTGTGTTCGGAATGGGGGTGAAACGCTATGGACGACAGGCGGTGGGTCTCGTTTTGAGGTCGAAAATAAAAGTTGCTTTTTGAAAGTAATTAAATAATTAAATATATATATATTTTTCATATAAACCCCCCCCCTCTCGTTTTCATTCTAAAAACAGAAATCAAATAAATAAAAAAAAAAAAAAAAAAAAAAGAAAAACCCCCAATCGCGATCGCCCCCCCCAGGATCCGTCGCCAGAGCCACCCAACGCCGCCTCTTCGCCAGCTCCGACCACCGCCCCTCCCCAGATGCATCGCCGCCCTTTCCCCTTCTTCTTCGATGATCCCCGAACCCCAAACCCGTCGCCCCATCGTACGCCATCGCCAATAGCGATCCACGCCACCGCAGTCCCCCCCCCTGTCGATGACCGCTTCCCCTCCCCTGTCGATGGTCGCGCCCCACTCGCGAAGTCCAGTACCCTCCTGCCGCCGACGAAGATGAAGCGAAGCCCCCCCCCCCCCCGACAAAGCCGACAGCGCCCCAGGTAGTTTTTTTATTTTATTTTATTTATTTTTACTTTTATATTGATTTTATAAAAAAAAAAACTGTTTTAAAAAGAATTTTTAAACTGTTTTTTTTAGAAATCAAAACTGAGATTTTTAAAAGTATTTTAAAAACTGATTTTTAATTTATTTTTAAAACTGAATTTTTAAATATAGAAAACTGTTTTTATTTTTAAGATTCAAAACTGAGATTTTTAAAAGTTTGAAAAACTGATTTTATTTTAAGATTTAAAATAGAAAAGGTTTAAACTTTAAAAAGAAAATGGTTTGAACTTTAAAAAGATTTGATCTTTAAAATAGGAAATTCAAAAAGGCGTAATCTTTAAATTCAAAAAGGCGTAATCTTTAAATTCAAAAAGGCGTAATCTTTAAATTCAAAAAGGCGTAATCTTTAAATTCAAAAAGGCGTAATCTTTAAATTCAAAAAGGCGTAATCTTTAAAGTAGAAAAGGCGAAATATTTGAAAAGACGAGATCTTTATATAGTAAACTTCGAAGTAAAATAAAAATTCGATTTTTATATATAGAACTTTGAAATAAAAATTCGATTTTTATATATTGAACTCTGAACTAAAAATTTGATTTTTATATATGGACCTTCGAAATAAAAATATGATTTTTAAATATTGAATAGCAAGGTAAAAATTCGATTTTTATATATGTAGTGGCTACGGACGACGAAGCTGACGAAAATGCCATAGCGATGAAGATTTCTATCAAAGAAGAGCCGTGGAGCTAGGATAGCTATAAGTGAGAATTTCTCACCCTTTCAATTTTATTTCTAGTTATATTTATATATATATATACTAGGATGCAGACGGTGTTTAGTAGCACCCGACACAACCGTCCACATACCATGGACTTGTTTGTTTGGATGTTTGGTGATTGATTGAGATATTGATTTGAATGTGGTTTGTGGTGTGAAAAATCGAATCGATAAATTGGTTAGGATTAGACGTGCGCCGTTATAAGGCGAAGGAGTAAGGCTAGGTTAGACCCTTACTCCAAATTTTGTGGCTTGCATAACGAAAGTGAATTTGATTGATGTGTGAATGGCGTGGGCCTTCACTAGACCGGGGATAAGGCTAGGCCTTGTCCCGTTTCTAGTATCGTGCCGTTATGCCGCCGAAATTTTCTAAAACATGTTAGAAAAATAAAAATAACATTTTATTTAAAGAATGAACTGAATAGATATTCATATGTCGAAATAAAATATTTTATCGTTAAAAATATAATTTTTAACGTGAATATGAATATAGTGAAAGTGAATAAAATAAATATTCATTTACAAACCGGACGGTTTGTTTATGTACACCTATTTGATTGATATTGATTGGGTCGATAAATTTTACACATCGCCCAACTGCACAAATAAAATCTGTGCTTGATTGTTTGAAACCCTACACGGGTGTTGGGATGAAATATGAAGTCCACTCATCCTGATTGATTAAATATGTCGATCGATTGATTGACAGGCTGTTATAAGCGTTAGATATCTATATTTGATGCTTATACAGTGTAGTGCACTTTGGTTGATGGTTGATTATTTTTCAATACTATTATATACATGTGATGTATGAAAATCCATATAATTAATTTTATATGGTGATTGATTGGGCCTCATTCCAATTTGAAAAATAAAGAATATATAAAATAAAGGTTCATGTGTTGACTATACTCATCCGTTGGGAATAGTCATGTGTTGAACGAATTATTTTTATAATAAAATTTACATCTTTATCAATATAATATAAAGGTTCATGTGTTGACTATACTCATCCGTTGGGAATAGCCATGTGTTGAACGAATTATTTTTATAATAAAATTTACATCTTTATCAATATAAAATAAAGGTTCATGTGTTGACGGTACTCATTCGTTGAGATTAGTCATGTGTTGAACGAAATAATTTAACCAAAAATAGTCACACATGGACGGTACTCATTCGTTGAGATTAGTCGTGTGTTGACAAAAAGAAATATTTGAAATAGAATATATAAAGCCGTGTTGAATAGTGATGCGCCATTTTGACGCGAACGATATATATAACGATTTCGAAATGAATTGAATATATAACGATTTCGAAATGAATTGAATATATAACGATTTCGAAATGAATTGAATATATAACGATTTCGAAATGAATTGAATATATAACGATTTCGAAATGAATTGAATATATAACGATTTCGAAATGAATTGAATATATAACGATTTCGATTTGAATTGAATATAAAACGATTTCGATTTGAATGGAATAGAAAACCAATTTGATTTCAAATTGAATATATAATGAACTTGATTCAAATAGAAAACGAAACGAATTAATTTGAATAGAAAATGAATTTGAATCGAATAGAAAATCAATTTGAATTGAATTGATTTGAATTGAATTGAAAAACGAATTCGAATTGAATTTAAAATGAAGTGAAATGAATTCAAATTAAATTGAAATTTGAATTGAATAGAAATGAATTTTAAAACGAATTTATAAAGAAGAATTCAATTTTGATTTGAATTGAAATAGAAGTTGACTTCGTTTTTGAAACGAATTCAAAACTAAATATATAATTCGTTTTAAATAGAAATCGACGAAATATATATTATATATATTATATATATAATATAATGGCCTGAATAGAACGCGCCGCGCCGCGGCAGTTCGTAAATTTCGACCATTTATTTCAAACGGACATTACGGGAGATCCGACCGTCGGATTCTCCTAAAACCGGAACCGTTGGGTTCGTATCGAAAAGAGCTTTCTAACGAATATTAGAAATTCAAAATCTAACGGTTGGATTTGGAGATACGTCCAAATCAAATTCGAAAAAGGTCGCTGTAAGTGCAGTTCGATGGCCATCGTTGGAAATCGACTGTACGGGCCTTGATAAAATTATTAAAAATATCAATAATTTGTGTAAAATCATAAGAAATGATTTGGGAAAAATTGGGGTGAAAAACTCCATATTTGAAAAGATAAAAATAGATTTTTATCAAAATGAACTAGTTTTGAACTAAATTTAAAACCCAATCATTTTTAAAATAAATGAATTAGATTTAAAAAGGGGTTTTAAATAATCGAATTTCTAATATGTTTGATTAAGTTTGAGATGGGTTTATCGTGAACAGTGTTTTAAATAACACTAGTTCTTTAACCCGATAACAAATAGAATGTGATTTGGGTTTGTTGTGAACTGTGTTTTAAATAACACCTAGTTCTTTAACCCAGTAAAAGGAGTTTTATTGAATCTGCAATTAGATTGAAATTCGAACTGATAATCTAAATTATCAAATTTAGAAATGAGCGAGAATGGAGTATCACCAGTTTTGCTCCAAAGCGATAGTTAAATCTTTAATTAGATTTGAACGTGAAATGGTAATTAATTTTACCGATAACACCACGGTGTTAGATATGGAGTATTACCAGTTTTGCTTCATGGGATGAATAGGTTGGGATTGGGAAATAAAATAAATAATTACTTCGTTGTGGTTCGCTAATCTCGACTAGTTGGAAAACCATAATTTGGTTTTAAATGACATCCAAAGGAAGATTTCAGGATAAATTTTAAAGAATTTATCTTGGATAAAATTAATGGGAACTTTTCCCTAAGAATGTGGAATTTAGAAACTAGCTGTAGGTTGGCTATGAAGAATGGTTTCCTGGGTATTGATCTGATGTTGGTTTCGGCCTTCGGGGTTAATGTTCGGGAAATTGTTCTCTTGCTAATTTGCGGTTAGTGACTAATGAATTAGAATGAGGCGTATGTTGTGTTTGTGTAACATTTGTTTTCAATATACGCGGGTTGTTCGGAAAGTCCGGGTTTATACCCATTCTGAATAACCGATTCGACGATATGTCGAAGATGAAGACGGTGGTTGAAGACCGGAAGTCTTCACATCGTAGGGATAATTACTGACGATCCTGATTGGGCTGTACACCCAAGAGGATGGAAATAGTTAGTGGTCGTCCAGACGTACTTGGAGATGGATGGATATGCGAGGAAAGTGCCTCCGGTTTCGTTCAGACCCAGAACGGACTTGTAAATGGATTGTGTGCCTGACATTGGATTTTATTCTGTGTTGATTGATTTCTATTAAATATATATCTGCTTGGCGGCGGAGAATTTATTCTCTTGCTTAACGCCCTTCTCTGAGACGTACGAGCTTAGAGGTTATATATCGATAGATATCAATCGCATGGCATGAATTGCCTGTGTGGCATGCTGAGTTGCATGGATCAAGGCTTTTGTTGAAAAGCAAAGTCTTGTGGTTGATGATCAAAGCACGCCTACGTGGCAGCTTTGTGTATAGCGTGTATTCGCAAGCCTCACACCTCGGTATGAGTTAAAAACGGGATACGGACCGCTGGGAGAGCGCACGTTTCTTTCTAGCTTTGGTGGTGTCAGTGACTTACCAGCCCTGACATATATATACTTTTCACCTTTGTGGTTGTTGGAATGAGGCGCCTCGATTATAGGTCTGTAAGGACCGGGAAACGTGTGTTCAGGCATAATTAATCCTCTAACGTAAGTGAGGACCGGCCCAGCCGCATCCAGGGGTTACCCAGTGTGCGTAATCCCGGGGACATTTGCTAGAGTGTCTCGAACGCGGAGAGGAGCTTGCCCCTTGCCTCGACTCATGACGGAAATCCAATTTCCAATACGTGTATCGCGGTTTTAATTGTAGAACTAGTATGGCGACATGATATATGGTACCCATGCCGTCTATGATTTATACTTATGATTGAAATGTTTTGACACTATACACTTATTATAGTATCAAATGATTTGTTTTAAAACGTATCAAGCATGTTTGGCTATTATAAGGGAAAACCCTATCCCCCGGCTTGCGTTGCATTGTATGATAGGACCTGGGTCTTATAATAGCTTCATTTTTCGAAAAAGCATTGCGTTGTTTATTCTATGCACTGGTATTCTTGGGAGGAAACCCGTTCCGTGTTATACGGCGTGGTCCCTTGAATTACTCTCTTTTAAAGTAAAGTTTTAAATAACTGTTTTAGTTCTCACACCAGTCACATGACTGACCTGGAGTTTATTGTTTTAACCTAAACTCTGGGTGCCCCTATTTTCCGCACGGGCAGCTAGTAGTTTTGGTTTTGCAGATTTATATTCACAGGATCCTGGTTTACAGCTGGAATGATATCCGGAAAGCTCTGTATCCGTATATCACCTTCAGTTGTGCTTTATATTATTTTTCCGCTGCTATGTATTTAAATGTAATTTAAATCTCTGATATTTCTGTGTAATATTTATTCATTTATACTCTGTATATTCTTGTATCTGATGGAATTGTTGTAATATACAATGAAATGTTCTTCTGTTTGTGTTCTGGTTTGTCATGTTCTCAACGTTCAGGGGTTTCGAACGGTTTAGATCGGTTTAACGACTGATTCAGATCGAGCGAAATTCCTTGCCGTCACACTTATTTTCTTTTAATTATAACTAGAATTTAAGCAGCATAAGGCTAGAGAGAATTGGTGTGGGGAGAATGGGGCTAGGGGGCTGTTTATATAGGATTAGACGAACGAACCTAGACTGAAATGAGATCAGAAACATCAGGATGAACCCAGACCCAAAACTGGGTTTTGGCACCAGGTCGACCATAGGGTCGACCTGGTCCCTGGAAGGTCGACCATAGTGTCGACCCCCAGGTCGACCTGGTCCTGGGCGGGAAAATTCCCGCCCAGTCTGCTCTGGGGTTTGAATTCGAATTTCGAATTCGAATTTCGAGCTGTTCTGAAAATTCCTGAAACTTCGGAGGGTCATATCTTCCTCATACGAACTCCATTATTCGAAAACTCGGACTCGATTTCATGAAGAATTCCGAGAAGAACGCAATGGCACAACCCGTTTTCCTTGATTCTTATTTTAAAATTTAATTCTGCCTTGATTTCTTGTTTCAATATGTTATTAAAATTCGGGTTGTTACATTCTCCCCTCCTTAAAGGATTTCGTCCCCGAAATCTTCAGGTTAAGAAGAATGTGTCCTACCATCCATCATCCATCTACTCAAAACATCATCCAAAAGAAATCATTATCCTTAAAAGATTTCTACTGATGTATGAACATATGCAAAAAGTGTGTGTATATGTTCCTTATCTAATGCAAATGATCAGGCCTGATTGATCTTCTTAATGCAAAATATGTTCAGTGCCATGAGTCCAACATGTATGCAAATAGTCCTATTCACATAAACACTATATGTGTGCACAAACATCCATCCATATGCAACATCCACATGATAACACATTCAATTTTGTCTATAAACAAGTATAAACACTCATGCATATGCAATATGAAAGGTGACTGAGCCGATCTAGTGTCTAATGTGCATGTATATACATCCACGAGCAACCACTTGCAACCATCAATCATAACATGTCTCAAACACATGTTTACACCCAATTGTTCCTACCTAAAGATATAGTCGAATGATAGAAGCACGTAAAAACTTTGTGCCCATTAGGCAATGTCAAAACTGGAAATCTATGTCACATATATACTGATTAGGAGAAGAACTCCCTAAGCACCAGCCCCGAAGACCGAAATCAACATCAGACTGATACCCAAAGAATTTCTCATCCTTAGGCTTGTTGACAAGTTTCTCGAAAGCTACCTCCATCGCACGGCAACCCAACAAAGCTTGAAACAAGATTAGTCGCAGATGGAACTACTGCGGCTACAGATGGAGGTTGGGCACTCCTTTGCCCTCCGACATGTGTCGTACACTTACAAAATTATGGAAAAAGAGAAAGAAAGAAGAGATTCAAAGAGAGAATCAAAAGATAATGCATATGGCTTTGGGGAATATGCCTTTCGTAAAACAAAACTTTTCTTAGAAAAATGCTTCTTTGTAAACATTTTGAAAATAATTTCAGAAGGTTTTAAAAAGCTTTTGCCCAGTCTGGTAACCTTCTTCTCTGATACCAAATGTAACACCCCACATCCGTTAAGGTCACTCACAAAGGGAATGCCTTAACTTCAATGGAGCATTATGGGTACTGGAACAGAAATATTACAAGACAAACATATATAAAACAGCGGAAGGTAAAGTAGAAGTACTTCAAATCATTTATTAAATATAATTGTTTACAATAAAAGCCCATCAACTTCCAATACCCAATTACATAGCTAAAATATTTGTCTTGCTCAAAAACAAAGAAGCATGAAAATAAATTGTAGTATTCCCCAATAAAGCAAAGCAAGGAAAAGCCAAGAGAGATCCAAGCCGTAAATGAAAGAGCCTTGGGAGCTTGGTAACATCCGAACTAAGTTATATTCCCACCCTGCGAACCGGGGGGGGGGGGGACGGAAGAAAAAGAGGCGAAACAAAACGGGTCAGTCATAAAGACTGAGTAAGTCCTAGTGACTTTCAGCATAAAAACAGGTAAAGATAACATGGCATGAATAAAATGAAAGTAACATAAGCATGATGACAAGATAAGCAACAGGCACGATAACTAAGAATAACATCATATGATTTTTGTCAAGTATAACATCGCAAGGTTCCTGTTCAAGATAAAATAAGTATAATTTCGCAAGATTTCTATCAAGCATCGCAAGATTTCTCTGGTTCACCAAAATATTTCTATGATATCTATTTGCTCTGCACCACCTGTATTAGTATCCTAACCCGTGTCATGTGTTGACTGTAAAATGATCCCTTGCCCAATGTCATGAAATGACCCATTACTTGGTCCCACGAAATGATCTATTAATCGATCGGCTCCCTACAAGTCCTAGCTCGTTCGTGTGTCTGTGTAATACAGCCCTATCACGAATGTAGCTACCTGTGCTAGGTCCACCATAGGGTGTATCAAGCCCTAGGGTGCCAACCACCGACACGAATCAAGCATGCACAGTGTAAACCTACTGATGCCCAATGCCTGCTTTTTCAACTCCGGACTACGTGCACGACCATAGTCCGCCTGAACCTACACTGGCGCACCAACTCAGCCGTCGTTCTGGTCGCTTACAATCAGCCCAGTAATCGTGCCCTACCCTACCTAGTTCCAGGGTACCATGATACATCTAGTGGGTTACTGCTGAAATGGACCGCGTAACTAGGGTTTCCGTCCAATAGGTTAAGTTTTGTCATTTAAATTCGTGACTTAACCCTTATCAGTCTAGCATGTCAAGTTGGTTAAGTGTTGTCATTCAAGTTTGTGACATAACCTGCCTACGTGTCATGTCAAATTGGCTAAGTGTTGTCATTCAAGTTCATGACTTAGCCCTACGAATCATGTGTCAAAATGGTTAAGTATATTCAAGCGGTTCATGACTTAACCCCACCAAATCATCGTGTCAAATTGGTTAAGTATATTCAAGCGGTTCAAGTTCAGGTTCACTTAACCCACCCATTCATGTCATATTGTTTAAGTGTCGTTAGTCTAGTCATATTACCTAACCTTTCCATTCTTAGCATGTTTGTTTATTGGCATCAATTAATTATTAATGCATCACTCACATTAGACCTTTTGTTGCGGTCACTGGATATGCCAGGCGGTTCCGAGCAGAATTACACCACAACTCAGTCTAACCTCGGGTTTAAGCACGATATGACTAACTTCTCACATTGGATCTTATTATTTGCAGTCACTGGATATGTCGGGCGGTTTCTGGCAGAATTACACTGCAAACTCAACCCAACCTCGAGTTAGCCATGTTCACGTTCGCGTTCATATTCATATTCATGTTCATGTTTCAACCACGTTCATATTTCCAGTTATATGCCAATTATCAAGTTCATAATTCACGTTTTTGCCCCAAAACGTATTTTCAAATTATTACCTTTATTCACTATAAGGTTATGCCAAGTTATAGCCTTTTATTTACAATACATGCCAACTACCCAAAACCCAACTTAGGCGCGTTCATATTAAACCTCTACCAAGTCATAATTTATCAGATATGTTTCAACTCCAGATTTTTCATAATTAACATATGCCCAAGTTCTAGATTACATGTCAGTTTTACATATGCCCAATTCATACCAAATTTACATATGTTCAATTCATGCCATTTTACATGTATGCCAAGTTTTTGCCAATTTACGCATATCAAGTTCTAGCCAAATTACATATATCGAGATCCATGTCAAATTACATATGCCAATCCCCATTCTTGCAATTACCATTATAATGATTATACCCAAATATCCAATTTTAGGTTAATGGTAGTAATACCCAAATATCAAATTTTTATGTTATGCCTTCGATTCTACCAAACACATATATCCAACTAGGAAATATCCCAATATTTTCTCACATAAATCGCGGTTTAGGCCTAGGTCCGAAATTGACCTAGGTTCATCAAAAGAAAATAAATAGGGGGAGGTAGAAGTTGCAATAAAAACAAGATCAGAGAGAAAACATCATAAATCATCATGATAGACATAAAGATTACAACTTGATGATAACATCATTATGAATCAAGAAAACTGCTGAATAAATCATAAACTTGACATGATCATGAAGATAGACAAGTCTCAAAACCCAAGATTCAAGGAGCAACAGAAATAGATCAGAATCGATAAACATACTTAAATCCAATTCCACTTTATTCCATGGCCATATCATAATTAAATATTTAAATCTAAAAGAAAATATAACTTACAGTGTGCGGATCGAGAATTAGAAAGCAGAAGTTGATGTTGAATCTCTATTTGATTAATCGTGTTCTAATTGAAAACCCCCAATTTGCAAATCACTATGCGTAGTCTTGATGGAGAAGAAGTAGCCCCTTATTTTATTTTAATTATAACTAGAATTCAAGCAGCATAAGGCTAGAGAGAATTGGTGTGGAGAGAATGGGGCTAGGGGGCTGTTTATATAGGATTAGACGAACGAACCTAGGATGAAAATGAGACCAGAAACATCAGGATGAACCCATACCCAAAACAGGGTTTTGGCACCAGGTCGACCCCCAGGTTGACCTGGTCCCTGGGAGGTCGACCATAGTGTCGACCCCAGGTCGACCTGGTCTTGGGCGGGAAAATTCCTGCCCAATCTGCTCTGGGGTTTGAATTCGAATTTCGAGCTGTTTTCAATTCTGAAAATTCCTGAAACTTCGGAGGGTCATATCTCCCTCATACGAACTCCGTTTTTCGAAAACTCAGACTCGATTTCATGCAGAATTCCGAGAAGAACGCAATGGCGCAACCCGTTTTCCCTAATTCTTATTTTAAAATTTAATTCTGGCTTGATTTCTTGTTTCAACATGTTATTAAAATTCGGGTTGTTACACCTTTTCTTCGAATAACTAATATTCGACTAACTCCTTTCGAATAAACTACATTCGATTTACTCCTTTCGAATAAACTACAATCGATTTACTCCTTTCGAATAAACTATATTCGATTTACTCCTTTCGAATAAACTATTTTTGATTTACTCCTTTCGAATAAACTATATTCGATTTACTCCTTTCGAATAAACTACATTCGATTTACTCCTTTCGAATAACTATGATCGATGATCTTCTTTTTGAATAACTATATTCAATTAATTCTATTCACTTAACTCTAATCAGTTAACTCTATTTGATTAACTCTAATTGATTAACTCAAATTCGATTTACTCTATTTGATTAACTCAAATCAATTAACTCTATCGGTTAACTCTTGTCAATTAACCTTATTCGATTAACTCTATTCGAATAAACTATATTCGATTAACTCCTTTTCGAATAACCAATATTCGATAACTCTTTTCGAATAACCAATATTCGATATCTCTTTTTTTAACTCTATTCGAATAACTAATATTCGATAACTCCTTTCGAATAACTCTATTCGATTAACTCTATTTGATTAATTCTAATTCGATCAACTCTAACTCGACTAACTCTGACCCATTACTTCTAACTCGATTAACTCTAACTGGTTAGCTCTAACTAGTTAACTCTAACTCTAATCGATTAACTCTAACTCTAATCGATTAACTCTAATCGATTAATTCTAATTAATTCTCTATTTATTTAACAAATAAATATTCCTTTCAATTCTATTTATTTTCTAAATAAATATCCCTTTTCAATTCTATTTATTTAACAAATAATATTTTCCTTTTATAATCTATTTATTTTCGAACTAAATATTTCCATTTATAATCTATTTATTTTCAAAATAAATATTTCCATTTGTAATCTATTTATAAATGTTTTACAATTATTTCCTTTTCAATTCTATTTGTAAATGTTTTACAAATATTTACCTTTCAATTCTATTTGTAAAAGTTTTACAAATATTTCTTTTTCAATTCTATTTGTAAATGTTTTACAAATATTTCCTTTTCAATTTATTTTCACAAATATTTTCCTTCTCTATTGTTTTCACAAATATTTTCCTTTTCTATTTGTTTTCACAAATATTTTCCTTTTCTATTTGTTTTTTAATTTTATAAAAATATTTTCTTTTATAAAATCCTTTTTCCTTTTATATATAAAATCCATTGATTTTATACAAATACTTTATTTTCAAAATACACTTTGAAAATCCCCTTTTCTACATTCCAGTATTTCTTACGGTATTTAAAATACCCAAATAACAATGATTGATATCATTCAACAAAAGTAATCAACTTAGATTATATATCACATCATATATTACAATATATGAAAAACAGTAAAATAAATGTTGAGGAATCCAATTGGATTCCTCCGACCTGTTTCTCTGCATCCACAGATGTTAAACAATACAATTAACATCAATTTCATTTCACTATGAAATATTCTGCTAAACAGAATCAATTTATATTTCTATATATATATATATATATTTATAACCAGATCTATCATTTCAACCAATTACTTAGCGGTTCAACCAAACAGTCAATGCACAGCAATCAATCATCATTTATCAGTTCTAAATAAATGTTATACAAATATGAACTGGTATAGTTGGTGAGTTTTACTCACATTGGGTAGTTATCATTAAATAACGATTAACTATCTTTGATTCTGACAGACAATTTATTTCACTATAAATTGTAATGAGCTCTGATTCACTCCCAGCCAGTTCCATTGGGTAGTGTCCGTCCATACAATCCCAAAGGATCTTGTTTCGCTGAAAACCGGTATCGTATGGTAAAGTTATTCAATTTCGAAGTTTATATACACTTAAATTAAATAAATCATTAACTAAATTACCATTTGGGCCCAACCATTTCAAACTCAGCCCAATACAAACGAACCCGCACCGCTATGAACAGTGCTTCTTCCTATTCTATTCCGAACGCTGCTCCTCACCATCATCGAACATTTCCATTCCATTATCTCCTCCCTCACTTCACAACAATTCCAACAAAAATCTCCTAAATTCACCTCATCAAATCCTCATCATCTCCATACCGGTTTCATGATACTCGCACTCCAGTGACACAGACCGATCTCAAGCCTCCCTATTTCCACACAGTACAAGTCGCGAAGATGATTTCCATCGAATCCTTCAAAATTCACAAAGTAGATGCGGTTTTCAATGATGAACCCAAGAATAACAACAAAAAACCCACAGATTCTTGTATTGTGAGGTTAGTTCAACCCTAGCCCACACTAAAGCCATTCGATCTCCAGGAAGATGATGCGCACCAAGCAAAACTGACATGAAATGGAATCTTAGGCCCAAACGATCTCGGATATACACATATAGTGATTTGTAGAAATTTATTTCTATTTGTTTGGATTTTATTTTGATTTTCCTGGATGAAGAACTCACGTTTTACTTCCTGTAGGCGGATTCTAAAGCATTGACCAACAACTGAAAAATAGTTAGGGTCAGAGAGGGGTGAGGGTATTTATAGAAAGACTTAAACAATTTTATATTCGATTATTTAAATAATTTTTTTATACCACGCTGTTTGTAATTGTCCTTTAAAATTTCTATGATCATACATGATATCCAAAAACCACGAAAATGAACATGTAGCTACAGTTCGACATTATGGACATAATGAAACTAGTTTCGTCGAATTCCGACTCCGTTTGCTCAATTTATGTATTTTTAACCGTCAAAATACTGATTGTTTTTCACTTTAAAAATCCATACGGCTACACAATGACTCCAAAAATCATGAAACTTGGAATATAGCAATAATTTAATATTACGGATCCAACAAAATTAGTTTCGTTGAAAACGGAGGTCGTTTGCAAAACTGGCTATTTTTAAAGCTTTTAATAACCCATTTAAATATATAAATATATTTAAAAACAATTAAATTAAATATTTATAAATAAATATTATCGTATATATTCACATAGAATATTGTACAGCTCCAAAATAAATATATATGGATTTATAACTCGATATTCAAATCCCGGTCGAATCGATATTCAATTTATATTGAAAAATCCTTTTATAATATAAATAAATCGCTATAATTTATAAAGGAATTCCATAGCGACTTTTTGAAAATTTGATTTGGACATAAATCAAAATCTACACAATGAAATCCCGAATTTTCTCTTCCATTAGAAAAATATACTTCATCAGCTCCATACGTTTCTTGTTTCACAGAAATCCGATTTAAAAGAAATCCGATTTAAAAGAAATCTGATTTAAAACGGACCCTGTATATTCGCTTAAAGTTCGAATCACCAAATAGCGAACTGCAGCGCCATTTCGAGCTCGATTATAATTATAATATAATTAGACGTTCAAACTTCGTTTATATAATATATTCGTGAATATAATTCAACTCTAAACTGAATTGTATATTTTAAATAATCCAAATTACACAATATTGTGAATTCCGCTATTGTTGATTATTTCTGAAATTAAATATATTATTATGTTATTTAATTTAATTAAATATTCACTATTATTTAATTCTACGACCATTCAATTCTCTGAATCACTATTTAAATAATTAAATAAAATTAATTATTATACTATAAAAATACGGGACATTACAGGCCTAGTTGTCAAGGTTGGACATATAGAGTTTATGCTAGAACCTGGGTCACTATTAGCCCTTGCCATATGGCAAGGATGGTCGTCATATGATTAACGATGGTTTCAAAGCAGGATTGGCGGTGATAGCAAGAGTCAGTCATGGATGATTGGTTATTTTGTTTGTACTGTCTCATGTAGGTTGTCCTACGTCGAAGGAGATGTTCCTTGGGTGGTTATCTGATATTGGTTTAGGCCTTTGCGGCTTGTGCTTGGGGGATATTAAATTCGATTAGGATGGTTTACATGAGATACTTTTAATTTGGATGTTATGAGGGCTTTGCCATAATTGAATGGATGTTATGGTTCCCATGGATGAATGGATGAATGGTTTAAAGTAAAGGCTATCACTGTCCGATGTGGGGAAGATAAGGTTGAGTTCTTCTTTGGTGTTGTGGGTAGATTAATATGTTTATCTATCCCTTCTCATATACTTTATTGTTGAAGTTTGTTAGCTATTTTATCGCTCACTAAGAATGTTGTCTGACTCAAGGTTTTATGTCTCCTCGTATTACCTTGGGTTGTTCATCCGATTGTTGGATGGGCAAACTAAGTAGCAGGTGATAGGTAATAGCTTAAGTGAGGACGGTGCTGCTGTTCGGAGGCAAGCAGGAGGCTGGCGTACTATCTTTACTACTATCTAGTATTTGTTTCCATTGTGTGCTATTTCTATGAGTGTTGTAGTGAGGCAAATTGGTCAAACACTACTGCTGCTATCCACGTGTAAGGGAAATACTTTCAAGTTGTCATGAAAGTTTAGTGTTTTCTGCTTCACTATCACTATATGTTGTATATCTTCTATTATATTTTATCCTTGCGCTGTGAGTTTACGATGGATTTCGTTTATCTACCATACCTTGATGATCATCCATAGCTGCCCGGCACACCTTTCAGCGCATTCTTCCTCTTGTATAGTGCGGGGCTGTGGGCGGTCAACAAAATAAGGCATTGGTGGATGACAGTAACCTCTAACATCTATGTATGGATTGTTATAACTAGGAGAGACATAGCCTTTAGATGGATTCTCCATTTCTAGTATTTGAAAATAATACCCAATTCAAGTACTTACGGCTGGACTCGGAACATCCTATTGTAGTTTTGCAATTTTCCTAACATATAATTTAAGCGACTTTGTCACGACAAAAAAAATTCAATAAATCCGCCATCCATCGTGCTTTAGTTTTCGAACAAGCACTTATGGCCCAGTTAACAACTATGTCGATATCAAATTCATTTGAAATAATTTTAGTTGTTTTGTACACGACTTCTTTCAATTTTGATAATTTGCAACGTTTCTGATTTCTTCCCGATTTACAAATGTCACTAACATATTTGTTATTTTTCTAATCGTTGACAATTAGTTCACCATCACTGTAACGGAGTGTAGAAATCATGTTTCTGACTATTCTAAATTCATAGAAAATATATATCAGTAAATTTTTACAAATGCACCATGTAACTTATTCTACCTCAAAAAAGTCCTTCCAATCACATTCAATAGCTTATACTCAGCAATCTCGGAAAGTAACTCACAAAAATTAGAATTTTAGATTTAGGAAAATACCTTCACAATGTATATCCTTTTTGCAGCACGTCTTCGATTTAAAGAATGAAAAATTAACTACCAATTGACGTGAAGCAATTTTGCTTAATTTGAAACCTTATATTTTTCTTCCTTTTGATCTAGGAAACAAGAAAGACTTTAGAATTTGAAAATTTGAGAAGCAACGAAGAGAATGTTTGTTGACTAGTTTATTACTACATGCTCTTGGCGATTTTTGGAAAATTGAGAAATGACGATTCTCCAAAAATTGCCTAAAGGATCCCATATATAAACCAATTGGCGAATTTTTGAAAATCGCTAACTGGACCACTCCTAATCACTGCTAATGTGGTAAGTGGAAATATTTTCAAAACTAATCTAAACATAATAACTTCTGAAAAATTACTATATGCTAAAATTTTCCTAAATCCAAACTTAATAAACAACAATGGCATCAAAATCAAGCAGACTTTGCTCTTATTTATGTGCAATTGATTTGATTTATGAAAACAATTATTTATCTTAGTAGCTTGAAAAAGATTTTGTTCCAACCATGGGTAATGAGGAATTTCAAATCAATGATAAGCAATCCATGAGAAGAACATTCACATTTATAAAGTATAAAATAATAGATTCACGACTTTATGTTTCAAAACAAACACGGATCATTATCACAGAAGAAAACAAAAGGGAAAAAATGTAGAATTCATAAATTGGATCAGCAAAATGAACCGATTTAAGAATAGTAAAAGGAAAGGGCATACTTAAAGCATGTCGACCAATTATTCGCATATATATAATATGAAAATCTTTAACAAGAATCCATGATAAGATAAACTCTACTTGTACAAGGGGTACATTGTTTGGCAAAGTCGTCCGGTTTTTTAAGCGACCGCAAACACTTGTTATTATAAAAAATAATAATTACATTATTATAGAAAGTTGACCAATTATCAACCTACTACATATCGTTTTTTAAGGTGGATCATCCACCAATGTCGTTTTTAAAGTGGATCAACCACTACTATAGGACTAGCTTATCATACAGTGCTAATCAAACTAACTAGACACCTATTACGCATCCACGCAGGGGCAATCAATACAAAAAGTAAACTAAGATACAAAATAGCCTAGCTATTTACAATCAATATACAATGACACAAGAACCTTGCATAGCACCCATGGTAGTTAAAGTAACATGAGCAGTCCTACAAGATACAATGTCCAGGGATCATAGTGGCACCTAGCAAGGCTTGTAAACCATTGCTAAGAACATCATGGATGGAAAATAAAAGAAACAGCAAACAAATTTCACAGGCAAGCCCTAACCAAGTTCAAGAAGAAACAAGTGGATCATTGTAGCAGCTACGGAAGCACCAGTATTGAACGTTAGAGAACAGAATCAAGTCAAGCTAGCGTGAGCAATTCACACTTTCCTCAACAGTTACATGAACACGCAGGAAAAAGGACTCCACCACCGTTCAGTAGCATCCCCCCGATGCCAGTCCAACTCTAAGCCTCAGATAGGAAGATCCACACCACAGCTCAGACACCCTTCCAAACATAGTCAGCTAATTGCGCCACCCCAGTCCCAACAAGATGAGACACCTAAGTAAACCATCATCCTGACACCGCAATCGTACCAACCAAAGAAACCCACAAACATGTCAGGTAGCCAAGAAAAACTCTACCCGCTCATCAAAATAGAGACAATGATCGACTTCCCCAGAGCTACTTGATCAATCATGAAATCTCGCATTCGGCATACCATACATAGTGAGTCACTCAGTCGTGAAGCAGATAACAATGTTCAAACAGACAACAAAATTAGGGCCCTCCACGCAGAAACCAAGACTGTACCCAAACACAATAAGCTGAAACCCAAACAGCCATTCACCACCCCATATCCGAAGCAGTCACAGAGATGCCTTATCAACACAATATCCTAAATCCAACTAACTAGGGTCAGACAAACGATGGAAAAACGTTCACCTAGCAATGAACTTGTATTGACTCGCTAGGGTACTTATCATTGCGCATTATAAAATCCGGAGAAAGGAAGACGCGGAAACAATGGTGCAAAAGCATAAATACGAGACAATGAATTACCAGGGTGGGCCGCCATACGGTGCTAGGTAGAGGTGAAAGAAGGCGTCTATGGAAGAAGGGGGAAAATACGGTGATAGATCGGAAGTGGATGGGAGCCAAGGAGGAAAGGGCTTCAGATCTGAGAAAGATCTGAAAATTTTGGGTAGGGTTCCTCCATGCTGGCGATGAAAAAGGCATAATATATTAGGTAGTGATGGTGGGTGGATCGATTAGAAGGGTAGAAGAAGTAAGTGATTGGCAGTGGAAGACGGTGAATTTGAGAAGGAGGAACAGTCGCCTTTGTTTCCATTACGGCGGAAACCCTACCCGGTTCCATGAGTACAACATGTACATTGTTAATGTTTAATTAGTATTACCTCAGCGTTATTTTTTTTCAAGCTTGTTGGAAGTGGTGCTTCAGTATTATTCAAGCATACTCTTGAATTTTACTTTCTTTTTTCCATAAAACCTTTTGCCTATTTCCCTTAACATAGTTTGTTCTAGCTTGTCGGAAGCCCTAATTCAGCATTGTTCAAGCTTACTGTGGAATTTTACATGCTTTTTTGCTATTTTTCTCAAAATCTTTTGCCTAATGCAACCATTTGGAATCCAACTTCAATTGCATGATATATATGCATTGCTTAAGTTATCTGTATATTGGCATATCTTATTTTCTGATTATTGCAATGACTATCTACACTATAAATATTCCTGCTGTAAAAAACTGAAATATGACTACTAAAAGATGTTTAAAATACGTCAATTTCAAATGACTTTTCTACAACAACAAATGAGACCAATTTTTTGTATTATATGGAACAAGATAAGGTTTGAATTTTTAATGTCATCAATTATGCTTTACTTTATATCAGTTGTGTTTAATTTTGTATCCAAACAATCGATCCTTTGTTTATTATTTCTTAAAAATATGAAAAGAATCAAATGCATATATTATTCTATAAAATATTTCGCTGGCTACAAATTTTGTAACTCAATTTCATAAAGTGAATACCTATAATGCCTATACAATTAACTTTAATGGCTAATAAAATAGTATGTGGTGCTTGTATTTATGCTTGTCATGTTAGAGGATGGCATCACTCTCTCTCTCTCCGATAAAGATTGTATAGAAGAGAATTTTTGTAGAATGTTTTATTCCAGAATGAACGAAAGTTACATATATCAATATTCCCGATGAGTATATACGTTTGTACGTAAATGGGCTTTGTAACCCAATGGCCTAATAGCTTAACATAAGAATATGTTATACAATGTTTACACAGCTACATTATTCTTTACACCCCCTCTTAAATTAGGGTTCGGGTTTCTTCTAGAACCCTAGTTTGCTATGGCGGTTAGAAAAGTCACGCCCTTCCGAAGATAAAATATATAAGATTAGAAGCTTGAATCTTCGAAAGGGCTTGTGTGATGCAAAAGAAAGAGAAGACGGAGATGAAGGATGGCTCCATGACACTAATTAAAGAAAATATTATAGATCTGGACATAACGAGGCTCAATCAGCGCTGAAGCTTCAGATCATGTTGTATTACTCCTTTTATGCTTAATTTGTCTCTGAGTTTAGCAAAATTCTTTGATGATAAAGCTTAAGATATATTTTTTTTGGTGAAAATTTGGTATGTAGTTGACTTGTAGATTCTTCCTCTGTACTTGTTCACGTATGAAGTAGATATCTATTTCTATGTGCTTCGTCTTTGCATGTAGAACTGGATCTGCTGACATATACATTGTGCTTTGATTGTCACACCAAATAATTGGTTTAGCATCAGTTTGAATCTTTAGTTCTTTTGGAAATGACTGTATCCACATAATTTCGATACTGGTACTAGCCACATTCCTGTACTCGGCTTCAGTGCTTGCCCTTGAGATGGTAGTTTTCTTTTTATAGGGCACCAGGAAATTAGACTGTTACCAATATGCACACACTACCCTATCATAGTCTTCCTATCATCACTATCTGCAGCCCAATCTGAATAGCTATAGGCAGTGATATTGAGGTGTTTGTTGGCCCTTAGAACCAAACATAGTCAATTGTGCCCTTTAAGTCTCTGAGAATTATCTTTACATCTTTCCAGTGCTCGTCAAGAGGATTGTGCAAAAATTGAGACAATTTTATTAACACTCAATACAATATCAGGTCGTGTTATAGTTGCATATTGTAATGCTCCTACAACACTTCTGTATTGTTTAATGTTAGTTATGGCTTCCCACTTGTTTTTAGAATAATGTCGGTTGGATATCATTGGAGTAGGTTGTGGTTTAGCTTCATTCATGTTAGCTCTCATCGGTAATTCAGAAATATATTTCTTTTGGAAGAGGTGTATTTCTAAATTTGATTGCCTTGTTACTTAATTTCCAAGTAAGAATGAGATATCACCCAAATCTTTAATGGAGAAATGTTTGTTCAAGTGCCCAGTGATTTTTTTAGCTTCATCTTCATTGTTGCCTGTAATAATTAGATCATCAACATATATAAGTATGTATAAAGTAAATGAACCATTAATTTTAATAAATAGGGACGAGTCAGATTTTGTGGGTTGGTAACCCGTTGACTTTAAAGTGGTTTTTAATTTGTCAAACCACGCTCTTGGAGCTTGTTTTAGACCATATATTGCTTTCTTCAGTTTACACACCTGGTCTGAGTTTTGTGAGAACCCCTGTGGTTGTTCCATATAAATTTGTTGTTGTAGTTAACCACTCAGAAATGCATTGTTTACATCTAGGTGCTCTATCTTCCATTTGTTGTTTAAGGTAATTATAAACACAAGTCTGGTTGTAGATGGCTTGATCATAGGAGAGAAAGTGTCACTGAAATCAAACCATACTCTTGTGTGAATACCCTAGCAACAAGTCTAGCTTTATGTTTGTTGATGGACCTATCTGGATTCTTCTTTAACCTATATATCCATTTGCATCCAATAATGTTTTTGTTATTTAGAGGATACACAAGTAGCCATGTGTTGTTTTTGATAAGTGCATTATATTCTTCTTTCATGGCATCTCTCCACTCTTTCACTGCTTGACTGTAGTTTTCTGGTTCATACAGATTAGTAGTGGCAGTGTAGATTTTGGGCATGAAAATGCCACTTTTGGCCCTTGTCATCATTGGGTGACCAGTCTGAGCTTGTGAAGAGATATCAGGTGAGTTACTCTGAGCACTCTCATTGTTTTTTTTCATTATTATCCGTGCTTTGATTATTATTAAGATCCCCTGGGGTGGTACTTTCACTTTCATCATTAATAGGTATTAACGATATATTTCGTCAACACTGGAAATTGGATTAACGATGCATATGTATTGAAGCTTAATAGAATAATTAATCTATTAGACGTTGAAATGCAGCTTAGTCTCAAGAAGCCTAACTTGATCCACCGCTTCATAGGCATTAAGACTTTAAGTTCGAAGATTAGTTACTCTTCCTTCTAAGAGCTGAGCATGACGCTTGCGGACTATAAGATCAATAGTTGCCCTAAGATAAGGGCGTTATGAGTTACAGAAGTTTGAATACCTTACCGCACTAATTATCCTTAAATTCAGGATAAAAGAATATACATTTTTTGAGGGAAACAGGCTAATGCTTCACAACAATGTCATAACACTTATCGACTTAGGTGATACTTCCACATCTAACCAGCCCACAAAAGGCCTTGGTTGTGTTAGTTATCAAGTTACAAGCTTATAACAGGTTTCCACCATGTGTTGTGCTTCATTAGGCTCATTATGAAAGAGCTAAGTCACATACAGCAGGGTCGAATGGGGAAACTCTTTGGTTCTACCCAAAGTCTTTCCTCCTTCGAATTGGTTGTGATTAACCCTTTCATGAAGAAGGCTAATGTTAACTCCCTATTTAGTCATGACAATCACAATATGATTATAGAACTGAGAAATATTTAAGTCCCAGACTTCTCCTTTTTTATTTGTTTCGAGTATATTACAAGAATTGAGGAAATCCCCAATTTGATTGAGAAATTAGGGTTTGCTCCTAAAGAAAGAAGTACAAGATTATAGAATGAGAAAATTGTCCCATAAAATGTGACCCCTGGGGTCTTATTTATCGATAACTTGGTCCCCATTTTGTTATTGACTCAGCAGGACCCCTTTCGGACACAACAACACGGTGTCGACCGCCTCGCACCATTCCGTTCTGGTGGTAGGGGTTTTGGCCTTTTTTCTTTGCACTTGTTGTTGTTTCCAAGACCAATTTGCCTTTTGGTGTGCCGGTCTTAGCTCTCGGAAAATTAGTCCCAGTCTTAGGAGCTTCCCTTTGATGTTGCTTCTACCTTCCGTATCGATACCAAGCCAGTTGGTATGGATAGCTTTGGGAATGGCTTTCGGCTTTCAAGAATAAGCTCTGGTAGCCGACAAGCTTTAATATCGATAGCAGGCTTTCGGGGTATCTTTCTTTTGTTTCATCATGTTTTTGATATCTTCACCTTCTTCTGTATCGGCACTAAGCAAATTAGTGTTGATAGCCCTTTCGTCTCCTTTTATTTAGCTTGGTGCTTCCTGTCTCTCCCTTGGTTTCGGGTTATAAACTTTTGTTCTTTCCTCCCCATCTGCTTTCGGTAGTTTGCCTTCAGGATTAAGTTCATAGTAGTTGCTTTTGGTGTCGCCATTGGTTTGCCACTATCTCCTTTCGTATCAACGCCAGGCTTTCCTCTTCTATGTTGGTGCCGATAGCTTATTGACCCAATCGCCTTCTTCGTGCTTTCGGCTTTAGTCTGCTGCCGGTTCCATGCTTTCAGATCACTCTTCTATTCTAGTTGCGATCCAATACCCCTTCACCGTCAGCAGGTTGTGATGTTGAATTTGTTAGTAACATTTGCACCCCTAGTGAAGGAGTATTTCTGGCCTGTCCAAGTCAGCTTTTCCTTTTTAACCTACGACATTTTTCTTAAACATTTACCTGCATAAATTTCAACTAATACTTTGCGTTAGTCTTTTAGTCTTAATATATTTTCTTCATTTATTTCAACCATATCATACTAAGCATTGCTCAGGCCAAAGCCTAAGTTATGTTAAGCCTGTAATTAAAGCTTCACTGTCCTTAATGCTTTATACCTTACTGGAAGAATAATGAATAAGGCCTAGAAAATTTCTTGGTTGCTAAAACTTGGACATACTTTATCATTATTACCAAACTGCGGTTGTTCATAATAGAAGACTATAATCTTTCTGGAAATAAAAGAAGTCCCAAACCAACCCAGATTCGGGTATAAAATATAGAAGACCAGAATTCCATTTGTAGTATTAGTAGAAATTCTAAACCGACCCAGATTCGGGTATAGATGAAAGACCAGAAATCCATTCTTGATATTGATAGAAGTCCTAAGCCAACCTAGATTCGGGTATTAAAGATATAAGACCAGAAATCCACTTCTGGTATTAAGTACAAGTCCAGAACTAACCCAGATCCGGGTATTAGATATATAAGACCAGAAATCCATTCTTGATATTAATATGTGTCCCGAACCAACCCAAATTCGGGTATTAGAGATATAAGGCCACAATCCACTTCTGGTATTAAGATGAATCCACAAACCAACCCAGATTCGGATATTAGATATATAAGACCAGAAATCCACTCTCGTACTAAGTAGAAGTCCCGAACCAACCTAGATTCGGGTATTAAATATACAAGACCAGAATTGCACTTCTGGTATTAAGTAGAAGTCGCGAACCAACCCAGATTCGTGTATTAGAGATATAAGACCAAAAATCCACTTCTGCTATTAAGTAGTAATCCCGAACCAATCCAAATTCGGGTAATAGAAATATAAGACCAGAAATTCACTTCTAGTATTAAGTAGAAGCCCCAAACCAACCCACATTCGGATATTAGAGATATAAGACCAGAAATCCACTTCTGGTATTAAGTAGAAGTCCTGAACCAACCTAGATTCAAATATTAGTGCCATCTCTAGGCTTGCTCTTTAGGGCTGAAGTGGTTTGTGCGTTGTTCCATTCTTGTAGGATGCTTGTGTAAACAGAGACGATTGTGTGCTTAGGATGCTCCTCCAGAGCTTATATTCCTTTTTCTCAAGATTGGATGTAAGAAGAGGATGTATGTGCTCACTGGGCCACTCTCTGGGCCTTTATTTAGCAAAGTAGAGGATGGATGTGCTTCATTAGCCACTCTCTGAGCTTTAGATTGTCAAGGCAGAGGGTGTACGTACCTTGTTAGCCACTCTCTGGGATTTCACTCCCTTCTGCGGGAGGAGACATATGCAGAGGTAGAGCGTTCTCTTCTGCAAGAAATGACATGAGTACTTAGTCGAAGCAGAGGCAGGGTGTACCCTTCTGCAAGCAGAGGCAGAGCGTGCTTATTCGTTCCATTTTGCGGGATATGAGGAACTTAAGAGAGGTTGAACATGCTCTTCTATGAGTAGCGGTAGGACGTACTTAGCTCATAGCAGAGGCAGGGCATACTCTTCTACGATAAAGGGAAGGGCATGCTAATTAGATGCTCTGTATCAACCATTTCTGGCATGGATCAGAGGCTTGTGATTTTTATGCTTTAGCCCGGTCTTTTCAGATTTGGATGATGCTAAAGGATTACACTCCACCTTCCTCCAGAAGGTGCCTTTCCCCAGCCATCTTGACGGTGACAAGGGTTTTTGACCATTGTAGGTTGCTTCACCCCCTTCTTGGGTAGCTCAAAATTTTGAAAGGGTTTTCGTACCCTTGTTTCTGCGAGTATTCTTGGAGAAGACCTTTCTTTATTCTCTTATCATCGAAAATATGGTATTAGGTGTTCCTAGTTCCATTTTGTAGGTACAAGATTACCATTTGGTTTGCAGAGTCGATACGTCTCAGGTATGACTTCTTGTTGAATGATTAGGGGTCCCTCCCAGCTTGGGCCAAGCGGACCGTCTGACTAATTCTTTATGTTGGCCATTACCCTTCGGAAGACCAAGTCTCCTTTAGTGAAGGTTCTTACTTTAACCTTCGAATTGTAGTACTAAGTAATCTTCCTTTGATACTAAGTCGTCCTAACGGTAGCCTCATCCCTCAACCCTTGGATTAGGTATAAGGATTCCTTTCTTAATTCTTGATTAGGATCAAAATCATAGGTTACTCTCTTCTATGTGAGGGGATCTCAACCTCGACTGGAAGCATAGCTTCACATCCATACGTTAGGGTATATGAAGTATGTCTCTTTGTTGTTTTGGTGGAAGTTCTATATTACCAAAGAACTAAGGATAATTCATCTGCCGAATTTCCTTTAGCCTGGTTCAGTCTTTTCTTTAAAATCGTCTTTATGGTTTTGTTTGTAGCTTCAACGGCACCATTTTCCCTTGGATGTGCCATAGAGGAATTTTTTTTATGATTCTGTTCTTATCACAAAATCGTGTGAATTCTTCACTTTCGAATTGCATTCCATTGTCTGATATGATTTTGTAAGGAATTCCAAAGCGCATGATGATATTCTTCATTACAAACCTCAACACTTTTTTGGATGTGATGTTCGAAATAGGTTCTGCTTCCACCCACTTGGTGAAGTAGTCAATGGCTATCACGACATATTTAGCTCCACCCTTGGAGGTTGGTAAGGGTCCAATCAAGTCTATTCCCCATACGTCGAAAGGCCATTAGCTTGAAATAGTGGTTAGGTCACTTGGAGGCAGTTGGGGTATCTTGGAATACCTTTGGCATTTCTCGCATTTCTTGACATAACCAATTGCTTGGCTAACCATTTGCCGCTAATAAAAACATTATTGATAAATTTCTTAGCCGGCTTAATTCCGTTGGAGTGGTTTCAACACAAACCTTCATGTGCTTCTTTTAACAAGTTGACCCCGTCTTCAAGGGTTACACACCTTAGGTAAGGGAGCGAATGTCCTTTCTTATAAAGAACTTTGTCTGCAATCATGAATGTATGAGCTTGGTGTTTTATCTTTCTTGTGTCTTGCCTATTCATAGGCAAAGTTCCTTTTAGAAGATAATTCATGATAGGAGCCATCCAAATGTTCTCGTAATGGTATTCCTTTTCAACCGTCATGGGAGCTTCACTGGGAGCAACTCACTTTTCTACTTCTCTTTCCCTACCCAAAGCTTGAGATCTAGTTAAGACTAGTAATTCTTTCCCGATTTAGATGCTTCCTGCTGAATGTCATGATTTTCCTGATATCCTACAAGAGTTATTCGGGCCTTAGGTGCTCCTCGGGAGCTAGCCAATCTTGCTAATGAATCAGCTTGAGAATTTCCCTCCCTTGGGATTTGGTGTATGGAAAAATCTTCGAACTGAGCAAGCATCTTTAGTATTCTTTTCACATATAGGGCCAACCGAGAATCTTTGGTCTAGTAGGTTTGGTTGATTAGATTCACCATTAACTGCAAGTCGCTAAAGATCTCAATTCGAGGTACCTTCAATTGTAGTGCTAGTTTTGGTCCTTCCATCATCGATTCATACTCTGCTACATTGTTTGTTGCTGCAAACCCCAGCTTCATTGTGTAATGTAAGCAATGTCCAATAGGGGTAATTATTATGTACCATGCCCTCACTCTTTGTTCGTTTGAAGCTCCATCTACGAACAATTTCCACTTTGTCTTTAGGTCATTTTCCTTCGTTGACTGTTCTATAATGAAACTTGTGCACTCATTCACAAAATCTGCAAGAGCTTGCCCCTTGATTGTTGCCCGAGGTTGGAATTCAATTTCATATTGGTTAAGCTCAATTCCCCATTTTTCTAACCTTCCTGAGGTTTCTGGCTTGCTAAAAACTTGTTTAAACGGGAAGTTGGTTAATCCTCTGAAAGGATGTGCCTGGAAGTAACCCCTGGGTTTTTGTGTTGTAAGTATAAGGCAATAAGCCAGTTTTTCTACTATAGGATATCGGGTTTCTGCATCCTTTAACCTTCTACTAACATAACAAATCGGATGTTGAGTTCCACCACTTTCTCTTATTAGGATCGAGCTTACTGCATATTCTAAGATTACCATCAAAAGATATAGATCTTCCCCTTTCTCGGGACTAGACAAAATCGAGGGCTTCCCTATGTAATCATTTAAGTCTCAAAAAGCTTTTCTACATTCATCATTCCATTCAAAGTTCTTCTCCTTCTTTACAACATCAAAGAAATGGACACACTTTTCAGTAGCTTTGGAAATGAACCGACTTAGGGTTGCTACCTTTCCGTTTAAGCTCATGACCTCTTTGCTTGTTTTAGGTTCCTCCATATCCTTTATGGCTTGGATTTGATCAGGACTAGCCTCGATACCATGCTCGCTGACCACATACCCTAGGAACATTCCGGTCTGAACTCCAAAAGAGAGCTTTTGAGGGTTTAACTTCATTTGGTATTCTCTTAGGATATTGAGCATCTCCTCTACATCTTTCAGACAGTTTTCTACTTTTATGGATTCACTAGCATATCGTCCACATATACCTCCATGTTTCGCCCTATTTGATCCTGAAACATTCTGTTAACCAGCCTATGATATGTTGCACCAGCATCCTTCATCCCAAAGGGAATTACCTTGTAGCAAATGGTTCCCCAATTAATAATGAAGCTTGTGTACGTTCCTCATCCGGCTTATGCATAGGGATCTGGTTGTACCCCGAATAGGCGTCCATTAGAGATAATAGCTTATGCCTGCTGGTTGCATACACCAACTGATCTATCCTGGGAAGAGCGTAGAAATCTTTTGGGAAAGCTTTGTTTAGGTCTGTATAGTCAACACAAGTTATCCACCTCCCATTGGACTTGTTCACCAGTACGGGGTTGACTAGCCACTTGGGATAAAAGACCTTCCAGATAAATTTGTTTGCAAGCAACTTCTTGAGCTCTTCTTTCAAAGCTTATGACATGTCTCTATTATATTGCCTTTTCTTTTGTCGGATGGGGGTTATGGACGAATTGATATTCAGGGCATGGCGCATGATTGAGGGATTGATTCCTACCATGTCTGAGTGGGTCCAAGCGAACACATCCTTATTACATTGTAGGAATTGAATCATGCTGCTTCTCAATGGTTCTTCCAACCTCTTTCCTATGTTGATGATTCTAGTTTTATCAGTTGAATCAATATTTATTTCTTCTAAGTCTTCTATTGGTTTGATATGTTCGGTATCCCCTCGGGAATCCAACTCGATCATAATTTCTTTCTCTTCTGCCAAATTTATTTTGTTAACCCTTTTCCGCTTTCTCCTCAAAGAAGTTTACCTACCATTCATACGTTTGTCAGTTTTTTAATTCTTATTTTTTTCTTTGAATGTTGGATGTAAGAATCCATCATCCAAAGGTCGAAAAATAGTGGAAGAATTAAAGTAAGCAGGATATTCCCTTTTGTATTGGTCTACGGTTGCAAAATACAACTCACAAGAACTAAATTTTTCCCCTCTGAAAGTACCGCATCCTTGCTTTGTTAAGAACTTCATCATAAGATATTTGGACAAGACAAAAGTATCCATCTCCTCCAGAGCGTGTCAACCAAAGAAAGCATTATAGTATGAAGGCTGGTTGATGACAACGAAGAGAGTCTCAAAGGACCTGTAGAGAGGAGATAATCCAACTTGAAACAGGAGCTTGATCTGCCCCACTGGTGTGGATTCTTTGTTGTTGAATCTGAAGATAGGCTCATTGATTGGCTCTAGCTTTTCTTCGGAGATTCCCATTTGATCAAAAGCATGCTTAAAAATCACATTTACCGCACTCCCAGTATCAACACATGAGATTAGTCAATCGGTCATAAATTAATTTTCTTTTCACTAATTTCAATTTAAAGACTAATTTAAAGTAAATTGTTAATGGTTCCAATTTGCCTTGAATTTTTCAGTCTGTCGCCAGAGTTTGACTCTCAATAGAAAAGAAATGAGAAGGGAAATTATTAACTGATGTATGTTTTGAGATATAATAAATCGAAGAAAATAATTGAAAACAGAGATCCTAATTTGAGCCGTTATCATGAGAGGATCATTGTGCGAATGACGAACTCCTTTCCTCATTTCATCTGGAGAAATCACTAGCTTATGCATCTTGACGTTGTAGCGGGCATTCTTCAATGACAGTTCCTCTTGGATGGAGAATATCCCTTCGTAGGCCTCCTTCATATATCGGTTTTGAGCTACTAGGCAGTTTCCAGCTAGATGTGGCCCACCATGGATCACATTAATTCGGTATATGTGAGGATCCAGATCTAGATCCCCTTCTTCAGTTGATGCTTCCACTGCAATGGCCGAAACCTTTGGTGCCCATTAGCATTCTGGGCTGGCGGATGCTTGCTCAGAACAAACTCTTTCGGATGCCCTTCGCGAATAAGCTTTTGAATGGTTCCCTCCAATACCTTGCATTTGTCAGTATGTCCATTGGTTTTGTGATATTCGCAGTACTTTCCTCCACCATAGGGTTCAGGGCAATTCTTTGCTTTAAATGAGATGGGGAAGTTATTGACCCTTTCTTTGGCCACGGCGTGTACAAAGGAGATGGGCTAGCTTAGGGCTACTAAGTTAGAATTGGAGTCCTCCCATCTTGGCCTTTCTATTTTCCATGTAGACCAAACCTTCCACCTTGAGGCTTTCGACCAAAGCCCGGCTTTCCTCCTTCCCCTCGAGGCCCGAACTTCTTTGTGTAGTATAATTCGCCCATACGGACGAATTTGTCAGCCTGGAAGTGGAAGTCTTATAGGTCTTTACACCCATGAATGTATAGTTCTTTCCAAAAGGGGCGTTCTCAATCAACTCTGAGTGGACAACGATGAGCTTGTCACGATCATTCATATCCTTTGCTTTTAAAGCTTCTACATTAAACCTCTTCAAGTAATCTTCAAAAGACTCCCCTTGTCTTTGCTTGATGTTAGCGATAACGGTGTAATCCACTGTCAGATCTTTGCAAATGTAGAACTATGCAGAAAATTCATAAGAAAATTGTTTCCACGAGTAGATGGTATTCTCCCTGTACTAACGATACCACTTAGCTTATGTCCTTGAGATAAGCCTCTGTGTTATCGTAATCCGTCCTCTTAGGAATGTAACTTTTAGTAGTAGAGCTCCCAGACTGCTCCTGACTGCATTGGTTCCTTGATGATCCACTCCTGTCAAATGGGACCTTTTCTTCTTAGAAGAAGCCACTTTGAGTTTCTCCATTCCTCCATAACACTGGATGGGGGCCTTCCTCTTTAGAGATTCATCCTCCTCCTTTGACTTGATTTGGTGATCTTTGAAGACTTTTGTGCTTGAGTAGCATCCATTTGCGCTTGCATCTCCTGGACTCGTTTTCTAGAGCCATGAGTTTGGCGGCATTTGGATTTGGTGGTTGCACTGGATTAGAGGTTGCTCCTATTTCAATGTCGTTAGGATTGAATGTTGGATTCACATTCTCCACAAAAGTTGCATCAGGAGTTGGTTTCTTATCCAACGCCTCTAACCTTTTCAACTTCATCTTTTCCTGTCAAAAAGCAATAGGTTCACCAAATCAACCCATAAAAGAATAACAAGATCGGAGGTTCAAGCCCTCCTTCTAGAGCCAAAATGTTAACGATATATTTCGTCAACACCGGAAATAGGCTTAATGATGCATATGTTTTGAAGCTTAAAAAAATAATTAATCTAATAGACATTGAAATGCAATTTAGTCTCAATAAGCCTAACCTGATATGTCGCTTCCTAGGCATTAAGACCTTAAGTATGAAGATTAATTACTCTTCCTTCTAAGAGGTGAGCATCACGCTTGCGAGACTATAAGATTGATAGTTGCCTTGGGATGAGGGCACTACGAGTTACAGAAGGTGGAATACCTTACTGAATAGTCATCCTTAGATTCGATATAAAATAGTATACACTGTGTATTGAGGAAACAGGCTAATGCTTCACAACAATTAGGTCATTAATGTGTCATATCACTTATCGACTTAGGTGATGCTTCCACATCGACCCAGCCCACGAAAGGCCTTGGTTATGTTAGTTATCAAGTCACAAGCTTAGAACATGTTTTTGCCATGTGTTATGCTTCATTAGGCTCATTATGAAAGAGCTAAGTCACATATAGCAGGGTCGAAAGGGTAAACTCTTTGGTTCTAGCCAAAGTCTTTCCTCCTTTGTATTGGTTGTAATTAACCCTTTCATGAAGAAGGTTAACGTTAACTCCTTATTTAATCATGACAAACACAATATGATTTTCAAATCGAGAAATATTTAAGTCTCAAACTTCTCCTTTTTTATTTATTTCGAGTATATATTACAAGAATTGAAGAATTCCCCAATTTGATTGAGAAATTAGGGTTTTCTCTTGAAGAAAGAAGTACAAGATTATAGAATGAGAAAATTAGCCCCTAAAATGTGACCCCTGGGGTCTTATTTATAGAAAATTTGGCTCCTTTATTTTATTGACTCAGTAGGACCTCTTTCGAACACAACAAAATGGTGTCGGCTGCCTCGCACGTTTCGGTTCTGGTGGTAGGGAATTCGGTCGCCTTTCTTTGCACTTGTTGTTTTCGAGACCAATTTAGCTTTCCATGTGTCGATCTTGGCTTTTGGAAGATTGGTTCCGGTCTTAGGAGATTTTGTTTGATGGTGCTTCTACCTTCCATATCGATACCAAGCCAGTAGGTATGGATAGCTTCGGGCATGGATTTCGGTTTTCAGGAATAAGTTGTGGTAGACTACAAGCTTTAATTTTGATAGCAGGCTTTAGGGGTATCTTCCTTGTGTTTCAGCTTCTTATGTTTTTGATATCTTCACCTCATCTGTATCGGCACTAAGCCAATTAGTATCGATAGCCCTTTCGTCTCCTTTTATTTGGCTTGGTGCTTCCTGTCTCGCTTTTGGTTTCAGGTCATAAACTTTCGTTCTTTCCTCTCCATCCGATTCCGGTAATTTTCCTTCGGGATTAAGTTTATACTAGTTGCTTTTGGTGTCTACATTGCTTTTCCACTATCTCCTTTCATATCGGTACCAGGCTTTCCTCTGCTATATTGGTGTCGATAACTTGTTGAATTTGGTTCATGCTTTCGACTTTAGTCTACTGCCGGGTTCATGCTTTCGGATTACTATTCTGTGCTAGTAGCGGTCCGATACCCCTTCACCGTCAGAAGGTTATGGTGTTGAATTTGGTTGTAACAACAGGTTACTGCAGGGCGTGGCTGGTAGGCTTAGACTGATGTTGACTCGACTGGTCAACAGTATTCTGATGGTTACTCTGAGTGTCAACAGCCTCAGCACTGGTAGACTTTTACCAAACATCATCGATGATGGATGGATCAGGTATAACCACCTTTGGATTATATATTTACTTTGATGTTTTAACTTTAGAGTTTTTATATGGGAACATAGTTTCATCAAAGATGACATGTCTGCTAATATAGATTTTACCATTGGCAACGATACATTTGTATCCTTTTTGATGAGTACAATAACCAATAAAAGTGCATGGCTTAGACCTATAATCAAGTTTACTTGCATTGAATGGCCTTAGATAAGGGAAGCATAAACAACCAAAGGTCTTAATACTATTGTAATTTGGCTTAACATTATATAGTTTTTCTAAGGGCTTATTCCACTTAAAATTTTAGTTGGCATTATGTTTATTAGAAAAACAGCTGAATTGAATGCTTCAGACCAAAATTTTGAGGGTAAAGATACTTGAGCTAATAATGTTAATCCAGTTTCTACTATATGTCTTTCTTCCTTTCCACTAAACCATTCTGTTCAGATGTATGAGGACATGTGATTCTATGTATTATTCCCTTTTTCTAAAAGAATTCATTAAGGGGTTTGAATTCACTTCCCCCGTCTGTTTGAATTACTTTGACTGCATTGTTAACTTGATTTTCAATAATTTTGATGAATTTCAATACAGTGTTATAAGTATCAAATTTGGACTTTAACATATATATCCATGTATACCTAGTGCAAACATCAACAAATGATATATGATACTTGTATCCAAAATCAGAATTTATTGGGGATGGATCCCATAAATCTGTAGAGATTAGATCAAGAGGATTATGGTGTTGATTCATAGAATGGTTAAATGGTAGTTTATTGTTTTTTCCCACTTGGCAATAAGTGCAAATATAGGGTAAAGTTATATTATCAAAGGGTACCTTATTATCAAGAAGATTTTCTTTATAATGTTGGCATTGGGTGACTTAACTTGTAATGACATAGGTCAAAGACATATATTATCTGTTACAGATAGATTGCAACATGTTTTAACTTTTGCAGTATTATCACAATTATTAAAATTGAACTTGTACAGTCCCTTCACTTCATCACCGTGCAAAATTATATCCTTAGCCAGCATGTCTCTAACTAAGCAGTATTGAGGAAAGAATTCAAAAACACACTATTGTCTTTGGCAAATTGTGATACACTGATTAAATTCTTCTTGATTTTAGGTACCCTTAATAAATTGTGTAAGAACAACTCTCTTATCCTTTATACAACTATTGCCTATATGGGATATGTTGATGCACTTACCATTTCCCATTGAAATTGACTGATTACCTTTGTACTCCCTATTGCCAAGATTTAAGTTCTCAATGTTGTTGGTTATGTGATTTGTTTCCCCTAGATCTGGATACCAACTGTCATTATTTATATGGTCCACTCTGGCACTTTCATTCTAGTTCCTTGAGGTTTCGGCTTAAATATTTGAATCATTTTGAACTTGAGCTAGATTTTCACTTGGGTTTGATCCCCTTTGACTGCTGGTACTTTGGTTCATAACATAGCTGACATTGAATCTGAAATAGAACTTTGCTGCAGTGTGTCCAATTTTCTCACATATTTGACATTTTGGTATGTTATTGTTATTGCTTCATCTGCCTCTTCCCATACCTCTAGTTGGAGGACCACCTCTCTGAAAGGTGTTATGTTTTGTTGCCCTGGTTTCTGTTACTGGCAGCAGCATAGTTAACATTTATATCACCTTCTTGGGTTCTTTTGCTTTCAAGTCTAGCTTCATGAGATAGGAGAATAGCATGAATATCATCAATTGATGATAATTCTTTTTGAGATGCAATAGTGGCTTCACAGCCTCATATTCATCACTTAGACCATTCGGGATAACAAGAACTTGTTCAGATTCAGGTAATTTGTAACATGTAGCATCAAGCATGTCACAAATAGATTTGATCTTGCTTAGGTACTCTCTCATAGTAATGTTATCTTTCTTGATTTTTTGGAGTTGCCTTATGTAGAACATGATGGCTGCATATTGATTATTAAATGATTTCTCCATCGTTTGTCATAGGCCATTAGCTGATTTACATCCTATGACTTATGGCAATAGGTTCTGGCAGATTGGTGAAATAAGCCGAGAACTAATTAGCCTATCTTGATGTGATGCTTGTTGTATTCCTCATTGGCAATAACACTTCTAAATTGATCAGTGATGAGTTTAGATGGTATAGCTATAGTCCCCATGATAAAGCCATCAAGGCCATAACCCTGTATTGTAATTTCAATCTGCAATTTCCAAAGGAGATGGTTATTTTTATCAGTTTGAACTGTTATAAGTTACGATTTCTGACCGAGTACATTTTTTTAATCAAATCTGGAGTCCCCCACTCTCTATAGATCAAACTGAGGGTTCCGAAAATGATGTAGAATTATTGTTGGCCATGATGATGAAAAACAGAAAGAAAAGGGATAACCCAAAGATTCAGGAAATGCTGATCAGGATGGAAAGAAAATGAACAGGGGTTGTTTGATGCAATCAAAGGCTCAGAAATGATGAGGTAGTTTCTGATTTGGGCTTCTGGTAAGGCACATATCAAGGTTTGATCAGTTTCTTGAATTCTTGAATGGTTTTCTTGATATCTTTTGCTAAACACAATCGATTCGACATAAGTTGCAGTCACATAATCATGCAAAGGCGAGGCAATTTAAATGATTGCAGCCATGTACAAATTCTGGTATGGCTAGGCACTTAAATTGAATGACAACTCCTCTCCAGTGAAGATATTTTCCTGAGGAGAGGATATACAACTCAACTAATGAAACTTTCAGATGAGTGGATGGCAAAGGCAAAAGACTAGATCGAAGAATGCTGTTAAGCGATAGTTTCTTGCTCTGATACCATGATAAAGTTTGTGCACAAGAGAATGATTGTAAAAAAAAAAAAAAAATTAGAATGAACGGAAGGTACATATCTCAGAATACCTGATGAGTGTGTGTGTATATATATGGGCATTGTAACCTAATGGCCCAATAGCTTAACATAAGAATATGTTATACAATGTTTACACAGCCACATTATTCTCTGCACTCTCTCTCTCCCTCCCTCCCTCTCCCTATTTTAGAGTACAACTAAACCCACATCGAACATGCATAAGCTTAAGAAATCATTTCTTTTATTTGTATAACAACCCCATATCTTCAGATAAATTTTTGAACCTTAAGTTAGTGTTGCCACCAAAAGTTTCTATACTTTCGGGTATAAACTTACAGAAGTCCACACTCGGGTAAGCTTGCTCCTAAGTTTACAAGTTATAGAAAGTATTTATATTACGTTATTTCTTATCCCATTAATTTCTAAATTATTATGATATGTATTCACAAATCTTTCTCCTAAGAGACATGATAAAGTTGTAATTTGATATATTAAAGTTGAATGTTTTATGCAAAGTTAGGAAATTCTGAGTCATCCTACTAGTCACCAAACAGAAATGGACATAAAAGTTAATCTAAAGAATCAAGAATGTAGCTACAAAAGATTGATAATATCAACTAAACTGAACATACAAATGACAAGTAGAACATCTTTAATATAGCGAAATTTACAAATTCACCTAATCAAGATAGTACTAATAAAAACTAAAGAATATACTAGTGTCATTTTTCTATGCTCAACCTTTATTTTGAAAGCTCTCCTCCTGTTAATAAATGATAAACCATGGAGCATGATGGTGGAAACACGTTCAGTGCATGAAGAAAATAAAAATATGCGTGATTCAAACTGTTGCAACTGTAGTAATAGTTATGGTCATTTTGACTTTTTTTTTTTTTTTTTTTGAAATCTTTGTCTTTTGTTTGTATGGTAATGACCAATGAGGAAAACTAGATTATCATCCTATAGGTGTTAATATATTTACTTTACCTAGTTGATATCGAAGTACAACTTCATTAAATATGATATATTCATGAAGACATCCTCTTTTGCTTTACAAGTGGATATGTTTCTTGGTTTGGGATTATAAACTGAAGCGCTTTAAGGAAATATAACTACCAATCTGCTTCTTATTTATGTGAAATGAGTCTTTCATGTCCGAATTTGTATTGTCTAACACAATCATTTAGTCGTTTGCTTGTTTGTTTGTTTTGATCGAGTTAGTTTGCTCATATCATTTAGTAATTTTGCTTGTTAACATTTTTTGTATTCTATTCTTATCAGCTATTTGCTTCTATTGTCAGTTTTATTATTTGTTTGATTTTGTATTTTGTATTCTATTTTTTATACTATTTATTTATTATTTGTTTGATGAGTAATTTGTTCGTATTCAGTTTTCGGTTCCTGGTATTCAATCACTAAATTTATTAAGTTTTTTGTTTTGTTCTGGGTACTCTATCATTTGCTTCTAATTGTATTTACGAAAAAAGTGAAATTCCATGTTCCGTTCTGTCTGACAATTTCCGCGGTATTCAACTCGTCAAATTCCGGACTCAATGCAAGGAAACACCGAACAAATATTATATTTTCATTAATGATACGGAAGAAACAGAAAAAGCTCAATCGTCTGTTCCATTATGTTCAATTTTATATTCACTATTTTAATTTTTGTTTCTTATAATGCAAACAATCTTCTATCTATGTTCAACAGCAAACCATATTTTCTAAAACAAAAATGCTACTATGACAAAAAAGATTTTTATCAAAAAGTACACCAAAGACAAAAAAAATAGGAGGCTCACCCTTTTAATTACACAAATACCCCCCCTCTCCACCAATTCAATACTTATCACCCCTGAATTTCGGAATTACCCATATTTCTTAGTTTTTGACAAAAGCTTTTTCGGATATTCTAGCATCTTCCTTTCTAAAATTATGTAAACCAGCGGTGGGTTTTCCACGGGTAGTACTAATATGCTCCTCTACGGCCAAAAAAAAAAATGAGGGAAAGACTAGTAGCATTATGTTCCAAATCCTACCATTATTGTAACAAAAGGCAAAAGAGTGGAGAAAAGAACTCTTGATGCTTTTTATATTGATCGTGCATTTTCATTTGCATAATTGTACCTTGCGTTCTAAACAACGCTGTCAATTCCAAGCATCATACCACTCAATGCATGAAATATACTATCACTTTGTATATATAATTCAAGTTATTTAAACACTTACATAGCTTGCATCATAATAATACAATGAACTGAAGTAGATAGATCACTATATAAAATGCACGAACAATAAAAAATTAAAAAACAACCATGGTTTGCCCAAATCCACATTCTTCGAAACTTACAAGTTTATAACATTTGCGATTTGTCTACATTTAACAAGTTTTTGTATACAACCAAACTATTTACAAAAATAGATAAATTCAAATTTTCAATTAACTTACGTTCTGGAAATGCAGTGTACAGCCACACAACAGATCATAAGAAAAATGAAAGAACTCTGAAAAACCTAATAATTTATCACTATACATCATCTCATTTGATAAAAGCATACAAGAAACTTAAGTGAAAACAAATAAATTTAAGACTTTTAAGTGCATCGCATTATGGAGCGCTACAATGCCAAAAACAAAAGCATGTCCAATAGTCCCAATCAGTATCTCATTCTCATCTTGATATTCAAACAATGATAAGATCATCAAAAATATAGAAAAATGTGAAAAACCATCAAAAAAAATTACTAATGAGCATGATTTAATGGGACTTACATTTATTTTGAAGGAAAAACAAATTTACTAGCATTTTTGCTTTTTAAAATTCTATTAAAACGTCTTTCATACAAATATAGAAAAAAGTTCAAACATCTATCCTTTTTTCCTAAAGGTTGAAATTTCGAAAGAAAAATAGAATGTACCGACTAATTTATTCCCAGAAAACTACAAAGAATGAAATGTTCATGTATATTAATTAACATTAAAGTTGTAATTATCAAAAATATAATTCTAAATAAAATAATTTTTGTAGGCCTTTGAAAATTATATTTCTATACACTTTTAATACAATAAGCTAATACAAAACATCTAGATCGTTCTAGTTCTACATTGTTTTCGCGGTAGTACCACACAAAATAGATTACAGAATTTTACAGTGACTTACCAGAAGTGGCAATGTTCAGTTCTTGTAGCTTGAAAAACATCAGAGCGAACTAATAGAGTATCTTAAACTGATACATTGAACTCATCTAGCCAACAAAAATACGGAAAAGAAAAGCATCCACATCAATTAGTTTCTCGATGTACATACACTATATAGCAAAAATAAATCATGAAGGTATACAAAAAGAGGAGCTGAGAACCGGAGGCAGTACACAAACAAGGTGTGGGCCTGCAGGATTGAAGCTTATATTGGACTCACCAACATCAGGCAACATCAGATGAGGTGGACGGACATACCCAGAAACCAGTGGAACACATGTGATTGTGATTGAAACCCTTGAGCCTGTATTTTAAATTTGCAATTTACTACGCCATTTGAACTTATTTAAACAAGCACAATTGTTGTTAGACATCAAGGGTTGAATCAAACAGACCTTGCGTTGATGGTAATGATACATGCCCTCGCTTCTTACCAGCAATCATCCAGTTTTCTTGTATAGCGTCTACTTCATATAGAACGCCGTCCTACACAACCAAAGATATGGTTTAGACCTTGGTTCAAAAATCCGTTTTGAACTTCGCTATTTCAGTTCTATTCTGGAACTTCTGGAATTTCCATTTTAATTTGGGATATCGGATTGGTGAATGTTTTTCATAAATACATTAATATTAAATACTAACATAACATTTTAATACGTTCCTCATATTAGACAAATTTCATATAAGTTTCATACAAATTTTATCGAAATTCAATACAAATTTTAACAAAAGTTTACGATAACCCCAACTTGGCCCAGTCCAAAAGTTTAAAATCCATATCACTATCTCAAAAAACTTTATTACTTTCTCAGACTGAACCATAATCAACTTTCATTCCAATTCCATGGTTTCATAACTCTTTATTACTTTCATTGATGCTTCTAGGCTTAAATATTTCATATGTGGATAGTGTCATATCCGCATACACATTTGAAATCATTTTCGAGTATCGACTATCCGCATATGTAAATACAGATGTATATTGGATAATTATCCTACCGGCCAACGATCAATAAAACAGAAGAATATAATTATTATTTTGATAATAAGAGTGATACCCTAAAGCCACAATCTAGATATCATTATCCTACTGGCCAACGATCGATAAAACATAAGAATATAATTATTATTTTGATAACAAGAGTGATACCCTAAAGCCACAATCTAGATATCCTACCATTTGAGCACTTCTAAATATAAATTTTTGGTTTAAGATGATTTACTTTTTGCAATATTACTGATTATAAAAGCATGAAAAAAAAATGCTGATAATAAATAGTTTTAAGCAGTTAGCATGGATTAAATGCTAATTATATAAACTACTAACTTAATAAAACAATAAATATATATCTTTCATTATATTAAAATACACATTATAAACTATAATCTTGACAAAAACATGATGGATAACTTTCGGAGGCGGATGTCTTCATATCTGCATCTGTATTCGGTTTTTCTGAATATTGATATATATCCATTTTCCAAATACAGAAGCGGACGAAGGTTGGATCTTTCGAGTATACGTTGACCGACTTAGATGCTATCACAAATTCGATTTCACCTCCTGTTCGAAGTTAATGCTTGAGTAGTTCACAATTTGGATTCACCTGATGCTTGAAATGAGGAAGAAAAACTTCAAAGAGGTAATCTTTAGTTCATTTGCTTTTTCTGAATCAATTACTGTGGTACACAACCCTCTCTACTAATTCCCAAAAGGGAATATTTATGGAGTTCCAGTCTGGTCCACATCAGAACCGGGACGGAAATTACGAAAATCCAGTGAACCAGACGGATATTAAAACCTTGGTTTAGACTTATAAACAAAAATATTAGTTTCAGGTAGGACCGTAGAACCGATGTAATATTCTTGAACCTTTGGTCGTTTAGGACTGAAGAGGAAAAAATACGTAGGAACTAGGAACTCATACTGATGAGTTCGGTAAACTTGCAATTCCTGGACAATTCAAACATGGTTGAGTTGAGATTAAAAAAAAAGTAAGGTTATTTGTCAAACATTAAAACTAAAATAAAAAAATGAAAAATGAAAACACATGCATTCAAGAAAAAAAATTACATTTCCCACCATTCAAAGCATTGTCCAAATGCATATGTAAGTCATACGCCAGACCCATTTTTATTAAGTCGGAAGATGTCTGTATTGTAACTAACGCAACATTCAAGATGTCCAAGAATGAGGTAATGTATAGCATAAGCTTAGTCACCTAGCATGCTGATCAAATATAGCATGATTCTTCAAACAAGTCATAACCCAAGTATAGCCAGGATGTGTAACAGTGACAAAACATACAATAAATTGATCTAGCTATTGCCGACATGAAACTTAATAGATATGTGGCCAAATCAACGGTAATTCATAAGGTACGTAGTATGCATATTTTTGAGCTATTAAATTGCAATAGTTGCATTGTAGATGCAGGACAGGCCGTTTATCATTATAAATACTTGATACTAATGCTAGTTGCGCTGTAAGAACTGAAAATTATTCCTGTAAATGTTTAGAAGTACAACTTACAGCGCACTCATTTGAGGAGTTATCTTTCTCACTTTTTAATCTTTCAATTCTCCAATTCAAATCAACTAACTGTCCGACCCTTAAACGATCACAGGAGAACGGAAGAAACCCAACAGATACGCAAGGATCAAGCACAGGACACTGCAAGACAATCGCGCACTTGAACAGAAGTTCTCCTTGTCCTCCTTTTTTCACTGGAAGGGGTGTGTGTGCACCAATTGCTCGATCACCAGATATTCCATAACTAATATTCAGCACACTCTCTGGTTGACCTTCATCTTGTTCTGAAGGGAAAGCAATTACTTAATCAATGGGATAACATAGTAAAATACTGGGTGACAGTGAACATATAACATAGTTTACTTACAAAAAATGTGATGCAACATATCAACTTGTGTAAGCATACAGATAAAGATACAGAATTTTCAGATTTACATTTGCAGTATTAATCATACACTGTGATTGAGCAAATCCTCCACCAAGATAACCTTCGTTTGCTCAACTGTACCGAGTTTGTACAATATTTTCAGTTTAATTGATTAGATAGCCACAGAAAGAATATACTGGCTCATGGTTAATTCATCTCCCAGCTAATTAACTCTTAAATTGAAGGTGCAATATTAGATCTGTGTAAGTCGTCGTTTTTTCCCTGTCGCTGTCTTTTGATATAAAGTATGACTTATAAATGCGGTCACTTTCACTCATTGGAGAACAACCAAACCCAAAAGAAAAGAAAAGAAGAAAGTGAAATCCAGAAGTTTGGAGAAAATGTACTATTTCATTACCAGATGCTAAACCCATCCATGATATTAAAAAAAAGTGTTTCATCTGATCTAGACAAACGTCATCTGATCTTACATTCAATAATGGTAAAATGATTCAGGATTAATTGTCTCTAATCACATTACATGATCACGCTATAAGATCAAGTCATATACTCTTTCCTACAATTTCTTACCAGAATAACGTCTACGAAGTCAAGAAGATTAAAGTGAAAGATTTATATTCCTCCAATAATATGAGGTAATTACGAGGGCTTATTTTAAACCTTAACGGTCGCAATCCAAACGGAACTCGTTGAACATTGATGAGTCCCATGTTCACATATTTAAGATGGTCACCAATAGTACAGTTTTTATGCTATTAATATAAACATAACTTTTTTATATATAAAAAGAAGGTATTTAATCATGTATATGGTAAAGGGAGACTCAAAACAGGTTTCTTTATTGAGGAGGAATTTGATCGCTATTGAGAGAAAATAAAGGTGGAGAGCAGTCTACAGCTGATATTCAAACTCAACACACATATACAGAGTATTTACCTACTTTCTTTACTGGAATAAAAAATATACATATCAAAAGAAGAGCAATGCTGTATCTATAGGAGATATAGAGCAATATTAACAACGTAAAACAATACCAGACTATGCAAGAATCATGAGCAATGGCTATCATTTCAGAACAAGTCAGTAAGTAAAAGTATGTTCAATTCATAATTAATGGTTATTATTTCAAAATCAACCAGAAGTGAAGGAAATCTGCATTGAAATCAAAGGTTACAAAGACCAGATCGAGTACCAATGCTAGATTCAACTTTAGATGTCAAACATGACCAATATGATGGTGCAGTCATGTTGGCTTTACCATCGGACAAGTAACCTATGTCAAGATTTCAAATCATGGATATCTTTCGCAAGATCAATCTTCCAGAGTCTTGTGCAAGGCAAAACAGTATGGTGTTCTGTTAAAAACGAGGTTTGTGTTTCCAATATGTATGTCAAACGGAGTAAGAGAAAGGGACGATTTGGAGAACCATATGTTAGGATTGTCTCGCATGTTGTTAAGGAGGAATGACGGGTTGGAATTAATAGTCTCACATCATGGAATAAATTGAAGGAGTTGGGTACAAATATGAGTTGGTAGACACGTAACATCAGGGATTCCTTTTGTTATATGGGAGTTGTGTGTCAGCTCATATGCGTGCAAGGAAGGGGGGGCTTTGTTCAGACCGTCGTTACCATAACAGTGGTATCAGAGCCGAAGGTTACAGACTGGGCCATGCGGACAAGGCAGCGCTCTCAAAAGATACTCGTAGGATGCGAGTCAAGGGGGAGACTGTTAGGATTGTCCCGCATGTTGTTAAGGAGGAATGACGGGTTAGAATTAATAGTCCCACATCATGGAATAAATTGAAGGATTTGGATACAAATATGAGTTGGTAGGCACGTAACATTAGGGATTCCTTTTGCTATATGGGAGTTGTGTGTCAGCTCATATGCGTGCAAGGAAGGGGGGCTTTGTTCCGACCGTCGTTACATAACACCATAGTCAGTGCAACAAAGGGGAGAAGAGTTTTCGATTTCCTAAAAGGCGGAAAGAAGGGGGGGAATCATTTTCGCTTTTTTATGTTAAAACCATTTTCTTAATACATCGGTTTCCATCCTTCTCCCCTCGTCAATGCATCTTCAACGTGCAAAATTCGTTTTAAAATCAAACGCTACCTAAACCTTGAAGAAACCATGTTTGCCTATGCCATTGATTTCAGTCCGTGCTCCGAATTCTTAACCAACATCTTGAGTTTAATATCTTGGCCAGTCACATGTTCTGTATTTAAACAAAACAAGTAGCAAGTTACTTAATTCACTAGTTAACTTTTCTGAGTTTTGCATGCTTACCGGTTCAACTTGGAATTTTTTTATTAAAAAAAAAAAAAAAAAAAGAAAACATCAAAATTAAACATGTTTAGTTCGAATAAATTTTCAATATCATCAGCTATCAGATGATTTTCAATGCTTCAGTATCGTAAATACCAAATAAAAAGATATTTTGAATTTTGGCCATCTATTGTCTTGGAATTTTCACATGCAAGATCTATGATGGACGAGTACACCTAGTAGGCCTGTCAATGGTATGGGTTTCGGCCAGAGCCCAACCCAAGCCCGCCCTATTAATGCGGGTATGGGTTTTTTCTTTACCACCCAAGCCAGACCCAGGCCCGACCCAGTTACTATTAGGGGCGGGTACGCTTTTAACAAAACCCGGCCTGGTTTGGGCCCGACCAGACTATTTGTTTTCCCAGACTACTTGTTTTCTGTCATATCAAAACATGAGTGTGAATGTCATTTGCTTACCATTTTGTTTGTTTACATTTAGATGTTTTTACATACTTTTGTTTTGAACTTTGACTACATCACAGTCCAATTTATATGTTGACACTGTTTGTATTTGTATACATAGTTTACCAAAGTTAAAATTCTAAAAAATAATTTTAACATAAATATTCTGAGTTAAGTACAAGCAGGCTTAAAAACCCAATGGGCCAAGCTCGGATATTGGTTTGAAACACCCTGAGGGTTCGGGTTGGGCTCCGGTTTTAATTATTGTAATCAGACTCGGGTTCGGTTTAATGATATCTGGACCGAACCCGGCCTAGCTAGGGAATGCATCTTAAACTGACATTTTGACTTTTTAAACACATTTTGACACTGAAGGCGACTTATGTTTAAAATTGACATTTTTGTAAAATTTTATTTACATAATTTTGCCTAAAAACAAAAATAAAAATGGCAAATTGTTTAATTTGCACAGTATAAATATCCATTCAAGACACTTGTGATTAAGGCAAAAGATCAATGAATATCAATGTTTTGGTTTAGCAGAAAAGAGAGAGTTCAAGTGACTGGCAGTGATCAAATATCAGTTCCTGCCCTAAACATTGAAAAGAAAAAAGAAAAAGATGCTTGGATCGACATAGATAAATCGCTTTTTGACTTTTTTGAAAGCCAAAATCAACTTGTTTTTTATTCCAGAAAGTCAAAAAGCAACTTATTTCAGTCGGTCCGAATAAGCCTGAAGCGTTTTGTTTTAGCTCATTGGGATAAAAGATGGTTTAACTAGTAACTGGATCCGTAAATTATTTTTGAGACTGATCAAAAATATAAATTTACAAAGGAAAAGGAAAAGAAAATTCATATTTCCAAACAAGATCACGGCATGAGATCGTGATTGAGATTTCAGTATCTTATCCTTGATGTGTTTAGAATGATGCTTCGATATTTCATTTTAGAAAGTGCCAAAATGAGATCTCTTGGACCCAGCTGAAATTTAGAACACCAGTTAAGATTGACAAGGAAAAATCATTTAAAATAAATAAATGATTACACCAATAATAATGATGATGATGATGATAATAAACCTACTAACGTAGGCTGAGAATGCAGGAAGGTCCATCACTGTCCCACCCCCTTCTAATTCAGGCCCTCATGGAGGAACTTTTCATTTCCAAGATCTTTTTTCCTGTTTTTTTGGATTATTACATGCCTCCGCAAATATGAAGCCACTAGAGTGCCCCGATGATTTAACTAGTAACTGGATCAGGTAACTATTTTTGGACTGATTAAAATTATAAAGTTACAATGGGGGAAAAAAAATCAAATTTCTAAACAAGATGTTGGCATGAGATAACGATCGAGATTTTAGTTTAGATGTCAAAATCTTATACTTGGTGTGTTTAGAATGAGATTTGAATGCTTTTATATTTCATTTTAAAGAAGTGCCAGAATGAGATCTCTTAGACCCATCTGAAATTTAGAACACCAGTAAAGGTTGACAAGAAAAAATTAACTAGAATCAAACGATTACCCCCTCCAGTCCCAGCCGCCAACACCCCCCACCCGCATACACACAACAACAACAAAAAACTACTATCTTAGGCTGAGAACGTAGGAAGAAGGTCCGCCATCCCAGAGGTTCTTTTCGCTCCTGAGATACCCCCCCCCCCCCCCCCCACTACCGCACTAGAACCACAGACAAAAAATCGATTGCTTATTATAGTTTAATAATATGAATTACTTCACAATAGCTTCAAGATTATATTCAGATTTCAATGCTCCAACCTATATATGCATAAAAAAAAACAC